>OY856414.1:595255803-596455803 GCA_963693085.1 Alisma plantago-aquatica | reverse complement strand
TCATTCTTCTTCACGTCGTTCTTCCTCATGTTGAAGACCATATGAGTAACAACCATCTCTATCTTCATCCGTCCCATGTAGTGAGGGGTCATGTTGAACTCTTACATTCCGCTTGTCCCCAGTGAAAGTACCGTCCACACGAGGCGGCACGGTGACTCGAGTTAAGGTGAAAAATTGAACAGATATGCTTCCCTCTGGGTTCGCTGAATAGATCACACAGTCGAGTCAGGAAACTAGATGTGTTAAAAGGAACTATCTTACATAATCACAGGGTAGCAGATTTAAGGGTTCTGTGCAGTCAAGCTTATCACTAAGCTTAAGGGACATGAGTATAGGGAGTGGACTCAAGTTCTTCATAGTGGCATTTTGCCTTGTCCCTGAAAACGGTGCCAAAACGTTGATCGGCCTAAATCATGCATTCAAAATGGAGCAGATCCAGAGTAGTCAGACTCTTAAGATAATAACCCGAAACTCAAGCCCCCGCAACTATTATACGGGGTCCGACGTAGTAATCGGGGTCAAACCATAGTGACAAGGTTAGCAGGTGTTAAGTACACATGGTCTCACACTCATATACTACATATAAACAGATGGTATTTAGAAGGTTGTTCCTTAAGTAATGATGGCTCTCAAGCCAAAACAAAGAAAATTAAAAGAATTAAAGAAAAATAACAACGAGAAAAAAAAGAACAGATAATAAGAAACAAAGATATGGAAGGGAACTGGGATCGGGTTTCACCTACTAAGATCTCTCACCAACATACAAAACTCGCTCCCCTTTGTATACTCCTATCAATATTACAAGCAGTCATAAAAGTATCTATTCCCTCCTCTCTCGAGATAAGGATAGATCTAGGATCTAAGGTGGCCTGCCTCTTGAGATAACAACCATACAACCACAATGCAAACCATATGACCATACGTTTTAGCAATCCAAAATTCTCATGCATTCATACTATCCATAACACCAGATAAAGAAGATATTACTCTTTCGAGGACCAACGATCAAACATCACAAGATGGTAGCTAAGCATACAAGTGAAGCATTAATAACAAGCGTATGGAGATAATCTTGATATGAGCATATATGTATTCAAAGGGAAGCTAGAATATACATGTTTAGAGAGCCTCAGTGGCCACTCCCAACTCGACTGTTTAGCCACACATGTTAACAGGGTTCATAACGGTGTTACAAAATGATAGATACATCATAACCACAAAATGGGAAGGAGGTACAATGTAACAGATATGATAGATCTAGAAGAGAGAGAGAAGATGGTGATACACCAATATACTCCTTCAGATCTAGATCTTGGATGGATGGTGTAGAAGCTCTGCTTCTTTCGAGGAAGAGGGGCCTTTAATCTTCTCTTTCCTCAACTTCGTCCTTTAGAGATCCAAAACCGATCTGATGCATGAGAGTGGGTATGGAATTTGGCAGCACTTTGTAGTCCTTGATGATCTGATGATGTGACAAGTCGAGGTGGGTGGCCTATTTATAGGTATTTCCCACCGACTTAACCACCCTTAGGCATGGTCAAGGCTTGGTATCGGTCGAGTCTTGATCAGTTGATTGAGGCCTCTCCTTGATCGAGGCTAGCATAGTGGTCCATCGAGTCAGTACCACGGTCGAGGTATGGCACCATCTTGATCGTGGCCTCCTCTGTCGAGGCATGGTATCACCTCAGTCGCAACCTCCTTTGTTGAGGCATGGTATCACCTCGGTCACATCAGTCGAGGTCGATCGAAGTTGAGTTAGATGGGTTGTAGGCCATGACCAAAAAGGGTGTGAGGCACCGCGATCGCGAAGCATCAGTGTGACCATGGGGACATCGACCGTGGTGGGAGGGTCCCCAGTGGTCAATGGGCTGCGGTCGAGGTGCTAACTGCGATCGTGGCTTGATATGACCCTACAAGGATGAAAAAGGCATGCAAATGAGATTCTTGGCATAAAGTGCAAAAATAAGTGAAAAAAATCTATAAAAGATATATTAGTAAAGGTATAAAATGTATGAAAAAAGTGTATGAAATTAGATGTTATCATGTATCCATACCTCTAGTTCAATCTGGATATCAATGAAAAAGAAACTATACAAACACTATAACACCATACACAAATTGTAGGTTGAAGTTGTTATCCAACTTTCCATTGACTTGGATAGCAATGACATTTAACTAGAGACTTCTCATTGTTTGTGATGTCATAAGTTGTTATGGACATTCACTACCAATGTAATATGGGACCTATAGGGTCACATACATAGGAACTCATCTATAAGAGGAGTTTGATCTTAAATGACGATTGGATTGATTACAAAAGTATTTAGGTATTCAATTCATGCAACAAATCAGCTGACTTGACTGCCACATGATTAGTTCAAGTGTTGAGACTGTCATTTGGAGTGTCAGGCTAATTGTATTGTACATTGGATGGAATTTAGACTAACCCAGGATGCAAGACGCCCATCTTGCTTGTGGAAAACGGTAATCTGGCATGGTGTGAGACTCCCATCTCACATGCACCAAATGACCATCTCAGGGGTTTGATTTGATTACGCATAGTATTGGTGCTGAGATAATCACGTGCACTAATTGGAATTGAATTGCCAGAATACGTACAAAATTGTATAACTATGAAATGACTGAAATGCAGTGTGAGATGCTTGTCTCACATCCCAAACGACCATCTCGGTTGTGCAATGGTCATTTTGGGTGTTGCAGGTTGTGAAATATCTAGAATTTTTGCAAAAAAATTGAGATCTACCAGTCCTTTCCATTCCCACACAGATTGGGAACCATGACCCTGGCATCTACTATAAACAGAGGGGTATTGGGGGCTTCCTAGAGCACAAAATAGATAATAGAGAATTAGTTTCTTTGCAATTGTTGTATTGTTTAGTTGTGATAACCAAGACAAACCAAGCAAGTCCTACCTGAATACGGAGGGATAGTTATGGGAGAGAAATAATTGAGGATCATTGTTGTGGGAGAGCATGTTGGTGAGTAGTATACCAACGAGAGAGACAACTCCTTATGATCCATTCTAGAAGGACAGTATGAGTTCTAGTTGGTCTGTGTGGACTACTCCAGAGACAAGTGTCCTTTGCCTACTGTTAAAATGGCGACATCAACTCAGAAACTGTGGTGAGATCTGAGGAGATGTTGTAGCAGTCTGAGTCTGCTATCCATGGAGGAGCAGTCAAATGAATCCCAGTGCATCCAAGAGTTGCATAGCTATTATCCAAGATAGAGTGTGCATCTATGTCAATGAAGATTGTCATTGGACTTGCTCCAGGACCAAGTATATCTTCATGAAGCCATCATTCCCATTGCATAGTTATTGACGCAATCTGCTAGTTAATTAGAAATATGTCAGTAAATTTTTTGTTTCTATTTCCTATCTAATGTCATATTTGCCTACAGTGGTATCAGAGTCACATCAATTTATTATGTTTTGGGATAATCAATATGATCAGATTTTGGTTTTATCCAATATATTTCTTGCATGCAATGTGAATATTTGAACTGGTTCATGTGTATGTCTGTGTTATCATCACATAAAGATCCTAAATGAATATATATATATATATATATGAGCTCATCTTTAATATCCGCGTGGGTAGCTACCCGCATACCCTTCCTGTCACTTTTATTTTATTTTATTTTTCACAATTGTAGTGGAGCATTTTATCTAGCTCCCCAAAAAATTCCATCCAAAAAAAATATCATTTGCCCCACCAAAATAAAAAAAATGATCTTAGAGTTACTTTTGTGTACCATATAGTTACACTTTTGGATGTGCGGGTAGCAAAAAATCAGGCTACCCACATGGGCAACGAATAAATTCCCTATATATATATATATATGCAATTTAAATGTGTCTCCATCAAATCAGTTTTGATGGTAGATGTGAAGCATGGTAATGGCCAAAACCTTAGATCTTTGTGTACATGGTTGTGGTTATTTATTCTTGATGTTAATTGGCTTGCGTAATGAGCCCCTCTCTTGTTTCTAAATGTAAATTAATTCTCTTGTTTCTATTTCCCCTCAAATGTAACTCGAGGGTTTCCCCATATACAATGTAATAAGAAATATGATAGTTTTAATTTATGTTTCGACATGAGATGATGATCTACACCAAGGCAAAATGAGTGACTCATGAAATGACTGGATCGACTGGAGGATCGAGGAGGCCAGATGATAGGAGAACGAACCGATCGACTGGTGGTCCAACCGATCAGTTGGAGGTGTCTAAACACTACTTGGACCTAAGAATGAGATGGCTGCTTCAGAAGAGCCCAACTGAGCGACCAGTAGGCAAGCCGACCGGTTCAAAAGTTGAACCGATCAAACTAGATTGGTTCAAGCACAAATATTCACCAACAACATGTTACATATGATGTGGACCATAGGTGGTAGTAATTCCTTCTGGCTCTAAGGAATTACATTAGTATGGCCATAACCATCACTTGTGTGTTTTATTTATTGAATGTTCTCATTTGTGGTTATAGCATCTATATGATACATACTATATAATGGTGATTGAATAATGTATATGTATTTATACAAACTCCCTCAATTAATATATTAAGCCTGAGATGCTTTCCATAAGCATTACACATGAAAAGTTTGATTGACTAAGCATAGGAACGCCCTAGCGTGGTGCGTTGTCTATCTCATGAAAGTGTGATGGTATATATGGGGGTCTTCCCTAGCAGGGCAAATAGTCTATCGTGATGTATTATGATTCATGATTAACTAGGTGATCTTAATTGTATTAATCACCTAGAAACATAAAGATGATCAATGGGAAGTTGTTGCACATATTATCAATCCTTGAGTTTCATATGACACAATTGGTAAAAGTTGCCTACCTGATAGAATCAAGTTATGAGTGATAGTGCTAGTTGGCTCATGATTTGATGAAATTAGGGTCTTGTCCCACTAGAATATTGTATGTTGCAATATTCCAAATTGATATTGAGGGCTATAAATTTGAATAAAAATAGTGGGAGTGATAGTTAATTAAATACCTAATTAATGTTGTTAATTTATCAAACCAAACAAATCAAAAATATTTTGAAAAGTTGCAATATTTATTTGTATAATCAAATGTCAAACACAAAACACGTTCAAATTGAGATCAGTCCTTGAGAAGGAAAAAAATAGGATAAAGTTCCACAATTGGTTAAGGACTTTGAGAAATGTTCTCATCAATGAGTGAAAGCTCTATGTCCTTAGTAGACCAATGCCAAAGAAACCCGCTCCAAATGCACCTAAGGCTAAATGGATGCTTATTCGAAGCATGCCAATGATGTGATAGACATTTAAATATGTAATGCTCTATTTTATGAACTATGAGTTACATGAACAACATGAAAACATAGACATTCTCAAGATGGTATCACATCTTAAGAATCATGTAAAGAAAAGAAGGTATAATGTCTAAGCGCTAATTGAGTGCAAACTGATAAAGGAAGGTCCAATAGAACTCTATGGGCTTAATATGATTGGACATGTAGAATGACTGGGATTTCTCTTTGGTCAAGATTTGACCATGAATATGTTTATGCAAGCATTTCATGAATCATATAGTCAGTTTATCAAATTCTTTGCATGTTGATGCCAAAGCAAGAAAGAAGAAGGACAAATCTGTGACGATGATCAGCGAAAGTGAGTCTTAGGGAAAAGACAGTGCTAAGAAGTGTTCTAGGGCTAAGCTTAAGTCTAAGTCCTTTACACTCAGGTTATGGAGAAGGGTAAGTGTAAAATAAATTTTTCCTTTTCACTTAATGGATAAAGAAATGAAAGTTCCACCATTTTCACCTGTCTAGACTTTGGAAAGAAAGTATCCTCCTTATACATGATCTCAGGAAGAAGATGGAGATAGAAATCTCTACTTCACGACCTGAGAAGAAGTAACCTAGAATTGTGCAGGGCAAGGGTTGCTTCCTTTATAGTTGGTTCTTGGGAACATAATAGAATTATTGAATTACTATTATGTATCCTCCATTACTGTAAACATCATGTCTTGTGTGACAAGAACATTATGTTTCATTTTAAAGATATGTTCTCTTATGGCAATTCCCTATATCTCACAAATTATACATGATAGTTGTAGAGACAAATATATGTGACACATATATTGAATGACTTGATAACACGAACAATACCTATAGCATTGTCATCTAGAGCGCATAAATAAGAAATGCATCTCTAGAATCCATATGATGGTTATCTAGATTCTTTTGGTTATTGAATCAATGGATATATGAAATTCTTATTCATTGTGCAATATGAAAAAAGTACCTTCACTAGATGTAGTGGGAAAATGAGTATTCTATTAGGGCTAATACATACTGATGTACACAAGACCTTTTAGAATAAATGCTAAAGGTAGTTGTAAGGACTTCATTATATATATTTACTGATGATATCCGTAGATATGATATTTGTATTTAATGAAACACAAGTTTGGATCTCTTCAAGTGTTCAAGGAGATCATAAATGAAGTATATAACTAACTTGGTAAAAGTACTAAGATACTTTGATATGATTGATGTTGAATTGTGTAAACCAAGAGTTTGAGGACCTTATGGAGATCGTGATAGTGTATCATGATAAACACAATGATAATATATCATTAGAGTGTATAAGAAAGAAGGAATCACACCTTGTTAAGCCATGATGTGATTATCGACATATCTAGGTAATGTTCCAATTTCATTTTTGGCACATGCTTTACTCTAAAACAATGTACCGTGTAAATTAGTTCAAAAGACACCATATGATATACAAGATGGGAAGTGTCCATATGTGTCTTTTGTAGTGATTAAGATTGAAATCTTGTATAAGAAAATAGTTTCTTAAAATTCTTTATCCATAAATCACATGAATGTTCTCTTGTTGAGTACTATTTATATTCCATCCCGACAACAAAGTGTTTGTTGCTAGAATGGCTGAATTCCTAAATGGAAATTAGTTCCAAAGGAATAAGTGAGAGTACAAGTATAACTTGAAATGTTCGAGACAAATAAGAAAATATAGAACATAAAGAGGTACAATAGGAACAAGGAGAATAACAAGTTGTTGTGGAACCTCAAATTCCTTATGTAACATCCAAAACTCATAGTTCTAGTAGAACACACATTGTGTTTGAAAGATTATGATATCTTATAAATCAATAAGGTTAAGTTGATCATAGAGATGAGTCAACAACCTACATAGTAACTATTGAGGGACCATAGTTTGAGAAATGGCTTCAGGCCATGGGATCAAAGATGGACTCTGTGTAAACCAACAATGTATGATGTTGTTGGATCCACCTGTAGGGGTAAAACCCATACGGTGCATTTGGGTTTTTGTAAGAATACCAACATAGAAAGGTAAATTGGTTCCAAAGAGTTTCAAACTAGTTCAAGGTGTTGAACATGATGAAGTCTTTTGACTAGTTATAATGGTTAAATCCATTTGGATCATTCTTTGTGTTGCAACTTAGTATGACTATGAGATTTGGCATATGGATGTTAAAATTGAATTCTTTAATTAGAATAATTAAGATGATGTGTACATGACACAGCCTAATGGTTTTATAAATCCATTAATGAAAATAAAGTTTAAAAGCTACAAAGGTTAATCTATAGATTAAAGCAAGCATTTCAGAGCTGGAAACTTCTATTTGACAAGATAGTCAAAGGGTTTGACATGAGTCATAATGATGATGGAATATGTGATTATGAAAGATTTCATGGGATCATATTAATATTCCACATAACGATGGGGAATAACATCCTTATCCCGCATATGTTAAAACCTGGCAAGAAAAGTACCTTCTCTATGAAGAGTTTAGGTGAAGCATCCTATGTGATAGGGATCGAGGTCTATAGAGATAGATCTGGAAAGGTTCTTGACCTAAGTAAGAGCACATATGTTGGTAAGATGTTGAAGGGTTCAACATGCAAGACTCAATGAGAGAAAATCTATCCATGTTCCATTGAGTTAGTCTCTTAGGATCCTAGTATCCAAATTCTTATGAAGAATAGGAACACATGCATAGATGCCACATGCATTCACAATTAGATCTATTTTGAATGCAATGTTATGTACTTATCCTATTATCTCATATGTATTGGGCATGGTGAGAAGATAGCTAATAATCTAATATTTATTTGACATGATGAGAGGATACTCAGTGTTCTCATATGTATTTGACGTGATGAGAAGAGAGATATATATACCTATCTAGCAATCTTGTCTATATTGGAGATGACGAGAGGGTATATGTCAAATACCAGTGAGAGTCATTGAACTACAATAAAGAACATCATTACATTCTTGTGAAGCAATTAAATGATTGGTTACTTGGTTATGGTATATAAGGAAGAGTTGGGTGTAAAGGGTTCCACCGATGCAAGCTTCCAAATTGATAAATAAAGAATCACAATCTATAATTAGTGTTTGACATTAAAGGAACTGTAAGATAGAAAGGGTTCTGAGCTAATGATAGTTGTTTGAATCTATAAAAGAAATCGAGTATCCATGTGTTATAAGAACAACATAGGATACTATATAGATCAAGAAGTTCATATGGGTGAACTTGTGTGAGGTTCTGAAAATTGATGAAACATCAAAAATACTGATGACAAGAATGGAGTTACTAGTTAGGCTGGAATATCATATAGCATATTACAACATTTCCATCTCATACGAGTATTCGTACAACCAAGAGATGTGAAAATTGTAAAATATCGACTTAAAGCAAATGTTTCTAAACCCACTACTAAAGTACTTTTACAACAGAAGTATGCTGGTCATGTTAGGTCACTCGGGATAAGATCCATGGGTGATTGGCTCTAAGTGCAAGTGGGAGTCTATTTGTATGCATGTCAAGAGAGAAAATCATATGATGATTGTAATGACATAAGAATTAATGATATGATTAATAATAAAGGCAAGCTTCCAATACATTTTGTATATTCAGTTATGAGATAATGAATAACATAATAAATGTCTAAAGAATGATATTACTCAAAGATGTATGTCTTTAGGTTGAGGACCTGAAGAATGAGATCATATAGATTTTAAGAGTATATACATTTTCATTATGTCCCTGATCAGTTGTTATTGTGGAAGGTAGATAGACAAAATAACACATAAGATCAGAGTGAGAGTTGGTAAATGACAGAGTCTCATTAGTCATGATATGGCAATATCAAACCAAGCACACAGATACATGTTAGGGAACAGTGTATCAGACAGACCTACTATTAAACTGACACATGGAAGCCATCATCATGGAAGTCATAGTCAGCTGTCATAGTGATGGTGGTGTTTGTGGTTCTTAGCCTGAAATCACTATAGTCATTACATGTCGTTGGGTACACTTTGACATCATCAAACGTAGTCCTGAAACATGGGTTGTTATAAAGGTGATGATTGAGTGACTTTGCACATGGGGACTGACTATGACTGATAGAGATTGGATTTGTCCCTCCTATAAGAGTATGATATCATAGGCCTCTTGATTAGAGAGACTGAGAAATGCATGGCCATGTGCATGTGAGTCAATAGGTGATATTGAGCTTACATATATCTCAAAAAGCCTGCTTTGGTTCAAGAAACGGATTGAATAATAATGAGGGTGACCTATCCATGCCTCTAGTTCAATCTGGATATTAGTGACAAAGGAAATATACAAACATTGTAACACCATACACAGAATGTAGTTTGATGTTGTTATCCAACTTTCCATTTACTTGGGTAGCAATGATGTGTGACTAGGCTCCGCTCGTTACTTGTGATGTCATAAGTGTTAAGATTTGAGGTTGAAGAAGGATATTCTTGTTGTAATTCATTTCCTTGATTACTTAAATGACAAATTACATCTGTATATATAGTCACAGCAACAGAGGCTGTCGTTTACATAATAGGGTAATCGTGGGAAGAGTAATGGTTACATAATAAAGATTGGGAGAGAAATGGTTTTGACTTGATTGTCAATTAAGTGCCATGCATCTTGAATAATTGGGTCTGTTCACATCCATTGCATGGCTTGATTGCTGATGACGATCAACCTGACTTGGGGTGACTTGGCACCCGGTTGCTGAGTTGTCTGTTGTTGGTCTTGACACCAGGTGGATGGTTTGTCCCATGATTATCTTGATCGTCTTGACATGCACGCTGATCACCTTGATTATCTTGACACCCTCCCGCAAGCTCAGAATGAGATAGTCGCAGGCCGAGCTTGAGAGAAAGAATGCAGAATGAGTGTTTGTCCAGAGCTTTGGTGAAAAGATCAGCCAGCTGATCGTGGGTGGACACAAACTGAGTGACAATGTGTCCAAGGAGTACTTTTTCTCGAATGAAATGGTAGTCTAATTCAATGTGTTTGGTGTGTGCATGGAGGATAGGGTTTATAGTAAGGTAGAGGGCGCTCAGGTTGTCACAGTAGAGTGTGAGGGGAGACGGTTGAGGGAGTTGTAATTCTTGGAGAAGATGAGAGAGCCAGGTAAGTTCAGCAGCAGTTTGAGAGAGAGCCATGTATTCAGATTCCGTGCTGGATTTGGAGACAGTGGGTTGTTTCTTTGAGGACCATGAGATGCAGGTGCGCCCAAGAAAAATGTAGTAGCCGCTGGTGTTTCGGCGGGTGAGAGGACATCCAGCCCAGTTAGCGTCGGAGAAGCTTGAGACAGGAAGTTGGGTGTCTTTGTAGATATGAATGCCAAGGTGATAGCTGCCCTTTATGCAGCGAAGAATGCGCTTGACTAGTGTCATGTGGAGATCAGTGGGTTGGTGAAGGAATTGGCAGGCAAGGTTGACGACGTAGGTGATGTCTGGACGAGTGAGTGTGAGGTATTGTAGTGATCCGACGATGCGGTGGTAGTCATGGGGATTGGGTATTGGGGTTCCTGAGTGGAGAAGAGAGTCACGGAGAAAGGTAGTGCTTACTGGGGTATGGGCAGGTTTACAGTCGATCATGTGTTCCCGATCTAGCACATCAATGGCATATTTTCTTTGATGGAGAAGCAGGCCTTGAGAGTTGGATTTAGCTTGGATGCCGAGAAAGAAGTGGAGAGGTCCAAGGATGCGGATGGAGAACTCAGATTCAAGAGTTCGGATTGTATGGTTGATAAAGTCGATGGAGCTTCCTGTTAGAAGAATGTCATCGACGTAGAGGAGGAGATATGTAATGCAGGAGGAGGAGGAGAAGACGAATAAAGAGGAGTCACTGACACAGGGTTTGTAACCAAGTTCTTGGAGGAAATTACTGATGCGAGTGTACCAGGCGCGTGGTGCTTGTTTGAGGCCATAGAGAGACTTGTGAAGAGCACAGACATGGTTAGGTTTGGTGGGGTGGACAAAACCAGGCGGTTGGTGCATGAAGACAGGAGTGTCAAGAGTACCATTTAAGAAGGCATTACAGACATCTAGTTGGTGAATTGGCCAATTTCTAGAAGTGGCAATGGTAAGGATGGTTTTGATAGTAGCCGACTTGATGACAGGACTGAAAGTTTCCATGTAATTGATGCCTTCTTCTTGAAGGAATCCTTTGGCGACAAGCCGGGCTTTGAGGCGGTCGAGGGAGCCATCAACATGGAGTTTGGTTTTGAAAATCCACTTGCAGCCAATGACATTCATGGAGGGATTGCGTTCAACTAGCGTCCAGGTTTGGTTTTGATGAAGGGCATGGAGTTCTTGCATCATGGAAGTGTGCCATCCATCATGGAGAAGGGCACTGCGCACGGTTTTGGGAATGGGAATTTGTAATGTTGTGTGAAGGGCATAGCGTGGGTTGGGTTTATGGATGTCGGCTTTGCTGCGGGTGATCATAGGGTGCGTGGACTGAGGGGCTGGTGATGATTGTAGATCGGGTGGTGGAACAGATGGTGAGGATATGGTGATGGTGGAGTAGGAGATATCGTTGACAGAGGGTGGAGATGCATCGAGTTGTGTAGGTGATGAGGGAGTAGGGGTAGTCGAGGGAGTGGTGGAATTATGGTTCGGTATGGTACTGCTGGAGGTAGACGACGGAGTGATGGGTTTGAAAGGAAATTGTTCTTCGTTGAAGATGACGTTTTTGGAGATGTGAAGGCGATTGGTTTTGAGATGAAGGCATTTGTAGCCTTTGTATTGAGAGTTGTAGCCGAGGAAGAGGCAGGGGAGTGATCGAGGATCCAGTTTGTTAGTTGTGTAGTTTCGCAGGTAGGGGAAGCATAGACATCCGAAGGTGCGAAGATGAGAGTAGTTGGGTTTAGATTTGTAGAGGAGTTCAAAGGGGATTTTCTTGTTAAGGAGAGGAGTTGGTAAGCGATTGATGAGGTAGGTGGCTGTGTGGAAAGCTTCTGCCCAGAAGGGTTTAGGTAATTGAGCTTCGAAGAGCATGGCTAGCCCAAGTTCAGTAATGTGGCAGTGTTTACGTTCAGCTACCCCATTCTGAGATGGGTTATGGGGATAGGAGATTTGATGTAAAATTCCATGATCGGAGAAGAATTGTTTGAGTTGTTCGTTTACAAATTCACCACCACCATCACTTTGGAATATTTTGATGGATTTGTTAAATTGGGTTAGAACCATGTTGTGGAAAGTGATGAATATCTTGGTAAATTCACTTTTATGTTTCATAAGGTAGAACCAGCTGAACCGACTGTAGTCATCAGTTAGGAGAACATAGTAGGAGAAACCATGTTGAGAGGAAATAGGAGTTTTGCCCCAGACATCACAATGCACTAGATGAAATGGTTCATTAGACCTTACATGCTTATGTCTGACAGATAGACGTTTGCTTTTACTAAGTTCACAGCTTGAGCAAATATTGTCAATGGTGGAGGTAGAATTGATGAGATGTTCTTTCAGTAGATGAAGAAAGACGAAGTTGTTGGGGTGTCCCAGTCATCTATGCCAGACATTGCCGGAAGCTTTGTTGAAACGGGAGCAGAAGAAGCTTTGAAGGGAAGCAGGTTGAGCGGGCAGACGATAGATACCCTATTTACACTGGCCCTGAGCTAGTGTGTGGTGTGTCTTGAGGTCCTTCACCATGACATGGTCCTTGGTAAAAACAAAATAGCAAGGAAATTGAGCAGTTAGTTTTGATACATATAGGAGATGTCGCTTAATGTCAGGAACAACAAGAACATGTTTGAGAGGTATTCGACAAAATGTCGTGTCTCCGGTGTGTGAGATGGGTAGGAAACTACCATTTCCGACCATGATGGTTTCATCTCCCTTGTAAGCAAGAAGGTGTGTTAGATTACCTGGAGTGTGGGTTACATGATCAGTAGCCCCTGTGTCAATGCACCATTCTGGTATATCAGCTTCATTCAGGCGAAGAGTTGCGAGAGCAGAGCTGTTGTGATCCATGAGGTGACCAGGAATGTTGGGTACCTGGTGATTGTTGTCGAAGCGGTGCCAGCAGCGGAGGGTAGTATGCCCTCTCTTCTGACAAATTTGACATGTTGGAAGATCACTGTTATGTTTGTTGTAGGGGGTTGGCTGAGCTAGAGTGCTTGCATGACCATGTGAGGTGGCTTGTGGATGATGACTGAGGATGCATGGGGATGAGAACTGGTGTCGACCCCGACCTCTTGCAGAGGTGCATCCCCTTCCTCCGGAGTAGTTGTGATAAGGGGTTGTGTTGTTGTAGGAGTTTAGTGTATTGGGATTGTTTTTGTTGGTGAAGAAGACGGTGGGCGGAATGGACTGGTGTCTGCGTTCTTTGCGGCGCTCGAAGTCCTGGAGAAGAGGAAGAACATCATTGAATGAGGGAATCAGTGGCTTGAGAATGGCAACCACAAAGCCTTCATAGTCATTTTTGTCGAGTCCATTGAGCAGGGTGAAAACCTTCTCTTGATCGTTGACAGTATAGCCGATAGAATTGAGCTGGTCGCAAATGTTTTTGAGTTTGTAGGTATACTCTAGTAGAGTATTATTGCCTTTGCAGAAGGTGCGAAGCTGCGATTTGAGTTCAAATTCTCTGGTTTGAGATGCCAGAGCAATTTCTTGACGAGGGTACTCCATACTTGATGCGAGGTGGTGCATCCTATGATTTCTCCTAATACGTCTTCAGAGATAGATCCAGCGATCCATCCTTTGAGCAGGCGATCTGTCCTGGTCCATTCTTTGTGTTTTGGGTTAGCATCAGGGAGTCCGTTGTCATCAGTGATGAGTACAGGTGGGCATTCATCAGTTCCGTCGAGAAATCCATCCAAGCAGCATGATTCAGATAGGGTCTTGATTTGAGCTTCCCATAGTAGGAAGTTGTTGAGGTTTAGTTTGAGGGAGATGAAGTTGGCAACGTTGAGTCCTACTGGGTAAGGGTAGGAATCAGTATTGGTTTTTGACGAGTTGGATGCCATCCTTTTATTTGGTGGACAGATAGGAAGGAGAGGGAATTAGGGTTGGGTCTGGAGGTAGACGACGATGGGTGAAGATAGATTTCAGGCGCTCTTTGCGACGCTCTTGTAAAGCTCTGATACCATGTTAAGATTTGAGGTTGAAGAAGGATATTCTTGTTGTAATTCATTTCCTTAATTACTTAAATGACAAATTACATCTGTATATATAGTCACAACAACACAGGCTGTCGTTTACATAACAGGGTAATCATGGGAAGAGCAATGGTTACATAATAAAGATTGGGAGATCAATGGTTTTGACTTGATTGTCAATTAAGTGCCATGCATCTTGAATAATTGGGTCTGTTCACATCCATTGCATGGCTTGATTGCTGATGACGATCAACCTGACTTGGGGTGACTTGGCACCCGGTTGCTGAGTTGTTTGTTGTTGGTCTTGACACCAGGTGGATGGTTTGTCCCATGATTATCTTGATCGTCTTGACCTGCACGCTGATCACCTTGATTATCTTGACAATAAGTTGTTATGGAAATTCATTGCCAACGTGTTATGGGACCTATAGGGTCACACACATAGGAACTCATCTACAAGAGGAGTTTGATCTTTAATGATGACTGTATCGATTACCAAACTATTTAGGTATTCAATTCACGCAACAAATCAGCTGATTGGACTACCACACGACCAGTTCAAGTGTTGAGACTACGTTTGGAATGTTAGGCTGATTGTATTGTGTATTGATCGGAATTCAGCCTGACCCAGGCTACAAGATGCCCGTCTTGCTTGTGTGAAATGGTTGTCTGGCATGGTGCGATATACCCATCTCACAAGCACCAAATGACCATCTCAAGGGTGCAATTCATTTGCACACAGGGTTGGTGCTGACATAATCTCATGCCCTAATTGGATTTGAATTGCAGACATATGCACAAAATTGGGAAACTATAAAACAACCTTCTTGTAGTGTGAGATGACCGTATCACATCCCAAACGACTATCTTGGTTGTGAAACAGACATTTCAGGTGTCGCAGGTTTTGATGTTTCCAGAATCGTTGCAAAATTTTGAGATCATCTGATCCTTTCCACTCCTGCACAGACTGAGAACCTTAGACTATCCTCTACTATAAATAGAGGGGTACTGGGGGCTTCCCATAGGAAAACAAAGACAATTGAGAATCAATTTCTCAAAAAATTGTTGCCCTCTCTTATTGTGGTAACCAAGAGATTCCAAGAAAGTCCTACTCAACTAGGGAGGGATAGCTATCGGAGAGAAACAACTGAGGATCATTGTTGTGGGAGATCAAGATGGTGATTAGTTCACCAACATGAGGGACAACTCCTTCTGATCCATTCTAGAATGACGACATGAATTCTAGTTGATCTGTGTCGGCTACTTTGGAAGCAGAAGTCCTCTTTGGTTGTGGTAACCAAGAGAGCCTGAGCAAGTCCTACCCAACTAGGGAGGGATAGCTACGGGAGAGAAACAACTAAGGATCATTGTTGTGGAAGAACAAGTTGGTGACTAGTACACCAATGGGACAAACGCCTCCTTCCTATCCATTCCAGTATGATGATAAGAGTTCTAGTTGATTTGTGTGGACTACTATAGAGATAAAAGTCCTTTGGCTGCTGCTAGGATGGCAACATCATCTCACAGTCTGTGGTGAGATCTGAGATGCTGTTAAAGTAGTTGTCTGAGTCTGTTGTCCATGGAGGTCTATTCGGACGAGTCCCAGTGCATCCAGGAGTTTTACAACCATCGTCCAAGATAGAGTGCACATCTATGTTGACGAGGATTGTCACTGGACTTTATCCAGGATTGGACATATAAATCAACATTCCCATTGCATAGTTATTGATGCGATCTGCTGGTTAATGGGAAATATGTTAGTAATTTTTTTATTTCTTCTACTTATTTGATGTCATGTTTCCGTACATATATCACATATCATGAGTAATGTGATTCTATCATATGCCAACACACATTCTAGTCTTGTGTATTACTATTGTCGATTTTGCTTCCACAGTAATATCCGACTATGGACATAACAAGAATGTATGCCCTCTTATCATACATGTGATTTCATTGCTCAGGTCCTCAACTTGAAGACATACGTTGTCGATTCACATTTTTCTTTAGGCATATATTATATATGTGTCATAATCACATGATTGATACAAACATAATAGATAGAATTACATTTATGATTATCAAATCAGGTATCTAATGCCCAAATACAATCTTTGTATGATTGGCTCTGTGAGCATACATACTCCCACTAGAACTTAGATACAATCACTCATGAATCTTATTCCAATTGATCTTTAACATGTCCATCATGTTTCTACTATGCAAGCACCTTTATAGTGGATTCACTACTTTTTCTTCAAGTCGATATATTTGCAAGTTTTCATATCTCTTCCCTATATGATGTTTCATATGAGATGGAAGCATTATATTATGTTATCTGAGATACTTTGCCTATCTAATAGCTCCATTGTTGTTAAAACATTTCTACTATGTCATTCATGGCTAGAATCTCTCATTAGTTCATCTATATGAACTTCTTGGTCCATACAATATCCTTTTTTGTGTTCATAACACCTAAGATACTCAACTTCTATTGTATAATTTACAACTCTTGCTCAGAACTTTTCAGGATTACATTTCTATTTTAAGGTCAAACACAAATTTTGTTTGCAATCAATAATTTGATTTGTCATTTTGGAAACTTACATTCGTGTAATCCATTACACCCAACTCTTTCTTATTACAATAATCAAGGAATCTATCCTTTTACTGCTTCTTAAGAATTTAAAGATATTCATTATGACAGTCTAGTGACTTTTAATGTATTCTAACTAATATCCACATGTCATGTCCAATGCATACGAGATAACTGGATGAGTATATCCTCTCGTCATGTCCAGTATATATGAGATAAATTGATGACTACACAAAAATGCATACATGGTAGATTAAATAGAAAATGCATATGCCCTCTATCCATGTGTTCATGTTCTTCTCAAGAATTGGGATACTAGGCTCCCCAAAGACTAACTCCATGGAACATGGACAAGTTCTCTCTCATTGAGTCTTTCATACTGAACCCCTTCAACATCTTGCCAATGTATGTTATCCTTCTTATGTGAAGAATCTTTATAGATCTATCTCTGTAGATCTCCATTCCTATCACATAGGATGATTTGTCTAAACTCTTTATAGAGAAGGTACTTTCTTTCCATGTTTTAATATTTGTAGGATAAGGGCAATATTCCCCATCATTATTTTTAATATAAATAAGCTCCCACTAAATTCTTTTAATCACACTTTTCATCTCCATTCTGACTGAAATCAAACTCTTTGACTATCTTGTCAAAATTAAGATTCCATCTCTGAGATGCTTGCTTCAATCCACAGATTGACCTTTGTAGCTTACAAACTTTATATCCAAAAATTGGATTTATACAATGTTTTAGGTTGTGTCACGTACACATCCTCTACATTTTTCCTTTAAGGAATACAATTTAACATCCATTTTGCCAAACTCATAGTCATATTAAGCTGCAATAGCAAGCACGATCTTGATGGATGTAACCATGACAATTGGTGAAAATATTTCATCATATTCAACAATTTGAACTTGTTTGAAAAAAAAAATTCAACCAATATGTTCTTCTAGGTGTGTACATTACCAGCCATGTCGGTCTTATTCCTGAAGACCCAACTGCACCCTATAGGTCTTACCCCTATAGGTGGATCCAATGCAAGCATGATCTTGATGGATATAACTGTGGTAACTGGTGAAAAGATTTCATCATGTTCAATATTTGACCTTATTTGAAATTTGTTTTCTACCAATATATTGTTAAGGTTTGTTCATTGCCATCCATGTTGGTCTTGTTCCTGAAGACCCAACTACACCCTATATGTCTTACCCCTCCAGGTGGATCCACCAAGGTCATACCTTGTTGGTTTATATGGGCTCCATCTTAGATCTAATGGCCTCAAGCCATTTCTTAAACTCTGGTCCATCAATAGCTTCTCGGTAGATTGTTTTCTGATCCTCTATGACAAACTCACCACATTTCTTAGTTATAAGATATCATAATCTTTCAAACTCAAATCTTGTCCTACTAGATCTACAAGGTTTTGTGTTACATAAGGAACTTGATATTCCACAAGAATTTGTGATTCTCCTTGTTCCTATTGTACCTCTTTAGGTTCAATGTTTTCTTGTTGGTCTCAAACTTCTCGAGTTATACATTCTCCCACTGAATCCATTGGAATTAAGTTCCCTTTAGGAATACAACCATCCTGGCAACAAATTTTTTTTGTTGGATTGGAATATAAAAGTAGTATTTAAGAAAATAACATCTATGTGATTTTAGAAAAAGCTTATTTGAGAAACTCTTTTCTTATATAAGCTTTCAATCTTAATCATTACAAATACACATCGGGACAACTCCCATGCCATATCTCATATGGTGCCTTTTGAACCAATTTTAGATGGTACATTGTTTTAGAGTAAAGTATGTAACCAAAAAGGAAATTGTAAGATTACATAGATTCATTAATGATCACTCCATGACTAATAGGGTGTGATTCCTTCTTTCTAATACATTATCATTGTGTTTCTTATGGAGTTCATTATGATACGCTATCATGATATCCTAGAAGGTCCTCAAATTCTTGGTTTAGACATTTTCACATCGATAATATCAAAGTGTTTTATTGCTTATACCAAATGGATTATGTACATCATTCATGATCTCCTTGAACAAATACTTCAAGACATTTAGACTTGTATTTCAGAAAATACAATCTATCATAGTAAAATCATCAGTAGATATAATGAAGTACTAATAACCACCTCTAGAATTTATTCTAAAAGTTTTATATTTACATCAATATGTATGAGCCCTAGTAGAATAGTCACTCTCCCACCACATCTAGTGAAAGGTAGTTCTATCACATTGCCAAATAAATATCACTTGCATGTCTATATTGGTTCATTAACCAAAAGATTCTATATAACCATCATTATCGGTTCTAGAAATGTGATTCTCATTTATGTGCACTATATGACAATGATATAGGTATCCATTGTTTGAGTCATCAACTCATTTAGTATATACAGTTTTCACTAGAACTATCATATATAAACTATGAGAGATTAGGGACACTGCCATAAAAGATCTTATCTTTAAAAACAAAACATCATATATTTCATAATACTCTTATCCATACATGATACATGATGTTTTCATTAATGGTAGGTACATCCAATAAATTCACTAGTTATACTACATGCTAATTACATGAATGACATATTCCAACTGTAGTGGTAACAACCCTTGCACCATACAGTTCTAGCTTACTTCCTTATGAGTCCTGAAGTGGCGATCTCTATCTCCTTCTTCCTGCATTCCTTAAGTAAAAAGGACAAATTCCTTTTGCACTTTCCCCTCTCCTTATCTTTAAGTGTTGAAGACTTGGACTTTAGCTTTGGTGGGAAATACAGGCAGAGAGTATAGTAGCAGAAACAAAATTTTTATCTATCTATATTCTCATAACAACAAGATCACGTCAACTATTATGAAATAGTAAGGATGTTTTAATGAGTTATACCTGGTCCTAGAGTAAGTCTAATGACAAAACTCTTTTCAATGCAACTGTCAACTAGTTACTCTTTGATGGTGGCTATGCAGCTCCTGGTCTTCACCATGAACAATGAACAAAACCATTTCTATAGCGACTCATGTGTTTTCACCATGGACTATAGGCTGACTTTCCTCTCCTAGAAGCAGGCAAAGGACTCCTACCTCTACAGTAGTCCACATGGACCAACTAGAACTCCTATCATTCAACGAAAATAGTCATGAAGGATTTGTCCCTCCCATTGGTGTACTACTCACCAACTTGCTCTCCCGCAACAACAACTCGTAGTTGTTCTCTCTCGTAGCTATCCCTCCCTTGTCGGGTAGGACTTGCTTGGGCACTCTTAGTTACCACAACCAAAGAGGACAGCAATTGTCAGAGCAACTGATTCTCACTTGTTGTTCTTTTTTTTGTCATGGTAAGCCCCCAGTACCCCTCTATTTATAGGCGGGGTTTGGGCCATGGTTCCAAATCGATACAGGATCTGAGTAGGAGTGGAAGAGACCAGAAAACCTTGATTTTTCACAACCTGCAAACCACAAAACAGCCATTCTGGTGACCCATACAATCATCTGGTCACATGAGATGGTCATCTCAGACTGCCAAACGGATGATTGGTAGTTTCCCAATTGCACACAAAATTGGCAATTGATTTCGATTAATATTACATAGTAATTCCTTACACCACAAGTTATGTGCAATCAAACAAGTTTGAGAAATATCCAGAACGTTAGTCTAGCCCAACCAAGTTGTCTCACACAGGTGAGACACCTGTCTTGCTCAGCCAAATGCCTATATGGTAAGTTGAGTTGAACCGATCAATTCAACCAGTCAGTTCATTGAGAAGAACTTAGCCAATTCGAACTCTAATCAGCCTGACAACCCAAACGGCCATCTCAATACTTGAGATGCCCATCTAGCTGCCCAGACGACAATCTCACACAGTGAGATGGTCGTTTGGTAGTGCAGTCACTAATCAGTTGATTTGTTGCATGAAATGAATACCTACACAATTTAGTAAACAATCCAATCATCATTCAAAATAAACTCCTCTTCTAGATGAGTTCCTTTGTGTGTGATCCTACAAGTCCCATATCACGTTGGTAGTGAATGTCCATAACTAATGTATGACATCACAAGCAAGGAGCGGTGCCTAGTCGCACAACAGTCCTACCCAAGTGAATGGAAAGTTGGAGAACAACTTGGACCTATAGTTTGTGTAAGGTGTTGCAATGATTGTATAATTCCTTTGTCTCTGATATCCAGAGTGAATTCAAGGCATGGAATCATAATCCTCTCAATGTTCAACCCATATTTCTTGAACCAAGAGCATACTGTCTGAGATAATGTGACCTTAACATCATATATCTATTCACATGTGCATACACATGCATTTCTCTGTCTCACTTATCAAGTGTCGTGGATATCATACTCCAGTAGCAGGGGCAAATCCCATATCTATCACTCACATTCTATCACCATGTATTAAAGTCACCCAATCGTCACCTTTATAACAACCCATGTTTTAGGATTGTGTTTGATGATGTCAAAGAATACCCAATGACATGTGATGAGTGTAGTGATTTCAAGTGTAAGAATCACAATCACCACCTTCACTACAAGAGATGAATATGACCACCAATGATGATTATCATGCGTCACTTCTCAAGGTGGGTATGTCTGATACACTGTTCCCTAACATGTATCTGTATGATTGGTTTGATATTGCCATATCATGACTAATGAGATTCTGTCATCGACCAACCCACACTCTAGTCTTATGTGTTACTGGTATCTATCTACCTTCCACAGTAACAAGTGACTAGGGACATAATAAGAATGTACATAATCTTAACATATGTATGATCTCATCGTTCCAAGTCACGTACTTGAAGGCATGTGTTGTTGAGTATTGTCATTATTTAGACATTCATAATATTTCCTCATTATCTTATAACTGGGTGAAATAGAATGAATTAGAAACTTGCATTTATGAGTATTAATCAAATCCTTTATGGTATATGCCATGTCAACCATCATATGATTAGATCTATGGGCATACCTTACCAACAATCTTACCTTGAGAATATTTCTTGACCTTGCTTTTGTCCTTGGACTTCACTCTACTAATCATCATCATAGGTTTGTCCTTCTTCATTCTTGCTTCAACATTTATCAACATGCCAAGTAACTCTGACAGTGGTTTAACCAAGTTATTCAAGTAGTAACACTCGATAAACTAGCTATATGATTCAAAAAATGATTTTAGAATCATATCCATGACTAACTCTTGGACTAAAGGAAATTCAAGTCTCTCAAGATGTTCCACATGTCCAATCATATTGAGCACATGGGGCTCTACTGGATCTCCCTCTATCAGTTTGCACTCAAACAACGCTTTGGAGACATTATTCCTTTATACTTGAGAGTTTCCATGTTTTCATGTTGTTTATGCAACTCATAGTTCATACATCTCATCATAAGGTCTTTGATTCTTGCGACATCAACATGCTTCAAGTAAACATCCATTTCAGCCCTTGGCGCATTAGGAGCAGTTTCCTCTAGCATTGGTGTTTCCAGGTAAAAGAGATTATGCTCATCATTAAGAACCCTTTTCAAAGTCTAGAACCAATCATGGAAGTTTGCCCTATTTTATTTTGTCCTTCTTAAGAACCGATCACAAATAAAATGCATTTGTGTTTGCCATTAGATTCTACAAAAAAATTGCAACTTTTGTCAAAACACTTTAAATTTGATTTGATGAGTTTGATAATATTAAAAAGGCTTTTAATTAATTATTTCTCCCACTATTTTGTTCAAATTGATATCCCTCATTTCCAATTCAGAATACTACAATGTACAACCTTCTAGTGATCCAAGATCCATATTTCATCAAATCATGAGTCAGCTTTGGTTGTCCTCCCACAACATGCCTATTTAGGTAGGTAACATTTGTCAATTGCATCCCATAAATGTTTGGATAGATGGTGTGTACAACTCCTTGTCACAATCCATCTATATGTATATAGGTACTTAATCTCATTAAGATCACCTAGTTAAGCCTGACTCAAAAGCCAACCACATAGAATATGCACCTTGCTTTGGTATATCTAGATATCTACCATCACACTTCCATGAGATGGACAACACACCACACTTTAGAATAATATACACTTAGTCGATCAAGTTTTTCATGTGTGTTACTTATGGAAAGCATCTAAGACATAATATTATATTGATGGATTTTATATAAATACATATACATATACAATCACCACATACTTATAGTACGTATGATATACATGTTATAACCCCAACTAAAACATGCAATTAAAATACGCAAGTGATGGTTATGACCATTCTATTATAATTACTTGGAGCCATAAGGAATTACTACCATTTAAGGTCCACATAATGTGTAGTAACTTGTTGTTGATGAAGATCTGTGCTAGAACCGGTTTAGGTTGATCGATTCAACTCTTGAGCCGATCGGTTGGCCTCCTGGTCAATCACTTGGTCTCTTCAAACGGTCATCTAGTCTTTGGTTCAAGTGATATCTGGACTCCTCTAGCTGATTGGTTGGGCCACCAGTCAATCAGTTCCTTGTATCATTTGGACTCATTGGTCCTCTAGTTGATCGGTTTGACTTTTGAGTCAGTTGGTTCAACTGGTGCAAAACATCTTCTAGTGAGGAAACATAAACTAAAACTATATTATTCCATATTACCTTATAAAAGGAAAAATCTTGAGTTAGATTCAAGGGGAATATAGGAAGAAGAGCATTAATTTATATTTGTAAATTAGGGGAGAGACTCAATATGCAATTTGAATAACAACAAGAAATAAACCAAACAACCAAACACACAATGCACATGGGTTTTAGCCACAACCACACTTCCAATCACCATCAAAACACTTATAGGGAAACACATATTTCTTACATATATTTCATATCATATTTTTTTTATTTGTGAGATTATATGTGGTATTGAATCTGATGTGCACATTAATCATTTTAATATTCACATTATATGAAATAAAATAAATATGATCATATCTATTTAAATCTAGATACACCATAAATTGACGTGGCTCTGATACCATTGTTGGGAAATCAAGACAACAAATAAGGTAGCATAAATAAAAAATTTAATGCTCGATCCCAAAGCTAAAAAATCATGTTAACAATAATGTATCTAGGAAAGAGGGTAGCAAGAGATATACATGGTCCTACAATAAGCCCAATGGCAACTCTTGTTGTGGTGTTCTTCTTTATTCAAGTTGCACAATGACAATTGTCAAGGAAGAACCACCGTGGATGGAAGTGGTTGTTGTCCTCCTAGTGGGTGGCAACAACATCCTCGCCTCTAGAGTTGTCCATGTGGACCATCAGAAACTCCACATTGCACTACCATAACCAAAAGGAAGGAGTTTTCCCTTTGAACATAATCATGCTACCGCTGACTTGCTCTTCCTTTTTGTCTCTCCCTATGTGGCCCTCCCTTTCACAGGTAGTGAAAACCTCTAGAGGGGGGGTGAATAGAGTTTTATATATATTTTAAAATAATTTAAACTCAAGCAACCACAAAGAAAGATTAGACAAAGAGACACAAGGGTTTAGAGTGGTTCCTAGCCTTAGCAAATACTAAGGTAGTCAGTCCACTACCCGGTTGCTTACCCAACCGGGATTTGAAAAGAAATTATTTTATTACCTCGCAAGGATTTTACATAAAATACATTTCTTTTCCCTAAACCCTTCAAGCAGCCTTCACCTAGAAGTAATCGCCCAACTCGAAGCAGCCTTCCCTTGAAGTAGATGCACCAACACCCGTTGCACCAGCCTTCTGAAGTAGCTTCCCGTGCGATAGCCTTCTTGAAGTAGCTTGAAGTCCCCTTCTCCACCTGAGAAGTCCACTCTCTCCAATCCGCAGCCTCCAACCCTAGGAGTAGCAAGGAGAGTACAAGGAATAAATAGGAACAAGAAAGAAATACAGAAATTACAATACCGTTGTAAGCACAAGGCTTGATTTTCCTATATCAAGCGTTTGGATCTCCCAACCAAGATATATAGCAATGTGATTATTATGTGTAGGAGATCCTAGTCTATAGGACACGAAACGGTAGCAATATGAATGTATAACAAGTGTGGGAATTTCACTATTGCTCTAAACAGATTGCCAATGTAGTGTATGCTCAAAGATTGCACAATTGAGTATGTAAGTATATTCTAGTGTCCTATGGCTTGTCCTATTTATAGGAATGGCCTAAGTATGCTTAAGGACGTTCTAGACAACTTCTAGGGGGTTCCTAGTGCTTAACTAGCCGTTAGGAATAAGTTAGGCGCATTAGCAACGGCTAGTTAATTAATTCTGCAGTTGCTGTCAGAGACCATCTCGGTCGAGGACTTGTCGACCGAGATGCCCGGTCGGTCGAGGATTTTTCGACCGACAGGCTCTCTGGATTAACGTTTATTTGCAACTGTCAACTGCTGTGTCTAACGACTACTTTTGGTCAATCTCGGTCGAGAAGTTTGTCGACCGAGAGTGTCTCGGTCGAGGAGTGTGGTCGACCGAGATTGACTCTGTTTTCAATCTTTCAATTAAGATACTAAGTGAGTGCATGAGTGTGCATTATGTGATCCTATTAGAAGGAGATGACCTAACTAAGTGTAGTGTTTAGTTAGGGAGATCTAACGCTTGATTTACATGAAGTCTAAGTACTTGTACATTATATGTTTGTACAAGTTTACATATGATTACATTGCATGATATTTATAAACATTCAAGCGTAAGGATTCCCTAGAACTTTGTCATCACCTTGTTCCTGCACACTTAAGTAGCTCGTTAGATTAATAAGAATGAAATGTTTGTCATCATCGAAACAAAGGGATTTATCATAATATCCAATTTATCCAACAATCTCCCCCTTTTTGAAGATGACAAACATTTCCTAAATATGAAATAAGGAAATATAAAGTATATGAGTTTCATACCTGAAAATTTACCTTTTGTAGCCATTTTATGTTTTTCAAGTAAGTGCTGGCCAAGATGTGATGAAACTCTTTTATATATATTTTTATATTCTTTCTCCCCCTTTGTCATTTCAAAAAGATATCCAAAGTTGAATGTTTTATATTTCTTCTCCCCCTTAATATAATGCTCCCCCTTAATTAGATATCCTATTAGGAACATTGATTTTTATCTAATTTATCCATAATTTGTTTCTCAATCATTCGCAAAGGATGTGAAGCCTTGAAATGAAATGAGATACCTTTAAGCCTATGATGAAATGTATATGGATTTCTCATATATCAAAGGATGTTAAGCCCTAGATTAAATGAGAATCCTCTAAGCTTAGAGTACCTAAAAATGTCTCCATCAAGGGATGTTAAGCCCCATTTTGGATAGAGAGTTCCTTCAAGTACAAGATACCAATTTCAATAAATTCATAACTTTCTTGAAAATATTTAGTTACACATAGTGATTACAAAGTTTTTGTAAGCTTCTTTTAAACAATGATCAAAATGTTAATGATCTCCCCCTTTTTCTTATGTTTTGCTCCCCCGTCGATAGATATCTCAAATGAAAGTTTGAATACTGAGCAAATATATAAAATGTCCAAGATTTTAACAAAGATGTATGCAATTATGTCAATCTGTAAAAACAGAAACCCAGTCGGTCCAAGATTTTATCAAAGTTTATTTTAGGTCGCCCTTGATTACGACCATAGCGCCCCTTGGTCAATTTTTATTTTAACCAAGAGGCATATTCTGCAGGTTTCCAGTATGAATCATTTATATGCGAAGTATGAGTTCTGCAGATAGCTTGCAAATATCAATTTGAGACACATTAAAGTGTACTAATTATGAGAGCTTAATAAGGACATCAAATATGGTGAAGCATATTCAAAAATAATATCCATTCATGAATTTAAGATTACTTTGGATAGACTAAAATATAAAAGCACACAAAAATTTATTTGAAACATTTTATTCATTGCAAGTATTTCTGAAAAAGAAATGTGCAATAAAAGAATGATTAAATAGAATCTTTCAAGAATAATTTTCATATACAATGTAAAGATTTACAGCAGTTTGAGATAAACGTATGTGTATCAAGGTGCTATTAAATCTTTTTAATTTTTGATTTTGTTATCCCTAAATGTTAAGTTGAGATAGACATAAGGATATACAAATTAAGGTCTTTGGTCATATCTCAACTTGGTCGAACCTATTTAATTTGGGGTTTTTGGAACCCATACCATCTCGACATGCTTTTTCTTGTATGGGCATGAAAAAGAATAATGTCCAAGGCGTGAGCAATAATGACAACAAATTGAATCAACCTCAAGCCTTTTTCTATGGTTTTGATCTAGGTTATCTTTGGGTATATACATTTTTGTGCCTCTAGGTATATAAGCAGATTGACTCGCTTGTGTTCTTCTAGGTTGTTGATGGGATTTCTTATTAGGCTTATAACCTAGTCCTCTTCTCCCTATTTGATGATAGGAATTTTCTAATATTCTATCAAGGATTCCATTGTTGCTTAACCTACTGACTTCTTGTTGCAACTTAATGATCTCATCCATTCTTTTCTTGATATCTAATTTTGCTTGGTCTAGATTGGATGATAACATATTTCTTTCTTTCACTATATTGTCATAATCTACATGGGTGCACAATATAGGTTGTTTTTTAAAACCATTTAATTTTGCAAGCAATTCAGTCTTTTCTTGACATAGAAGATCATAGTTAGTCTCTAGAGTGAAAATTTTCACTTCACTATTACTTAGAGATGATTTCAAAGTACGATTGTCAGACATAATGCTATCTTTTTCAAAACCAAGAGTATTCAATTTAGCATATAAATCGTCATTTTCGGATGTAAGCTCAAGAAGTCTAGCATTTAGATCATCATTTTCTTTATTTGATTTCTTTAATTTCTTTTTGTATTCAACATATTTGTTATGTGTTTCTTCAATAATAGTAACTAACTCTTCTTTAGGTAAATCAAGCAAGCTTACCTCTTCTTCTTCTTCCTCACTTATTGTAGCAACGAAACATTCTTTATGTGTATCTTCTTTCTTTGACCTCCATGGACATCTAGAAGTAGAGTGCTTTGTTCCTAAGCACCAATTGCAACTTGTCGCACATTGGTCCATGCTCCTTTTCTTGTGGTTGTAGTCACCTCCTCCCTTTATCTCTTCAAGACCTTGTTAGGGCTCCTTGAAGCCTGCTCTGATACCAATTGAAAACCTCTAGAGGGGGGGTGAATAGAGTTTTATATATATTTTAAAATAATTTAAACTCAAGCAACCACAAAGAAAGATTAGACAAAGAGACACAAGGGTTTAGAGTGGTTCCTAGCCTTAGCAAATACTAAGGTAGTCAGTCCACTACCCGGTTGCTTACCCAACCGGGATTTGAAAAGAAATTATTTTATTACCTCGCAAGGATTTTACATAAAATACATTTCTTTTCCCTAAACCCTTCAAGCAGCCTTCACCTAGAAGTAATCGCCCAACTCGAAGCAGCCTTCCCTTGAAGTAGATGCACCAACACCCGTTGCACCAGCCTTCTGAAGTAGCTTCCCGTGCGATAGCCTTCTTGAAGTAGCTTGAAGTCCCCTTCTCCACCTGAGAAGTCCACTCTCTCCAATCCGCAGCCTCCAACCCTAGGAGTAGCAAGGAGAGTACAAGGAATAAATAGGAACAAGAAAGAAATACAGAAATTACAATACCGTTGTAAGAACAAGGCTTGATTTTCCTATATCAAGCGTTTGGATCTCCCAACCAAGATATATAGCAATGTGATTATTATGTGTAGGAGATCCTAGTCTATAGGACACGAAACGGTAGCAATATGAATGTATAACAAGTGTGGGAATTTCACTATTGCTCTAAACAGATTGCCAATGTAGTGTATGCTCAAAGATTGCACAATTGAGTATGTAAGTATATTCTAGTGTCTTATGGCTTGTCCTATTTATAGGAATGGCCTAAGTATGCTTAAGGACGTTCTAGACAACTTCTAGGGGGTTCCTAGTGCTTAACTAGCCGTTAGGAATAAGTTAGGCGCATTAGCAACGGCTAGTTAATTAATTCTGCAGTTGCTGTCAGAGACCATCTCGGTCGAGGACTTGTCGACCGAGATGCCCGGTCGGTCGAGGATTTTTCGACCGACAGGCTCTCTGGATTAACGTTTATTTGCAACTGTCAACTGCTGTGTCTAACGACTACTTTTGGTCAATCTCGGTCGAGAAGTTTGTCGACCGAGAGTGTCTCGGTCGAGGAGTGTGGTCGACCGAGATTGACTCTGTTTTCAATCTTTCAATTAAGATACTAAGTGAGTGCATGAGTGTGCATTATGTGATCCTATTAGAAGGAGATGACCTAACTAAGTGTAGTGTTTAGTTAGGGAGATCTAACGCTTGATTTACATGAAGTCTAAGTACTTGTACATTATATGTTTGTACAAGTTTACATATGATTACATTGCATGATATTTATAAACATTCAAGCGTAAGGATTCCCTAGAACTTTGTCATCACCTTGTTCCTGCACACTTAAGTAGCTCGTTAGATTAATAAGAATGAAATGTTTGTCATCATCGAAACAAAGAGATTTATCATAATATCCAATTTATCCAACAGGTAGGACTTTCTCATGCTTAGGGCTGTAAATGGGTATGTGTATACCCGTGTACCCACAAATCCGTACCCGCTTAAATCCGTCACTGGTCCAATTTTTTAGACCCGCATACCCACATACCCGCTTACCCGTGTACCCACATTATTATGGGTACAATAATGGGTATAGTCATACCCGTACCCACTATACATGTGTACCCGCATTAGTAAATAAATATATATAATTTTGTCATAATCTAATGGATGAAAGACTACCCAACATGATCTAATGGTTAAGATTTCTAAACTAATTGAAGTCAAAACTACCCAGCCACCCTTTTTTTCCTGTTCAGCGGCAACTGCTTCAACTTTCTATTTTCAGTTGTTCTTCACACTTCTACTCAGACACGAATTAGGCTATGGCAGGCTGCTCACCACGACTGACGACTCCTCAACTCCTGTCTCATAGACTCCGTTGACCAAGCTTCTATGACTACAACAACCATAGTCCACTCCATCACCAGGCCTCCAAGTTCCCACCAGCCAGCCCCAGCCGCACCCAAACTTCCACAAGCATTTCCGCCCTACTCCACGCCACACAACTTCAAGATGATGATGAAGTCCGTCCAACTTTCAAGTACAGGCTTAGCCCTCTACCGATGCCAATTCCAGGCGTCACCCAACAACAACCAACATTAAGTGATTTGGCCTTGTCCTCGTCATCAGTTCTGTGCTACAGACTTTCTCCCCAACCAAAATCACAAGACCTGCTCCCCGACTTATGTTGATCAACTCCTTGTGTCGATCAATCAACTGTGGTTTCGAAGGTTAAAAAAAAGGTATTTGCATATTAAAACTGTTCAAACATGTTCTGTCCTATTCATTTTCTTACTTTGCTTACTATTCATTTGCTTCCAGATTCTTTAATTCCATTTTCCCTTCCGCTTCTTCATCTGCTATGTCATGTTTATTTGCTCGCTTTGCTTTTTGTTCATTTCTTCCAGATCTGCTAATTCATTTTTCTACATTGTCTATTATTTTTTTGTTAATTGGTTCTGTATGCTTTCTTGTCTACTCCTTGCTAAATCTTTATCTTTTCCCGATTAGAACCAACACATGATCAATTTATCTTAGAATCAGAATGTAGTTTTGGCAGTTGAGCACTAAAAACTGTTTAAGATTAACATATATACATTACATATGTACAGAACCGTGTACCCGTAGATACGCACCACATACCCGCATGATATACGGGTCCGGGTATGGTGCGGGTCTAAATTTTTTTATGCGGGTCTAGACCCATACTCGTATCTACTAAATCAAATGGGTATGGTTCTGGGTATGGCCATACCTGCACCGCACCCACACCATTTACAGCCCTACTCATGCTCACTGGTTACAAGCCCCTAATACCCTTCTAATTATAGGAGGGCTAGGGTAAGGTTTTTGAGTCCATTTGGGAGTTGAAGAGACATATTTTCAAGAATTTTCTAAAAACTATGGACCATTAATCGATCGATTCACTATTGAACTGATTGGTTCATGTGTGAACTAGTCAACCTAAACCTTGAACTGATCGATTCATATGCTTTCCTATTTTCAAACACAATGGCATTCAATATTCGGTTAATGCACTATCATGACTTCAACATCAATCCTTAATCCAATCAAATTGATTAATGAACCAGTCAATCTAGATGATGAAACGATCATTTTTCATATCATGAAATGGTCATTTCACTTGTGAAAAATGGTCATTTCATTCTTCCATCTCAGGTAATATTCAGTCAATGTTGTTTAAATTGACCTGATACTTGAATTCATCGGTACAACACTTGAACCGGTCGGTTCACCCAGTCAGTCATTTTTTCAACTATTATTGTTTAATTGAATACCTAAACACTTAAGTAATCAAATTAAACATCATTAATGAATAAACTCCTATTCCAAGTGCATCCTATGTGTGTGACCCTATAGTTCCCAAGTTATAATGGTAGTGAATGTTAATAACCAACTTATGACATCATAATCAATGACCAATATCTAGCAACACATCATTACAACCCAAGTAGTTGGAAAGTTGGAGAATAACTTCAACCTATAATTCGTAATAAGTGTTATAGTGATTATAGTTACTTTGTCTCTGATGTCCAGATTGGACTGGAGGCCGAAATTGTCATCTTCTTAACGTCCAATCCATGTTCCTTGAACTAGAGAAGACTTTCTAAGATGCTTGTGAGCTCACATATCATATATTGATTCACATGAGTACAACCATATGTTTCTCCATCTTGATTATCAAGTGCCCTAGATATCAATCTCCTATAGGCAGGACAAATTCCATCTACATCACTGACATTCTATCTCCATGTGTCACAACATACCTGAGCACCACTTTTTTGGCAACCTTTCCTCATGGTCACATTGGATGATGTCAAAATACATCAAACAACAAATGATGAGTGTAGTGTCTTCAGGTCTAAGAACCACAAATCACCAATATCACTATGAGAGATGATTCTTACTACCATTCCATGGTCTCCATGTATCACTCTCAATGTGGGTTTGTATGGTACACTGTTCTCAAACAAGTACCTACATGTTTGACTTGATATCATATATCATAACTAATGAGGCTTTGTCATCTATCAACACACACTCTAGTATTATGTATTACTGCTGTATATATTTCTTCCACGGTAATATTTGACTAGGGACAAAACAAGAATGTATGCACTCTTATCATAAATATGATCTCATTGTTCATGTCCTTAACTTGAATACATATGTCATCAAGTCACATCATTCTTTAGACATCTATCATATATGTCTAATTTCATGATTGATACAAACATAATAGATGAAATACATTTATGATTATCAAATTAGGTATCTAATGCCCCCATACAATCATCATATTAATGTCTCTCTAGGAATACATACCAATAAGATACTCATGAAGGGGACATCCAACTTTTTCTCTTATGTTGTGAGTAAAACCACATTATCTGCCCAATACCTCTCTTGAGGATCATGGGTGGATAACCCCAACTATTCCGTATGTCCTCTACAGTCTAAAGTAGTTTGGGTTATTAAGTAACAAATATATACGTGGTATATGAAGTAATAAAAATGAACTAGAGTCAGGTTTGGTGAGCCCTAGTTGTGTTTGTCCCATCTTTCAATGCAAACACATAATTAAGAGAATCAACCTCAATTAGCAAAACCAAGTGGGGTTAGATGAATATTGGTTGGGTTTGTGGCATCATGGCACACTACTCTTTTCACAAATGCTAATCAAATCCTCCTTTGACCTCTATCATCTCATATTTTGGTCCAAACAACCTTCTCTATCCAATTAGTTACTTATCTCTTGAGGTTTATTAAAACAAGAGTTCATGTAAAGAAAAAATCAACCAACTATACCATCATAACTAAAATATTAGGAAAATAAAGTAACATGCTAGATCTTTATATTAACTACTTGCTTAGTTTCAAAGTATACAATCTTCCCAAACAAGCTACACAACCATGAGGATTTCAACTAGCTAAGGACAAGCATAATTGGCACTGGAAAAAGATGGAAATACATAATTTATGCAGAAAAAAGTGGAAAGTAGAAGAAAAGAGAAAGAGGAATAAATTTTCCTAACAAGGAGATGTGTCTCTCACTACTTAGCCTCTAAATGGGTTGGATCTTGTCCTTTGCATTGTCCATGGTAATCTTCAGAATTCCTTGCATCCTTCCTCCATTTAAACTTAAATAGAAACTTGTGTGGTGAAATGGAGGCAAACTCGACCCAATTTGGATGAAACATGGCTTGTTTCAGCTCATTGATAGATGGATGGATGGTGGGATTTAGGCTTAAGGCTGGTAGAAATGGTCAGAGTGTCCAAGGGATGGTCGATGGAGGTGGAATGAACCTTGAAGATAGATGTTCGAGGATGGTAACTAATGATAATGAGTGACAAATGAAGGAATTGATGGAAGTCACTGAAACTAATGGGAGTGGGTATAATGTGTTATCCTTATCCCTCTCAGGCCTTGAAAATGTATGAAGGTTTGGGAACCAAAAAGTAGAACCCTTGTCTCGGTGGCCAACAGGGGTATCTATGGTGGTAGGCAGTTTTTATGTGATATTTTTGGAATTTGAAGAGAAACATGATGGGTTGGGAAAACCCACCCCAGGTTCATCACATCAGTTGTGGAAGTGGTGGTTGTGAACCATGGATGGGTTGGGTGAACCCACCCTGGGTTCATCCCATAATTGTGGAGGGGCCAGTTGTGAACTAGGGTTGGGTTGGGTAAACCCACCATGGGTTCATCCCATGGATTGATGACAGATTTCATCATGTGATATTCATCAGTGGATGATACCATTAGACTTCGTCAAGGGATGTCATTGGTAATTGTCTATCGGTCAATGTCAATTATGAATGTCTACCAATGGATGCATAGGTTGATGGTGGTTATGGTATTCTCTACTCGGTGAAGATGGATTGTGTGTTTGAATCACATTAAACTGGCTTAGTTTAATAGAACTTAGGTGGGGTCTAGTGTTGTGGATTCTCAAAATGGAGTTTCATATTTTAATCATCATGTTGGATGATCCCGGGGTGGGTTTTGGTGATCCAAGACCACTTTCATTAAAACCCAGAACGAGTTCGTGGGAAGACAGACTCAATCTATTTGGATTCTATCTAGTGTTTGAGTTAATTGAGGAATCAATTCCTTTCTCAATTCGGTTCCAACAAGTCCCAAAATTGTCTAGGTGATCAGCTAAAATTTAGACAGGAATAAATTACCAAAAGATAACAATACAATGTTATTTGGGCATAGAAGGCTATTATAGGCATGAAAGTATAGTTAAGTACTCTACATTAGTGCATAGATTTGGGTGTTATCAACCACCTCAAGCTTATAATTTGTTTAAAGTCTCAAAATTAACAATCCTAAGATGCCATTCAAATTTATCTTGGAGATAGAAGATAAGGTTAAGAAATATTTTAAAGCTACATGTCTCCTAAGACACGTTATATCAGAAGAAAGAAACCCACCATACAAACAAATATGCTACCAGAATACATAAGCAAATTCTCTACAAAACCATATACGTCGGAGCTTGAACCATATTTGTAATCATTAAGGTGCAATCACATATGGAATCAGGCAGGGATGAAGGTGAACAGTGAATTTTTATTGAATATTTATGTAACCAAATTAGGAACAATGTACCTCCTACTTATTCATGTCCTAATGTAGAAGTAAAAAGAAAGGAATCTAATGGATTATGAGGATTCTAATCTGTGTTAGGATGGTGCATGTAATGGTCAACAATCCCTATACTCTGAGCCAGTTGGCCCAAAGTAGTGAGATGAAATCCTCGTATAATGATTTAACCAAACTATCTATTGGGATGATCTCATAGGTATCCTAGGGTTTCCTAACAAATCTCTCATGATATTTTGGGATGATATCACCAAACACAACATACCCACATTTTTTAGCATAACCATACACTCAATGGGCAACATCCTTAGTAAAATAGAAAATAAATGGTGATGATTTCATTGATACTTAGACTTTTATTCTATGCATTCTAAATTTTAGGCCTAGGTGTTAGGTATATATATAGGCCATTTTTTAATACCCACACGGGTAGCCTAGATTTCACTACCCGACAACCAAAAAAGTAACTGTTCTGACCAGAAAAGTAATTCTACTATCAAAAAAAGTAAGTATGTTGATCAAAAAGTAACTATACGACTAAAAATGTAATTCCATGCAAAATACACAACAGATATATATGTAACCGTGTTTTGAAATCTGTTGTTACAAACGTAACTATCTATGCATGAAACTCAACAGTTTGCAAGGTAAGGTAACCCTCTACATGTCAAAAGTAACCAACTTGAAAAAAAGTAACCGAAATGGGGGGCGGGTAGCTACCCACACGAGCATTAAAGATGGGCCCATATATATATATATATATATATATATTTCTATTCTATAGCTATTTGAATGGTTTTTAGATTTTTGGCCACCAATCCTATTTTACAATTTTCTCTCTGTTTTTGACTCAATCTAGTGTCAGAAGATGTGAAGATCGTCAAAGCAAAATAATCAAAATCAAATAGACTAAAAGCTCATTGGTATTCGCAGAATTCCTTGTAAAAATATTTAGTATGGTACAAGGATTCTTGGAATGTAGTCAAATTTTTGAAAGCACAACTCAGATATTGATCAACACCAACTACAACTATCAAGTTGAAACCCTAGGCTTGTCATTCACAACAAGAAATAAAAGAACAAGCAGTTCTAAATGTTGAGACAACACATATCTTAAAATCCATCACCTAACATAGACACAGGAGTTAGTGAGATGAATGAAGTTGGAGGTCAAACAAATGTAAAGATGATGGAGTGATTAAACACTTTGACAAGCATTAAAAGATGAATTTGACACCACTAGAAACTAAATTGCATGAAATAAAAATTAAAAACAAGGTCCTACTAAGTGATATATCAATGATGCAAATGCATGATGTGGTAAAATTTTAGAATGTTACACTATATGTAGAAATTAGGAAAAATTGTAAGGAAATAAACATGAAAGTATGAAAAAAAAGAAAAACAAAAAAGAAGGGGAAAGGGTATAAGGGCAAACTTCTCTACCACATCAAGCTTAAAGATTTTCTCATCCTCAAAAACCCTAAACATAGAATAGTATGTAAGGCATGCATGGATGTAAGGGAAAGAAAATATATAGAAGTCACAAAATGATGTGTGTATGCAAAGTTATATCTTAAAAATTACAGATAACAAACTATATATGAAAGAAACCCGAACAACAAGATTTATTTTAACAATCAAGGAAAAGAAGACTTTGGTAAGACAGAGGGGATGGTCTCCCCATGATATCAACACTAGGATCCTAAATCCTAAGTTTTTAGGACCAACAACACATGTTTCCTTCCAATTGGGTCTACCTTGTAAGTGTAAAATTGGCAGAGATGTAGACCCTATCGATTTTTAAGTAGAGAAACACAATACCCTAACTCGGTGAAGTCATATTCATGCTAGTAATGACTTAAAATACATTGAAGTGATCCTCAACATATCGTCCTCAGGGTACCCTCTAAGGTATGGATATAATTTGTTTTGAGTGCCTGAATTTCGTTTACAATAGCCTTGGTGATTGTGTTGTGGGCTTTATTGGCTATTGGGCACAATAACAAGGAAATTCAATTAATTAATTAATAATTGAGAATTTGAGAAAAGAAAGATGTGGAAACCTCTAGAAGGAAGAATAATGTGATCCAAAGATGGATTTTGTGCCTCTTGGGTTCCTTAGGTTCCAAGGAGTCAAAAGTTGTAAAGAAAAGCAATAAGAAAAGAAAAGATTAATTAAGTATTTCTTTATTAAGAAATAAATTGAAAACAGTGATGAAATGTGCAAAATAAGTGAAAAGATGTATAATTGAGTAATCCTTAGTGGAATTTCGTATTCCAAGGATTCCTAATGATAAAAGGAATACTAATGAGGAAAATAAAAGAGAAATAAAGAGAAATCCTCAAAAAGAAATATTTTAATAAGAAATACACATGATAATGAAGAATAATGCATTTAGATGCATCTAGAAGGATAATGAGTATCCAATAAAAAGGATTTCGAAATAATAGAGTTTCTTTGGTTCCAAAGAGTCCCAATGAAGAGGAAAGAAAGAGAGAAAATACCAAAATTGCAAAATAAGGAGATAATGTCAGTATACAATTAATGTATTAGGTGGTATTGCTAAAAAGAAGTAATTGCTATTAAAGGGAAATAGGATTTCGTTCCTATGGATTAAAAATGACAAGTATAAAGAAGGTGAAAGAGGAATTTCGAATTCCTAATATCCATATAATAGGGGATATTCAAAAGAAAAAGAGGAGAGAGAAAGTTTGCTTTCTAATGAAGGAATTGGATTCCTTTTGGGACAAGATCTTACATCTTAGTGGATGCACATCTTAGGGTGTGAAAACCCTCCCCTATAAAAGGGGTAGAGCTCAGGGACGAATTCTGAGGAGTTTTCACGTATCCCTCCCTCTCTTCTTCTTCTTTGCACACAACTCTAACCAAAGGAAAGCATGCTACCCTAGAGCAACCAGGCACCGTGAAGAGGTTACGATGGAGACCTGACACTTCCACGACTCTGCGGAGGAGCACAGTCATCTTCCCCATGCTCTGCAGCTTGCGCATGACCATTGAATGGCTGCAGGTCAGCCATGTGTTGCGGAACCAAGTAGGCCCAGACCGCCGCCCTACCTATGACCCAAGGGGTGCCTCCCTGTGCTCATAGGGATGGCGGAAGTGGGGCACCAAGTTCTGTGGGGTTTCCAGCCTTGGAGAGAGAGGAAACAACCCCGCGATCGCTGCAACTCGTCTGTGGAGAGTTGAGGTTCGCATGTCTAAAAATCCTATCCCCAGCCGTTGTGCTCATGGATGAAGACCCTGTTGGATGCGTCTGGGAGCAGAGGAGACTTAGGGATGGATTCTAGTGAGCTCTGGAGGCGGAAGCATAGGTAGATGACCCGCGCAACGCTGCTGTTCGTGGAAGCATAAGGTTACGCTGGGTGTAAGACAACCCGGGGGTCGATTAGACCAAGCTACCCCTCCAGGATACAAGAATTGAGTAACCGCGTCAGGGGTAGAATAGTAACTCGGTTATAATCTTCAACGGGTCGCTTTGCATGGGCAAAGGTGACGTGTCAGCTTCTGGTTGGCCCAAAAGTAAGTATTTTTGTTAAATTTGTATCTTAATAACCGTAGCTCAGATAGACGTGCATTATACATGAATTTTGCTCAGAAAAATGAGAGGAATCCAATAAAAATATAATTGGAGCCTGATTGTGTTTGCAATTCGAAAAGTAATAGAAGTTATTAACTTTAGTGTAATGATGATTAAGAAGCCCTATTTGGATATGATTAATGTGATTAGTAGGGTTTAATTGATGATTAAAGTTGATATTAGCCTGTTAATGATAAAAAGGAACATTAAGAATAAAAAGGATGAACTTTGCATGTAATCGGTTAATTTAAAGTTTATGTGCATAAATAGGCTTTAATGGGCCTTGAAACCCTAATATTGGTAGTTAGGACTACTAATGGCTTTAATTGTTCATTTTCATGTATAGAACTGAGTTTTCATGGTTATAAGCTATTTCGAGCATTAAAGTTCTTAATTTGTGGATAAATTAGGGTTTTTGAATGAATCAAGATGGGATTAATGACAAATAGAGTTCATATGTGAATTCAATCATAGTGAACTATGAATTGACGATAAATGAGCGTAATGATCTTGTCATATATTAAAAGGATAAAAATAGTAGCTTTAATGTAAAAGAAGCTTAATGAACTTAATTAATGGTTAATTATGCCTTTAATCTAAAATTGAGGATTAGATGTGGAAATAATTAGGGTTGGTGATCAATTGCATTAAATTAGGGTTTAAAATAGTAAAAGATGAAGGGAAACCCTAATTGCAATAGAAACCCTAAAAGTGAATTAGAAACCCTAGGAAGCGAGCTAGGTTTAATGGATCTTGATGACATGAATAATAAAAAGGGAATTACGTGGTTATTTCAGGATCTTGTTGAAAATGCTTGCTTGCTTGGATTCTTATTTGCATGGATATTTCTGTTCAAATCATCAGATTAGGTATGTGGTTAATTATGATTAATCACATTAGTTTCCCGAGGGTTTTGCGAATGTTTCCTCACATTGAATGCAATCTAAACAGTTTGGATGTTCATACTACAATTATAAAGTCACTATGGCTATCACAGTTATATATATGCATGTGAATCCTCGCACCTACATGCCACCCTGATGGAAGATGCCATAAAGGTCAGGCCCAGGAGGGTAGACCAATGGGCACCATGAGAGGTGACCCCAGACACCAAGCTTGGGAATGAGAAGTGGTATATGATGCATGACTATGGAGCACCATGAGAGGTGACTCCCAGGCACCAAGCTCGGGATTGAGAAGGTGGCCTTAAGTTAATGGCAAAAGAGAAACCCTAGAGGGGTATGCCAGGGTTAGGGGAAAAGTGGTGGAGAATGACACATTGAAAATGTAAATTGTCTTGTTAAATAATTTGATTGTGATTATTGAATTGTTAGCCATATTTGCAAGATTTTGGTTGTACCCACATACCCGTATATTTCGATATACTGACCGACGTTTTGTTTGTCGGCGTTTTAGGAACAACAATTGAAAGAACAAACTGTAAAGTGACACATTGTGGAAATAAGAAATAAAGTGCAAGGAGGATTAGATAGAATATTTCAAGCTCTGGATAGATAGATTTCCAAAGTTTTCAAAGGTAAGTAAAGTTTTAATTCTATACCAAATTCCAGTTAGTTAGTAGAATTTCATAATTATTATTGATTAGTTGTCGAACCTTTGATCATGTTAATTGAATAACGGCTCTGACCTTTGGGTCTCCCTTAATTTGGGGTTACCGGGAGGCGGGGTCGTTACAATTGGTAGCAGAGCAAAGGTTCCTCAATTAATCTTTAATAATTATTAAATTTTACAAATTCTGTAGAATCCAAGGGAGTTATTAGAGGATTATCTGAAAGACAGAGGTGTCTAGAAAAGGATCACGACCGGGGGCTGGCAATATTTTCCTCCGCACCGCTAGTCGGAATACGAGGACTCCCAGATCTGTGTGACTGCTTGGCCAAAGTCTTAGGGTATGATTCGAAATAAGATACCTTTAGGACTCTCTCATCTTGTTCATCCCTTCTCAATTCAAATTCAGTTAAGGACCTTAAGGATTAGGGTTTCCTCTCTTCTCCTCACCGTCTTGAGGTATGGGTAAGGTTGATAAGGATTAAGGAATCCTCCACAAAATTAATAAAAAGCATGTAAGTAAGATGTCATGGACTTAAGCTTAATAGAGTTAGCATAAAGGAATAGATACATGCTTAGGTCATATGACACGAGTTGTCATTTCCCTCAGGAGAGATCAGAGGATAGACCTCCTTAACAGGAGGATGAGTAGAGAGAGTTAGTCTTGGAGGTAGAGACCTCCATTAAAAGTAGATACCTAGCACATCCTTTGAGGATGATGTTAACCCTAACCCTAAGTGGAGGTTAGAAAGAGAGAGGACATGGTAAGTTATATGCCATGGTTGACTGGGTGGACATGCCTTGGGATGCCACACGAGCCATGAGAGGTTAGATGACCTAGTACCTTTGACGACCCAACCCTGGAAAGGGTCGAGCATGTTAGAGTGAAGGATAGCTCCTTCATTAATGAGGTTAGTGAAGGACCTATAGAAACCCTATTGATTATGCAAGTAGGGGATGGCATGCACCTAGAGTACGTCAGTGGTATGATAGTAGGTTGAAACCCTGGCCAGAAGGTAGGATGGATGGCTTACGAGATAAGCATAAAAGGCTATGGATGATCTTGAACAAACATAGGTTCGAACCTAGACTTCACCCATGTAGAGGTATGCTTGTGAGCTTGATCCTTCATGGAGAGAGGACCTCTAGTAGTAAGGCTGGATGTGAAGTTAGCTCTAGAGAGAGAAAGCAAGACCCAAGCAAAAAGGATGGAAGCCTAGATTCCAAGACATGAGGAACCAAACCCAAGAGAAAGGATGATGCCTCTGGTACCTATGTGCATGTGGTATAGGTGTTTATCTTCTAAGATAGGAGGAAGAGTTCCTTAAACCCTGAAGAAGTTTAGGTAACCAGTTGTGAGGCTTTATATACCTAGTTGGTTGTCCTGGAAGAGGACTCAACTCCGAAGTGTTGCTCGAGTAGAAGGATCAGGGGAGTACATGGCATAACTTGGACATGCTTGATTCGTGGTTAAGAGGTTGAGCATGTAGTTAGATATCCAAAAGTGAACCTAGGGTTCCTGGCCGAAGAGGGGAAGTGGTGTACCTAATGCTCATGATGAGAATTCATTTCAAGCATGGTACTCTTCATGTATAGAGGAAAAGGAAACCCCTTAAGTTAAAGGTAGGTTTGATGAACCCCTCACAACTAAGTTGACCTAATGTTGAGGAAAGAGAACAAGTATGACCTAGCATAGGTGATCTGCTTGTGCCTTAGTAGCTGCTGGGTTAGGCATGTTCATGTGAATGTAAACCCTAGGGACGGTTGTGACCTTGTTGTCAAGAGTTGTATTTTCCTCCCATCCTGGGAGAGGGACCCTTTGGTAGGGTGTACACCAGTTTTGTTGGTTTTGAGGTAACCTAAAGAAGTTTCAGAGGATCTTGAGAAGCTAAGTGAAAAGTACATTGAATGAGAATGAACCTGTAGACCCATAGATAACCATCTCTAAGTGCTTGTGGATGTGTTACCATGGAGGTAACTGGTATGGGGCTTGACCAAGGTAGGCAGGTTGCCATGACCCCTATGAAGGGATGAAAGTCAGTCATGAATGTAGGGAGAGATGATGAAGGATTGGGTAAGGTTCTAACTTGAACATGTACTATAATGGAATCCTAAGTCTATCCTAGGGTCAGGTAGGGATGAGACCGATGGAAGAAGGAGTTTCCTAATTCCCTAGTTGCACATGACCATAGGGTCGGGAGGTAACAGATATCATTATTTGAGGGCCATGGGTCAGGAGATTGATCACCTTCATAAACTCATGGGACCCAAAGGGAAGATGAGTAGGGCACTCTCTGGATGCATAAGGGAAAAGGGATGACTCCAAAAGTGTCGGCACCCTATAGACCTAGAGGAGATGACCAAGGATTGTGTGGTGACCCAAGTAGGTTCGAGACTAGTTTTCCATGGAAGTAACTTTGATATCATGATGTTTGTGATGTAGAGACATAAGTTGCACGTTTCAACTTAGAATTGAAGGTGTACTGGCGATGTGGATGTATTATCTCTACTCTTAGAATAGGAAGAACTTTGTGTTTGGATGGCCGCCGAATGCTTATTTCCTCTTGTTATGAGCGGGAGAGATGGGACAATATGCATGCCATACACCAAGGATAAAAGATGATGTGAGTTGGAATGTTGCTACAAGGTATGAGGATAGAGATGATAACATACCTTGGTGGAATGAATGATACATGGACAGGTACAAAAAATAGTATTAAGATAATCACCTTGTAAGGATGTTCCTAGTAGAAGCTTTGGGGAATTTGCAAGTTATACAAGGTTGAGTTTGATCACCAGGTGGATGAGCTCAAAGTTTCTTGATGAAGATAAACTTAGAGTTTGAGATGAGATGAAAAGAATAATACATGGAGGTGTATGTTACTTAACACCTAAGGGTAAGAAGTGGTAATGAATGCTCTGGTTGAGATATAGTTGCCTAGTTAGCTGGAAGCTAGAAGAAGTTGAGGTTGTTCGACTAACCCTATGTTTGGAAAGAGGATGTGTTTTGGCTAACACACAGATGTAACAAGATATGTTGAACAAGTTAATGGTTGTTTGGTTAACCCGTTTAGTCCTTGATGTAGTAAAAGGATGGTGATAGAACCTCAAATACACTTCTTTGGATAGGAAGGTAATAAAACCCTTTTGAGAGTGGTTTAGGATTTCCGAGGTATCAAGCTTGAGGAATCATAACAATACAGGAGGTCATGATATACCTTGGTACTACAAAGATAGTAAGTGATGGTAGCACTATGGATGCTTAAAACAAAGTTGCATGTAGAACGTGGCCATGCAAGCCAGGAGGTGAAGGACGAACACCAGTAACCCAGTGTACCAATATAGAGGATAAAAGAGTCCCTGAGAGGGAATGGGAATTCATCACTATGGATGGTGTGGTAACTCTCCCTTTGACCCAGAAGGTCAAGATGCAGTATGGGTTATGGTAGATCGCCTTACCTAGATATAATGAGAAAGAAAGAATGCTGTCAAGGGACAGATTCAGCTGAACTACTTAAGAGAGAAAGATGGTTCAACCACATCATGATGTGAGTTCAAAAGTTTTTGAGAATAACCTAAAGATTCTCTTACATGAGGTGGAAGTAGATACATGAAGAAATTGATGATAGAACAGTACATCCCTTACTAATGGTTAGTATGATCCAGACTAGAGGGTCTGATGAGAGCATGTGTGCTCATTCGGGGTGATACATGGAGATAATTCTTAAGATGTGAGGTTAACCACCATAGGCTTTATCGGGATGCAAGAAGTCTTATAGAGAGGTTGTGTCGGTCACCACTTCATTAAGATGATGTTGGTGAAGGAGGCCTCATGAAGGTCAGAAAAGAACCACAGTGTGTGCAGATGAAGTCGCTTTGATCGTGCAATGGCTGAGAGAAAGTCCAGAGGTGACACGAGTCGTGAGCTGATGCAAGGCAGACTAACATGCAGTTCACTATGGGAGAGTATGTGATGTGAAAATCCGACCCCTCCAAGCTACAGCTGAGAAAGATGAATCCCCGATATATGGGTTCATTTGAGATGGATTGGTGGAGATGGTTGTGTTTAGCCTTACCCCTCAGGATAACATGATGTATAATGTGTTACATGAGTCTGATCTAGAGAACTATATGAGGTACCCAAGCCATGTGCTGAGCCCTGAACCTATTCAGCTTTTTGAGAGGCTGAAAAGTCCCAAGTCACCTATGAGGGTACGATATACCAAGGTAAGCAAGAACTCAGATGGAAGAATATGAGATGATGAAGGTTCTTGGGAAGCACCATGGAAAGGGGGAAGCCACATGGGAGCCTTGATGGATAAAAGAAAGGCTTATCCTGTTTGTTTGCTTGCTTAATGGAATTTTGAGGACAAAATTCTTATAAGAGGGGAAGGATGTTACAACCCCAATTTTGGGTTAATTTGGTGAGAAATGTAATTTCTCATATTAAAGAAATTGGAACAAATAATGATATAATTTGTTTTGAATGCATGAATTTCGTTTACAATAGCCTTGATGATTATCCTGTGGGCTTTATTGGCTATTGGGCCCAATAACAAGGAAATTCAATTAATTAATGAATACTTGAGAATTTGAGAAAAGAAAGATGTGGAAACCTCTAGAAGGAAAAATAATGCGATCCAAAGATGGATTTCGTGCCTCTTGGGTTCCTTGGGTTCCAAGGCATCCAAAGTTGTAAAGAAAAGCAATAAGAAAAGAAAAGATTAATTAAGTATTTCTTTATTAAGAAATAAATTGAAAATAGTGATGAAATGTGGAAAATAAGTGAAAAGAGGTATAATTGAGTAATCCTTAGTGGAATTTTGTATTCCAAGGATTCCTAATGATAAAAGGAATACTAATGAGGAAAATAAAAGAGAAATAAAGAGAAATCCTCAAAAAGAAATATTTTAATAAGAAATACACATGATAATGAAGAATAATTCATTTAGATGCATCTAGAAGGATAATGAGTATCCAATAAAAAGGATTTCAAAATAATAGAGTTTCTTGGGATCCAAGGAGTCCCAATGAAGAGGAAAGAAAGAGAGAAAATACCCAAATTGCAAAATAAGGAGATAATGTCAGTATACAATTAATGTATTAGGTGGTATTGCTAAAAAGAAAGTAATTGCTATTAAAGGGAAATAGGATTTCGTTCCTATGGATTAAAAAGGGCAAGTATAAAGAAGGTGAAAGAGGAATTTCAAATTCCTAATATCCATATAATAGGGGATATTCAAAAGAAAAAGAGGAGAGAGAAAGTTTGCTTTCTAATGATGGAATTAGATTCCTTTTGGGACCAGATCTTACATCTTAGTGGATGCACATCTTATGGTGCGAAAACCCTCCCCTATAAAAGGGGTAGAGCTCAGGGACGAATTCTGAGGAGTTTTCACGTATCCCTCCCTCTCTTCTTCTTCTTCTTCTTCTTTGCACGCAACCCTAACCAAAGGAAAGCATGCTACCCCAGAGAAACCAGGCGCCGTGAAGAGGTTACGATAGAGACCTTACACTTCCATGACTCCACGGAGGAGCGCAGTCGTCTTCCCCATGCTCTGCAGCTTGTGCACGGCTATTGAATGGTTATAGGTTAGCCATGTGTTGTGGAACCAAGTAGGCCCAGACTGCCACCCTACCTGTGACCCAAGGGGTGCCTCCCTATGCACAGAGGGATGGCAGAAGTGGGGCGCCAAGTTCCGTGGGGTTTCCGGCCTTAGAGATAGAGGAAACAACCCCACGATCGCTGCAACTCGTCTGCGGAGAGTTGAGGTTCGCAGGCCTAAAAATCCTATCCCCCGCCATTGTGCTCATGGATGAAGACCCTGCTGGATGCGTCTGGGAGAAGCGGAGACTTAGGGATGGGTTCCAGTGAGCTCTAGAGGCAAAGCGGATGTAGATGACCCGAGCAACGCTACTGTTCGCGGCAACATAGGGTTACGCTGGGTGGAAGACGACCCGAGGGTCGATTAGACCAAGCTACCCCTCTAGGATACAAGAATTGAGTAGCCACATCAAGGGCAGAATAGTAACTCGGTTATAATCTTCAACGGGTCACTTTGCATGGGCAAAGGTGATGTGTCAGCTTTTGGTTGGCCCAAAAGTAAGTATTTTTGTTAAATTCGTATCTTAATAACCGTAGCTCGGATGGCCGCGCATTATACATGAATTTTGCTCATAAAAATGAGAGGAATCCAATAAAAATATAATTGGAGCCTGATTATGTTTGCAATTTGAAAAGTAATAGAAGTTATTAACTTTAGTGTAATGATGGTTAAGAAACCCTATTTGGATATGATTAATGTGATTAGTAGGGTTTAATTGATGATTAAAGTTGATATTAGCCTGTTAATGATAAAAAGGAACATTAAGAATAAAAAGCATGAACTTTTCATGTAATCAGTTAATTTAGAGTTTATGTGCATAAATAGGCTTTAATGGGCCTTGAAACCCTAATGTTGGTAATTAGGACTCCTAATGGCTTTAATTGTTCGTTTTCGTGTATAGAACTGAGTTTTCATGGTTATAAGCTATTTCGAGCATTAAAGTTCTTAATTTGTGGATAAATTAGTGTTTTTGAATGAATCAAGATGGGATTAATGACGAATAGAGTTCGTATGTGAATTCAATCATAGTGAACTATGAATTGATGATAAATGAGCATAATGATCTTGTCATATATTAAAAGGATAAAAATAGTAGCTTTAATGTAAAAGAGGCTTAATGAACTTAATTAATGGTTAATTATGCCTTTAATCTGAAATTGAGGATTAGATGTGGAAATAATTAGGGTTGGTGATCAATTGCATTAAATTAGGGTTTAAAATAGTAAAAGATGAAGGGAAACCCTAATTGCAATAGAAACCCTAAAAGTGAATTAGAAACCCTAGGAAGCGAGCTAGGTTTAATGGATCTTGATGACATGAATAATAAAAAGGGAATTACGTGGTTATTTCAGGATCTTGTTGAAAATGCTTGCTTGCTTGGATTCTTATTTGCATGGATATTTCTGTTCAAATTGTCAGATCAGGTATGTGGTTAATTATGATTAATCGCATTAGTTTCCCGAGGGTTTTCCGAATGTTTCCTCGCATTGAATGCAATCTAAACATTTTGGATGTTTATACTGCAATTATAAAGTAACTATGGCTATCACAGTTATATATACATGTGAATCCTCGCACCTACATGCCACCCTGATGGAAGATGCCATAAAGGTCAAGCCTAGGAGGGTAGACCCATGGGCACCATGAGAGGTGACCCAGACACTAAGCTCGGGAATGACAAGGTGGTCTATGATGCATGACTATGGAGCACCATGAGAGGTGACTCCCAGGCACCAAGCTTGGGATTGAGAAGGTGGCCTTAAGTCAATGGAAAAAGAGAAACCCTAGAGGGGTATGCCAGGGTTAGGGCAAAAGTGGTGGAGAATGACACATTGAAAATGTAAATTGTCTTGTTAAATAATTTGATTGTGATTATTAAATTGTTAGCCATATTTGCAAGATTTTGGTTGTACCCACATACCAGTATATTTCGATATACTGGCCGACGTTTTGTTTATCAGCATTTTAGGAACAACAATTGAAAGAACAAATAGTAAAGTGACACATTGTGGAAATAAGAAATAAAGTGCAAGGAGGAATAGATAGAATATTTCAAGCTTTGGATAGATAGATTTCCAAAGTTTTCAAAGGTAAGTAAAGTTTTAATTTTATACCAAATTCTAGTTAGTTAGTAGAATTTCATAATAATTATTGATTATTTGTTGAACCTTTGATCCTGTTAATTAAATAACTGCTCTGACCTTCGGGTCTCCCTTGATTGGGGGTTACCGGGAGGCGGGGTCGTTACAATATGTATAGGTGGGCCCTAGGTAGTCAACACATGAATTGATGGAGAGATGAGGCTATAGATCTTCCAAAGGATTATATTCTTCAATATCCATCTCTAAATCAGGTCTTAGATATCCAAGTGTATAGTACAAGTGAATATGGGTTATCTGATACTGTCTTGAATATGGGAAAGCCCTAGGTGAATATATCTATAAACCCTTCACCCCAAGCATATCCTCAGCAATGAGGGGGTAGGCTTCCCTTCTGTTCTGCAACCATGCTATCGAAATCCATCAAAATTGAACCTTATTGACCATCATCAATGTATAAAGGGGTGAAGTAGAAGTAGAGATGTGCAAAGTCATCTCATGACCATTGTCAGTAGATTGACGTCTCCATGGTGTGCAGTCTCCATTATCATCATCATCAAATAAACTATTCCAACCGTTAGTAGATAATATATCTCTAAAAAGGATATGTCTAGACATTAGGGCCATTTTGAGTTGGAGAAAAAAAACAAAGTGTACGGATCAACTGAGCCCTCAAACTTATTTGTATGTTGAGAAGTGGCTACTTGTCTATCTTGGTGTCAATGAAGATCTACATCATCAGCCATGGTGTAAGGGTATTGTACCTCTCTTAGTAGTAGCACCACTGGGTCAATTAAGTGGAAAAAGGGCACCCCAGAGTAGGGAAATCTTCACTATAAATCTTGGTGAGTCCAATTGATGATCCAAATAGGATGGTGAAATGAGTCCTAATCAAATCTAGTAGAGTGGGTGGGATAGTTAAATTTTCATGTGTGTACACTAGAACCTATAAATTAGGCAGAACTAAACCACTCACTCATTGAAAACTTCCTCCTTGATTCTCCCCAATTGGAGCCTATTGATGAGATCCTCCTAAGATAGATGAATATGACAAAGGACTTTTCTAAACGTCAAGGTGGTGTAGTGATAGTAGATGCGGCTCATAGTATAGATCTGTTGTGTTGGTAAAGCTCAATTTCAATAGCATGATGTACATGATTGTTGATGCATTAAACTTGTCTAACTCACGCAACATGCAATGTTGGATCTCTAGAATTGCTTGAAGTAGACACAAAAGTTCTTATAGGGTGGCCATTAAAGTAGATAAGAGGTCATCAAAACTTTCTTTCACATGGGCCATTATTCTCTAAAATTCTTAGATGAATCAATAGGATCAAAATGTAGTAGAAATGGCCTCAGGTGTTGAAAATGTTGGATTAGATGATGACTGTGAGGGAGAGTGTAGGGAAACAAGCTGAAATGAATGATCAATTATTTGCTAACAATCATGACTATGAAAAATTTCAGGAGGGAAGATGGATAAAATGATCATCCTTTATGGATATAGATTCATGGTTGTAGGTCAAAAAGAAAGAAAACAAAATAAAATAAAAAGTATATCAGTGTGAGTGGACATGTATCATAAAAAAGAAAAACTATGCATGCATAAATAGGCTTTGTATAAAATGAGAAAAATATCTAGGTGTTAGACATAGAAAACCAAGTCCTCAAAAGGATCAAACTTTATGTTCATAACAAGAAACCTTGAGACGTCCACAATGAAATATGTGGTTGATGCAGTAAATAGGGTTGAATACAGGTATGTGGGGATGTTTATGTTGTTAAGACTTCACTCTTATTTAGATAATTAAAGCAAATAGGGGATAATTAATTTTATAACTAAACATAGGTGATAAAACAAAACAAAACAAAATAAAGAAAAGAGATTCCATAAAAAAAATAAAGAAAAGAGATTCCATCAAATTTTACTACATGACATAAGGAGTTTTAGGTCTATGCAACCATGAATAGAACTATCTATGCAACTAGTTCTCGAGTGCATCCCTCTAATGCTCTATATATTTTATAATATTCTAACCCTCATGTACCATGACAACTATTCATATGGGTTTCATCCTACTCACTTTCATATAGTGTGACTAAAACCCCAACATCTACCTAATACCTCTCTCTAGGATCATGGGTGGTGTAAGGCCCCTAACGTGTATTTTGGGTTAACCCTATTTGTTCTAGCTTCATGATGTTCTTATATCCATGATCTAATCCTTTAAGATGATCTTAGAGCATGTGGAGAGCTTAAGTCTCCAGTTTGAGCTTGTTTGGATGTTGTTTGTGCTTTCTCTGCTAGTTTTGGTGCAAATTACAAATTACCCATTTGAAGGGGTATTCTTGTAATATGACACCTCTAGAGTGTTCCTTCTCTCTCTTGGCTACATGAGTAAGGTTTTGGTGCTTTGGGGCACCTTTGTGGACCCTTAGTTGAGTGGTATCACCCTTAGTGGTGATTACAGTTTTCTAGGGTTTGGTGTGCCTTGACCATGTGACCCTTGTTGGTTTGTTTCGACCTAGGTCGCGACTTAGGGCCTGGTTTGAGGGTTTCGTGGTCTAGACACCTACCCTAAGTGTTTTTGTTGTAACTGAAATGATCTTGGGTGTTTTGGGTCGATATGGGTGCTCTTATGTAGAGTGTCTCAACCTAGGGTTTGTGGTGACATTGTGTCGCGACCTAGTGGTCCTTTGAGGTGTGTCGCGACCATGGGTGGTTCCCTTGGTGTGTTTCTATCACGACATGAGAGTTGGGTGGCCTAGGTGGTCAATATACAACCTAGTGTGTATCACCATCTCTTGCACATGGGCTTTAAGTGGTTGCATGTTAGTTCTTGAGTGGACAAGTGTCCCTTTGGGACCTTCTTCGTTGACACCTCATCTATTGCCCTACCTCTCTCCTCCTTTGCTATATAAACCCTCTTTTCTCCATGCAAGTGATCTTTTTAGGCCATCCTCTTTCTCCTTCATTGCTTTGACGATCTTGGAGCTTGGTGGAGCAAGAAGGATATGTTCTTGGGGCTTTGAAGGTGGTTCAACCCTTGCATGTGGTCTTTGTGGTGATACTTGGTCATCTTCAATCCTGGTGAGTGTTTATCTCCCTTGTTAATGTTTTTCTTTGGGTCTTCTACCCCATCTTCTTCCATTTTCTCAGCCCTAGACCATGTTTTGATATGGTGGTATTTCTTGAGAGTAAGCTCCTCATCACAAGGGTAATAGACCATGTTTTGACAAGGCGACACCCAAGTGAGAGGGAGTTTCTTATCTCTTTTTCCCCTTATTTCTTTTATTTCGGCCTTGAACTTTTTTCCCTCTTCCTTGAGATATCCTTTGGCCTTGGTGTCTCCTCTTTCTTGAGGTGATCTTGTGGTTCAACGTGGAGCTTTTGGTGGAGCTTTATCTTCCTTAGTGATCATGTTCTTAGAGGTTGTCTTCGTTGGAGTTGATCTTATTTAAGGTGGGTTATATAACTCTTAACCTTCTCTATGAATTCACCTTCCTTACATTCGTGTTGTTTTTTTTCTCACTCTACTTTTTTCATTAACATATTACTAGATGGTGATAGGCCTTAGACCTTGGATGATGTTGAGATCATGATTTGCTTGGATGTAATTTGAAACCCTAATTACTTTGTACCAATTTTTTAGCGCTTGTGGTGCATGGTGGTTTTCCCTTCCTTTCTAGACCTTGGTTGAGTTGCATGCATGATGATCGAGTGTTTTTAGTGTTCTATGTAGTTTTGGTTTGGTTTTGATGGTGATGATCTTGGTTTCTCTCCTTTGTTGAGGTTCCTTTTCATGGTGGTTTCATGAAGCTTGTTTTAGGATTGATGACTGTTTTGGATGAGGTTTTCCTCTACGATGACAATGTGTTTCCTTTGTTGTGTCACCTAATTTAGCCTTGGGTTTATCTCTATTTTTACCTTGGTTTGATCTTGGGTCTTGGTATTAGTCGTGGCTTGACCCTTGGTAGTCATCATGCCTTGTTTTGTTTTGGGCCGCGACATCTCTTTGGCTTGAGGTTTTGGGTTGCGATGACTGACCTTGTGGAGGTCGTGACATCCTTCTCCTTGATGGTCATGGCACCTACTTCCTTGAGGGTCAAAATACACCTTGGCTTGGTCGGGTTGTTTCCCCTTTTCCTTGGTTGGTCGCAGCATGGCCTAGTCTTGAGTTATGCCTTTGTCACGGATCAAGATGATCCTTGTTCTTGGCTCGCGACATGCTTCATTGGGTGGGTGAAAACCTAACTCTAGCTAGACATGACTTGGTTGCTTGTGGGTCAAGACATGGTACACCCTTGGTGTGTCACGGTCATGACATGGGATAGGTTGGTCATCGTTGTAACACCATGGGTGATGGTGATTGTGACATGTGCATGGTGTTGGTCGCGATCCATGCAAGGTGGTGGTCGCGACATGTGGTCGATGGTTGGTTGAGTCACATGTTTGAACCCTTAATCAATGCACTAATATAAATAATGTTGAGACATTTGTAGTGATATGTGGATATCTTCTTGCTTAACCTTAATCATGCTTTTTAACCCTAATTATTTCAAGAATGTGGGAGATGCTAAATATAGGGTTTGGTAATTGTATGTTCCTACAAAACACTAATCTACTAAAGCTTGGAACCCTAACCTAAATGCTGAATTTTGTGTTTGCTTTCTCTCTCATGAGGTGTTCATCATGTATAATGTTTTCTCTCTCTTATATATTAGTCGTAATCTTGCATGTGATATGTATTCCATGGCTTATGTATGCTACGGTGGTGATTATGTGATACGGGATGGTGCTTGTGAACATGGATGAGGAACAATGTGGTGATAATTATGTAGGGCTTAACGTGATAGGTCCTATGACCCGGTGATGGCTTAATGTCTATTGAGAAGTGACATCTTCAAGTTATTTGATTAAGGGATTGATATGCAATGGTGATGTGTGGCATTGATGGTGTCTTTGTGAATGGCATAGCAATGGGTATCATGTGGTGATTGTGTGACAAGTTCACACCTTGTACGTTTTATATCTTCTGGAGTTGCAATGTACCCCTATTTCTTGTAGAGTTTGTTTTAGCTATATATGTCGTAACTTGATTGATGCTAAAAGTCACCCAATTGGCTAACTAATCATGTGAAACCTAATCATGTAGTTTTCCTTGTGCCATAGATCCAATTCTAGTGTTAGCTTTGTTTGTTGTATTTGTGAAATGAGTTTAACTTGGAGCGCATTGAATATGCAGGGGTGCAAGTCTAGTATCTCCTTGCATCCACAATTATAAGTTGTGCAAGCCAGGCATGCATGAGTCGATCTCCTTGTGATATGAATGGCCATGCATGAGCCACTCCTACTTTTAAGAATGGCCATGTGTGAGCCTGTTCTTCTAGCATTGTTACCTGTACCAAGATGGACTATTTTTTATGTGGACAACCATGCGTGAGCCGATCATTTTGTGACCATATGTCACTCTTTTGTAGTTGACTTGTATGTCTCTACATTGTTCTCTTGTACTGACTAAGAGGTGTTGGAGAGGTCATGGATTATGGATCTTCTATGGACCTTGTATGGCACCGTTAGTTTCCCTTCGTAGGGGGCGGTTGGATTTGGGCAGTACTACTCAAATCTTTGTGGAATAATAAAAGATGTAATACAACTGTGTAGTATATGTGATTAGGGTGACATATGTCTCACATTGATTGAGCCTTTGCCTTATCCTTTTTACTGATTTATTTAATTATAAGATGGTAAGAGAAGTAAAATGTTATACATGTTCTTCATATCCTTTTTAGAATATAACTTGATCTACTGTTCAATGGTAGGTGTCTCGTCATGTTTAATCTATTCCATCTATTGAATACATATCATTTAATTGAATCTACTCAACTTTCTAGTATGTTGTTTTACCTTCTTAGCTTACTTGTTCTTTAATAGCGTTGGCGTAGAGTTATATCTCTCGCTGGGACGTTTGGTCTTACCCTGTGGGTTTCCACATCTTTTAGGTGACCGTACTCGAAGAGGTAGAGGTCGTGCAGCTAAGGAAGAGCAGTAGCCGATAAGGTTGGAGCTGATGATAGTCTTTTAGTGTTAGAGTTCTAGAGTCATCCTTGTACACTCAGGTCCTTGGGTGTCTTTGAGATGTTTTGTGGTTATGTGATCAATATGAGTTTTTGGCCAGTGTACTATGGTTGTATAGTTATGGCAGTTGTACTTGTGTATGTGTGGAACTAGTATCTTATGTAATAGGTTGATGATAGAAATGTTGATCTACAATGATGAAGGCACCACATGACATGTTATGTGCTACTTGTGGTAGGCTTTGAGGACTTATATGTAATAAAGTTTTGGCATATGGTGCTTTAATGAAATCGGTTCTAATTTTCCATGTTTTTTGTGTGATCTGCTTGCTTAAGTGTTGTTTCCTCTTTTGGTTTGAGGAATCTTGTTTGTGGCATATTAGAGCATCACACCTTAAGGTTGGTATCAGAGCATTAGGTTCACTGAGTCTATAGGGACCTAGGACTGGAGTGTGTGTCTATTCTAGTGTCCTCCAATCTGTCTTATTGTGATAACTTGGAGCTTTCTCTCTCCTCACATATGTACATTTCCCATGACCTTCATTCTTCCTCTCAATATTGAACTCAAATTCTTATTTTGAAAGTGTTTTCATGTTGGTTGGTTTGTCTATTATGTAGGTGTCTTGTTGTGACACTTATTTGCTTGTAGATCTATGTTTCAAATCCTTAACATGATGACATATTGAAAATTATTTTGAACCTAATGTTTGTCATCAACTTACTCCCTTATGTATTCTTCTTGTAGAGCATATTATTATCTTTCCAATGACACAAAAATCGTCTCAGACCGTTCTCCGAAGCTCAAGATATGACCTTTAGAATTTGACTCAATTTACAATTTATTTAGTCAATTTCATTTTAGTTTAGCCTTAAAGCACCTTTACAGTGTGCGGCCTAGCTAGTGGGTGCCCCATTCTCCATTTCAATGATCGAAATCTATTTGTCTCATCCAATCATGAGTTGTCATTCTCACAATAGCCAATCTGGGCCCTTTGTTTCAATATCTATGGATCAAATGAGGACCAAAGGGTTAGGAAGATGTCCCCATACTGGTGGTCAGCGTCATTGCCTCTGTGGCAACACCTACCCCTCCCATTTTCGCACCACATTCTCCCACCTCTTGATGCAAAATTGGCATTCCCTCTGCCTATAAAGATTCTTCCCTCGTTACTTTCCCACTTTTTGTTTCTTTCTGCAAATTATATCTCCCTCCCTTGACCTTCCTCAACCTCCATCCATAGAGGTGGCCGCTACCTCGTTTCCTTGAGCCTTGCTGCTCTGGCATTCCTCGACACAATGAGGCCAGATCCAGCCTCATGATTGCTTATCGAAGTTGGGCGGTAGGCCTTTGTGGCTTCATGAAGGTCGGAAGGTACGAGCCCCTTTCTCTGACAAGCATGTTAAGAAGCTACATCGGGTGAGCTACCTACTGCGTGTGTCTGAGGGCATCAGTGGATGGGGGTCCCCAACGACTTCTGAATGCTAGCAAATTCTAGGCGGCAGATGATAGTGGTGCACAGATGTCACGCGATGTCGGAAACAACTCCCCAAGCATCTGGGGGCAACACACAACCGATCGAGCCGCAAATATGGTCCCAGCCACGAGCCCGATATGAGCGAGCTAGCCTTTATGGCCCAATTGTGACTCAATTAAGGTATTTTCCCCTCAAACCCTATTTTGGTGTGTAATCTTTAAATCCTCATAACTTCTTGATTACCTAATGAAACCATATTATGTAATATACCATTACAATCATAAAAATGTCAACTTTCTAATGACACTAATATATTTTGCTAATTTACATGTTTTGACCCTAATTTGGTAAAAATGACACCTTTGTGATCTTGTTCTTATTAATCAATCTCAATAATGCACTCTATGATCATTAATGATCTCTAGGATCCCATATCCCTTAAGTTAGTGAGCTTTAGGTATTTTTTACTATCATATGCCCTTGGGCCTTTTAGATGAGCCCTAATGTTTACTTCGACTCTAAATGATTATTATTGGCCAAGAGGTGACTAATTAAGTGAATGCCTGCTATGAATCGATCAATTCTTGGACTTTGGCATAGATGGTTATCATGTAATATTTGAATGTTGAAATCAGTGATCTTTGTTAGGTCTTACTACTTATTTCACTAAGTTTTCATTCTAAATTAACCCATGTTTGACTCATGATACCTCAAGTACCTACTTTGTGCTCTAAAATGACCAAATAGATCTAATGTGCTTCCAGAGGAGGGAATATGACTCTAATGCTAACCTCATGCTTGAATTTATTCAAATCAGTAATCCTATCAATCTGGTAGCACTAATATCAACTTGATATATCCTAGGATCTTTTATGATCTTACGACTTGGAGATATAACCCTATTGCATGGCATTGTTCTAATTTGACTTTTATCATGATTTATCATATTAAACCATGATAATAACCAAAATCTCATGTGTCCCTTATTTCCAAATCAGAGATCATGTTTGTCTAATATCACTCTTAATGTGGATGATTCACTTTGACCTAAACTCTGGTGTTGATGCTTATTTTATATGGAATCATTGTAGGCATATTTGGAACTTTGTAAACCAAGTTGAACTACTTGAAACCTAGATCTAGGGTAACATCCACATGACTCATATGATGTTCAGATCTCATTTCCCTTTTGATCTAAGACCCTCTATTATGTCTTTTCATATCCCCGGTCCACTTCGAGCTGGTCCCTTTGTAGCAATCTTACTCATGGATCATATCTTATTCATTACACATAAGGTACATTTTTATCTTGGCCCTACTATGATATTGTCTTGCTTGTATGTATGCCCGTATGAACGCTTGGCTACTTACTTACTTGGTTGAGCTATTGTTTCTAGGAATACTACTTTCATGTTTGGTTATCATAGGTTGACAAATCTTGAACATAATATAAGGAAATCAATTTTAAATAATGGAGAAAGGAACCTAAAACATGCTTTGCATGAGAGAACATCGCTAAGTTTCCTCGTCTTGTTTCTTATTCTTGCTTAGTACTCAATCTAGCCAAGTACCATTTATAAATTCATAAACTTTTTACATGCCTTTCCAAAACGTACTTAATTCTTTAGCATTAATATATTTTGTTTATTGAATTTTTTTTTGCTAAATGAAGATCCACTCCAGTGATGACTCAAAAGCACCAAAGTGAAACATCAATGGGATTCTAGAAGTAGAAATGGGTACATGTTTCTCTATCTCCTTTAGTATCTTGATATATCTCATGTTACCCCTTTTACATATATATTACCTCTATGAAATATGTTATGAGATTCAATCTAGGGACAGACACATAGGCCCACTTGCCTTTGACTTTGTAGCCATTAGGAGTGCGGACATAGGGTTACAAACAACTCTGTGACACTTAATGTGACTTCTTGTTACAACCCAGTTTTGGGTTCTTTTGCTGAAAAATGTAATTTCTCATATTAAAGATAAATGAAGAAACAATGAATGAATGCATGATTTTTTTCAATTAAAATAGCCCTGTTGATTTATTTTTGGGCTTTATTGGCTATTGGGCCCAAATAACAAGAAAATTCAATTAGTGAATGAATAATTGAATATTTGAGAAAAGAAAAATGTGGAAACCTCTAGAAGGCAAATCCAAAGAGGGATTTCATGCCTCTTGGGTTCCAAGGAATCCAAAGTTGCATAAAGAGAGCAATAAGAAAAGAGAAGATCAATTAAGTATTTCTTTATTAAGAAAGAAATTGAAAATATTGATAAAATGTGGAAAATAAGTAGAGAGATGTGTAACTGGGTAATCCTTAGAGGGATTTCGTATCCCAAGAATTCCTAATGATAAAAGGAATACTAATGAGGAAAATAAAAGAGAAATGAAGAGAAATTCTCAAAAGGAAATATTTTAATAAGAAATAAACAAGATAATGTGAAATAATGCAATTAGATGTATCTAGAAGGATAATGAATATTCAATAAAAAGGAATTTCGAATTATTATAATTCCTTAGGGTCCAAGGAGCCCAATGAATAAAAAGAGGAAAGAGAAAATACCCATAACATAAAATAAGAAGATAATGTGAGTATACAATTAATGTATTATGTGGTATTGCTAAAAAGAAAGAAATTTCTATTAAAGGAAAATAGGATTTCGTGCATATGGTTTGAAAAACAAGAAACAAAGAGAATAAGTGGGATAATTTTCGAATTATAATTTCTAAAGAATAATGGATATCAAGGAAATTGGGTTAGAGATAAAAGGTTGCTTTTTCATGAAGGAATATAACGTCCTAATAAGAAAGGGACTTGGCATCTCGAGGATAGCCATCTTAAGGCTTCGTTACACCCTCTATAAAAGGAGAAAGAACTCTAGGCTGAGTCCAGGAGAGAGAGAACCCATGTACACCCCTTTCTTCTTCTTGTTTTTCGTATACAAACCCTAACGAAATGGTTTGCCTGACCACGAGGCAATGAGGAATCAATTAGTTGTTTTAACGGAAGCAAAACGACCGCATGATGACCGTAGAGGGAGCTGCCATCAGCACCCTACTTCCACCACTGCGCGGCACTACAGAAGGACCGACAGCACGGCCGTGGAGCGCAGGTCCTGTGACCTTGCACTCGGCCAACCGGGTAGAGAGTGGGACCAGGGGTGGATGCGATGAGGGGCTGCGGATTCACCCTGATAAAGTTCTGATGTCCTCCCGACAAACCATGGGAGTTTGGCCTCTTTTCCCTGCTCTCAACTAGCGCGCAACGCCTGCAGGTTGGCTGCAGGTGTACGGCGGGCTGGTCATGGCCGTGGACCGACTGGGTCAGTGCCTGGCCATTTTGGCAGCTTGGCGAGAGCATTGTCTCCTGCGCGGGGAGCAGAAGAAGCAAAGGAGGTGTCTTGGAGGCCGTCGGAGGCTGGCTGGATGGCGGTCGGGCCGCATCCCGACCTGGCTGCAGCGGCAGCTAGGTCACGCTTCGAGGAAGATGGTTGCTTTGGAGTTTGGACAAGTATGCCCCTTCGGGCGTGAAGAGCCGACCCAACTTACCAAGGGCAGAATTGTCCTTTTGTCATGTTTCCAAAATCAACAAAGCACGTTGCAAGGAAGGCGCCTACGTGGCAGCCCCCCATTGGCTCACAGTAAGTTGATTTTGTTAAATTCGTATCTCAATAATCGTAGATCGGATAAATGTGCTTTATACATGAAAGTTGCTTAGAAAAACGAGGGGAATCCATTAAAAATATAATTGGAACCTGATTATACTTACAATTCAAAAAGTATATAGAGATACTATCTGTAATGGTTTAATCAATGAACAACCCTAACTTTTGATATGATTAAAGTAATTATAAGGGTTTAATAGTTGATTAAAGTGGATATTAGCCTGTTAAGGATAAAAAGGAACATTAGGAAGAAAAAGGATGAACTTTACATATAATTAGTTAATTTGAAGGTTCATGTGCATAAATAAGCTTTAATGGGCCTTGAAACCCTAATGTTGGTAGTTAGGACTACTAATGGTTTTAATTATTCGATTTCATGCATAAAACTAAGTTTTCATGGTTATAAGCTATTTCAAGCATTAAAGTTCCTAATTTTTGGATAAATACCCTAAATGTAGTAATTAGGATTTTCTCATGAATAAAGAATAGAATTAATGGCAAATCAAGTTCATATGTGAATTGGACCATAATGAAATATGAATTGATGATAAATTTGTATAATGATCTTGTCATGGATTAAAGGGATAAAAATGGTAGCTTTAATGAAAAAGAAGCTTAATTCATGATTAATTTGCCTGTAATGTGAAAATAGGGTTATATGTTGTTAAGATAACCTTAATTTTGAAGAATAGACGAGATAATTAGGGTTTGTGATCAATTGCATTAATTTAGGGTTTAAAATATTAAAAGATGAAGGGAAACCCTAATTGCAATGGAAACCCTAAAAGTGGACTAGAAACCCTAAGAAGCGAACTAGATTTAATAGATCTTAACGACATGAGTAATAAAAGGGAATTGTATAATTGTTTCAGGATCTTATTGAATGCTTGCTTGCCTATTGTTGATTGGACTATTCTGTCTCAAATCTGCATGTACAAGTATGTGGTTACGCTTATGACTACCCGAATTAGTTTTCCGAGATTTTGTCGATGTTTCCATCGTGACTTGAATTAAACTGTTGGATGTATTTAATTCATGCAAAGTATAATGTGAATATGACTATCACATAAGAGATATGCCTACTAGCTCAGATCCTAGTCCCCTCTATAGATTAAAGGGTTGACCTAGTAAATGGCTACCAATGGGGTAGGCCCATTGATGTATGCATAAATCGTCGTTATTTTGGTATCTAATTTGGTTATTTTCTATGTCATTTGTGCTTAATTGAATATCTTTTTAATACATATTTTACCAAATTAGTAAAAATCACGTGTGCATCATTTCTTATATTTTTACATGTATTTTACATGCATTTTACATATTTTAATTATTATAATAATTATTTGATTTTATTTATTGATTATTTTGTTGCAGATAATTATTATTTACTGTAACAAAGTCGATACCATCGACTTGCAACTCGATGGTAGCGACATGGCATCAGAGTACAAATATTTTTTGCTCCAGATTGAAAAGGAAAAGGACGTTTTACTGTGAAGAAGTCGATACCATCGACTTCAAACTCGATACCATCGACTCAGACGTTGCGGAAATGTGTTAAATCTAACACATATTGTATTAAAAATTATATTTTTAGGTTTCCTCTTGACCTAAATATGTACGACGGTTATAAAAGGCACCATTAGAACCGCAATTGGGAGATCTATCACGGGGGCACAATACGGCAGCCGAACGGAGAGAGAAAAGTAGAGGAACCCTACACGGAAGACCTCGGAGGCGTTTTGGCGGCGGAAACGACGGCAAATTCTCTCCATCTTCTCTAGATCCACTCTTTAACCCTTTCTCCAATTTATTGTATCTCGAAATTTATGTTTTACATATTTTCGACTTACTGTGATACCATGTCGTCTATTTCCGACTAAAAACCATAATTCCTTAGGACCCGGGAGTAGCCCGGGTAATCGTTGTGTGATACTTTTTATATAGTTTATCATAATTTGTCTCTCAAATCCGTGGTATGATTTCGTTTTCTCCATTATATCATTATGATTGATCACCTTAATGATAATCTAATGCCTTTAATTGCTTTGAAAGAAGAATTAACAGTTGAAAAGAGACGAGATTCACATTAATTAATAAATCCCTTGAACAAGGTGATGTACGGTTAATGGTGGAAACCCAGAGGTTGTTTCTAATGCACCTAGTTTAGGGTATAGGTTACTACGACGGTGGAACCGACCTAGACTTAGGTAGTGAATTGTATCACGATAGTGAGCAATTCTGACTACAGGCCACTACCCGGAATAGGAGACGAATTAGGATAATTGTGTAGGAATTAGTACAACGAGAACCTGTGGTGAAACTGCAATCCTAAAGATTCCATTTTTTATTTATTAAACCAACCATTTAATCCATTGTTTTTTTTTCTTTTATTTTTATTTTCTTTTTCAATCAACTCTTGTTTTCGGCTTAGCTGATCAATCCTAATTAGTAATAGTCTTTAACCTCACAACTTCTCGTGTTCGATAACTCGGGACTCATAATCCCATATTACTTCGACACGTACACTTGCGTATTACACGCACGTTATACGCGTGTCAAGTTTTTGGCGCCGTTGCCGGGGAGTTGGCATGGTTAACACTATGAAAAGTTAGGATCGTCCACTCTAGGCTATTGTATTTATTTTATTTTTTTATAATTTTTTTTATTCTTCCCATTTTTAATTACATAAAACTTTACTGTTAGTTTTGGCATTGTACATATTCATATAAATATTTCTTTGTAGTTAGTCTTCTTTCATTAAAAAAAATATAAAAAAAAGTGCATGGCCCCTATTTGTTTTGAGTGTGGAAATGCACATGTAGGTTATAGATGTCTGAGTCCACCTTCATTACATTATGAGAAAATCTCAAAGGAAATTCATCGTGAGCATATTAGGATTTTGGTTCAATATATTTTAAATCGCAAAGGTCCTATATCTATTGGAGGATGGGGTAGAATAGAGAAAATGGAAGAAGTTGAGATTGAGGATAAGGAATTAGAGAGTGAGGATAACATACTGGAAGAAGTTTTAGAATCACCTCTATCATGTCCTTCCATTGAGCCCACACCCACACCCTGGACTCCTAGGATTGATCTTGAATATGATTGGGGATCTGATGAGGAAGATGATGAAAATGATGCAAATAAGGTGGAAGACAATTTTGATACATGTGTTTGGGATATGAGTGAAGGAGAGGAGGATCCAGAAGGTGCTTTATTTGATAGTGATCTTGGAGAGGAGGAAGAGAGTGAGGAAGAGGATATTGAGAGTGAAAAGGTGGAGGAATTTCCCATTACTCATCACATAATTCCTTCACCACAAGACCCATCTCTTCATTTCCTTATTGAGGATCCTATATGGGATATATATCCAGATGATAATTTTGAAAGTTTTTGTGAGGATTAATGAATGTGGGGGAATTAAATTATTAGAAGAGGAGGAGGAGGCACGAAAATTCACCTTTGATATAACCCCTTCATTATGTGTAGATAGGAGTGATCCATTGGGGATGGTCATAGAAATTAAGGATCAATCATCACTATACCTTTCACCTCAAGGCTATCTATTTCTACATGTGCTCCCACATCAAGACTTGATTGTGAGTCATGTTCATGTTCATTGCAGTGATAATTTACTGTTGAAATGGAACGTAAACCATACATGTTGGTCTTCTGACTATTATTTATTTTTTCTCATTGTTGCAAGGAACCAAAAGTTTAGAAGGAAGAGGCAGAGAGAGCTTTACCCTCCTCCACGACCACCTGATTATTGTTGATTGACATGTGTCCATCCTAAGACGTTAAACAAGGAAGCTTGTGGGAGGCAACCCACCAATTAGGTTTATTTTGTTAAACTTTCAATTCTACTTTTACATTCCTATTTGTAGATTGTGATATCTATTTTTGATACAAGTAAAAAATGTGCCTTGATATGTGTATTCAGTGTGCAGGGACGCATTGAGTCGGTACCACCAACTTCACTGTCGGTAGTGTCGAGTTTTCATTAGTGACTTCTCACAAGTTGAGCAAGCATCGACACTTCACCGAGCTTGAGTGCTTATTGGAGGGCATGTCTTAATGTGGATCCCTCCCACTCATCTTTTGTCCTGAATCTCATCTCACATATCGGTACATCTGTTCCATTAATCTTCCTTTGCTTTTGACATTGGGGACAATGTCATATTCAAGCTTAGGGGGAGGAATGGAACGGTGCTTCTATCTTTACCTCTTGCATCTTTTTTGTTATCATACATCTACATGTTTTAAAAAAAATAGATTTTTCATTTTATTTTTAGAGTCCACTTCTATCTAGTGTACTTGTGGACAAAATATAAAATTTTGGTTAGGATTAGCCGTTTGTTGATGATGTGGTATCAATTCTGAAAATTCTAAATAAAAATTTGATTGTGCTCTTATGCTTTGCACTTTAAGCTAAATTTGCTATGTTTAAGAGTACATAACTGGAGGAATTGTTTGGATTAGTCAGCTTGAAGGCATACTGATTGAATGAAAAACCTAACTTAACCCTATGGCTTGTGTTATGACGATGATGTTTGAGTCCAAACCAACCAAACAGTAACGTGATCTTTAATGTGAATTCTAGAAATAAACTCTAAGGTTACCTTGTTACACAAGTTGATAGAAGAGGGACATATCATGGCTGGGAAAGACATTGTCTCTTATTCATGTGATCTCATCCACCTTCCATTCATCTTCATTCACCACCATAGGATGATCAAGTTTAACCCAAGTTATTTTCCTCTTCTTTGCAATACATGGCATGATAGGAAGCATATAGTTAGTTCATTTTATTATGCATTAGAAAAAGAAAAAAAATCATATAATGTCTTTTGAGCATTTGTAGTTTGCATAACAAAATCACATATAGTTTCATTTGCATTGCATATTTCATAAGGCATTACATATTTGTTATCTTCTATGATCTTCTCTCATGTAAGAGTGAAAAAATGTGTTTATCATTACTCCTCCAAAAAAATAAAAGAAAAAAATAAATTAAAAAAAAAGCCCAAGCATGAAGTATTTATCTTGCTAAAATAAAAGGGCAGAGAAAAAAGAGTTATTGAAAAAGAAAAAAAGAGGAGAAAAGGAGGAAAAGAATTTTTAATTTCAATGTCATATTCTCTCTAAGCAATAAATGAGGGGATTGTGATTCTTTTTATAAACACCTTTCCACTTATACTCATCATTAGGATGAGACATCAATTGCATGCATCATTCCACCAAAATAAAAAATAGTCATTCGAAATCATACATTCACATTTTATCCATCATACAGGTGCATCATATTTTTACTTTTTGCATAAATAATTTGGATGATTCTTGTGAATCCTATTTTCATAACCACCCATCTTTTCCACCCATTGCTCTGTATGGTAGGCCACCATCACAATTAATCCCCTCATCCATGTTTATTTGGGGATCTGCTTCCAAGTAGCTTATTTAGGTAGATCAAAGTAATATAGATAAGGAGATCACATGGTGCATCAAGCATGTGTCCTACTGGCCATGACATTAACTGCTTCATATTGATAGTGTTTTTCATTACTCTTATTGTGGACATCTATTATGAACATGTTTGATCGCTTTAGAGTAGTTACTTGTTCAGTGGTTGGAAAGGACCGGTTTGGGACCGACTGGTGGAGGGTGGTTAGGAAAAATAATTCATAGGTACTTGTCTTCTTGCTGACTTTTTAAAACAAATCCAAGAGTAGTGTTGCTCGAGGACGAGCAATATTCAAGCTTAGGGGTGTGATGTATGCATCAATCGTCGTTATTTTGATATCTAATTTGGTTATTTTCTATGTCATTTGTGCTTAATTGAATATCTTTTAATACATATTTTACCAAATTAGTAAAAATCACTTGTGCATCATTTCTTATATTTTTACATGTATTTTACATGCATTTTACATGTTTTAATTATTATAATAATTATTTGATTTTATTTATTGATTATTTTGTTGCAGATAATTATTATTTACTGTAACAAAGTCGATACCATCGACTTGCAACTCGATGGTAGCGACATGGCATCAGAGTACAAATATTTTTTGCTCCAGATTGAAAAGGAAAAGGACGTTTTACTGTGAAGAAGTCGATACCATCGACTTCAAACTCGATACCATCGACTCAGACGTTGCGGAAATGTGTTAAATCTAACACATATTGTATTAAAAATTATATTTTTAGGTTTCCTCTTGACCTAAACATGTACGATGGTTATAAAAGGCACCATTAGAACCGCAATTGGGAGATCTATCACGGGGGCACGATACGGCAGCCGAACGGAGAGAGAAAAGTAGAGGAACCCTACACGGAAGACCTCGGAAGCGTTTTGGCGGCGGAAACGACGGCAAATTCTCTCCATCTTCTCTAGATCCACTCTTTAACCCTTTCTCCAATTTATTGTATCTCGAAATTTATGTTTTACATATTTTCGACTTACTGTGATACCATGTCGTCTATTTCCGACTAAAAACCATAATTCCTTAGGACCCGGGAGTAGCCCGGGTAATCGTTGTATGATACTTTTTACATAGTTTATCATAATTTGTCTCTCAAATCCGTGGTATGATTTCGTTTTCTCCATTATATCATTATGATTGATCACCTTAATGATAATCTAATGCCTTTAATTGCTTTGAAAGAAGAATTAACGGTTGAAAAGAGACGAGATTCACATTAATTAATAAATCCCTTGAACAAGGTGATGTACGGTTAATGGTGGAAACCCAGAGGTTGTTTCTAATGCACCTAGTTTAGGGTATAGGTTACTACGACGGTGGAACCGACCTAGACTTAGGTAGTGAATTGTATCACGACAGTGAGCAATTCTGACTACAGGCCACTACCCGGAATAGGAGACGAATTAGGATAATTGTGTAGGAATTAGTACAACGAGAACCTGTGGTGAAACTGCAATCCTAAAGATTCCATTTTTTATTGATTAAACCAATCATTTAATCCATTGTTTTTTTTCTTTTATTTTTATTTTCTTTTTCAATCAACTCTTGTTTTCGGCTTAGCTGATCAATCCTAATTAGTAATAGTCTTTAACCTCACAACTTCTCGTGTTCGATAACTCGGGACTCATAATCCCATATTACTTCGACACGTACACTTGTGTATTACACGCACGTTATACGCGTGTCACCCATCAAGTCATTGAATGACTTAGTAAATGGCTACCAATGGGGTAGGTCCATCAAGTCACATTGAGTTAGAGATTGGACTACCTATGGGTAGTGCCATGCGACTCAACCCTAGATATTGATCTACCTGTTAGGTAGGATCATGCAGGGTTTAATAAGGAGCTACCTAGAGAGAGGTAGTATCTCAGTCCACTACAGGGACAGCACAGAGATAGGGGATAGGAAAGGATTGAGTAGTATGGTTTAAAATGTAATCTTGGCTGTTAAATGATAATTGGATGATTACTTTGTTATTGTAGTTGCATGATTATTGTTTCCCCCACATACCAGCTTCTTGCTGACCGACGTTTTGTTTGTCGACATTTTAGGTACAAATGAAAAGAACAAACAGTAAAGTGGTAGATGTGAAATTAAATGAGAAATAATGTGCACAGGAGGATTAGTTAGTTTAGCATCTTCATGGATAGAAGTTTAGAAATCCCACTTTTTCCAAGGTAAGAGAAGTTTTATTTTATACCAGTTTTCGGTGTAGTTGGTAAAGTTTATTAATTGTTATTGATTATTTTTCGAACCTTTGATCCTGAAATTGAATAGAGGCTCTGTCCTTCAGGTCTCCCTTAATTGGGGGTTACCGGGAGGCGGGGTCATTACAATTGGTATCAGAGCATTGGTTCCCCAATTAATCTTTAATAATTAATAAATTTTACAAATTATGTAGAACCCAAGGGAGTTATTAGAGAATTGTCTGAAAGATTGAGGTGTCTAGAAAAGGATCACGTCCGGGGGCAGGCAATATTTTCCTCCCCACCGCTAGTTGGAATATGAGGACTCCCGGATTGTGTGACTGTCTGGCCGATGTCTTAGGATATGACTCGAAATAAGATACCTTTAGGACTCTCTCATCTTGCTCATCCCTTCTCACCTGCAATTCTATTAAGGACCTTAAGGATTAGGGTTTCCTCTCTTCTCCTCACCCTCTTGAGGTATGGGTAAGGTTGATAAGGATTAAGGAATCCTCCACCTGATTAATAAAAAGCATGTAAATAAGATGTCATGGACATATGCTTAATAGAGTAAGCGTAAAAGAAATAGATACATGCCTAGGTCGTATGACACGAGTTGTCATTGCCCTCAGGAGAGACCTGAGGATAGACCTCCTTGGTAGGAGGATGAGTAGAGAGAGTTAGTCTTGGAGGTAGAGACCTCCATTAAAGGTAGAGACCTAGCTCATCCTTTGAGGATGATGGTAACCCTAACCCTAAGTGAAGGTTAGAGAGAGAGATGACATGATGAGTTAGATGTCATGATTGACCGAGTGTTTGGTTGGTCATGCCTTTGGGATGCCATAAGAGGGTAGATGACCTAGTACCTTTGGCGACCCAACCCTGGAGAGGGTCGTGCATGCCATAGAAAAGGATAGCTCCTTCATGGATGAGGTTAGAGAACCTATAGTTACCCTATGGGCTTAGGCAAGTAGGGTATAGCTTGATGAAATCCTGGTTAAGAGATCATGATGGATGGCTTATGAAAAGGGGTATGGATGCTCTTGAGCCAAACATGAGTTGAGCATAGGCTTCAACCACATAGGGGTATGCTTGTGAGCATGAGCTTTCATGGAGAAGGGACCTCTAGTAAGTATGGTTGGAGGTGGAATTAGCTCTAGAGAGAGGAAGCTGAACCCCAACAGGGAGGTTGGAAGCCTAAAACCCCGAAACTTGAGGAATAGTGGGGAGTCAAGAATGATGCACCCTAAGTGGATGATAGTGGTTGCCTTATGCTTGATCCCTGGAGGCTGATGATATCTTGGGTTCCTTTGGAGGAACCAAACCCTAGAGAGAGGACGATGCTTCTAGTACCCAAGGTATAAGTGATTACCTACTGGATGAGATAAAGAGTGCCTTAAACCCTGAGGAGGTTTAAGTACCATGTTGTGAGGTTTTATACCTAGTTGAATGTCCTTGAGGATGACTCAACTCTGAGGTGTTTCTCATATAAAAGGATCATGGGAGTACATGGCATACCTTGGACATGTTTGATTCATGGTTAAGAGATTGAACATGTAGTTGGATATCCAAAGGTGAACCTAGGGTTCCTGTCCGAAGAGGGGAAGTGGTGTACCTAATGCTCATGATGAGAATTGAGTCTCTATAGTTTTGAGTATGGCACTCTTCATGTTCAGAGGAAAAGGGAAACCCCTTAAGTTGAAAGTAGGTTTGATGAACCCCTCATAGCTAAACTAGTCTAATGTTAAGGATGAGAACAAGTGTGACCTAGCATGGTTTAGTAGGTACTTTGGTGCCTTAGTAGTTGCTGGATTAAGCATGCCCATGTTAATGTAAACCCTAAGGACGCTTGTGACCTTTGTTATCAAGGTGTGGTTTCCTCCCATCCTGGGAGAGGGGCCCTTTGGTAGGGGGTTTACCAGTGTGGTTGGTTTTGAGGTAACCTAAGAAGGTTTCATAGGATCTTGAGAAGCTAAGTGAAGAGTACATGGTATGAGAATGAACCTGTAGACCCATATATAGTCATCTCTAAAGTGCATGTGGATGTGTTACCATGAAGGTAACTGATATGGGGCCTGATCAAGGTAGGCAGGTTGCCATGCCCCCTATGAAGGGATGAAAGTCAGTCATGAATGCAGAGAGAGATTATGAAGGCTTGGGTAAGGTTCTAAGTTGGATATGTACTATAATGGAATCCTAAGTCTATCCTAGGGTCAGGTAGGGATAAGACTGATGGAAGAAGGAGTTGCCTAATTCCCTAGTTGCACATGACCATAGGGTCGGGAGGAAACAACTATCATTGTCTGAGGGCCATGGGTTAGGAGATTGATCACCTTCATAAACTCATGGGACCCAAAGGGCAGATGAGTAGTGCACTCTCTGATGCATGAGGGAAGAGGGATGATCCCAAAAGTGTCGGCACCCTATAGACCTAGAGGAGATGACCAAGGATTGTGTAGTAACCCAAGTAGGTTCGAGACCAGTTTCCCATGGAAGTAACTTTGATATCATGATGTTTGTGATGTAGAGACAGGTGAGGCACATTTCAAACTCATCTTTAAAGGTGTACTGGCAAGGTGGGATGTACCATCTCTACTCTTGGAACAGGAAGAAATCTGTATTTGGACTGCAGTCAAATGCTTATTTCCTTTGGTTATGGGAGTGAGAGATAAGACAGTACGCATGCCATACACCAAGGATAAAAGATAATGTGGTTTGGAATGTTGCCACGAGATATGGGGACAGAGAAGATAACATGCCCTGGTAAAGCGAATGATACATGGATGGTTTGCAAACGCTAAAAAGAAATATGATAGTCATCTTATAAGGATGTTTTTAGCATGAGCTATGAGTTACACCAGGTTGAGGTTGAAAACCAAAGGTATAAGCTCGAAATGTTCTTGATGAAGATGGACTTAGGGATAAGATGAGATGATAAGTATAATACATGGAGGGGTATGTTACCTAATACCTAAGGATAAGAAGTGGTGATGAATGCTTTGGTTGAGATATAGTGCCTAGTTTAGCTGGAAGCTAGAAGAAGTTGAGGTTGTCAGGCCAACCTTAAGTTGGGAAAAAGAGATAAGTTGAACAATAATGGTGGTTGTTTGGAAATCCAGAAGAATGGTTGTGAAACCCCAGATGCACTCCTCTGAAAAGAAAGGTGATGAAACCCTGATTAGAGTGGTGTAGGGTTTCTGAGGAATCAGCTTGAGGAATCATGACACGCTGGAGATCATGATTTTAAGATCACCATATACCATGGTATTACTGAGATAGTAAGAGATGGTATCACTTTGGATTCTTAAGATGAAGATGCATGTGGCGTGTGGCCATGCATGATAGAAGTGAAGGACGAACACCAGTAACCCAGTGTATCGATATAGAGGATAAAAGAGTCCCCAAGAGAGAATGGGAGTTCATTACTATGGATGACGTGTAAAATCTCCTCTTAACCAAGGAAGATCAATGTGGGTTATAGTAGATCACCTTACCTAGATGACAGGAAAAAGAAGAGTACTGTCAAGTGACAGATTGGGTTGAACTACTTACTATAGAGAGAGAAATGGTTCAACTACACCATGATGCAAGCTCAAAAGTTCGTGAGCATGAGTAGAAGGTTTACTTCCATGAGGTGGAAGTAGATACATGACAAGCTTGATGATAGTATAGTTTATCACCCTTAACTAATGGTTAGTATGATCCAGACTAGAGGGTCTGATGAGAGCAAGTGTGCTTGTTCAGGGTGATACCAAGAGACAGTTCTAAAGATGTGATGTTAACCACCATAACCTTATCGGGGTGCAAGAAGTCTTATAGAGAGGATGTGTTGGTCACCACTTCATTAAGATGATGTTGGTGAAGGAGGCCTCGCAAAGGTCAGAAAAGAACCACAGTGTGTGCAGATGAAGTCGCTTTGATCGTGCAATGGCTGAGAGAGAGAGCCTAGTGATGACATGAGTCTCAAGCTGATGCAAAGCAGACTGACATGCAGTTCACTATGGGAGGATCTGTGATGTGAAAATCCGACCCCTCTAAGCTACAGCTGAGAAAGATGAGTCACCGATATATGGGTCCATTTGAGATGGATTGGTGGATATGGTTGTGTTTAGCCTTGACCCTCAGGATAACATGATGTGTAATGAGTCCGATCTAGAGCACTATGTGAGGTACCCAATCCATGTGTTGAACCCTGAACCTATTCAACTTTTGAAAGGCTGAAATGTCCTGAGTCACCTATGAGGGTACGATATATCAAGGTAAGAAAGAACTCAGATGGAAGAATATGAGATGATGAAGGTTCTTCAGAAGCACCATGGAAAGGGTGAACCCACATGGGAGCCATGATGGACATAAGAAAGGATTATCCTGTCTGTTTGCTTGCTTGATGGAATTTTGGGGGCAAAATTCTTATAAGAGGGGAAGGATGTTACAACCCAGTTTTAGGTTCATTTTCTGAGAAATGTAATTTCTCATATTAAAGATAAATGAACAAATAATGAATGAATGCATGATTTTTTTCAATTAAAATAGCCTTGTTGATTTATTTGTGGGTTTATTGGCTATTGGGCCCAAATAACAAGAAAATTCAATTAGTGAATGAATAATTGAATATTTGAGAAAAGAAAAATGTGGAAACCTCTAGAAGGCAAATCCAAAGAGGGATTTCGTGCCTCTTGGGTTCCTTGGGTTCCAAGGAGTCCAAAGTTGCATAAAGAGAGTAATAAGAAAAGATAAGATCAATTAAGTTTTTCTTTATTAAGAAAGAAATTGAAAATATTGATAAAATGTAGAAAATAAGTAGAGAGATGTGTAATTGGGCAATCCTTAGAGGGATTTCGTATCGTAAGAATTCCTAATGATAAAAGGAATACTAATGAGGAAAATAAAAGAGAAATGAAGAGAAATTCTCAAAAGGAAATATTTTAATAAGAAATAAATAAGATAATGTGAAATAATGCAATTAGATGTATCTAGAAGGATAATGAATATTCAATAAAAAGGAATTTCAAATTATTATAATTCCTTAGGGTCCAAGGATCCCAATGAATAAAAAGAGGAAAGAGAAAATACCCATAACATAAAATAAGAAGATAATGTGAGTATACAATTAATGTATTATGTGGTATTGCTAAAAAGAAAGAAATTTCTATTAAAGGAAAATAGGATTTCGTGCATATGGTTTGAAAAACAAGAAACAAAGAGAATAAGTGGGATAATTTTTGAATTATAATATCTAAAGAATAACGGATATCAAGGAAGTTGGGTTAGAGAGAAAAGGTTGCTTTTTCATGAAGGAACATAACGTCCTAATAAGAAAGGGACTTGGCAACTTGAGGATAGCCATCTTAAGGCTTCGTTACACCCTCTATAAAAGGATAAAGAACTCTAGGCCGAGTCCAGGAGAGAGAGAACCCATGTACACCCCTTTCTTCTTCTTCTTCTTCTTCTTCTTCTTCTTGTTTTTCGTATACAAACCCTAACGAAACAGTTTGCCTGACCACGAGGCAATGAGGAATCAATTAGCTATTTTAGGGGAAGCAAAATGACCGCACGATGACTATAGAGGGAGCTGACATCACCACCCTTCTTCCACCACTGCGCGGCACTGCAGAAGGACCTACAACACGGTCGTGGAGTGCAGGTCCTGTGACCTTGCACTCGGCCAACCGGGTAGAGAGTGGGAGTAGGGGCGGACGCGATGAGGGGTTGCAGATTCACCCTGATAAAGTTCTGATGTCCTCCCGACAAACCATGGGAGTTTGGCCTCTTTTCCCTGCTCTCAACTAGTGTGCAACCCCTGCAGGTTGGCTGTAGGTGTACGGCGGGCTGGTCATGGCCGTGGACCGACTGGGTCAGTGCCTGGCCGTTTTGGCGACTTGGTGAGAGCACCCTCGCCTGTGCGGGGAGCAGCAGAAGCAAAGGAGGTGTCTTGGAGGCTGTCGGAGGCTAGCTGGACGGCATTCGGGCCACATCCCGACATGGCTGCAGCGGCAGCTAGGTCACGCGTCGAGGAAGACGGTTGCTTTGGAGTTTGGAAAAGTATGCCCCTCCGGGTGTGAAGAGCCGACCCAACTTACCAAGGGCAGAATTGTCCTTTTTTCATGTTTCCAAAATCAACAAAGCACGTTGCGAGGAAGGCGCCTACGTGGCAGCCCCCCATTGGGTCACAGTAAGTTGATTTTGTTAAATTCGTATCTCAATAATCATAGCTCGGATAAATGCGCTTTATACATGAAAGTTGCTTAGAAAAATGAGGGGAATCTATTAAAAATATAATTGGAACCTAATTATTCTTACAATTAAAAACTTATATAGATATACTATCTGTAATGGTTTAATCAATGAACAACCGTAACTTTTGATATGATTAAAGTAATTAGAAGGGTTTAATAGCTGATTAAAGTGGATATTAGCCTGTTAAGGATAAAAAGGAACATTAGGAAGAAAAAGGATGAACTTTACATATAATTAGTTAATTTGAAGGTTCATGTGCATAAATAAGCTTTAATGGGCCTTGAAACCCTAATGTTGGTAGTTAGGACTACTAATGGTTTTAATTATTCAATTTCATGCATAAAACTAAGTTTTCATGGTTATAAGCTATTTCAAGCATTAAAGTTCCTAATTTTTGGATAAATACCCTACATGGAGTAATTAGGGTTTTCTCATGAATAAAGAATAGAATTAATGGCAAATCAAGTTCATATGTAAATTGGACCATAATGAAATATGAATTGATGATAAATGTGTATAATGATCTTGTCATGGATTAAAGGGATAAAAATGGTAGCTTTAATGAAAAAGAAGCTTAATTGATGATTAATGTGCCTGTAATGTGAAAACAGGGTTATATGTTGTTAAGATAACCTTAATTTTGAAGAATAGATGAGATAATTAAGGTTTGTGATCGATTGCATTAATTTAGGGTTTAAAATAATAAAAGATGAAGGGAAACCCTAAAAGTGGACTAGAAACCCTAAGAAGTGAACTAGATTTAATAGATCTTAACGACATGAGTAATAAAAGGGAATTGTATAATTGTTTCAGGATCTTATTGAATGCTTGCTTGCCTATTGTTGATTGGACTATTCTGTCTCAAATCTTCATGTACAAGTATGTGGTTACGCTTATGACTACCCGAATTAGTTTTCTGAGATTTTATCGATGTTTCCATCGTGACTTGAATTAAACTGTTGGATGTATTTCATTCATGCAAAGTATAATGTGAATATGACTATCACATAAGAGATATGCCTACTAGCTCAGATCCTAGTCCCCTCTGTAGCTTAATGGGTTGACCTAGTAAATGGCTACCAATGGGGTAAGCCCATCAGGTCATTGAATGACTTAGTAAATGGCTACCAATGGGGTAGGTCCATCAAGTCACATTGAGTTAGATATTGGACTACCTATGGGTAGTTCCATGCGACTCAACCCTAGATATTGATCTACCTGTTAGGTAGGATCATGCAGGGTTTAATAATGAGCTACCTAGAGAGAGGTAGTATCTCAGTCCACTGCATGGACAGCACAGAGATAGGGGATAGGAAAGGATTGAGTAGTATGGTTTAAAACGTAATCTTGGCTGCTAAATGATAATTGGCTGATTACTTTGTTATTGTAGTTGCATGATTATTGTTTCCCCCACATACCAGCTTCTTGCTGACCGAAGTTTTATTTGTCGGCGTTTTAGGTACAAATGAAAAGAACAAACAGTAAAGTGGCAGATGTGAAATTAAATGAGAAATAATGTGCACAGGAGGATTAGTTAGTTTCGCATCTTCATGGATAGAAGTTTAGAAATCTCGCTTTTTCCAAGGTAAGAGAAGTTTTATTTTATACCAGTTTTTGGTGTAGTTGGTAAAGTTTATGAATTGTTATTGATTACTTGTCGAACCTTTGATCCTGAAATTGAATAATGGCTCTATCCTTCGGGTCTCCCTGAATTGGGGGTTATCGGGAGGTGGGGTCATTACAATTGGTATTAGAGCATAGGTTCCCCAATTAATCTTTAATAATTAATAAATTTTAAAAATTCTGTAGAACCCAAGGGAATTATTAGAGGACTGTCTGAAAGATTGAGGTGTCTAGAAAAGGATCACGTCTGGGGGCTGGAAATATTTTCCTCCGCACCGCTAGTCCGAATACGAGGACTCCCGGATTGTGTGATTGCCTGGCCGATGTCTTAGGATATGACTCGAAATAAGATACCTTTAGGACTCTCTCATCTTGCTCATCCCTTCTCATTTGCAATTCTATTAAGGACAGTAAGGATTAGGGTTTCCTCTCTTCTCCTCACCCTCTTGAGGTATGGGAAAGGTTGATAAGGATTAAGGAATCCTCCACCTAATTAATAAAAAGCATGTAAATAAGATGTCATGGACATAAGCTTAATAGAGTAAGCGTAAAAGAAATAGATACATGCCTAGGTCGTATGACACGAGTTGTCATTGCCCTCAGGAGAGACCTGAGGATAGACCTCCTTGGTAGGAGGATGAGTAGAGAGAGTTAGTCTTGGAGGTAGAGACCTCCATTAAAGGTAGAGACCTAGCTCATCCTTTGAGGATGATGGTAACCCTAACCCTAAGTGAAGGTTAGAGAGAGATGACATGATGAGTTAGATGTCATGATTGACCGAGTGTTTGGTTGGTCATGCCTTTGGGATGCCATAAGAGGGTAGATGACCTAGTACCTTTGGCGAACCAACCCTGGAGAGGGTCGTGCATGCCATAGAAAAGGATAGCTCCTTTGTGGATGAGGTTAGAGAACCTATAGTTACCCTATGGGCTTAGGTAAGTAGGGTATAGCTTGATGAAATCCTGGTTAAGAGATCATGATGGATGGCTTATGAAAAGGGGTATGGATGCTCTTGAGCCAAACATGAGTTGAGCATAGGCTTCAACCACATAGGGGTATGCTTGTGAGCATGAGCTTTCATGGAGAAGGGACCTCTAGTAAGTATGGTTGGAGGTGGAATTAGCTCTAGAGAGAGGAAGTCGAACCCCAACAGGGAGGTTGGAAGCCTAAAACCCCGAAACTTGAGGAATAGTGGGGAGTCGAGAATGATGCGACCTAAGTGGATGATAGTGGTTGCCTTATGATTGATCCCTGGAGGATGATGATATCTTGGGTGCCTTTAGAGGAACCAAACCCTAGAGAGAGGACGATGCTTCTAGTACCCAGGGTATAAGTGATTACCTGCTGGATGAGATAAAGAGTGCCTTAGACCCTGAGGAGGTTTAAGTACCCTGTTGTGAGGTTTTATACCTAGTTAAATGTCCTTGAGGAGGACTCAACTCTGAGATGTTGCTCATATAAAAGGATCATGGGAGTACATGAGTTCATGGTTATCACTAATTGCATATCAAGGTCAGGATATCACCAATTGCATATGAAGGTGGATGACATACCAAAGTTGACTTTTAGGTATGGTCATTATGAGTTCATGGTTATGCTGTTTGGGACAACCAATGCACCAACAATGTTCATGGACTTGATTAACAAAGTATTCCAACCGTTCCTTGGTAAATTCATGGTGGTGTTCATAGATGACATATTGATATACATTTGTGACGGCCAGCAGCATGAACATCATCTTCGTTAGGCGTTGACCGTATTGAGACAACATCAGATATACACTAAGTGCAAGTGAGAGTTCTCGCTGAAGGAGGTAGCATTTATGGGGCATGTTATCTCTGTCGAGGGTGTTCTTGTAGATCCCAAGAAGGTTGAGTTCATTATAAAATTGGAACAACCAAAGACGTCGACAGAAGTGCGTAGTTTTCTGGGATTGGCAGGCTACTACCCAAGGTTCATTAAGAACTTTAGCTCCATGGTGTTTCCCCTAACCAAGCTGATGAGGAAGGAAGTACCTTTTGTCTAGGATGACAGATGTCAACGTGCCTTTCCATTATTGAAGGAGAAGTTGACAAGTGCACCAGTGCTAGTGCTACCTGAGTTGGGGGAAAGGGTACATAGTTTTCTATGATGCATTGCGGATTGGTTTGGGGTGTGTGTTGATGCAGGACAAGAATGTGATATCTTTTGTGTCATGATAGTTGAAGAAGCACAAGGACAACTATCCTACTCATGAACTAGAGTTGGTCACATTATTTCATTATTTGAAGAGATGGGGACACTACCTTTATGGTGATAAGTGTCAGATCTTCACAGACCACAAGAACTTGAAGTACATCTTTTCACAGTGGGAGTTGAACATGCGATAGAGGCGCTGGACAGAGTTAATTAAGGACTATGACTGTATTATTGATTACCACCCAGGAAAGGTGAATGTCATAGCAGACACACTGAGTAGGAAGTCTTCTTCGACATCATTAGTGGGTAGTTCACAAATGAACTCCTTGGTGTGTCATACGAGAGACATGTTAGTCTCCTTGTGTTAGATGAATGTGAAACTAGAGGTATCCATGATAGTAGGGTTGTTGGCACGATTGCAGTTGAAGCCCACATTGAGACAGTAGATCAAAGTGATGCAACACGTTGATATTGTGATACAACAAATACAATTAGAGTTTGGCAACAAGAAGTGTGATGGCTTCCATGAGGCAGATGATAGGATAGTTTGTTACCATGTCAGAGTGGGGGTTCCTAATGTTTATAGATTTAGAAAGATGGTTTTGGAAGAGTCTCACCATTTTATGTATGCTATGCACCCATATAGCACTAATATGTACCATAATCTTAAAGATATATATTGGTGTCCTGGCTTGAAGTGAGATGTAGCTGAGTTTGTGGCCAAGTGTGCAGTAAGTTAGCAAGTCAAGGAAGAGAATCAAAAGCCTGAAGGGATATTGTAGCCATTAGTCATACCACAATGGAAGTGGGATCATGTCACAATTGACTTTGTGGTTGGTCTGCCTAGGACAGTTAAAGGACATGATTCCATTTGGGAGATAGTTAACTGTTTGACAAAGTCAGCACACTTCTTGCCTATGAAGATGATGTTTTTAGAAGAGAAGCTCACACATATATATTTGGATTAGATAGTGCATTTCACGGTGTCCCAGCTACTACAGATTGAGGTCCTCAGTTTATGGGCCTCTTTTGGGAGCATTTACACACAACTTTGGTACGTAGTTGGGTTTAGTACTGCTTTGCACCCACAGACAGATGGTCAGTTTGAGAGGACCATACAGACCTTGGAGGACCTATTGAGGGTTTGTGTCTTGCAATTTTTGAGGAGTTGGGACATCCACCTCAGTCTGGTAGAGTTTTCCTATAATTACAGTTATCAAAGGAGCATCGACATGGCACTATATGAGACGGTGTATGGGAGACATTGCAGGTCTCTATTGTGTTGGTATAACACAGGTGAATATCAGCTTCTTGGTCCTAAGCTTGTACAACATACAATAGATAAGATCAAAGTGATTCAACAATAGTTAAAAGCAACCCAGGAAAGACAAAATTCATATGTTGATAACTGCCCATATCTATGAGAATGAGATAGTGTGTTTGCATGGTGTCCCAGCTACTATCATGACAGATAGAGGTCCTCAGTTTACGAGCTACTTTTGGGAGCATTTACGCACAACTTTGGTACATAGTTGAGGTTTAGTACTCCTTTCCACCCACAGACAGATGGTCAGTTTGAGAGGACCATTCAGACCTTGGAGGACATGTTGAGGGCTTGTTTCTTGTAGTTTTTGAGGAGTTAGGACATCCACCTCACTCTGATAGAATTTACCCATAATAACAGTTTTCATAGGAGCATCGACATGGCATCATATGAGGTGGTGTGTGGGAGACGTTGCAGGTCTCTGCTATGTTGGTATAACATAGGTGAATATCAGCTTCTTGGTCCTGAGCTTCTACAATAAACAATAGAGAAGATCAAAGTGATTCAACAACAATTTAATGCAGCCCAAGACAGACAAAATTCATATGTTCATAACCATCGGAGACCCTTGAAGTTTCATGTGTGGGACATGGTCTATCTCAAAGTCTCTCCTTGGAAGGGTGTTTTGAGGTTTGGAAAGAAAGTAAGTTGGCTCGCTGGTATCATCATGTGGTGACACATGTTGGGAAGGTGGCTTACAGGTTTGAGTTGTCACTTGAGTTGCATAGGTTGCATCGAGTGTTCCAAGTGTCTATGATGAGGAAGTGCCACTGATGCAGCCCTATTTTAGGGCTCCATCCTGTGCCATTTTGTATTTAAATTGCATCTAAACATGTTAGATTACAAGTATTTCTCCCCAATATGATTATCATTGCAAATACGCTTATGGATGTTCTTTGCACTATTTTTCAGGTACTTGGACCTTGCTTAGATGGACGAGGGGGAGAGAGGGACCCAAAGAAGGCCCCAAAGTCTCCCTCAACCTATCTCCAGTAGCCAAGACTCATCCCCGAGCAAAGACATCCGAAATTGACAAAGTTAGAAGAGAATTAAAGAAGCCAAGCCTCACCACGGTCGTGGCCCCAAGGCCACGGTCGTGGCTTTATTGCCAAAGTTCAACAGGTCGCAACAGGAGAATTTATAGTTCGCCCACGACCGTGGCCACCCAGCCACGACCGTGGCCAATGAAGGCAACACGACCGTGGCCATCAGCACGGTCGTGGACAAGAGAAGAGAAAACGGCCGTGGTACCCTGCCACGGTCGTGGCTTTATTGCCTCAAGTTTACAGGTTGCTACCTCAGACAGCCACGACCGTGGCCATCTCGCCACGACCGTGGCCAAAGACGAGCAAAACGCCCGTGGCCCCTCCCCACGGTCAGCCTGACTCCTCCAAAACGGCCGTGTTACCCAACACGGCCGTGGTGCACCCTAACCCACCACGACCGTGGCACTCCGCCACGGCCGTGGCCACCACCCTACTTTGCTTTTTCACCACCGCCTTCACCCCACGACCGTGTTCACCACCCCACGGTCGTCCACCACTTAACCCTAGCTCCTATATAAGCAATAGATGCTTCTAGGGCTCGAGGCAAGCACCACTAGAGCACCCCTAGCCGCACCCTAGCAGCTCCTTTGCTTCCATTGCTCCAATCCATCCATTTCCTTGCAATCTACCCCATTTCCATCCACTTTCCACTCATTTCCACCATAGAAACCTAGTTTTTCTAGGTTTCTATTCATAATCCCCGCCATTTTCATGCACCCTTGCATCAAAGGAGGAGCTAGGACAACCAAAGCTGCTTGGAGGTGAAGAAGGAGTCAACTACATCGAGCTTCATGGCGTTTTCCCTTCTTATACCCCTTTCTTTTGTTCCTAGTTTGATTATGTGTAGCTAAGCCCCCTTGGGTGGGCTGTTTGGGACAAAAATGTGACTTTGATACCATGTTGGGGGAATATAATTTGTAATGAACATATTTCATTTCTATGATGATTGCCTTTGCTTTTATCTCATTTCCCATTACTTGTGCTTGTGGTTGTTGTTTAATTACATTAATTGCTTGCCTTGTGGTGTTTGAAAACATTTGTCCCTAGGATGTTTTGGTCTCTATGTAGCTATCATAGGATTGGCTCCTAGGTCCCTAATTCGGATCCCTAGCTAGCCCCCTATCTTCCTACATAATCACCTCCTTCCTACATACAAATGTGAGTTCTAAGTGACTAGTATAAGTGTGATTAGCTCAATTGCCTAGGATTTCCTAAAGGCTGAGGTGGCTAGTGGCATGAGGTCAAATATCCTCATCTCTACTCCCATCCTCACCCTTGGTCCTCAATTGACTAATACCACTTATCCTAGAGACCTAGACTTGGTATGTCCTATGAGAATTACACCTAGCCCTAGTTCTCCAATTAGTAGCTTAGGGTAAATTCTCATAGCACCTACCTCGTTGTTTGGTTTGGTAATATAGAATGAGATATGCTAATTGCTTATTATGGTGACTTCCCCCAACTAATGTTAAGGTCACATTCCCAAACGGCCCACCTCCCTCATCTAATTGTTTAAAACCCCAATTACCTGCTTTGCTTGTTAATGCTAGCTTAGTTCAATTGCTTTAGTTAGTGTAGTCTTTTGCCTAGTTTTGCTCGCTAGTGTTAATCCAGGCCTTTGCTCTTATTAGTGCTTAGTGTAGTTTCTTAATTGCCAGTTGCTTGTTTAGTCTAGCGTAGTTCGTTCCTGCTCTGGTTTAGATAGTTTGTTAACTTAAATTGCTAATTTAGTTGTTTGATAACTTAGTGTCATTTTGTCTTTCCTTACTCGCTCACTTAGCATAATCAACCAAACAAACCTTCAAACCCTAAAAACCCTACTCTCCGCACTAGGAACATAGCTCACCCTCTCTAACTCTAGTGCCCCCTCTATCTCCGAGGTTCGACCCCGTACTTACCGCCTTACCTGTACTACGACAAAACCCCGTGCGCTTGCGGGTATATTGTCTTAGTAGAAGTAGGTAGTTAGCTCGGGACCTTACAAATTTCGAAAGCTAAAGATCCCATCTCATCACGTGCCTCCCGACCTCGTGGATTGCACTCGTTGCAAGCCACTAGCGGGAGCGCACCAAGCTTTCTGGCACCGTTGCCGGGGACGAGGAAGTGCCACCCAAATACTGAGTTGGTTTTGTAGCCAGTAGAGGTTGAGCTTGATGAGAACATGCCCTATGTTGAAGAGTCGGTGTTGATTCTTGACATGAGGGTGAAGAAGTTGAAGAAGAAGGACATAGTGCTTGTGAAGGTTTTTGGTCATCATTGTGGCATTAAGAAAGCCACATGGGAGCTTTAGGAAGAGATACAGAAGAAGTACCCGTCTCTTTTCTCTTAGGATTTTGGGGGCAAAATCCTTGTTAGGGGTTTATTGCTTATAAGGTCCATGACCTGTGTTTTAGGTTAACCCTATTTGTTCTAGCTTGATGATGTTCTTATAACTGTGCTCTAATCCTTTGAGATGATCTTAGAGCATGTGGAGAGGTTAAGTCTCCAGTTTGAGCTTGTTTGGATGTTGATTGTGCTTTATGTGCTAGTTTTGGTGAAAATTGTAAATTACCCATTTGAAGGGTATTCTTGTAATTTGGAACCTTTAGAGTGGGTCTTCTCTCTCTTGACTTCATGAGGGAGGTTGTGGTGCTTTAGGGTTCCTTGGTGGACCCTTAGTTGAGTGGTATCACATTTAGTGGTGATTAGGGTTTTCTATGGTTTGGTGTGCCTTGACCATGTGACCATTGTTGCTTTGTTTCGACCTAGGTTGCCACTTAGGGCCTGGTTGGAGGGTTTTACAGTCGAGACACCTCCTCTAGGTGTGGTTGTTGTGACTGAGATGGTCTTGGGTGTCTTGGGTTGATATGGGTGCTCTTGTGTAGAGTGTCTCATCCTAGGGTTTGTGGTGACCTTGTGCCGTAACCTAGTGATCCTTGGTGGATATTGGGTTGAGATGGGTGTTGTTGTATAGAGTGTATTTACCTAGGTTTTTTGGTGACCCTGTGTCATAACCTATTGATCCTTGGTGGTGTGTCGCAGCCATGGGTGGTTCCCTTGGTGTGTTGCGGTCGTGACATGAGGATTGGGTGGCCTAGGTGTTCGAGATCCAACCTAGAGTGTACCGCCATGTCTTGCATTTAGCTTTAAGTGGTTGCATGTTAGATTCTTTAGTGGACAAGTGTCTGTTTGGGTCCTTCTTTTGTTGACACCTCATCCCTTTCCCTACTACTCTCCTCCTTTGCTATATAAACCCTCTTTTCTCCACGTGAGTGATCTTTTTTATCCATCCTCTTTCTCCTTCCTTGCATGGAGGATCTTGGATCTTGGTGGAGCAAGAAGGATATGTTCTTGGTGCTTTGAAGGTGTTTCAACTCTTTCATGTGGTGTTTGTGGTGATCCTTGGTCATCTTCAACCTTGGTGAGTGTTTATGTTCCTTATTAATGTTTGTCTTTGTGTCTTATACCCCATCTTATTCCTTTTTTCTCAGACCTAAACCATGTTTTGACATGATGGTCTTTCTTGGGAGTAATCTCCTCATCACAGGTGTAATAGGCCATGTTTTGACAAGACGACACCCAATAAAGGAGTTTCTTCTCTCTTTTCCCCCTTCTTTTCTTTGGTTTGGCCTTGAACTTTTTGCCTTCTTTCTTGAGCTATCCTTTGACCTTGGTGTTTCCTCCTTCTTGAGATGATCTTGTGGCTGAAAGTGGAGCTTTTTGTGGAGCTTGATCTTCCTTAGTGATCGTGTGCTTGGATCTTGTCTTCCATGGAGTTGATCTTCATTAAGGTGGGTTATATAACTCTTAACCTTCTCTATTAATTCACTTTCCTTACATGCATATTGTAATTTTCTCTCTCTAAATTCTTCCTTAACATACTAGTATGTGGTGATAGGCCTTAGAAATTGGATGATGTTGAGATCATGATATTCTTGGATGTAACTTGAAACCCTAATTCTTTTGTACCTGATTTTTAGCGTTTGTGGTGCATGGTGGTTTTCCCTTCCTTTCTTGACCTTGGCTGAGTTGCATGCATGATGATTGAGTGTTTTTAGTGTTCTATGTATTTTTGTTTTGGTTTTGATGGTGACGGCCTTGGTTTCTCTCATTTATTGAGGTTCCTTTTCATGGTGGTTTCATTAAGCTTGCTTTGGGGTTTGATGACCGTTTCACATGAGGTTTTCCTCTATGATGACAATGGGTTTCCTTTGTTGTTTCCCCTATTTTATCCTTGGTTTAACTATGTTTTGACCTTAGTTTGATCTTAGTTCTTGGTCTTGGTGGTGTCTTGACCCTTGGTGGTCACCATGCCTTGTTTTGTCTTGGGTCACGACATCTCTTTAGCTTGAGGTTTTGGATCACAACGACTAACCTTATGGAAGTTGCGACATCCTTCTCCTTGATGGTCATGACACCTACTTTCTTTAGGGTCGAAACACACCTTGGTTTGGTTGAGATATTTCCCTTTTTCCTTAGTTGGTCGCTACATGGCATGATCTTGAGTTATGCCTTTGTCGTAGGTCGAGATGATCCTTGTTCTTGGATCACAACATGCTTCCTTAGGTGGGTGAAACCCTAACTCTAGCTAGATGTGACTTGGTTGCATGTGGACCAGACATGGTACACCCTAGATGTGTCGCGGTTGTGACATGGGATAGATTGGCCATAGTCATAACACCATGGGTGATGGTGGCCGTGACCTGTGCATGGTGGTGGCCACGACCCATGCAAGGTGGTGGTCGCAACATGTGGTTGATGGTTGGTTGAGCCACATATTTGAACCCTTAATCAATTCACTAATATAAATAATGTTTCAGCCACGTGTAGTGATATGTGGATAGCTACTTGCTTAACCTTAATCATGTTTTTTAACCCTAAGAATTACAAAAATGTAAGAGATGCTACATCTAGGTCTTGGTACTTGTATGTACCTACAAAACCCTAATTGGATAAAGCTTGGAACCCTAATCCTAATTCTAAATTTCTTGTTTGCTTTCTCTCTCATGAGGTTTTCATCATTTAGAATGTTTTTTCTCTCTTGTTTATAAGCCCTAACCTTGTAGGTGATATGTATGTCATGTCTTGTGTATGCTATGGTGATGATTATATGATATAGGGTGGTGCTTATGCACATTGATGAGGCACAATGTGGTGATAAATATGTAGGGCTTTACATGATAGGTCCTATGACCTAGTGATGGCTTCATGTCTATTGAGAGGTGACATCCTCAAGTGATGTTATTAAGAGATTGATATCCCCTGGGTGATGTGTGATATTGATGGTGGCTTTGTGAATGGTAGAACAATGGGTATCATATGGTGATTGTGTGACACATTCACAACTTGTACGTTTTATATCTTCTGGAGTTGCAATGTACCCCTATTTCTTGTAGAGTTTGTTTTAGATATATACATTGTAACTTGATTGATGCTAAAAGTCACCTAATTTTCTAACTAATTAAGTGAAACATAATCCTATAGTTTGTCATGTGCTATAGATCTAATTCTAATGTTAGCTTTATTTATTGGATTGGTGAAATGAGTTTAACTCAGAGTACATATTTTTGAATATGTGGGGGTGCCAGTTGAGTATCTCCTTACGTCCACAATTACAAGTTGTGCAAGATGGGCATGTGTGATCATGTCTCCTTGTGATATGAATGGCCATGTATGAGCCACTCCTACTTTTAATAATGGCCATGAGTGAGCTTGTTCTTCTAGCGTCATTACATGTACCATGGTGGGCTAGGTGTTTTATGTGGATGGCCATGTGTGAGCTGATTATGTTGTGACCATATGTCACTCTTTTGCAGTTGACTTGTATGTCTCTGCGGTGTAATCTTGTGCTGACCAAGAGGTATTGGAGAGGTCATGGATTTTGACTCTTCCATGGACCTTATATAGCACCGTCAGTTTCCCTTCGTAGGGGGTGGTTGGATTTGGATGGTACGTTTCAAATCCTCACAGCATAATAAAAGACATAAGACAGTCGTGTAGTATATATGATTATGGTGGCATACATCTCATATTGGTTGAGCCTTTGCCTTATCCTTTTTAGTGGTTTCTTGAATTATAAAATGGTAACAAAAGTCAACTGTTATACATATTCTTCATATTTCTTTTTAGAATATTAACTTGATCTACTGTTAACTAGTAGTTGTTTAGTCTTATTTAATCTGCTTCATCTATTTTTTTTATGGTAAGCTCAATGTCATTAAAAGAAAGCCATACGACATCTACAAGATAGAGATCTCACAATGAAGAAACAAACAACTACCCCCTTTGAGGACCAACATAGAACAAGACTCAGATTGGGATGCGATAGGTAAATTTCAGCACCGACCAACTCTCGTAGTGGCTGTCTAAAGCAGCTATCTGGGATGGAAGCCTTCAATCTGCAAGAGCCTTTGAGTATACCGGGTTCGGAGTTTACAAAGTTGTCAGCAGATATCAACATCATGAAGAAGCCAGAAGACCACCTGAAAGGAAGAGAGCTCGACTGAACCAAAGACACAACAGGACGCCAATAGAAAAAACACACTACAACCAAGCAGCTTGACCCCCACTGCAACCCTCAACAAAATAGCAAAAAAGAACAAGGCTAGAAGGGGACCAAACCAAACCCCAAACAAACACACAGACAAAGCGATGATGAGAAAAGGAGCACCACCCGGACGAAGACACAACCTAGCATACAGAACAAACACTCAAGAAAACAAAGCACCAGACAACTCACACAGACAAAACAACAAACAAGTAGGCAACACCCTAGAAGTTGGGCAGGCGGGAGGCAAAAACCCCAACAGAAACAACTGCAAGGGAAGGAGGACCAAGACGTATGAGACGGTGGGGGTAGGGAAGGCAGGGAACCCCACCACCACTCCACACCATGTCGTCACACCCCTCCACCCACAAGTTATAGCTTGAGGTGGATGTAGGTGGCCGAGGATAGGAGCACCCACCAAAGATTGAACCCCGCTTAACTCCTCCCTACAAGGCGTTCGAGGCTTCCAACGCCAGCCGCCGACCAAAAGAGGGCAACCCGACACACACGACCACATAGAAAAACAAAAGGAAAGGAAAGGCAGGGAAGGTGCGCGTCTACTAGAGTCAGGCGACCGACACCAGGCCTCCATCACTCCACCCGCCACCAGCCCTGCATGAAGAAACGTGGGGCCTCCAGACGCAGAAGAGATGGGGTAGAAGCGCCACCCGAGGATGGCCCACGACCCGCAGACGGCGTTGAACCCCGGAGAGATGCGCGCGCAGAGAAGACGCCCAGGGGGAGAAAGGAGTAGCCAGCCGGCCACCGACCTCCCCCTCCCCCAGGCGGGGTGAAAAACTCACCGAGCCGCTCAGAGAATCACTAGAGCGGAACCTAGACCTAGCTACGTTTAACCTTTTTAAAGAATACATATCATTTAGTTGAATCTGCTCAACTTGCTAGTATGTTGTTTTACCTACTTAGCTTACTTGTGCTTTAATAGTGTTGGTGGAGAGATATATCTCTTTTTTGGATGTTTTGTCTCACCCATGGGTTTCCACGTCTTTTAGGTGACTGTGCATGAAGAGGTAGAGGTCATGCAGTTGAGGAAGAGCAGTAGCAAGAGCAGTAGCGGATAAGATTGGATGTGCTGCTAGTCTTTTAGTGTTAGAGTTATAGAGTAGTCCCTATACACTCAGGTCCTTGGGGTGTCTTTGAGAGTTTTGTGGGTATGTGATCGATACGAGGTTTTGGACAATATACTATGGTTGTATAGTTATGACAATTGTACTTGTATATGTGTGGAACCAATATCTTGTATAACAGGTTGATGATAGAAACATTGATCTACAATGATGAAGGCACCAGGTGACATGTTATGTGCTGCTTGTGGTAGGCTTTGTGGACCCATATGTAATAAGTTTTTGGCTTATGGTTCTTTAGTGAAATCCATTTTAATTTCCTATGTTTTTTGGGTGATCCTCTTACTTAAGTGTTATTTCCGCTTTTGGTTTGAGTAATCTCATTTGTGACGTGTCGGGGCATGATAGATGGATACTCCCAACTATCCTACATCACCTCTTGGGTCCAAAGTTATTGGAGGCACTAATAGTAATATAGTTTATTGAGAATCTGAACTAATTAGGATGAACCAACTTTGGGTTGGGTGAACTCTATACACATTCAAACCTTTTTTTGACACAAACACCTCATGAAGAGAATCAACCTTGAATAGTGATCCTAAGATAGGTTGGATGATCCAAGGACAAGTTCTATAAACCAATGTTGGGTTTACGGTCTCGGGGCAGACTACTCTTATCCCAAATCTTGAGTAGATCCTCCCTAGGACTTTTCCCTCTCAGATTTCAATCCAAACTTCCGTCTTTACCTATTTTAGTTTCTTCTCTCTTGAGCATTTTTGAAAAAGAGTGTATGCATAGAAGATATTAATCATCCATACAGGAATAACCAATAGAGAATGAAAATATAGTAACATGCTACATATTCAAATTAACTACTTGCTTAGAGTCAAAGTACATAAACATGCCTTAAATGGCTACATATCCATATTACAGTTTTGTTAGATTACAAGATTGACACACATATGGGTGAATACATCAAGTAGATACTATAACACTAGGCATGTATGTAGAGGGTAACATAGCTAGTTCAACTTAAACTCCCAAGGAACATTATCCACACATGTGCATGTCTTAGTCAGCTTAGTCATCATTCTGAAGTCCATTTTACCCTTAACCCCACAAAATAAGAAAATGTGAATGTTTATCACCAAATGTCTGTATGTGCATGTAATACAAAATTGGGAAATAAAAATAAAAGAGGACAACAATTAATATATCATGAATCTAGAGAAAGGAGATAGAAAAGAAGTCATTGAGGTGGATGTCAAAATAGTTATTTACAATATGGTATTCACATGTAAAGGGATAAAATCAAATCTTGTCATACAATACAATTGAAAACAAAGATTAGCATGCAATATCTTATCAAAAGACTAGAATAAAGTAAAGACTATGTTCATTACATCATGATAACAAACTAATGGCCATCACTATGGAATATGAAATAAGAGAGGCATCACAATCTCAAACAATGGGAATCACCACCCAATATAAAATGCATGAGGTATCACCTCCTCGAAAATTGACATCACCATCAAAAAAGGAGTACATGGCAACACCATCAAATTACTCAAGAACATTCATCACCTCCTAGTTTCATTAATAACATGATGAGAATCACCACCCACATATATGGAATATACATCACCACCAACTTTTAAAATGCACTATAGGTATAACCAACATAAATGGAAATATTGATTACATTATGCTAGTCTTCATAAATGCATGCTTACAAATAGGGACATAAGATTATGTGTTCATACTTTTCAAAAAAAAAATCCATTCTATGATTTCTCCATGAGAATGGACCAAGTAAATGATATTTAGAATTTAAATATACTTTAAACAATGATGTGCCTTCTCGTAGGAAACTAAGGTTTTCCATTTCAAAAATGGAACGACATAATCATATTTCATCAAATAGGGTATAACTTGAAAAAGGATGAACAATATAAAATCTTTTGTATACCAAATTGCAATAGCAATTGATAATAGACACATATGATAAATTTCTAGTATTGAGACTGAAAGGAGGTAAAATAGACCTGGAAGGAGAAATTCCACATGTATATTAATTATGTAAAATGAGAGAAAACATATGTGATTGCCTAATTTAGATTAGAAAAGATACATCAAACCTCTTTCTTTGGATTTACAGATCTCAACCAAACCTAAGTCCACATAGGGTCACAAGGCACCTATTAGACAAATTACATATTGAACTGATTATTTACATCAATTTGTCAAACCTAGAAATTCACCTCACTATTTTAATGCAATTAGGTTTTGAAAGTTATAAGATTTGGTAAAAGATATTATTGGGATTCCAACGACTATTTATTTGCTATTTTTCTAACCTTCCAGTTATCTTCTATTAATTGTCAAAGGTAGATGAAGGGCAAGACTGAAAAAGCAAACACAATAATGTTAAAAAAAATTGACCTAGAGAATCAAAGATTAAATAAAATCAGTGTAAAGTGCTTTTACACTAGAAAATAGGACCTTAGGAAGGTTCTTTGGCTCTGTGCAAACCCAAAGAACCCAAATTTGGGTATTGGAAGTGGAACCAGCTTAGAATAGGCATCCATCATGAGAGCAGAAGGTTGCACAAACTTGAGAAAGTCACAAACTCTACATATGATGTAGAAGGAGGTATGTCCTTATCCAGTGGCATGTCGACAATCACCAACAAGCACAAAATGGAGGAGGAAAGCCATATTTTCAACAAAAAAATATGTAGAAATCCTAACATAAGAGGAACCACTATGAAAAAAGGGATTTGTATTATACTCGAGCCAAGTACAATTAATGGTCGGGATGGTTGCGTTAGAACATAAGAAAGTCTTTAGCACCCTTTTTAAGCCCTTACAAAGGTTAAGACTAAACTGTCAGACATAATGGCACACCAACTGATAAAGAAGTTTGTGTGATAGGTTTGGGTAAAGGTGAAGTCAGAGTAGCCATGGAAAAACATTATAAGGTGTCACACAAAGGTTGAATAATCATCATATGAGGACACGAAGACCGAGAATAGCTTTGTGGGGGGTTTTTGGTGGTAAAAGTATAGAGGTTGAAGATGAAAGAGATGGCAAGGGATTTAAAGATGATGAAACTCTACCAAGTTAGGAATCAATCATCTTAGAGAGGGCCGACAAAGGTAACCAACATATTCCATTGACCCTGAGAAAAATAGATTGAAGGATAGAGGGAAGAGGGAAAGCCAAATATTGTGGCATAGGTGGGGAGAAGAAAATGGGTGAGGAAGATAGAGAAGCATCATTGGATCTACCCATGCATAGTGATAAATTCTCAGACAAAACCAGAATGGTCAGATCCTTGAGCCAAAACTAAAAAATGAAAGGAAAGGATGTGATAGAGAAAAATGTGTAACTTTGGGATATTGAATGAATAAACTCAAATCAAAGGCATACTTGTTGGTATGTATGCCCATAGAGCAAGTCATGTGATGATTGTAATGGGATACTTTGTAAATGATTTGAATAATAATAAAGACAATTTCTGATCTATATGTTTTAACTATTTCTGAGATGATAGTCTAACATGATAGATGTCTAAAGAACTGTTTTACTCGATGACGTATGTTTTTAGGTTCAGGACCTAAACAATGAGATCATATGGATGTTAAGAGTATACATTCTTGTTTAGTCCCTAGTCGGTTGTTATTGTGGAAATAACCATAGACATCAATAACACTAAAGACTAGATTGTGTGTTAGTTGATGACAGAATCTCATTAGTCATGATATAGAGATATCAAACCAAGAACATAGGTACTTGTTCGAGAACAAGTGTATCAGACAGACCCACTGTGAGAGTGACACATGGAACCATGATTTGGTAGTCACAGTCAGCTCTCACAGTGATGGTGGTGAGTATGATTCTTCGACCTGAAATCACTACACTCAACACATGTCGTTGGGTACACTTTGACATCATCAAACGCAATCTTGAAACATGGGTTGTTATAAAGGTGATGATTGGGTGACTTTGGCACATGGGTCTTTTGAGGGGTGAGTGATAGATATGAGATTTGTCCCTCCTAAGGGAGTTTAATGTCCATGGCCACATGATGAGTAGGATTGAGAAAGGCATTCACATGCATTTTTGAATCAATATGAGATATTGATGTCACACACATCTCACCCAGTCTACTCTGAGATCAAGGAAATGGATGAACGTTGAAAGGATGATTGTACCATGCCTTGTGTTCATTCAGGACATTAGTGACAAAGGAATTATACATTCATTGTAACACCATTCATGGATTGTAGGATTGAAAGTTGTTCTCCAACTTTCTATTTCACTTGGGTAGCACTGATGTGCGATTAGGCACCGCTCTTTGCTTGTGAAGTCATAAGTGTTCTGGACTTTCACTGCCAATGTGAAATGGACCTGCAGGGTCACACACATAAGATTTTACCTGGAAGAAGAGTTTATCCACAAATGATGTTTAGATTGATTACTAAAGGAGTTTTGTAGTTTAATTAAACACTCAATTGATTGATAGCTCAAAATCATAGTGTTCAAGGTGTTGGACCAATTTATTAGAGTATCAGATTGATTGAAACTGCAATTGACTGATTTTGCACAGTCTGCACTCCCAACCGATCGGCTCATGGGATGAACCGATCAACTCAGGTTGGTGAACCGATCGACTCAACTGGTGAGACGATCGACTCATGTATCAGTGAGATGATCGGCTCAATTGTTGAACCGGTCGATTCATGTGACCATCTAAGATCGTTTGGAAAGTCAGAAGACTATTTTGCAAATACAATTTGTTTCACTTGTAAAAAATTGATTTGGACAAGGATTAATATTTGATTAATCGGAAACAAATATGAAAGTCAATTTGAGTTGGATCAGGACTACAAACCGATCGGCTCAGGCATGAACCGATTGGCTTAGAGCACCATATGATCGGCTCAGGTCCCAAACGATCGGATCAGGGCCTGAAACGATCATTTCAGGGTGTGAACCGATCGGTTCAGCTGGCGCGGTTGGTTGTTTTGTGGAAAATCTCGAACCCTTCTACAACTTCTTTAATCACGCATTTCCTGGGGTAGAGAACCTTGTCCCATGACCCTCCTATATATAGGGGTATTAGGGGCTTCTCAAAGTACAACTCAGAACACCAGTTGCTCTGCAATGTTGTCATTCTCTCTAGTTTTGGTAACCGAGAGAGCCCGAGCAAGTGCTACCCGATAAGGGAGGCACAACAAGGCAAAGATAACTGCAGAAAAGCAACTGGTTGTAGAAGAGTGTGTCAGCAACTAGTACGCCGAAAAGATGGTGTGACTCCTTCCGATTCCTTATGGGACAAGGAGATCGGAGTTACAGGAAGTCTATGTAGACGACTACATAGGCGGGAGACTTCTTCCGCTCAGAGGACATCTATCAATACTAACAGTGCCGGTGAGACCAGGAGCTGCACAAACACCATCCAAGACCGAAGGTGAAGACCGCTCAAGTCATGAGGTAACATCGCAGAGAAAATCTCGGGACAAGGTAAACCTCTACAAACCATCCTTCCTATTGTATAGATGTTGACGCGATTCCTTTATTCTGGGTTTGGGAGAAGAAAATTTTTGTTTCTGCTGCCTTCTCTGTCTCCCCTAAACCCCAACAGTGGTATCAGAGCCACGTAAACTGCTCTATACTTTAGGATTATCGATGTGATCGATTTTGGTTTGTCGCCTTTGTTTATTGCATACGATGCGAATAAAATTGTCTTTATGCATGTCCAATCTTAAATCCACAAATCCCTATATACATATATGATATGAAATATGAATGCACTCGATATGTGTCACCCTTAAACGTGTTTTGTGGTGGATGTACAACATGGTTATGGCCAATAAAACCTATGTATGTGTGTTTGGTTGAATGTGGTTTCTTGCATCTCAGTCTGCGCACTAATTCCCTATCTCCTATTCCTGATGTAACTCGAGATAACTCAAAATTTCTTTCCTACCTTTGCTCCCCCCGAATGTAACTCGGGGTTTCCTTTTTTAAATGTAAAATATGATAGATTTTATTTCCTATTATGTCAAAGAACGGTAGACATTTTGATGACCAGTTCAAGGAGCGAGATGAGCGGGTGGCGGCCAAAGAAGATGCATGATGACCAGTGAACCAATTGACTGGAGGCGCCAGTCGATCGACTGGTGGCACCCAACCGACCGGCCTGATGGCGAGCCGATCAATCATGGAGATGAGTTGATCAAACCTAGAAAGACAGAGCATAGATTTCATCTTGTACATGTTGCATGTGATGTGGACCTAGATGACAGTGATTCCTCTTGGTTCGAGGAATCACATTAGGATGGCCATAATCATTGCTTTTATCATTTCACATGTTTTCTGTGGGATATAGCATGTATATGATACGTACTATGTATTGTGGTGATTGGATATGTATATGTACCTATAAGAACCAAATCCCTCATTAAATATTAAAGTTTTAGATGACTTCTAAATGTGACACACGTCAAAAGCTTGATCGGCCAAGTGTGGGCACGCCCTAGCGTGGTACACCATCTATCTCGTGGAAGCGTAAAGGATGGATATGTGGGTCTTCCCTAGTAGGGTGCATATTCATCATGTTGGCTTTGGGTCAGACTTAACAAGGTGACCTAGATAGGATCTAGCACCTTGAGGCATGGAGGTGATCATAGCAAGGCGTTGTGCATGACATCTTTCAAGAGTTTCATATGATGCAATTGGAAAAAGTTGCCTACCTGAAAATCTAAGTTTTGGGTGATAGCCCTAGCTAGTCCAGGACTTAGAGGATTTCAAGATCTTGACCCACTAGAAAATTGTACGCTGCAATCTTCCGAATTGATGGTGAGGGCTGTAAATTTGAATCAAAATAGTGGGAGCGGTAATTAATTAAAGGCCTAATTAACTACTAGTAATTTTTATTCAAATAAAATCAAAAGGAGTTTTTACACATGCAATTTTCTCTTGTAGAATGGCAAAAGAATCATCTTTTAAAATGGGCAAATTAATTGAGAATAAAGTCCATAACTTGTTGGGGATTGTGAGAAGTGTTCTGAACAATCCAGAAATATCGATAGCCTTTGAATCCACTCTATGTGCGCTTAAGAAGGAGGATAGTTCATTGATGGAGATCATTGGAACAAAGTCTAAGGACAAAGGTGAGGGAGAGAATGGTTCTCTCACCAAACCAATGTCAGAACCTTCTGTGCTCAAAACATGGAGAGGATGGAAGGAAGGATGGAAGAAGAAGCGAGAGATAGAGATCTCTACTTCTGGTGTATACATGATAGAGATTAACTTTACTACTTCTTTGTCACGGGTACTTGATACCGGATGTGGATCTCACATTTATTCAAATGTGAAGGATCTTAAAAGAAGTAGGCCTTTGGGGAAATGCGAGGTTGAACTACGTTTTTCCAATGGAGCAAGAGTTGCCGCCAGTGCCGCAGGAACCTATGAGTTAACTCTACCTAGTGGGCTAATAATAGAGTTGAAGAACTGCTATGTACATGCCATAAATAGGAATATCATTTCCATCTCTTGTTTGGACAAGGATGGTTTTGAATTTCTTATTAAGAATGGAAAGTGTTCCATTTCAAAAGATGGGATCTTTTATGGTAGTGCCCCAATGTCTTATGGTCTATACTTGATAGATCTAGAGACAAGTGTATACAACATAAACACCAAAAGGCAAAAACTCAACAACTCAAACAAAACATGTCTTTGGCATTGTCATCTAGGGCACATAAATGAGAAGCACATTTCTAGACTCCATAAAGATGGTTATCTAGACTCTTTTGATTATGAATCAATAGAGACATGTGAATCTTGTTTGTTGGGAAAGATGACCATGACTACCTTTTCAAGTAAAGGTGAGAGAGCTAGTGATCTATTAGGACTCATACATACTGATGTATGTGGGCCTTTTAGAACTAATGCCAGAAATGGGTGTCAGTACTTCACTACCTTCACTGATGACTTCAGTAGGTATGGCTATGTGTACCTGATGAAACATAAGTCAGAAACCCTTGAAAGGTTCAAGGATTTCATGAATGAAGTACAGAACCAACTTGGTAAAAGTATTAAAGCACTTCGATCCGATCGAAGTGGAGAATACTTAAGCCAGGAGTTTGAGGACCTTCTGCGAGCCCATGGTATTGTATCACAATGGACTTCACATGGAACACCACAGCATAACGGTGTCTCTGAAAGAAGGAATCACACTTTACTGGATATGATGCGATCAATGATGAGTTTTGCTGATCTTCTGATTTCCTTCTAGGGTCATGCTCTTGAAACCGTCGCGTTTACACTTAACCGAGTACCATCTAAATCGGTTCAAAAGACACCATATGAGATATGGCACGGGAAGCGTCCCGATTTGTCTTTTATTAAGATTTGGGGTTGTGAGGCTTACGTCAGGAAAATGTTTCCTGATAAGCTTGGACCCAAGTCTGATAAATGTTATTTTGTTGGATACCCCAAGGAAATGAGGGGATACTATTTATCCCACCCTACTGACAACAAAGTGTTTGTTGCTAGGATAGTTGTGTTCCTAGAAAAGGAATTTATTTCCAGAGGAAACAGTGGGAGGAAAATAGAGCTTGAAGAGGTTCAATCCCAACAAGAAAACATTGAACCGGTAGATGTACAAGAGGAACATAGAGATTCACAAGGTGTTGTGGAATCTCAGTCTCCTCAAGTAACACAAGGACCTCGTAGATCTAGTAGGACACGCCTTGAACCTAAGAGGTTTGGATACCTTATGACTTAGGAAGGCAGTGAGTTGATCATAGATGATGATCCAACTACCTATCTAGAGGCTATGGAGGGACTAGATTCTGAGAAATGGTTTGAGGCCATGAAATCTGAGATGGAATCCATGTACTCCAACAAAGTATGGACTTTGGTGGAACCACCTGAAGGGGTAAAACCCATTGGGTGCAAGTGGGTCTTCAAGAAGAAGACCAACATGGATGGAAATGTGCAAACTTATAAAGGCAGATTGGTTGTAAAGAGTTTCCGACAAGTTCAAGGTGTTGACTATGATGAAAAAATTTCTCCAGTTGCCATGATTAAGTCCATCAGGATTATGCTTGCTATTGCGGCTTACTATGACTATGAGATTTGGCAAATGATGTTAAAACCACATTCCTTAATGGGAATATAAATGAGGATGTGTACATGACACAACCTGAAGGTTTTGTAGATCCAAAGAATGTCAATAAAGTCTGTAAGCTGCAAAGGTCAATCTATGGATTGAAACAAGCATCTCAGAGTTGGAATCTTCGATTTGAGAAGGAAGTCAAAGTGTTTGGCTTTATTCAAAATGAAGATGAACATTGTGTGTACAAGAAGGTTAGTGGGAGCACGACCACATTCCTCATATTATATGTGGATGGCATACTATTGATGTGGAATGATGTCTCAGCCTTAGAGAAGGTAAAGACTTGGCTTGGGAATACTTTATCAATGAAAGACTTAGGAGAAGCATCCTACATTCTAGGTATTAAGATATATAGAGATAGATCTAAAAGACTTATTCAAAGCACGTACATTGACAAAGTGCTGAAGCAGTTCAGCATGGAGAACTCAAAGAGAGGCAACATACCCATGCTACATGGAGTCACCATCTCTAGAGCTTAATGTCCCCAATCTTGTGAAGAGAGGGAGCATATTAATGGGATCTCATATGCATCAACCATCAGATCCATCATATACGCTATGTTGTGCACACACCCAGATGTCTCGTATGCTCTCAGCATGACGAGCAGGTACCAGTCAGATCCCAGGGATGCTCATTGGACAGTCGTAAAGAACATCCTCAAGTACTTGCGAAGGACTAAGGATCAGTTTCTTGTATACGGCGGCGAGGAAGAACTGGTAGTAAAGGGCTACACTAATGCAAGCTTCCAAACCGACAAAGATGATTACAGATCGCAATCAGGATTTGTATTTTACCTAACAATGGAGTTGTGAGCTGGAAGAGTTCCAAGAAAGAAGCAATTGCTGATTCTACTACAGAGGTCGAGTATATTGCTGCTTCACATGCAGAAAAGGAGGTTGTGTGGATCAGGAAGTTCGTCACTGAACTTGGTGTGGTTCCCAGTAGTTGTGATGCAATTGAGCTTTATTGTGACAATAATGGAGCTATTGCTCAAGCTAAGGAGCCCAGATCACATCAGCGGTCCAAGCACATAATGCGGTGCTTACATCTCATATGAGAGATCGTACAATGAGGAGATGTGAATATTTGCAAACTACCAACTGAAAACAACATAGTTGATCCACTGATGAAGGCCCTTTCTCAATAGAAGCATAATGGTCATGCTAGGTCACAAGGACTGAGGTTCCTAGGTGACTGGCTCTAAGTGCAGGTGGGAGTCTGTTGGTATGTATGCCAATAGAGCAAGTCATGTGATGATTGTAATGGGATACTTTGTAAATGATTTGAATAATAATAAAGGCAATTTCCGATCTATATGTTTTAACTATTTTTGAGATGATAGTCTAACATGATAGATGTCTAAAGAATTGTTTTACTCGATGACGTATGCTTTTAGGTTCAGGACCTAAACGATGAGATCATACGGATGTTAAGAGTATACATTCTTGTTTAGTCCCTAGTCAGTTGTTATTGTGGAAATAACCATAGACATCAATAACACTAAAGACTAGATTATGTGTTGGTTGATGATAGAATCTCATTAGTCATGATATACTGATATCAAACCAAGCACATAGGTACTTGTTAGAGAACAAGTGTACCAGACAGACCCACTGTGAGAGTGACACATGGAACCATGATTTGGTAGTCATAGTCAGCTCTCACAGTGATGGTGGTGAGTGTGATTCTTCAACCTTAAATCACTACACTCAACACATGTCATTGGGTACACTTTGACATCATCAAATGCAGTCCAAAAACATGGGTTGTTATAAAGGTCATGATTGGGTGACTTTGACACATGGATCTTTTGAGGGGTGAGTGATAGATATGGGATTTGTCCCTCCTAAGGGATTTTAATGTCCATGGCCACTTGATGAGTAGGATTGAGAAAGGCATGCACATGCATGTGTGAATCAATATGAGATATTGATATCACACACATCTCACCCAGTCTGCTCTGAGATCAAGGAAATGGATGAACGTTGAAAGGATGATTGTGCCATGCCTTGAATTCATTCAAGACAATACTGACAAAGGAATTATACATTCGTAGTAACACCATTCACAGATTGTAGGATTGAAAGTTGTTCTCCAACTTTCTATTTCACTTGGGTAGCACTGATGTGCAACTAGGCACCGCTCTTTGCTTGTGATGTCATAAGTGTTATGGACTTTCACTGCCAACGTGAAATGGACATGTAGGATCACACACATAGGATTTTACCTGGAAGAGGAGCTTATCCACAAATGATGTTTAGATTGATTACTAAAGGAGTTTAGTAGTTCAATTAAACACTCAGTTGATTGATAGATCAAAATCATAGTGTTCAAGGTGTTGGACTAATTGATTAGAGTATGTGATTGATTGAAACTGCAATTGACTCATTTTGCATAGTCTGCACACCCAACCGATTGGCTCATGAGATGATCTGACCGGATCAGGTTGGTTAACCGATCGGCTCATGTATCAATGAGACGATTGGCTCAATTATTAAACCGGTCAATTCATGTGACCAACCAACATCGTTTGGAAAATTAGAAGACTATTTTGCAAATACAATTTGTTTCACTTGTACAAATTTAATTTGGACAAGGATTAATATTTGATTAATCAGAAACAAATATGAAAGTCAATTTGAGTTGGATCAGGACCACGAACCGATCAGCTCATGCATGAATCGATCAGCTCAGAGCACCAGACGATCGTCTCAGGTCCCAAACGATCGGCTCAAGTCCCGAAATGATCGTTTCAGGGTGTGAACCAATCGGTTCAGCTGGCGCAATTGGTTGTTTTGTGGAAAATCTTGAACCATTCTACTCCTACTTTAATCCTGCATTGCCTGGGGTAGAGAACCCTGTCCCATGACCCTCCTATATATATAGGGGTATTGGGGGCTTCTCAAAGTACAACTTAGAACACCAGTTGATCTACAAAGTTGTCGTTCTCTCTGGTTTTAGTAATCGAGAGAGCCCAAGAAAGTGCTACCCGATAAGGGAGGCACAACAAGGGAAAGATAACTGCAAAAAAGCAACTGGTTGCAGGAGAGTGTGTCGGCAACTAGTACGCTGACAGGAGGGTGCGACTCCTTCCGATTCCTTGTGGGACAAGGAGATCGGAGTTCCAGGCAGTCTGTGTGGACGAATGCAGAGGCGGGAGACTTCTGCCCTGAGGAGGACAACTGTCAATCCTGACAGTCTCGGTGAGACCAGGAGCTGCACAGACACTGTCCAAGATCAAAGGTGAAGACCACGCAAGCTGCATGGTAACGTCGTCGGGAAAGCCTCGGGACAAAGTATGCCTCTACAAACCATCCTTCCTATTGTATAGACATTGACACGATTCCTTATTTCTGGGTTTGGGAGAAGAAAATTTTTGTTTCCATTTCCTTCTTTGTCTCCCCTAAAACCCAACAATACTAACTTATATAAGGTTATTAACTTATGCATTTTCTTGTAAAATCAGAGTAGGGTAGTTAACATAATTCAATTAATATGAAATTTGGCATTACACTGATTTTTTTTTGTTCTTCCGGGATCAGACACAAGTTATTTAATATTTTTGTGTGTGAATATAGTATTATCCCACACATAATCTAATAAATGCCTTTCTATTGGGATTTGGTTTTATTTGTGTTTATCTATCCATTAGACACTTACCTTATTACCTACATGATTATCAACAATAGTGCACTCAACTTTTCACTTTTGAAGTTATCTATATGTGATTTAATATATTAGCTTTTATTTGTATTATAACCATAGTATCGTCCTAGTTGACATATATCTCAAACATTTGGTGACTATAATGGTTTATAGAATTTCCTAGTCTAGAGTTACTTTTTCTAATTCTTGTATTCCACTATATCCATTATTTAATTCTAGGTTCTTTTGAAGTCATTTAATTATATTATCTTTCAGTAAAAGAAAACTTATTATCCATTCTCCTATATAATCCTTTTAGTTCATATTCACTATGTTGAATGGGTATGATCATTATTTGAATTAGATATATTATTAGAGAAGTGGCATACTGTAATATTTATTTATATTGAATTTCTATTATTTGAAATTTTCCATTTTATGACATGACATCTATTTGTTCATGTATTACTAATATGTGGATTGAACTTCTTTAGTTCATTTTTGTTATAAATGTCTACATCAAGTGAGCTATAGTTATGCAAAATGTCCAATTATCAATTATTCGTTAATAGTATTCAGTTATGCACTACTTGTATTATCATCCCATCAATGTCTATTAGGGTATAAGTTACACCTTGTTTGGGATTTTACTCCTAAACTAAACCCAAAGGGCAACAAAGTCATGGAAATTAGAGTTTTCAAGGTTATTGGTTTAGGTTTTGATATGCTATAACTCTCCACCCCTTAATGAGGATTTCATCATCAAAATCTAACCACTTATACACTACCAACCAACTACTTTGCACCCCTTAAAAAGGATAACCTTATAATTCATACCAAATAATGTTAAACTATTATTGTTATGCATATAAATCATTTACTCTTGATTACTTGTTGTATTTATGATATAAATAGGTTATGCCTCCAACTAAATGATCTCAACCTAGGTCTGCTTCTTTTCCGAAGACACAAGGGAAGATATAAATGATTCTCGAAAAATTCCAGCCAAACTTGACTTCTATTCAAAACTCAAACCAAAGAAGGAACATAAAAATGTTGGCCTTTTTTCACTCTCGACTGGAGGAATAAATCCAAAATAGAGCAGGTTGATGGTGGTAGAATTGTCATTTGCTAGAATCCAACACTTTGGAAGATTGAGGCCATTAGCTATGTGTCACAGTTAGCTTCTCAACCAAGGAGAGTTATCAAGTATTCTCTCAGGTATATGGAGAAAATCTAGAGACAGACAAGGACAAATTGTGGAAGACGTTTAGGGAAATAACCTAAGACAAAATCCCATGACTTGTCCTGGGAGATTTCAACAGTACTAGAAGATCCAGCGAGAAGTTTTTTGGCTTGAATGTGACTGATAACATAATGAAGAAATTTAATAATACCATTGATGTTTTTGGTTTGTTTGAAGTTAAAAACATAGGTGGTAATATGACATGGAATAATAAGAAGAAACCTGGAGGTAGACTTGCTAGTATGCTAGATAGGGGTTTAGTCAATGAAGCATGAATGAATCTCTTTCATTGCGCTATTGTTAGGTTGGTTCTCATCCTTTTAGTGATCACTCATGGATGAGGATCAATCACTTTGATTCCAAACAATTACCAAGATTGTTCAAGGTTCTGAATTTTCGGTGTGAATGGAATGGTTTCAAGGACCTAGTCCTGAAGAGTTGGGACTATCCACTCATAGGTAAATCCCTCTACATTATTCTAAAAAAATTAAAACAACAAATAAGGATTTCAAGGAGCAGTTTTAGGCCAAGGTGAGTCTACCTAACATACCCAAAAAAGATAAGATAAGGTATGAAGAGGATACTACCAGGCTATGGGTTCAACTATTGTTATAGAAACCATTAAAGATGGAGGCACAAAAGGGGGAAAATAGTAAAAGATATTGAGAAAGAGAAAGAGTTTCTCATGGGGCAGAGAAGCAAAATTAGATGGATCAATGATGGAGAAAGAAATACAAGAATATACATGTCGATGTCATGAAGAGAGAGATGAGGGACATGATTCATGAAATGATGAATGATGAAGGTCAAGAAGTTAATAGTTGAGTTGAAGTAGATGAGCATGCCATTCCTTTCTTGAACAACATGTAAAATCAAGATTGTAATACCTATTGTGTATGGGAGTACCCTCTCACATGAAAAGTCACTGACGCTATGAATGAGTATTTGTGTAAGGAAGACTTTGAAGGATATATACACGATGTTGTATTCTCCATTCATCTTTCGAAGGCATCTGGACCGGATGGTTTAGCAAAAAAAATTCAAGAAATGTGGCCTATCATTAAAGTTGAGGTTTGTGATGTTGTCATATGGCTCCTTAGTGACGGAAACATGGTGTGAGATGTGAACCATATATTTTTGAAGTTAATCTCCAAGAATAAGAATTTGGAATTGATTACTGACTATCGGTTGATGCACTAGGTTTTGGTTACTTTTTATAGGCCATTTTTCCATGTATTTAGTGCATAATTGCTCACTTTGATATTAGTTATGCATTGTTATTATTGTTAGTCTATAAAACACTATTGCACCAATTAATAAGTAATTTTATAGAATTATGCTAAATTATCAACTTTTATTCAGACTTATGTTGGCTTTCCTCATCTCAGGCAATTTGAACACTTTCAACACAACTCTACCGACATTAGGAAAAATCCAACAATGAATTCTATAAATCTTAGTGCTACCAAGACAGCACTCGATGCTACCGAGATGGCACTCAAGGCTATCGAGAAGTGGAGTCATTGCAACTGACTGCCTGTCCAAAAATTTCAGTAGTAGATTTTATCAATTTGGCACCACCAACAAGCGAATGGGTTGTACCGAATTTTGCACTCAGAACAAGTTAGAACTTGAAAAAAGCAACTTGGTGCTACCCACATACCAGTTGGTAGTACTGACTCTTATCAAGGGTTTCAAGTTAGCTGACAAGTTGGTGCCACCGCCATCCAGACAGCGGTACTGATTGCGTGATCAAAGCATATTAAAAATTAAGACAGATTCGAAGGTTGAGACTTAATGACGGTCAGAGCCTCACTTATGACTGATAACACCCAAATTTGTACAATATTGCTATGTATTTTACCTTTATTTATGTATCTTTATTAGTTATGATATGTCTTTAATTGTTTAATTCATAGTCTTTTGTAAATTTCATCCTTTTTCCAATTTAATTTCTTAATTAGTGCATTTTTTTTACTTGCAGGCAGTGAAAAACACAATCTATTTGTGCATTAAATTAGTCGTGGTCGTTAAAGGAAATAAGACAACAATTTTACATTATTCAGAAAACTTGAAAACTCGTTAATATATTTGACTGCAATGAAATGTTCAAAGAGAAAAAAGATGAGAAGCCATGTGAATCGAGTAAATTGTGGAGCAATAATTTTGTGGTTGAATGGAAACGGAACTGATGGCCATGTTTGGATTGCAAGAAAGGATTCTAACAAGATGTGAGAAAGGCTAGAACAATATGACATTGGTGCAAGATAAGTTACTTGTCATCCTATCCTATGTTTGGATGTACACATAAAAAGTTCATTTTGAATATTGTTGTCTTCTTGGTCGTGCATCTTGCTTCCACTCATTGACGCAGCTTTCATAACACATCATCAGCTTTTGTCAACACAACACAATTCAGATGGCAGTTCAAATACTAATACTCGCTCTACAATCTGGCTGCTGGAGTTTATAGCATATTGCCATTACTCTCTATTTCCGATAAGTAACAAAATGTCATTGACAATGATATTCTGCTATACGAAATACAAAATTAGCTTTTAGCGAAGTGAATGGATGGATGCATGGATTTCGTGAAAGATCAGTCGCAAATGAGCAAAACAATCTAAAAATTAAATCACTTTTCATATCTCATTATATTTGACAGGAATCCATGATCACAATTTCGGGCTGTAGCTTTTTTCTAATTCTATGTGGCCGATGCATCCTGCTCTCAGGTGTGAAGGAGGCGGGGCTCCTTTTGAGTAGTTACAAAGGAGGCGGGGAAAGACAGCCAGAGTAGTCGGGCTGTGAGATAGGTACATGGGCAGGGGTGAATGCAGATGGTATAGCTGGTCGGCGCACCAAAGGGTCTGCCTCACAGATCTGTGCTGGAGTCACAGATCTGTGCTGGAGTCACAGATCTGTGCTTGATATGGAGCCGCTGGATTCGTCGGCATTGCAGGGAAGGTATTGTGCTCAAGGAGCAGAGGTGTGGCACGCAGCGGAGTTGAGAGCGGAAGGGGATCGTGGGGTTCGTGTTTTGAGTTGGGAACGTGAGTCGGGAGATATCCCGAGCCAGTACATGAGGGGAGGCCAGAACTGAACAGTCCGGGATGTATAGGACTTGAATGCTGCTGAATACCCATCCTAATATGAGCTCATCGTAACCAAACGCAGGATCGTATAATTTACAGGATTCCGAGTCCTTTACTTCGTTGTATCCTGCGAAACAAACACGTTGGGTCAAAGACGGAAACTAGTTACATGCCTTTGGCAGTCTTTAATCAAGCGGGCCCTCCATGTTTTCCTTTTATATATCCTAAGGAGGTCTTAATTCAATTAAAACAGTCCTACAGGTACTGTTGTTTGTTGTTTGGTAGTATCCAATCAAAAAATAATTCTAGGCGTAACGGGCTACCTACCCGGCTACCCACCCGGCTGGGTTGGTGCAAAACCCAATGTGGGTTAGTTTTATTTATTTTTAAATAGGAGAGAAGTAGGAAAAAAGGATTAGTTGTAGCGCTCATAACTTTCAAGCTATAATGATTTTTTCAATGAAACAAAAAACATTAGATTCGTAATAAAAAAAATTATTTTCCAACAAAGCCAATGTTAATATACTTTGAAAAAAATAATATTATAAAAAAGTATAATACACGTATTTTGGGTATAATAGTCCATATTCTGGGTACATTATCTATAATGGGAGTGTACATTTTGTCTCGTACAGTCAACAAACATTAAAAGTAAAAAAATAAAAGAGAAAAAAGATGATTGTGTCTATAACTTTAATCTATTTTTCCTCAAAAGTACAGTGCACATTTGGTCTAGAATCAACTATAAAACACATCTATAAGTATTGTACCCACTTGTTAATTCCAACTGAGTTACTCAAGCATAAGTACAGTACCTACCAAATTACAAAATTGAGCATAATCATATAATTAGTGTAGAAGCATAAGCACAGTACATGCGGAATCCCATAGCAACATTGGTCATCTGAACAAAATTATTTTACAAAATACAGTCATAAGTTGAGTACCCACTTATTAGTGATCTCAAAAGAACATTGCATATCAGATCAAGAATCCGTTATAAAATATAACCATAAGTATTGTACATCATCATCATCTAAGCCTCAATCCCAACTATATTGGGGTCGGCTACATGGATCCTTCATTTCTATTCAGCTCTATCATGGGCCATAAGTATTGTACCCACTTGTTAATTTCAACTCAGTTAGTGAAGCATAAGTACGGTACCTAACAAATTACAAAATCAAGCATAATTCTATAACTGATCTAGAAGCATAAGCACAGTACCTACGGAATCTCATAACAACATTGGTCATCTGGATAATTTTTTTTACAAAATACAGACCTAAGTTGAGTCCCACTTGTTAATGATCTCAAAAGTACAGTGTACATCAGATCAAGAATCACCTATAAAATGAAACCATAAGTATTGTGCCCACTTGTTATTTCAACTTAGTTACTGACTCATAAATACAATACCTACCAAATTACAAAATCAAGCATAATTGTATAATTGGTCTAGAAGCATAGCACAGTACCTACGGAATCCCATAGTAACATTTGTCATATGAACAATTTTTTTTACAAAATGCAAACATAAGTTGAGTACCCACTTGTGAATGATCTCAAAAGTACAGTGCACGTCATATCAAGAATCTGCTATAAAATGCATCCATAAGTGTGGTATCCGCTTGTTAATTTTAACTCATTTACTCAAGCAAAAGTACAGTACCCAGAAAATTATAAAATCAAACATAATTGTATAACTAGTCTAGAAGCATAAGCACAATACCTACGAAATCTCATAGTAACATTGGCCATCTGGACAAATATTTGTTTCAAAATGCAGACAAAAGTTGAGTACCCACTTGTTAATGATCTCAAAAGTACAATGCACATCATCTCAAGAGATCAGCTATAAAATGCATACATAAGTACGATACTTGCTTGTTTATTTCAACTCAGTTACTCAAGCATAAGTACGGTACCTAGCAAATTACAAAAGAAAGCATAATTGTATAACTGGACTAGAAGTATAAGTACAGTACCTACAGAATTTCATAGCAACATTGGTCATCTGGACAAATATTTATTATAAAATGCAGACATAAGTCGAGTACACACTTGTTAACGATCTCAAATGTATAGTGCACATCAGCTCAAGAGATCACCTATAAAATACATCCATAAGTATGGTACTCACTTGTTTATTTCAACTCAGTTACTCAAGCATAAGTACAGTACATAGTAAATTACAAAATCAAGCATGATTATATAACTGGACTAGAAGCATAAGCACAGTACCTACGAAATCCCATAGAAAAATTGGCCATCTAGACAAATATTTGTTACAAAATACAGAAATAAGTTGAGTATCCACTTGTTAACTATCTCAAAATTACGGTACACATCAGCTCAAGAGATCAGCTATAAAATGCATCCATAAATACAATACTCACTTGCTTATTTCAACTCAGTTACTCAAACATAAGTAAAGTACCGAACAAATTACAAAAGAAAGCATAATTATATAACTAGAGTAGAAGCATAAGCACAGTACCTACGAAATCCCATAGCAACATTGACCATCTAGACAAACATTTGTTACAAAATTCAGACATAAGTCGAGTACCCACTTGTTAACGATCTCAAAAGTACAGTGTACGAATATTTGTTGATGATGTATTGTACCTCATAACACAAGTGTTGTACCCCAAAATATAGGTATTATATCCTAAAATATGAATATTATATTTCTCTCATATTATTATTACTCCAAGTATATCAACATTGGTCTAGTTATAAAGTATTTTTATAAGGAGACTTATGTTTTTTATTTCTTAAAAAAAATCATTCAAAATTTGAAGTTATGAAGAAAATTGTTTTCTATCTCCTCTTTTTATTCCTTTTTTAACTTTTAACTGGACTTTTCTGCCACATCAGTTACTCCCAATCAAATACATACCTCCATGCAACATGTAACAACATGCCCATAATCTTCGTGATTAATCTGACCATTAATAGCTGACCATGAGAATAGAAGCAGTCCCAAGGTCGACAGCTCCAGTTCACAGCAATTCCAGCCATGCAAGTATCGACGGCTATTTAAATAGCCATGCAATCTAGCTCTTTCATTAAGGGTAACTGTAATTTCCCAGGAACTCATTTTCCCAGAAATGAAATCCAATTCCTGAAAAATGAGTTCCAGGTAATTGGTTTGTGATGTGTGTTTTTTAGAAAATTTGGGATTTCTGTCAAACAACTGTAAGGCACTACATCAATCATGATACAAAATGTCTTTGGCATTACATCAAACTACTTCAGGACATCGAAGATCTAAGGAAATAAAAGGACAACTGCAGTTCTTATTCAAACCAAACTTCTTTATTTACGTCTGTCATGTTTGCCAACTAACACAGTGGTGCCTAACGAATAATGGAAATGTTCCTTGCCGCTTGAAACAACAAACGGCGAACTGGTCAAAGAGGGAACTGAATGTGTATGGGGCAAAGAATTTTATTGCGTCTAGTAGGGATAGAAATCCACAGGAAGCTCCCCACAGAGCATAGCGCAAACCATTCCGCAACTAGCGCAGTGAGTTCTGTCACTGGAAAAACAAAACATTATATAGTATTCAGGCGATCAACAATGTTCATAATCGAGCAATCCCCACCGGGCAGTTATCGCGTCGTGGAGAGCGGAAGCCTTGAACGCTTCTCTGGACACTACATTAGTGCATTCAGCGTTCATCTATGATGAGATTGGAATATGCTCTCAAGGATGACTAGACTGGAGGATGATGGTTGTTGTAGACGGTGGTCTCCAGTTTTCACACGAGAAGCCACACCAGGGCGTTGCTGGAGCGAACACGAGTTGGAAGCAGCAGAAGTCATTTTACCATCATTTTGATTAGGAAGTCAGATCTAAAACCTTATTTATACTCCCAGAAGTCCATGGAAAATCGTGGAACTGAAAATTGGGAGTTCCATCAAACCAGTCGGGAAAAAATGTTATGGAATTTGACTTCCCTTATTTTCATAGCCAGTTACGGGAAACCAATCAGACCCTAAGCAAAAGGTCATCCACTTAAATATAAAGATATCGACACATTTTGTCAAACAAGAAGGCAATCGATAGTATGAAAGAAACTAAAGCCATGCTCGACGGTCATCCATCGATCACAACTTGGGGACATTGACATTGATCAAACACAAGCAGCCGCCACCTCGACAGCCTTGGTCGACAACCACATCTCAACATTCCTAGTCAATGACCACCAGTCGATAGTTCCAGTTGGCAGCCACCCCTCGACACTGCAGTCATTGCCATCCACGACCAAGTTCGCATGTCACCCTCTGACATCTAGATACCTCCGGATGGTGTTGACGACTGGGTTGACAACCATCCATCAATTCTCCCAGTCCACATTCCCGACAGTTTCACTTAAAGGTCGACAGTCCACGTCAATAGACTCCCGATCGACGGTCTCACTGCATTAAATGTGGGGACTTTATAAATTTTATTTAACAACTGAATGCTTTCCATCTCGTACTATAAATAGCATCCGCCACCAGCCAGAGGATATCAGATTTTAAAGAGAAAGAACCGATAGGCTGCACCTGAGACCAAAGCTGAGTCTAGAGGCTATTGACCCATCGACTTGAAAATGAGTGACTTTTTCTCTTTTCCCTTCTTACCATGATTGGTTTAAGTTGTAACATATTTCCTTCTTGTGCTATGAGAGGCTAGACTCCATAGCTTGGATCAGGCCCTCCTAACTATGTAATTGTCACATTTCTATTTTATGGCATATGTTCTTAAATTGATTGTTCTTATACTCTTATTTTATTGCATCGATTAATGATTAGCTACCCATTCTGACGTTTGACATGAATATTGTTTGAGAGAATGATTTCAATGAGATCTGGAGTATAGGATAGTAAAAAGTCACGAGAGTGAGGAGTTTCTATAAAAATAGTCATACAAATCTACTTTCATCTTTCGATTATTACCTCGAGAGAGAGAACCCCTTATATTGAAATTTATCTGGATCTCGAGAGAAGGAACATATATCTTTATGACTATTTGCAAAATAAGTAAAGAACATACATAAATTAGGATTGTAGATTTTACATGGTTGTGGATGGTTTGCTTGGTGAAATCCAATCCAAGTCTCTTTTATCTTTGTTTCACAATTTTTTCCTTTGATTTTCTCTAAACTTAGACTTTACTATTCAATTAGATTAACTCTCTCCTCAACCGGAACACCATCAAATTTACTTATTTGGTTTGATTAAACTAATTCAAGATCTCCCATTCTTATTGTATTATTCCCCTTGTCCTTGTGTTTGACCCTGCACTACAAAGACTATGTATTTTGTTGTGGATGTCTCTTCTAGTCGGATATAAATTTAAAGTCTGATATCTTTGACTTGACAATTATTTTTACACTTTTGACCCACAAAAAAGAGGGATCAACATTTCACGTCATTGTCGGGGACAAGGCTATGGACAATCGTTAAGAATTTGGGATCTACTTAGATTTAGTCAGTGTCATTAAGTTTAGCGATAGACTTGATAATTTTCTTTCTTTATTTGAGAAACAAAAAAACTTATTTTTTTCTCTCATTATACTTGTTATTTATATCTCCTTTAAAAAAAAGATAAAAAAACCCATTTTTCATGTTAGACTTGTTATTTATTTCTCTTCAAAAAAAATCTATCGAGATCCATTCAGATAGTGTACTCCTCTTTCTGTCGAGTTTTCATTTATGCAGTACTGCCTTTCTATAGTTTATTTTTCTAACCTTTGTAAAATAATATCTCTCTTTTCCTTATTTGATTGCATCTATGGATTTGGCCACAACAAGGCAGACCATCTTGTCTACTTATACCCCTGACTTTTTCCATACTTCGGATTGATGGAAGATTATAGAGAATCATGCACTTTAGCTGGTGTCCTTGCATCAACCTCTTCAGTTGGCATCCGTGCACCAACACCCACCAACTTATGTTGCTTCGTCATTTTTCCACTCATGACTCTATTGCTCTAACTTCCTATGTTGGGTTTCCGACCAAAGATATTATGATAGAATATATCGAGGAGAAAGAAGATATTGATGTGCTCAAGTTAGGTATGACATCCTGCTTTCAAAATCATGTAGATCTGTATCCAACTACATCTGAGAGGTGAAATCACTAGATCTAAAAGTTGACAAAGGTTGTTTCCAGCAATAGAAGCATTGTATGTTGTCAAACAAAGACTCGCTAATGCACCCTCAGTGTATACATCAGATCCACACCCAATTTGCATGAATGATGACTGCAACCATCACGCCTAATACACTACTCTCAATAAGGAATTCATTTCACCTTCCTACTTAGATCCTCCATTAGACTCAAGTGGATCTTTTTATGAAGATTCCCCTATCCTAGAGATTCCTTCATCCCACCTGTTTGATATAATGCAACAACTAGGGGAAGATTTGTAATATCCTTACATGGAAGCTGATGATGGAGGTCTTCACATACCTGTAAATGACCAAGAAGCCATGTATCATCCTATAGATCCATTTGATGGCTCATTTGATAGATCCACTTTTCTTTCATTCCCAACTCAGTGCAACATTTCACATGGTGAGGATTGTCATTTTATTACTACCGTACCATCTACTTTGAGTTGGAACAATTTATATGATGATGATGATGTTGATGATGAATTTTTCTACACATGGGAAGATGATGACCACCCATTTTATACTTTTAATTCACCACCCTTGGAGGGTGATGGTGATATGGGGGATTGAATTTTGATAGACTTTGAGAAAACATTTGCAACTCATGACAACATCCTACCCCCCTTGCTCAAGGACAAGCTTGGGGTGAATGATTCACAACTTATTCACTTAAGATTGCCCCGTCTGTAGAAGTTGATTGGATTTCCCAGTTCAACTTGGGCTTATAGAATATGATCCAATCTCAATCATTGAGAAGAATGGTGAAAAACATAATAATTTTCTAGACTCAAAACCTCTTATCATTCCATGTATTAATATCTAGGGGACCGACTATGAGGATCCTTTCGTTGAAAAATATCTTAAGGATATTATGTTAAGGAATTCATTTCTCTATCAGTGAAAGGTGAAGTCAACAAGTATGTGAATTTTATTCTATAATTTCATACTTGTAAAAATCCACCACACATTACATTCTAGTCATATATGGAAGATCTAGTTTGCAAGATACATGCGACCTTTCTCACAAAGCTTAGGATCTGGGATCCAATGTTTGGTAGCATTGGGAGACCCCCTTTTCATTGGGGGATAGATGACTATAGAGCCTGCCATCTATCCTAAGTTTAGATTTTCTCAAGGATGAGAAAATTTTAAGTTTGGATGGTAAGGAAATGACGTGGGATTTTATCGCACTAACAAACTCACTCGGGGTTGAAATCCCCGAGCTTTTACCAAAATCAAAGTGCAATAATACCACCCGCAAGCGGACGGGTCTTATCGCAGTATAGTTTAGGATCGAACCCAAAGGACAACATTTTTAAGAATCTTTGTCAGTCTAGTCTAGTTCGAGTTAAGGCTAATATTTAAAACGATTGGTTGATTTGAGGTTACTTTAACTAATTTCAAGAAAGTAAAAGATGAATTAAAGTTGGGTTTAGATCAATGATATGGAATCGTTGTAATGGTATCGGGTTTCACCACTACTACACATACAAACACATTCAATCGCAAACAATCCAGGCAAGATATATAAATCCAAATAGAGCTGTTGCAGAACCCCCCGTACGGGCGTTAGGTTCGTGTAAGCATCACCTTAGGCATCAGATGTCTCGTCACCAACCAGATCACTTACTTACAGCTCCAAAGATATAGAAATCCAACAAAGGTTGTGAGCCCCCTATACAGGCGTTAGGCACACAGAAGCGTCACCGAAGGCTGGATGGCTCGTCTCCTCACGGATCATACACTTACGACCTCGAAGAAATCTCATTCTATTTCTAGTTTGGGATTCAACTGCATTAATCGATAAGCAAGCAGACGATTAATACATGACCAAACATCGACGATTAATAAGAAGATACAAAATCCAACTAAGGTTGTGAACCTCCTATACAGGCATTAGGCACACAGAAGCATCAGCGAAGGCTAGATGGCTCATCCCCTCACAGATCACACACTTACGACCTCAAGGAATCTCATTCTATTTCTAGTTTGGGAGTCAACTTGTTAAACGACATTCAATCCTACATATAGAAGTTCTCACAACATAGGAAGAACAAAGATGAAAGAAAGTAAAAAAAATCAAACTACAAACATAATGGTTAACACAAAATGAAAAGGTATATACATTTCTATGGAAATTTTAACAAAAGAACATGATGGCATGGGCAGCGGGGCTAGTCCCCACACCCCAGCGAAAAGGTACTACTCACTCATGATGCGAGAAACAAGAAGAATGAGAAAGAGAGAGAAATTCACCATGAACTCAGTGCAGAAGGTAGTCGCAGCTCAATGAAGAAGTTACGACCTTCTACGTCGTGTCAGAGCAGATCTGGACATGAACGGGAGTTGCTAAGACAGACCGAACGATCTCCCTCACTCCGTCTTCCTTCTCTCCTCAGCCTCCTTGGTTGCAACATGGGCAGTAGGTGGAATGAAACTGGCGTGGACGGCACTGGATTCGGATCGGACATGTGTACAGGCAGCCTGTCGGCGTCCCAGAACCGATGTTGCAAATGAGGACCCTAGGGGTCCTATTTATAGGCACTGGACTGGCCCTCACATTTTTGGTGTGATTTTAGTCCGAAAATATCTTATCCAAACGGTTTGCATGTATTTCCTTCATTCGGTCTTGTATTGGCGGCAACAAATGGTTTCAGAAACCATTTAATAATTAAACTGTCTACTCCATGTGGTTTGCATGATTTTATTTATCAAACGATTTCATAACCCATCCATTCGGTTTGCATTCCAGCAGCCCATTTGGTCTTCATTTTCTATTCAGTCTTCACACTCCATTCGGTTTGCATGCAGCTCAAGATACCAAACAGTTTTGGCTATTTAACAGCAAACGGTTTATAAACCGATTGCTATCAAACGGTCTACATGCTCATTCAGTTTTGCATGCTCTTTGTGGTTTGCATTGCTGCCATCCATACAGTCTATGCGGTTGATTTCCCAAATGGCCCTCAGTGCTGCTCGATCCCTCGTGGGAAAACGGTCTACGCGACCTTCAAACAGTCTTCACACTTGCAACAAACGGTCTATGTGTGTGTGCTCATTCGGTCTTGCATTGTCCAGCTCCATTCAGTTTTGGAAATTCAAACGGTCTCGCATACCGAATCTCTTCAAACGGTCTCGCAAACCAAATCTATTCAAACGGTCTCACAGATCGGAACTCCGCAAATGGACTTGTAGACCGAAACTCCGCAAATGGTTTCGTAGACCGAATCTCTTCTAATGGTCTCGCAGACCGAATCTCTTTAAACGGTCTCACCGACCGAATCTCTTTAAACGGTATCCCAGACCGAGTCTCTTCGAATGGTCTCACAGATCGAATCTCTTTAAACGGTCTCGCAGACCGTATCTCTTTAAACGGTCTTGCAGACCGTATCTCTTTAAATGGTCTTGTCGACCGAATCTCTTTAAACGGTCTTGAGGTGAGCATGTCCATTCAGTCTTGATACCGTATGGATGAAACCGAATGGTGAGATCATTTGGTGAGACTGATTGGTTGAATCTGAATGGTCATATCGATTGGTCAGAACCAAGGGTGAGTGAAGGTGGGCCCCGGCTAATTGTTCAGCTTTATCAAGACCTGCATTAAATCAACATAAATTCGGTAAAAACCTTGATGATTAAGTAATTTTACACATTATGATGCATTTTGATATTTAATGAGTTAAATTTGATATGTTGAGTCCAAATGAGCCCAAGAAGGTAATTGAATTCCATGATGAATATGCATTCATCAAAATACCCCGAACTTAAATGTTGTTCATCCTCGAGTAACACAGTATCTGAAACAGTCGCCAAATGAATACTTTCAATTTGTGTGATTGCTTCATCTTCACTTCACGAATGTTTTCTTTCTGCTCAATATGACTCAGTATCTCGACCTCCTGATACTACTAAACACATCTTACCATGTCTTCATTCCTGAGTTCGTTTTCCAATATCACTTCCTCCTCACTTTTTCCAACAACAAGCATGTCAAAGAGTTTTGTAAGAGTCCAGAGACAGCCACAGAACAACAAGTGTGCATTTGATCTGACACTGGTGTTTTTCAGGATAGGGTGGGCATTCATTGTGCCATTAGGTAGAAAATGGAGTGAATGGTGGTATGGAAGGAAGAAATAAATCTCTCCTCTATTTGACTCGATATTTTTTATTTATTTTCTTTGCAATTTCATTTATTGCTTTTTGGGTGAATCTCTCCTCTATTCGACTCGAGATTGCATTTCTTTTTGTGTGCGCTCTGACATATTTTTGTTTGCAAATCTCTCCTCTATTCGACTAGAGATTGTATTTTTGGTGGTACGCCCCTATTTATTTGTTAGGGGTATGGAAGAAGTGGATATAGAGGGAAGTGGCGTGCCACCCCGAACTTAGGGTTTGGCACAGCTTTGGCTATTTATGTTTCTTTTTTATGGATGAAGGGGTACGAAGATGATAGAAGAAGTGTAGAAGAGAGTTTAGATCAAAATGCAACTTGGTTTACAATTCAATGCATCGGGTCGTTCTCTTTATCATACTTCGCTCAAATAATGACCTGATGAGGATCTTGTAGGGATTCCATGTTATTGTCCCACTAGTCAGTTAGGAAGCACGATGTGTTTGATCCCTATCATTTTGACAAACACTTATCGATTTTGCAAAAGTATCATGACGTTAGGAATCCTAAGCTTCACAAGATGATTTCAATCAAAAAGGCTTTGTTTCAAAAAGTGGTCCTTTTGAGGATTTACTTTGAATAAGGAGGATATAATGATTTAAAATGCATAGCAGGTTAGAGAGTGACTATTAATAAAATAAGAAGTGTCAAAAATTCATCAAGTATCTATTCAATTTCTTTGAAAAACATTAAAGAATTTTGAAAATTTTGAATTTTGTTATCAAAAATGTGACAGTGAAAACTTAAGTATGAAAAGGATGGGTGTAGGTGGAAAGTGAGGTATGTACCACCCACCCTCCACCCCAAACTTAGAGATTTTCTCATCTCGAGCAAACCCAAAATCCAAGATGGAGGGGAAAAAATCATGCCAGAATGACCACCAGATGTGGTTGCGTTCCAATCAGCACACATCCTCTTATCTGAAAATCTCAAAGGTAAAGAGCAATTAGATATTAAAATAACATCTTGCGATGCTAATTTTATTTAAACGTTCTAATTTGAAAAGAAAAGCAAAACAAATTTATTGTTCGGGTTGCCTCCCGACAAGCGCCTTTGTTTTATGTCGATGGCTCGACTGGATCCTTCAGCTTTACGGTGGATCCTTTGGGTTGATGAGTTCCAGCATAGCTTCAGTGCCTATGTCAGTAGAGGTGAAATATCTCTTTAAATAGTGACCATTTGCCATAAATTTGCCTGACTTTTCATTCCACAATGAGAAGGCACCATGTGGGGAGATGCTCTTGACAATGTATGGTCCAGACCAGTGTGAGCGGAGTTTTCCTGGGAATAACTTCAACCTTGAGTTGAATAGCAGAACTTGGTCTCCCACTTGTATGTCTTTTCTTTTTATATGTCCATCGTGCCAAAGTTTTGTGCGTTCTTTGTAGATTCATGCATTCTCATAAGCTGTCATCCTGAGTTCATCCAGCTCTTGGAGTTGAAGAACCCTGGTTTGGCCTACTTCTTTCATATCAAAGTTTAGTTGTTTGATTGCCCACCATGCCTTGTGTTCCAGTTCAACTGGCAGGTGGCAAGTCTTTCCATATATTAATTGAAAAGGTGTAGTCCCAAGGGGAGTTTTATAAGCAGTTTGATAGGCCCATAATGCGTCGTTGATTTTCACTGACCAATCTTTCCGATTGCGGCCTACTATCTTTTCTAAGATACTCTTGAGTTGATGATTAGAAACCTCCACCTATCCACTTGTCTGTGGGTGGTAAGGTGAGTCTACCTTGTGAGTAACACCACACTTTCTTAGCAATGCTTCAAAGCTTCTTTCAAGAAAATGGGAACCTCCGTCAGATATCACCGTGCGTGGGACACCAAAACGGGGAAAAATAATATCCTTGAATAATTTGATGACTGGTTTGGAATCACTAGTGACGGTTGGTATGGTTTCAACCTATTTTGAGACGTAGTCCACCGCCACTAGGATGTATGAAAATCCATGAGAAGATGGGAAAGGACCCATGTAGTCCACCCCCCAAACATCGAATATCTCTACTTCTTGCCATAGATTCAGCGGCATCTCATCTCTCTTTGTTATATTACCTGATCTTTGACATTTTTCACATGATAGGACAAAGTTGTAGGAATCTTTGGATATGGTTGGCCAGAAGAATCCACATTGCAAAACCTTCAAGGCAGTCTTTTTAGAGCTCATACGTCCTCCCACTGGTCCTGAGTGACATTGTTCCAATATAAGTTGAGCTTCTTCTTCGGCGATACATCGTCTAAATAGACCATCAACACATAGTTTGAAAAGGTACGGCTCATCCCAGTAGTACTGTTTCACATCATGCATAAATTTCTTCAGTGCATTTCCGATACATTGAGGGTGAATAACCCCAGCAGCAAGGTAGTTCACAAAATATGAGTACCATGGTACAACTTCTGAGACCTTCATTAGTTGATCATCTGGAAGAGAATCATTGATTGGGATCTTCTGAGTATCTAGAGTATGGATGTGAGTGAGGTGTTCTGCTACAACATTCTCCGTACCCTTTTTATCTCTTATCTCTAAATCGAATTCTTACAATAGATGAATCCATCTAATCAGCCTGGGTTTTGCATCTTTCTTTGCCAAGAGGTATCTGATAGCTACATGGTCTGTGTAGACAATAACTTTTGAACCAATTAGGTAGGATCTGAATTTGTCAAAGGCATATACAACTGCAAGAAGTTCTTTCTCTGTAGTTGCATAATTTCTCTGGGCTTCATCGAGGGTTTTCGATGCATAATAGATCACGTAATGTTTCTTTTCTATACATTGTCCCAGCACAGCACCCACATCATAATCACACATGATTTTGAATGGGTGATCCCAATCAGGAGCTCTAATGATGGGAGTTGTTGTGAGAGCATGCTTCAAGTTATTGAAACTCTTCACACATTCTTTGTTGAAATTGAAATCAATATCCTTTAGTAATAGATTCGTCATTGGCTTCGTTATCTTGGAGAAATCTTTTATGAATCTTCTATAAAATCATGCATGTCCTAGGAAAGCACGGACTTCTTTTACATTTGTTGGAATAGCTAGTTTAGAAATCACTTCAATCTTGGCTTTATCTACTTCAATTCCTCTACGGCTAACCCTATGACCGAGGACAATGCCTTCTTTTACCATAAAATGGCACTTTTCCCAATTTAGCATGAGATGTGCTTCTTCACAACGTTTGAGGACCAGGGAGAGGTGCTTAAGACATGAATCAAATGAATCTCCATATATAGAAAAATCATCCATAAAAACCTCCATAATGGTTTCGGTGAGACCGGCAAATATGGCAGCCATGCAACGTTGGAAAGTTGCAGGTGCATTGCAGAGGCCAAACAACATTCTTTTAAATGTGTATGTTCTGAATGGGCAGGTAAAAGTAGTTTTCTCTTGGTCATCTGGATGTATTGGTATTTGATAGAATCCAGAGTAACCGTCAAGATAACAGAAATATTCTTGGTGAGCCAACCTTTCTAAGACTTGATCAAGGAACGACATTGGAAAATGATCTTTTTGAGTTGACTTGTTCAATTTTCTATAGTTTATGCACATCCTCCACCCTGTGACTATTCTAGTGGGGATGAGTTCATTGTTTTCATTCTATATAACAGTTGTTCCACCTTTCTTCGGGACTACATGCACTGGGCTCACCCATGGAGAATCTGATATCGGATAGATTATTCCAGCTGTGAGCAATTTAATGACCTCGCGACAGACCACTTCCTTCATATTTGGATTCAATTTCCATTGATGTTCAATAGTAGGCTTATGATCTTCCATCATGGGGATCTTGTGCATACACAGCGCTTGACTGACCCCAGTGAGGTTACTCATTTTATAACCAATGGCTTTCTTTCTTTCCCTTAATTCCTTTAGGAGTTTATCTTCTTGTTCAGTTGTTAGATCGGAATTTATAATAACTGGGCAAACTTTGGGATCATCTAAAAACACATACTTTAGTCCATCGGGCAGGGGCTTCATTTCAGGAGCCTCTGAGTTTTCGCATGTTTCTTCTATAGTTTCCATATCTTTGAGTTCTTCACTAGTGGCTTCAACATCTTCTTTAGCAGAGTTGAGGGATTCGATGCAATCCTTTACTTGTTCGTCAATTGGTTCATCAACTGATGGGTTTGTTAGAGCAACTTCTAAAGGATCGTCTTATTCATGATGCTCTTGAGTCATAAGTGACATTTTCTCAATGTAGTCAATCAGATAGACTTCTTCTTGCATACTTGGTCTTCTCATACTTTCAATAACTTTAAATTCGAGAGTTTCCTTGCCTAATCTGAGCAGTAAGGTACCAACTTCAACATCAATCAGGGCTCTTGCAGTGGCGAGGAATGGACGACCAAAGATGAGAGGATATATTGCATCTTCTTTTATGTCCATAATGACAAAGTCACATGGAATATATGTGTCCTTGCCTACCTTGACCGGGACATCTTTGAGGATTCCTAACGGACATTTTATCAAATTTTCTACAAGTTGTATAGTCATGCTAGTAGGAAGGAATTCCAAAAATCCTAGCCTCTTGCAAAGGCTAAGCGGCATGATCAAAATACTAGCACCCAGATCAGCTAGCCCCTTCTTACATGAGGAATTGCCAATATGACATGAAATTCCAAAGGATCCCGGGTCTTTCTATTTATTGGGCATCTTGCTCAAAATGATATCAGATGTAGTTTTCGCCAGTTTTACTGTCTCATACTCTTCAGTTATATACTTCCTTGTGAGAAATGACTTTAAGTACTTAGTCCAGGCTAGTATCTCAGCTAGAGCATCGAGAAAGGGGATATCAACATGAAGCTTCTTCATAGCTTCTTTGAACTTATTGAAATGAGTATCTAGCTTAGTTTGCCTTAGACGAGCTGGGAAAGGTATACGAGGATTATATATAGGAATGTCAGGTTCTGGGGTTTCAGTTTCTTCATCAATAGGTTTCTCAGGATTTCCCTTATCTGTCTGATCAACTTGAGATTCTAGTGTTGTTGAGTCTTGGGCAATTACCTGTTCATCCTTGTCTGTAATAACCACTGGCGTCTTTACAGGGGGGTTAGAATAGTCTTTTCCTGACCTGGTAGTGACTGCCTTCAACTGTTCCGGATGCTTGGGATTATTCTCGGGTTGGTCAACAAAGACTCCAACAGGTGGCTTTATGCTAGCCGCGAGTTGAGCTAGTTGAGATTCAATAGCCTTCTGTTGGGCTTGCTGGTTCACTATCATAGTTTGCTGAGTTTGCAACATATTTTCAATGGTTGTTAACTTGTCCTCAAAAGAGACAGGTCATGCTTGTTGTCCTTGTTGTTGATTAAGATTCTAGTACTGAGAGTTGTTTTGATAATTATTGTAGATCCTATTTTGAAAGTTCTCCTTGAAATTTCCTTGATTTCCAAAATTCTGTTGTTGATTATACTGGAATCCTGGTGGGCCTCTTGATTGATTGTTTGAACCAAATTGATGCGAGTTTACTGCTCCAGCGGGGTTTCCATATTGAAAATCAGGATGATTCCTATTTTGATTCAGATTGTAATAACTTTGACCAGGGATGGTATTAATATCGTTAAGATTTTTCATTTGTCCATTATCTCCTTGGCCACATACGTTGCTCAGAACAAAATCATAAAGAGAATTGCATGATAAGGTGGAATGATCAGTTCCTTTACATGCTTCACAGAACAGGGAAGTGGACTTGACTTGTTCTAGTTGTTGAGTGGGTGAACGTCCTCTTCTAATGGCAGCGAGAGATGATTCAATATGGTCTTGTTTGGAAACTAAGAGTTTTAAGGTTTTAGCGATAGATTTGTACTCGGGAGTAGCTTCGTCCATAGCTACTTTCAAAACTCCTTTACATATAGATCTACCCCAATTGGCTTGATTTTCTACTCCCAGGGTGACGACTCTCCATGCACTGTCATAACTTTGACGCATGAAGTTTCCTCCAGATGAGGAATCTAGGAATCTCTTAATATCATCATCTACACCCCTATAGAAAATCTCGATGAGTTGATTCTTGGGAATTCCGTGGTGTGGACACTTGTGTAGAAGCTCTTTGTATCTATCCCAAGCTTCAGCAAGGGTTTCTCCAAGAACTTGAGTGAAATTTGTTATTCGCCCTCTAATTTCATAGGTAAGAGATGGAGGGTAGAACTTTTCTAGAGACACATTTTGGAGTTGTTCCCAGGTGGTGATGGGTATTTCACTTTGCAGCAAATTATACCAACTTATAGCTCTATCAACAAGGGAATACTTGAAGAGGCAGAGTCTAATGGCATCATCTGTGACTCCATTTGGTTTTTTCATGGCACATAGATCGATAAATCTCAGAAGATGTTCTTGGTTATCTTCTCCTTGCTTGCCATAGAAAGGGTTATTATGAAGCAGGGTGATCCAATGCGCTCTTATCTTGAAATTAGTAGCATTGATAGGAGGAGGTTGTACTGGATGATGAACATTTGCAACTTTCGGGATTGAGAACTCTCTAAGATCCTTTTGTAGTTCAGTTGTTTGCACTGCTTCTTGCGCTGCTAGGATTTCCTATTGAACTACAGCCCTGGCTTCTTGCATGAGCCTCTCTCTCTCTGTGCATTGATAGCTTGAGCCACCCTTTGGGCTACCTCTTCTTCTTGAGCCATCCTTGCTTGATTTTCTCTGATCTGACGATGAAAGGTTCTGTCTATCTCGGGAGAAAAGCTCGCTACTAGTCCGGGGCTATCCGAACGGTGCATGCACTATGCCTCGGTTGTACCTGAAATATAAAAGATTTTAAAAATGAGATCCACAAAGTAGAGTCAAATTCAAGTAGATGCTCGATTGTTTTCAAAAAGAAAAAACAAAATCCTAGATTAGTCTTAAAAGAACTAGATCTGACTAACTGATTTCGTTGTCCCCGGCAATGGCGCCAGAATTTGACGTGTGATTTTATCGCACTAACAAACTCACTCAGGGTTGAAATCCCCAAGCTTTTACTAAAATCAAAGTGCAATAATACCACCCGCGAGCGGACGGGTCTTATCGCAATATAGTTTAGGATCGAACCCAAAGGACAACGTTTTTAATAATCTTTGTCAGTCTAGTCTAGTTTGAGTTAAGGCTAATATTTAAAATGATTGGTTAATTTGAGGTTACTTAAACTAATTGCAAGAAAGTAAAAGATGAATTAAAGTTGGGTTTAGATCAATGATATGGAATCGTTGGGATGGTATCGGGTTTCACCACTGCTACACATACAAACACATTCAATCATAAACAATCTAGGTAAGATATATCAATCCAAATAGAGCTACTGCAGAACCCCCCATACGGGCGTTAGGTTCGCGTAAGCATCACCTTAGGCATCAGATGTCTCGTCACCAATCGGATCACTTACTTACGACTCCAAAGATACAGAAATCCAACGAAGGTTGTGAGCCCCCTATACAGGCGTTAGGCACACAGAAGCGTCACCGAAGGCTGGATGGCTCGTCCCCTCGCAGATCATACACTTACGACCTCGAAGAAATCCCATTCTATTTCTAGTTTGAGAGTCAACCGCATTAATCGATAAGAAAGTAGGCGATTAATATACGAGCAAACATCGATGATTAACAAGAAGATACAAAATCCAACTAAGGCTGTGAACCCCCTATACAGGCGTTAGGCACACAGAAGTGTCACTGAAGGCTAGATGGCTCGTCCCCTCGTGGATCACGCACTTACGACCTCAAGGAATCTCATTCTATTTCTAGTTTGGGAGTCAACTTGTTAAATGACATTCAATACTACATATAGAAGTTCTCACAACATAGGAACAAAGATAAAAGCAAGTAAAAAACAAATCAAACTCCGAACATAACGGTTAACATGAAATGAAAAGTTATATACATTGTCATGGAAAGTTTAACAAAAGAACATGATGGCATGGGCAGCGGGGCCAGTCCTCACACCCCAGTGAAAAGGCACTACTCGCTCATGATGCGAGAAACAAGAAGAATGAGAAAGAGAGAGAAATCCACCATGAACTCGGTGCAGAAGGTAATCGGCTCAGTGAAGAAGTTACAACCTTCTACGTCATGTCGGAGCAGATCTGGACGCGAACGGGAGTTTCCAAGACAGACCAGACAGTCTCCCTCGCTCCGTCTTCCTTCTCTCCTCAGCCTCCTTGGTTGCAACACGGGTAGTAGGTGGAATGAAACTGGCGTAGATGACACTGGACTCGGATCGGACCTGTATATAGGCAGTCTGTCGGCGTCCCAGAACCGATGTTGTAAATGAGGACCCTAGGGGTCCTATTTATAGGCACTGGACTGGCCCTCATATTTTTGGTGTGATTTTAGTCCGAAAATATCTTGTCCAAACGGTTTGCATGTATTTCCTTCATTCGGTCTTGTATTGGCAGCAACAAATGGTTTGGAAACCATTTAATAATTAAACTGTCTACTCCATGTGGTTTGCATGCTTTTATTTATCAAACGGTTTCATAACCCAGCCATTCGGTTTGCATTCCAGTAGCCCATTCGGTCTTCATTTTCTATTTGGTCTTTACACTCCATTCAGTTTGCATGCAGCTCAAGATACCAAACGGTTTTTCCTATTTAACATCAAACAGTTTATAAACCGATTGCTATCAAACGGTCTGCATGCCCATTCGGTTTTGCATGCTCTTAGCGGTTTGCATTGCTGCCATCCCTACGGTCTATGTGGTTGATTTCTCGAACGACCCTCGGTGCTGCTCGGTCCCTCACGGGCAAACGGTCTACACGACCTTTAAACGGTCTTCACACTTATAGCAAACGGTCTACGTGTGTGTGCTCATTTGGTCTTGCATTGTCCAGCTCCATTCGGTTTTGGAAATTCAAACGGTCTTGCAGATCGGAACTCAGCAAACGGTCTCGCAGACTGAATCTCTTCAAATGGTCTCACAGATCGGAACTCCGCAAACGGTCTTACAGACCGAAACTCCGCAAACGGTTTCTCAGACTGAATATCTTCTAATGGTCTCGCAGACCGAATCTCTTTAAATGGTCTCGCAGACCAAATATCTTTAAACGGTCTCGCAGATCGAGTCTCTTTGAAAGGTCTCACAGACTGAATCTCTTTAAATGGTCTCGCAAACCGTATCTCTTTAAATGGTCTTGCAGACCGTATCTCTTTAAACGGTCTTGAGGTGAGCATGTCCATTCGGTCTTGATACCGTATGGACGAAACCGAATGGTGAGATCATTTGGTGAGACCGATTGGTTGAATTTGAATGGTCAGATCGATTGATCAGAACCAAGGGTGAGTGAAGGTGGGCCCCAGCTAATTGTTCAGCTTTATCAAGACCTACATTAAATCAACATAAATTCGGTAAAAACCTTGATGATTAAGTAATTTTGCACATTATGATGCATTTTGATATTTAATGAGTTAAAATTGATATGTTGAGTCCAAATGAGCCCAAGAAGGTAATTGAATTCCATGATGAATATGCATTCATCAGGAAATATGACCTTCTCTCTCTTCTATCTTTATTTTTCATTTCATTTCTCCATGTTTGTTTTCTTACATTTTTAAGACTTTGTTTTGCAATTTTTAGTTCTTGCAATTGGGGCTATGTTGGTATGAATGATAGGTTTAAAAACTCATCTTGTGCTAACTCACCCCATTGTCACTAGATTTGCTTGACCTTCAGCTTCAGATTTAATCTAATAAGTGAATTTGATGGTCTCAATGCATTAAATGTTGGGACTTTACTACTCAATTAGATTAACTCGTTCCTCATTTGAAATACCATCAAATTCACTTATTCCGTTTGACTAAACTAAATCAAGATCTCTCGTTCTTATTTTGATGTTCTCCTTGTCCCTATGTTCGACCCCACACTACTACAAAGACTCTGTTTTTAGTTGTGAACATCTATTCTAGTCGAGTATAAATTTAAATTTTGATATCTTTGATTGGAAAATCGTGTTTACACTTTTGACGCACAAAAAAGAGTGACCAATGACCTAAGAGGAGTTCAACCGAAGAGAGGAAGCACATTTTATCTCATTGCAATAGATCATGGAGCTGAAAGAAAAGGTGATAAAAGAGACGCCACATACCAGATGATTCACACACCTCCCAGAAGCAAATTTACAGCCAAAATATTACGGATAGAGGTACTGACCAGAGGGGATCGTCTAGACCGGTTTATCCGATAATTTTCATTAGTATTCTAAAGTTTAACTTATTTGGTCTCTCTTTATCTTTGTATTTGTTGATAGAAATCATGTGGGGACAATCCCCTTATTCCTTAGGACCCACAAGAAGCCCAATTTTGTATTATATTTGACTTCTATGATTATATATATATATATATATATATATATATATATATATATATATATTTTATATTCCTCTAATTCTGGACGTAAATCTATGATTTAATAATGAATTGTTTGTGCTTGGTCACCACAATCAGTTTCTTAGACCGCTAATTGATTTGGGAGAGGGATTAAGGGTTGGATAGATCATAGATTTACATATCCAATATCACGCCTTGGGAGAGGGCTTACGGTTATAAAAGGAATAACCATGAGAAACCACTAATGCACCTATCTAAGTCTTAAATTTATGAGAAAGTGGGTTTGTCTTAGTATAGGTAGGGTATTATGCATAACCTTGAGAAACCACTAATGCACCTATCTAAGTCTTAAATTTATGAGAAAGTGGGTTTGTCTTAGTATAGGTAGGGTATTATGCTACATGAGTGGGAATGACTTGCTACAGGTCCTTAGTCCAAGGTTAAGGGTAAATGATTATATATGAAATGGAGTCAAATGAATTGTATACCGTGAAACTTTTTTTGGGATTCAGGGATCCAACATTCATTTTAGACATTGTATCTATTTCTAGAAACATGTTGCTACTTGCACTTTCTTTTTTTCTCATTCAAGAACCTGGTGATTGTAATTGATAATGAAAATAAATACATCTAACAAGCATCAAATCATGTAATAGTGGATCAATGTTTATTCGATTTGATGTGACATGGTTACATTACTTGTTGTGGATATGATTATCATGTTCCCTTGTTTTTTTTAGAATTTAGGATTAGCACCTTGGCATCTAGAAAATTCATGGAGATAGTATTCAAGAGCTCGTGGAATTTGGTTGTTGCATTATTAATAAATAAACCTACTCTCTCGAAGTCAAGAATAATGCTTTCCTTGAGGTGAAGATCATAATATAATATCTTGCCTTGACCAAAATCACAAATATTACGGTGAAGAGATTTCCTCCAATGTATCCTAGTAGCTCTACTATGATTCAAGAGAGGGCTCATCAACTCCTTGCTTGAAACTATGGATGGTCCCTACAAGCTCTATAGTCATATGAGGTGGAAAATATGTCTCAAACAAATTATAAACGATATGATCCCTTGTTGCTAGATGGTTTGTCTCCATATTTTCAAATTCAGTCTTGTATCTACCATTAGAGAAAATAGGAAAAACTTTAAATTTTGATTTCGATTCTTGCCCTTAGTTATTGACGTGTATTTTACTATGGACTTAAACGCAAGTATATGCGTCGAGTAATATAGGCCTTGTGAGGCCCGAGTCGAACTCAGGGACACGTGAATTACTGGAGACTTCTACTAACTAATCCCAATCAGCTAGGCCGATTAACAAAGTAGGGTTTTGTTGTTCAAATTAAAAAGAAAAATAAAAATCAAACAAATAAAACAATCGATTAAAGGTTAATTTAATCAATTCAAAAGGATATCTTTAGGATTGCGGTTTCACCGCGGGTCAACATTGCATTAGGTTTCATATAACTCCTCAATCTTCTCTCTCTATCCGGGTAGTGGCATGAAAATAGAATTACCCACTATCGTGGTGTAATTCACTACTTAGGTTTAGGTTGATTCCACCGTCGTAGTAATCATTCCTCTAAACTAAGCGCATTAAAAACGGTCTCTCAGTTCCCACCATTAATTTTACAACTCCTTTGTCAAGGGTTTTATTGATTAATGTAGAATTCGTCTCTTTTCAACCGTTAATCCTTCTGTCGAAGTGATTAAGGGTGTTAAATTATTATTATGGTGATCAAGCATAACAATAGAAATGGAGAAAACGAATCTATACCACGGATTTGAGAGAAAAATATGAATTATTGATATAAAAATGTCATACAATGCATTCCCGGGCTACTCCCGGTCCTAAAGATTGAGGGTTTTAGCCTCTCATGTTCATCTCACACGAATACATGGTAGAAATTGGGGAATTCATAAGAAAAATGGAAAATAAATGGGAAAACCCCTGAACGGAGAAGAACTGGTGGATCCTTGGCGTAGAACACGAGCTTCCCCACCTGTCGGTGGTGGAAATCGTCTTCGGCAGCATCTGAATCACCCAGGATGAGCTTCTCGGCCTCTGTTCTCCTTTCTCTCCTCCTCGGCACTCGTGCAATCCAAAAATATGAGATCCCCCTTTGTCCGGGCGGCCGTCATTAGGTATAAGTCCCTAATTAGGTCGTCAAATAATAACAGTCGTCCGATCGAGATCAAAACAGATCCAACGCATATCTGCCGGCGTCGATACCATCGACCCGCGTCGATGGTATCGACGCAGCGGATTAGCGGCAGCTTTCCTTTCTTTTATTCTGAGCGCCTGTGGTGATCTCGATACCATCGACTTGGGCGTCGATGGTATCGACTCCTGTAGCGTCGGTTTTGTCTTCTAGCGACGCTGTAGCTCTCCTTGTGTCGATGGCATCGACTTTCGTCGATGGTATCGACTGTATCCTTGCCAGCAACCTAAAGTGATCTTGATGCCATCGACTTAGGTGTCGATGGTATCGACTCTGTATTTCTCTTCTCGGCTGACAACCTGTGGCTTGGTCGATGGTATCGACGGAAGCAGATACTTGTTTTTCCTGAAATTTCACAACAAGACCAAGTAAATCCACACAATTTATAATAAGATGATAAATGATGCTCACAATAGTAAAACAAAGGGGATTTGATATAATATGATGGCAAAGACCAAATTAAGTGAATTATGCAATATTATCCATGAAAATGAGTAATTAGAGCACAAAACACATATGAAATAGGTCTATAAATGCGACTCAAAATCATCGCATCAAACTCCCCTAAGCTCAAACATTGCTCGCCCTCGAGCAACTAATCCTTAGAATAGGATTGTAGATGTCAACTAAAAATCAACACATCACCCCACATTCCACATGACTCCCACTGAACGTTCTCAAACCGGCCTTTCCTAATCACAGAACAGTAATTACCCTACAGGCGACAATAATCATCAAATAAAAGAAATTATCCTTCAAACCGATGAACACTATCACATAAGGCAGTTAACATAATAAAATTTGCCGATTCAGCATTGGTGCATCTTGTGATCGCCTACACTACGTTGCTCGCCCTAACTACCATCTACATGGAAGCAGTTCTCCTGATAAACATGAGTGAGGAAAAAATCACGGTGGCCTACCAATCCGAGCAACGGGTGGATGGAATGGGTGGTTCATGGAAGAATTTGGAAGTATTACACAGTTTCAAAATGCACATAACAAAATGTCCTAAATGATGCAAATGCACATTGAAAATGCCCTAATGCCTATAATTGGGTGGAATGATGCATGCACTAACCTTCCACCTCAAAAAGAGATAGAAATCTAATTAAGCTACAGCATGTACTCAATTTCCTTGTTATGCAAGTGATATCATGTTCCTTTCTCCCTCTTATTCCATTTCCTTCTAAATTCTCTTTTTTTTTTAGCCCACATATCCATAATTGCTTAGAGATACATGTGTTAGGCTATTTTCTTCATGATTGGAAATCTTTGTACTATTTCGAGGGTATGGAACAATTTAGATCACTTTTTAAGACAACCTGAGGTACATGGTGTACTTATGCGTGAAAATCATGAAAGTTATGAGTGCAACTACATGACATGCACCTAAAGGTAATGTGCCTGAATCACTATACATTTTTTTTTCGTTTTATGCAAAAGTATGAAAATAACAATGCAAATCCTATCTACATGCTATGCACGCAAGAAGGAATTAAAACTGTACTTTACTTCCAATTCTTTGGTAGATTATGGAAAAATATGAAGTGGAATGATCACAAGATTAAGTTACTGAACCTTAGAAAAATATCATGTGTCCCTCCTTACTGAAATGTGTAGTAGTTCAAAGGGTTCTTTCTCTTATATCCAATTAAGGTCTCATTACCATTTGATTAGGTTAGGCTCAAACAACCGTTACTATCCACTTTTCATGAGTCAATGGGGGTGTGGGTGTGACATATTGCTTCAAAGTTGACATAATCAATCATTTTCATAGGACAAGTTCCCCAAGGACAACCAAGTTAAGCTATCCAAAAGACACAGAAATTTTTAAATTCCCTTAAATTTCCCATGAAAATAGTGAGATGACAATTTTTAAGACATCCACGATTACACTAGATAGATGTGGATCCTAAACAAACTAAAATTGCAAGAACAAATAACAAAGCAAAAACTAAAAACAACTAAAGAAAAAATAAAAGATAGAGTTGTTCCAGCCACCCCCTAAGCTTGAATTCGACTATGGCCTCATAGTCAAAACCAACTTAAGGGTGGAACAGTGATACCCTGATCAATCCTGTGGAGGCGGTGGTGGGTATTGCGGTGCCGTAGGATCCCAAGACGGGTACTCCCCCTGGAAGCTTGGATCATATTGGGTCCTCGGCGGAGGATGTGGATAGCCTCCAAAGTAGTCTTGACTCCAGTAATGGTCGAAGAAAGGCTCCTGTTGCGTCTCTATCCGCTGCAACCGGGTGTGCATTTGCTCTTGGTTGGCGAGGATGAGCCGCTCGTTCTCGAACATAGCCCGTTGGTTGTCAAGTACCCAGCTCGTAGTCTCATGAATGCCGGTATACATACCCATGTGCTGCTGCTGAGTCTGCTGGATGTCCTGCAGCATGGTATACATCCCCTGCATAGAATAGGGATCCTCGGTTGGCTGCTCGTGCTGTGGTGATGGCGGCGGGGGCTGAGATGATGAAGATGCACCCGGATGCATCCTAGGACGCTTCCGTGGTGCCACACGTGCTCGAAGAGGTGTGAAAGCCTCCTCTTCCTCTGCAGCCTCGCCTTCTTGCTCGTCACCTCTGCCTTCTTCCTCGGAGGACTCGATGGCTATGATTGGCCACCGGAAGTGCTGCTTGCCCTCTATGTTGAAGACGTCGTCCGGTAGGGAGCTCTCCTGATAAGCTTGGTTGACTTGGCAATGAGCGTACGCCAACCCGTCCCGGAGAAGAATGAGGTTTGAACGGTGCAAGTGTTGCACGTTCACCTTGCTCCTCATAGAGATCGGAGTCATGGACTGAAGGTTCAGCCCCAAGTAAAGCGCCAACTTGGTGACAAGACCACCAAAATGGATTGGAGCCTTCCTTGTGTTCCTCTTCACCGCCAGGACGTGCTGTAGCCAGAACGCCCCCCAGTTGCATGGTTGACGCTTCAGGAGTGCGTAAAGGAAGAACAAGTCACTCTCCTGAAACTTGCTCAAAGCAAGATCACTTCGAGCGAAGAATGTCAAGCTCAACATCCTATGCAAGACCCGGACAAATGGGTGCTCAAAATCTACTACCGCTGCATTGTGGTAGCTCACGGTCTTCCCCGCCGGCACTGTAACTAGCTCGGAGAAGATCTTTGCATAGTCGGTGTGGGAGTCCGGCCTTCGGTGATCATGTGGAGAGTGGATCCAGTTGAAGATTTGATTGAACTGGACCAGTGTGAGATTGTAGTTGTTGTTGAATAGTCGGAAGGACACCCTTCCCTTGATCCATTCCTGGTCTGATGCTACCACGTCGTTTGGTACGACGCAGATGTCGAGAGACGCCATGAACTCCGCCACCAGTTCCTTGTAGGTGGGCCATTCGCCGAAAAATGGCTGCCCATCCGCATGGTACTGCAGCTCGTCAAGGCGTAGGCTTCTGTTGGTGAGGCGTGCTTGTCCATGAAGCACATAATCCAAGTTGGCCTCGAATCCCAACTCCTGGATCATGCCCCGGTCCACATACCGGGTTGGCTCGAACTTTCGCTTCATTATCTCCTCGTAGACCTTCCTCACATCCATGTTGGCATGAATTAGGCATGGACGAGGGATGGAAGCAGTTGGGGGAGGAACGAACTCCTCGATGTCCATAGGGTGTGCGCTTGAGGACGACGCTCCGGCGCCGTGCACCATGGTTGCGAGAAGATGGGATTAGAAGAAAAGAGCTCGGTGAAGATAGAGAAGAAATTCTCCGCTCGATGAAGATCTCCGCTCGATGAAGATCTCCGCTCAATGACGCTTCTCTTCAGTCTTGGAGGGCTCGGGGAAGTGCTCGGCGCAAAGGAGGATACTTGCTCTGAAGGTGTGACGTCAAATGACGTTGCAAGTCCCCTTAAATAGGCTTGATCGGCGCCCTTGTTGACCCGTCGATACCATCGACTTGGGTCGATGGTATCGACACATCTCGCGGGTAGCCGCCTCCCTCGCGAGTATCGACGGCTGACGTTTGCTGGATCGAGAAACCCGAATTGCTGACGGGTCGATACCATCGACGGAAGTCGATGGTATCGACGCAGCACCCGGATCGCTGACGTGGATGTTGCGATCGTCGTCGATGTCTGTGTGCGGATCGGTGACATGTCCGTCGATACCATCGACGGATGTCGATGGTATCGACCTGCTTTTATTGCGACACCGCCGTTTTGTTGCATTCAACCTGTGATGATGTCGATACCATCGATGAGGCCATCGATGGTATCGAGTTGACTGAGAAAAATTCGTTTGAATATCTCCAGAGATCTCGATGGTATCGACTGGGGTGTCGATACCATCGACACTTTTATTGCGACCTGTCTGGGACCATGTCGATACCATCGACGGGGGTGTCGATAGTATCGACGCAGTGCAATTTTTGCTGGTGTCAAACTGAACCCATGTCGATACCATCGACGAGTGTGTCGATGGTATCGACCCTGCCTGTGCCTGCACATTCAACAAACGGATCAAGGTATCATTTTTAAACTAAAATTTAAACGAAATAAAAGCAATCTATGACTAAAATTAAACTATCCTAATGTACCGATGGTTGGGTTGCCTCCCAACAAGCGCCCTTCTTTAGCGTCTTGGGCTGGACGTCTTCCCTTCATCTCATTCATGCACAAGTGAAATGAGTTTGACCTCATTCACTTTCCTCTTGTAATTCTCACCAAAATACAACTTCAAGCGTTGCCCATTCACCAAGAACATGGCATCTCCATCACGCACGAGAATCGCTCCGTGCGGTTTCACCTCCTCCACAATGAAGGGTCCACTCCACCGGGATTTCAGCTTCCCGGGATGCAGTTTGAGACGGGAGTTGAATAATAGAACGTTGTCTCCCTTCTTGAACGTGCGCATCTCAATATGGCGATCGTGGATCAGCTTTGTGCGCTCCTTGTAGATGCGGGCATTCTCATATGTCGTCATGCGTAGCTCATCCAATATATTCAATTCAAACATCCTTTTTCTCCCGGCCTCATCATAGCGCAAGTTCAGCCTTCTTAGCGCCCAATGGGCCTTGTGCTCCAATTCCACCGGAAGGTGGCAAGCCCGGCCATACGCCAGCCTAAAAGGCGTGGTGCCTATAGGTGTTTTTTACGCCGTTCGATAAGCCCAAAGCGCGTCCGGTAGCAATACACTCCAATTCTTCCTTGTGGATGCTACGGTCCTTTCTAAAATCTTCTTGATTTCTCTATTTGATACCTCCACTTGTCCTTGCGTCTGAGGATGATATGGGGTGCCAATGTTGTGCTTGACCCCATACTTCTTCAAAAGTGTCGCGAATTTCTGATTTCGAAAATGTGTGCCTCCATCACTTATGATCATTCGGGGTATCCCGAACCTGCAGAAAATGTTCTCTTTGACAAACCTGCACACTACGTTCGAATCATTAGTCCTTGTGGGGATTGCCTCCACCCACTTCGACACATAATCTACAGCAAGTAAGATATAAAGATTTGAATTTGAGGACACAAAGGGTCCCATGAAGTCAATGCCCCATAAATCAAATACCTCAACTTCCTGAAATACATTCAGGGGCATTTCTTGTCTCCGTGAGATGTTACCTGCGCGCTGGCATGGGTCACATTACCTAACAAAATCATAGGCATCCCGGAACAAAGTGGGCCAATAAAGGCCGCTCTCCAACACCTTGGCTGCTGTCCGTGAGCTAGCATGGTGTCCTCCTGTAGGCGACGCATGACAGTGGTGGAGAACACTCTCGTACTCCACCTCCGGCACGCACCTACGAAGAATACCATCCCTGCACTGCTTCAAGAGAATCGGGTCATCCCAAAAATAATATCTCAATGAATGAAAGAATTTCTTTTTCTCTTGATAAGACCAATCCTCCGGGATGATCCCGCAAGCCAAATAATTCACAATTTCCGCAAACCATGGTTCTTTAGAATCAATTTTTAAAAGTTGTTCATCGGAAAAGGTCTCGGTAATGGGTATGTGCAAACCTTGCTCATCAACCCTCTCTATCCTAGACAAGTGGTCAGCCACCACATTTTCAATTCCCGACTTGTCCTTGATTTCAATATCGAATTCTTGTAGGAGCAAAATCCACCTAATTAGTCTAGGCTTCGCATCCTTCTTCTCCATCAAATACTTTATTGCAGCGTGATCAGTCCACACAACCACCTTAGAACCCACTAAGTACTGCCGAAATTTTTCAAAGGCGAACACGACGTCCAGTAACTCCTTTTTCGTGGTTGTGTAGTTCAATTGAGCATCATTAAGCGTTTTTGAGGCGTAGAAAATCACAGCATGCTTGTTATCTACCCTTTGCCCCAAAACAGCTCCCACAGCATAATCGGACGCATCACACATCAACTCAAATGGCTTTGTCCAATCCGGCGTTTGAACAACCGGAGCTGAAATCAACTTTTCCTTCAAAACCTCGAATGCGTGAAGACATTTCTCATTGAAATCAAAAACTGCGTCTTTTTCCAACAATTCCGATAATGGCTTTGCGATTTTTGAAAAATCCTTGATAAATCGCCGATAAAACCCGGCGTGTCCTAAAAAGCTTCTCACCCCTTTTACAGAATTTGGTGGGGGTAGCTTAGAAATCACCTCAATTTTTATGGGGTCTACCTCAAGACCCTTGCTAGACACCTTGTGTCCTAGCACAATTCCTTCCGTCACCATCATGTGACATTTCTCCCAATTGAGGACCAAGTGTGTGTCCTCGCACCGCTGCAATACCTTATCTAAGTTATAAAGGCATTCATCAAAAGACGCTCCATACACCGAGAAGTCGTCCATGAAAACTTCAAGACACCGCTCCACCATGTCAGAGAATATGGCGAGCATGCAGCGTTGAAAAGTCGCCGGCGCATTGCATAAACCAAATGGCATACGGCGGTAAGCAAATGTCCATAGGGACATGTAAACGTAGACTTCTCTTGATCCAAAGGATCAATAGAAATCTGGTTGTACCCCGAATAGCCATCTAGAAAACAAAAATGCGACTGACCAGCTAGACGTTCCAAAATCTGATCAATAAATGGCAATGGAAAATGATCTTTAAGAGTTGCGGCATTCAATCGGCGGTAGTCAATGCAAACACGCCACCCGGTTACCAATCGGGTGGTGACAGGTTCATTCAAAAGATTTGTAGTGACAGTGATCCCCCCCCTTTTTAGGGACTACCTGTGTGGGACTCACCCACGTCGAATCGGATATGGCATAAATGATCCCTGCAGCAAGAAGCTTTATGACTTCCTTCTTGACAACCTCCATCATGCTTGGATTTAGACGTCTTTGAGGCTGTATGACTGGCTTGGCTCCCTCCTCGAGCCGTATCTTGTGTTGAAAAAGTGTAGGGGAGATCCCCTTGATGTCCGCCACAGACCACCCAAAAGCTCCACGGTGGTTCTTGAGCACTATCAGTAGTTGCTCCTCCTCATCCGCACTTAAGTATGCAGAAACAATCACTGGTAACTTGTCCTCCTCAGCTAGAAAGACGTACTTCAGATGTGGGGGCAATGGCTTCAACTCCAGATCAGGTGGGCAAATAAGAGATGATTTTAGCGGTGGGGGCAGTGCACCCAAATCTTCATAGTGCCTCGTGTAGAAACATGGAAGCATTTGAAGCATCTTGGCGCACTCCTTGAGTGAAGTACTCCGCATCCAATCATAGGTGACATTTAGCAAACACGCCTCCAAAGGCAGTTCCGGATATGCATCAAAGACGGAAATAATAATCACATCATCCTCCCACGAAGGTGGAATGTCCTCATTCTCATCATTTGGAAACCCAACAGCCTTGCATAAAGAAACAACTTTCGTTTGCTCCATAAGGTCCACCGCTAAGGTCCCATTATCTATCCTGCTCATCACATGAGCCATATCCAAAAATGGCTTCCCAAGACAAAGTGAGATATTGTGTTCCACATGCTTCACCATGTTGCACTGTGCTTTCGCTTTAGTGGATGCACTGCTATTGGGCATGACCATCTCAAAGCGATCATCTGCAATGCCCAAGGTCAAGCGACCTCTCCCCATCTCCAGGATCATATCAGCTATTGCTTGGAATGGGCGACCAAGTAGCAACTCATTGTCGTGCTCGTCCTGCATTTCCATCACAACGAAATCAGCCGGAAAGACAAAGCGGTCTACCTTTACCAAGACATCCTCACAGATCCCATACGGTTTCACCACAGAATTATTGGCCAATTGGATGGTCATGTTACTTGGCCTCGACTCCTTCAATCCAAGTTTCTTGAACGTAGAAAGGGGCATCAGATTGATGCTTGCCCCGGAATCACAAAGTGCCTCGCCAAATTTGAACTTCCCGATAAAGCAAGAAATATTGAAACAACCGGGATCCTGTCTCTTTGGCGGAAAAGTGCCCATAATAAAAGCACTCACTTGATCCTTCAATACCACGACCTCAGTGTCGGGTATCTTCCTCTTCTTGGTGATTACATCTTTGAGAAACTTCCCATAAGACGGGATTTGTTCAATCGCCTCTAGCAAAGGAATATTCACTGATAACTTCCTAAAGTTGTCCAGAAATTTCTTAAACTGTGCATCCACCTTTCTTGCCTTTGCACTATTGGGATATGGGACCGAAACAGTATGTGCCCTTTGATGAGGTGGCACATAGGGAGTTAATTTCTGCGGTTCCTCCTCAGTGGCTTGTTCTTCCTTACCATCTTCAGCTATGTCCTCAGTTTGCTCTATGACAGGTGCGGGCTGCTCTTTGACTGTTGCTTCTTCAACTGTGTCTTGCGGTGTGCTTGTGTCATCCGCCCTTGGATTTAACACTTTCTTACCGCTCCTCAATAAGATGGCCTTGGCCTGTTGGTTTCCCCCGGGAACATTGGTGTTCCCCGGAAAACCCGGATGTGCCGGCTTCTTCAAGCTTGCAATCTCAGCTGCCATTTGCGCCATGGAAGTTTCTATAGTTCTCATTTGAGCCCCGTGGCTCTGCAAAGTCTGCCCAAACTGGTTCATAAATTCACCCTGTTGCTTGATTTGTTGCCCAAAAGTGTTCATCAACTCTTGATTTTGCTTGATGACTTGATTGAGCAACTCCGTGCTCTTATCCTCCGTGACTGGTGCAGGCTTGGCGTCCGGATCCTGCAGAAAGTTGTTTGGATCCTTCCATGAAAATTTCTTATCCTTCCACCATGAATAATCGTTATTCCTGTACCCTTGCTGTTGCCTCATATACTTGACCTGAGCCTCATCCTCGGACTCATTGTCTTCCTTCTGTAGCAACTTCTTTGTGAGAAGATCCATCTTCTCGTTCAGCTCTCTCATTGCCTTTGACTCACTGGCAACTCTTGCTTGCTCAACTGGGCCTCGTTCTCTTTCTCCCCAAGATTGCTTCCGTGCCATATTCTTCAGTATTTCCTAGCATCTTGTATCGGTGTTATTTAAGAAAAATCCGGAACCAGCTGAGTCCAGGTTGCTTCTATCATGCTCGGAGAGAGCAAAGTAGAAGATCTTCACTTGGGTTTCCTTGTCCAATCCATGATGTGGACATCTCCTCAACATAACCTGGAATTGCTCCCAAGTCTCAGAATAAGTTTCACCCGCCTGTTGGGTGAAATTGTGAATCTTCCTGATCATATTATTGGTCTTCTCAGGAGGGAAGAACCTCTCGAAGAAAACCTCTACCATGTGATCCCATGATTCAACAAACTCGTCGTCGAGGTTATGAAGCCACTCTCTTGCCACTCCAGCCAAGGAACTCGGGAATAACTTGAGGTAGAGCACATCCTGTGGAAATCGATCTATCTTCACCATATCACAGTTCTCCACGAACTGGCTGATGTGGGCCACTGGATCTTCATTTTTTAATCCGTGGAATGTGTTTGATTTGACCAGGTTAATCAATGCTGGATCGATCTTGTAGGTTGGAATGTTTAGCCCCTGTTTCTTTATAGGCCCCTTTGGTGCTGATGAAGAAGACGCCTTGATCTTCTCCCATATTGTCTGTGCTTCAGCCATTTCTTCTTCTTGTTCTTGCTCAGATTCAGAATTTATATCACTTTGGTGTTCCTCCTCGTAGTAGTCCTCGTCCTCTGGTCCCACAGATGGAACCTCAGGTGTGTGATTTACGTAGTCTCGACTACGTGTGTGCACCATGCAAAGTACTTGAAATATGGAAATAGCGGTTCAGAACAATGCTTTGAACGAGTCAACACAATTATAGAGCAATAAAGGAATTTTTGAAATTGTTTTAAAATTAAAAAAAATGTGGCCTAGAGTGGCCGCTCTTAGCACTCAAAGTGCCAATAATTCGCCGTGTCCCCGGCAACGGCGCCAAAAACTTGACGTGTATTTTACTACGCACTTAAACGCAAGTATACGCGTCGAGTAATATAGGCCTTGTGAGGCCCGAGTCAAACTCAGGGACACGTGAATTACTGGAGACTTCTACTAACTAATCGCAATCAGCTAGGCCGATTAACAAAGTAGGGTTTTGTTGTTCAAATTAAAAAGAAAAATAAAAATCAAACCAAGAAAACAATCGATTAAAGGTTAATTTAATCAATTCAAAAGGATATCTTTAGGATTGCGGTTTCACCGCGGGTCAACATTGCATTAGGTTTCATATAACTCCTCAATCTTCTCTCTCTATCCGGGTAGTGGCCTGAAAATAGAATTACCCACTGTCGTGGTGTAATTCACTACTTAGGTTTAGGTTGATTCCACCGTCGTAGTAATCATTCCCCTAAACTAAGCGCATTAAAAACGGTCTCTCAGTTCCCACCATTAATTTTACAACTCCTTTGTCAAGGGTTTTATTGATTAATGTAGAATTCATCTCTTTTCAACCGTTAATCCTTCTGTCGAAGTGATTAAGGGTGTTAAATTATTATTATGGTGATCAAGCATAACAATAGAAATGGAGAAAACGAATCTATACCACGGATTTGAGAGAAAAATATGAATTATTGATATAAAAATGTCATACAATGCATTCCCGGGCTACTCCCGGTCCTAAAGATTAAGGGTTTTAGCCTCTCATGTTCATCTCACACGAATACATGGTAGAAATTGTGGAATTCATAAGAAAAACGGAAAATAAATGGGAAAACCCCTGAACGGAGAAGAACCGGTGGATCCTTGGCATAGAACACGAGCTTCCCCGCCTGTCGGTGGTGGAAATCGTCTTCGGCAGCGTCCGAATCACCCAAGATGAGCTTCTCGGCCTCCGTTCTCCTTTCTCTCCTCCTCGGCACTCGTGCAATCCAAAAATATGAGATCCCCCTTTGTCCGGGCGGCCGTCATTAGGTATAAGTCCCTAATTAGGTCATCAAATAATAACAGCCGTCCGATCGAGATCAAAATAGATCCAACGCATATCTGCTGGCGTCGATACCATCGACCCACGTCGATGGTATCGACGCAGCGGATTAGCGGCAGCTTTCCTTTCTTTTATTCTGAGCGCCTGTGGTGATCTCGATACCATCGACTTGGGCGTTGATGGTATCGACTCCTGTAGCGTCGGTTTTGTCTTCTAGCGATGCTGTAGCTCTCCTTGTATCGATGGCATCGACTTTCGTCGATGGTATCGACTGTATCCTTACCAGCAGCCTAAAGTGATCTCGATGCCATCGACTTAGGTGTCGATGGTATCGACTCTGTATTGCTCTTCTCGGCTGACAACCTGTGGCTTAATCGATGGTATCGACTTCCGTCGATGGTATCGACGGAAGCAGATACTTGTTTTTCCTGAAATTTCACAACAAGACCAAGTAAATCCACACAATTTATAATAAGATGATAAATGATGCTCACAATAGTAAAACAAAGGGGATTTGATATAATATGATGGCAAAGACCAAATTAAGTGAATTATGCAATATTATCCATGAAAATGAGTAATTAGAGCACAAAACACATATGAAATAGGTCTATAAATGCGACTCAAAATCATTGCATCAGTTATAAACAAATGATCAATAACTCTTTATGTAGGACTAGCTAATTAGGTTATAGTTAGTAGTAATCAATTGTTACGACCCCACCTCCCGATAACCCCCAATTAAGGGAGACCAAGAGGTTGAAGCCGCACCCATTAATCCCGGATCAAAGGTTCAACATATAACCATAAACAATTATTAAATTCTAATAGACTATACAGAAAATGTTAATAAAATTTTTCTTTACATACCTTTTGTAAACTTGGATCTCTAAACTTCTATCCACACTGATACTAATCTATCTAATCCTCCTTTGCACTTTAATTCTCTTTTTGTATCACATGTGCCACTTTACTGTTTGTTCTTTTCATTGTACCTAAAATGCCGACAAACAAAACGTCGGTCAGCCGTAGCTGGTATGTGGGGGAAACAATAAACATGCAACTATGATAACAATGTAATCATTCAATTACTTATTTAACAACCAATATTACGTTTTAGATATAACTCCGCGATCCAAGGGTACCCTATCCTCTGTATTGTCCCCATTAAACCCCTCATGATCCACCTATAAGTGAACCAGTTTCTAGGGTTGAGTCACATGGCACTACTCGTAAGTAGACCACTCCTTAACTCGGGATTTGCTAAAGAGTCTCTAACTCACGGTAACCTAGACCTTACTCTAGGATTACCCATGTTTTAGCCTTTTCAAAGTAACAGAGGTGGACCCGGATCTAGCTAGTTATATTTGCACATTTATGGTGATAATCATAGTCACTTTATAGTGGAATGAAATAAATAAACATCCAATAGTTTAGTTGCATTCAATGCGATTAAACATCCGGGAATCCATCGGGAAACTAAAGCAGTTATTCATAATCGTAACCACATACCTGATCCATAGTAACTTGATGTCCATGCATTAACATTCAACACAATTAATCAAGCAATCAACAATATCCTGAAAATAATGCATAACATTCAAGTATCATTGTTTTATTCAAACATCCTCAAGATCAACTTGGATTCCACCTTATAATTTCTAGGCCAACTTTAGGGTTTTATTAGGGTTTTAGCCTTCATTATGCATTTATCACTTTTAATGCTCTTTTAGTTCACAACCTTAATTTCTGCATCATAGGCACAATTGAATGTCAATTAAGTCTAATATGTTTCTTTTACACTAAAACTATTATATTTATCCTTTTAGGTCATATCCAAAACATTAAAGCTAATTATCACCTTCGGTTTCTTTCAAATTGAAAATTCATATTTCATTATAGTTCAACTCACATATATGAACCTTATTTATCACTATTTCCACTTTTATACACTAGGAAACACTAATTATCCAAATAATTCACATTAAAGATCTTTGGTACTCAATTTATCTTCGAATCATCATATCTCTATTTTATTCTTCGATTTGTACAATTAAACCATTAGAATTTATATCAACATAAATTAGGGTTTCTAATCCCATTATGGCATATTCATGTACCTAAAACCCTAAATTAAACCAACTATATCAAAAGATCATCTTTTTAAATCCTATTTTCACTTTTATTAACAACAGGTTAATATCAGCTTGAATTATCCATCTATCATCAAATCTAAGGGTTTTTCCTTAGTTAAATCATTAAAGATGATAACTTTATGTACTTTTCCAATTTCAAGCATATAAACTCTAAATTAGACTAATCATGTGCAAAGTTCTTCCTTTTTGAACTCATTGTTCCTTTTTACATTTAACATATTAATATCAACTCTAAAGATCCATTAAACCCTATTAAACACATTATTTATGTCAAAATAGGGTTCATTAATCCTTAATTCATTAAAGATGATAATTTACACTATATTTCGAACTATGATCATATTCAGGCTATAAAACTATTTTTAATGGGTTCCTTGCATTTTTCTAATCAAAATACATACATAACTTGTCCTAATCGGAGTTACCAATTAAGAGTTATGGTTTTATAAAGAAAATACCTTTCCGGCCAATCCAGGAGCGCCACGTCGGCCTCCTCCATGCAATCCGTGGTTGTTGAAATCATAACCGAATTACCAAAAAGCCCTCGACTTAACAGCTGGTTCTTTGGCACGCGAAAGGGCAGATTTGTCCAAAGGCAATCTATCGTCTTCAACCTCCAGAGGGCGCGATTCAGCCGCGCTTTGCGTGGCTATTCTCGTGCTCCTCGGACCTCCACGCCCACCGGAGGTGGTGCCTACGCCTCCGCCTCCATGCTACGCACCCATGGGTGCCCAGATCACAGCCAACCTCGCCGACGATCCATCTCTCTAGCCCGTGACATGCTGCAGTCTTTGCAGACGTGTAGTCACTGTTGCACTCCGGTTAGGGCCTAAGGACGAGCGTTGTCCTTTCCTCCAGCAACGTGGGGTGCGGTGCCCCCAAAGCAAATCATCATTAACGCCTAGTTGCTCCTTGGTTGTTCTGTTTCTCTCTGTTAGGGTTTCTGGATGGAAAAGAGGAAGAAGAAGAAGAGAAAAAACGTGGAATTCTTTTGGGCTCTAACCAAAGGGTATCCCCTTTAAATAGGGGTGAGTAAGGAAGCCCTAAGTCGGCTACTCACGAACCCAAGAGTCCTTTTCCAAGTACGAGGTCAATTTCCTTTCTCTCTCTTATTTATCCATGATTATTTCCTATTATATGGATATTAAGAATTTGAAATTCCTTCTTTCATTTTCTTTGCACTTTCCCTTTTTATTTATTGGCCACGAATTTCTATTCCCTTTTAATAGAAATTACTCCCTTTTTCATAAAGCCACCAAAATTATTTCCTTTCATCAAATTTACATAATTAATGGATTATGTATTCCCATTATCTCTTTATTTTACAATTATGGTATTTTCTCTTCCTTTTTCTTTATTGGGGCTCCTTGGCACCCAAGGAACTTTATTATTTCGAAATTCTCTTTATTGGATATTTATTATCCTTCTAGATGCATCTTTATGCATTATTTCACATTATCTTGTTTATTTCTCATTTAAAATATCTCTTTTGAGGATTTATCTTTATTTCTCTTTTATTTTCCTCATTGGCATTCCTTGTATCATTAGAAAACTCATGGATACGACATTTCACCAAGAAATCTCATTTATGCCTCTTTCCATTCATTTTCCACATGTTATCATTATTTTCAATTTCTTTCTTAATAAAGAAATACATAATTAATCTTTTCTTTTTCTTATTGCTTTCCTTTGCAACTTTAGACTCCTTGGAACCCAAGGAATCCAAGAGGCATGAAATCCTCTTTGGATTTGCCTTCTAGAGGTTTCCACGTATTTCTTTTATCAAATATTCAATTATTCAATTACTAATTGAATTTTCTTTTTTATTTCATTGTTATTGGGCCCAATAGCCAATAAAGCCCACAACACAAACATCAAGGCTATTGTAAATGAAATCCAATTATTCTCAACCAAATATATGATTATTTGTTCAAACATCTTTAATATGAGAAATTACATTTCTCACCACTGATACCCAAAAATTGGGGTTATAACATCCTTCCCCTCTTATAGGAATTTTGTCCTCAAAATTCAAACAAGCAAACAAACAATTTAGGATAAGTCTTTTCCATGTCCATCATTGGCCCCTATGTGGCTTTGCCCTACCCATGGCACTTCCAAAGAACCTTTATCATCACTTATTCTTTTCTCTAAGTTCTTTCACTCTAGCGTCTATAAACTGCACAGGTGACTCAGGTCATTTCAGCCTCCCTTGGGGCTCACTAGGTTCATTGCTCAGCACATGGTCAGGTACCTCACATAGTGCTCTAAATCGGATACATGGAACTCATCACACATTACTTTATCCCGAGGGGTAAGGTCAAACCTAACCTTCTCCACCCATCCATCTCTAATGCACCCATGTATCGGGGACTCAGCTCTCTTAGTTATAACTTAGAGGGGTCGGATTTTCATGTCACATATTCTCCCACAATGAACTGCATGTGAGTCTACTTTGCATCTGCTCACGACTCTTATCGTCTCTAGGCTCCTTTCAGCCATTGCATGATCAAAGTGACTTTATCTACACGTACTGTGGTCCCTTTTCTAACCATCATGTGGTCCTTTTCTAACCATCATGTGGTCCTTTCACCAACATCACCTTACTGAAGTGGTGACCGACACAACCTCCCTTACAGAGCTTGTTATAAAACTTGATACTGGCTATGGTGGTCATTGTCACATCTTTCATAGGACAAGAACTGTCTCTAGATATCACCCTGAACGAGCACACATGCCCTCATCAGACCATTTAGTCTGGATCATACTAACCATAGCTAGGGGTGATAAACTATACTAACATTGAGTTCTTCATGTACCTACTTCCACCCTTTGGAAGTGAACTTTTAGGTCAAACTCAAGAACCTTTGAACTCGCTTCATAGTGTAGTTGAACCATCTCTCTCATGGGTAGTTCAACTAGATCTGTCCCTTAACAGAACTCTTTCTTTCTCATATTATCTAGGTAAGGCGACCTACCATAACCCACATTGTATCTCAACCTTCTTTGGCCTAGGGAAGACCCATCACAACATCCATAGTGTTGAGCTCCCATTCCCTCTCAAGGACTCTTTTGTCCTCTATATCGATACACTGGGTTACTGGGGTTCGTCCTTTACCTCCTGGCTTGCATGGCCATAAACCACATGCAACCTCATCTTAAGCATCCAAAGTGCTATTGCCATTTTCCACGGTGTATGATGATCTTCAACCATGATTTCCTGTATGTCATGATTCTTTCAAGATCAAATACTCTGAAACCCTAAACCACTCTAGTCGGGTTTTCGTCATCTTCTCTTCCAAAGAAGTGCATCTGAGGTTCTACCACCGTCCTTTCATTACATCAAGGACTAGACTGGCTAACCAAACAACCCTTAACTTTTCAACGCATCTTGTTACATCTGGGTGTTATCTAAACACCTCTCCTTTTCAAACTTAGGGTTAGCCAAACAACCTCTTCTAGCTTTTAATCAAACAAGTCAGATGTATCTCAACCAGAGCACCCATTACCACTTCACCTCCTTAGGTAACATTACACTTCCATGTATTTCACTTATCATGTCACCTCAAACTATATGTTCATCTTCATAAGAACACTCTCTGGTTCCATCATCATGGTGATCAAACTCAACCTGGTATAACTTTTAAGTTCCACATAGCTCATGCTAAAAACATCCTCATAAGGGAACTACCTCATTCCTCTTAGTGTTTACACACCATCCATGTATCATTCACTTTACCAGGGTAGGTTATCTTCTCTATCCCCATTTCTCATGGCAACGTTCCAACCTACATCATCTCTTATCCTTGGTGTATGGCATGCGTAATGTCCTATCTCTCACTCTCATAATAAGAGGAAATAAGCATTTGGCTGCAGTCCAAATATAGAGTTCTTCCTGTTCTAAGAGTAGAGATGGTACATCCCACCTTGCCAATACACTTTTACATCTAAGTTGAAACGTGCCACATATGTCTCTTCATCACCAACATCATGATATCAAACTAGTCTTGAACCTACTGAGGTTTATATCCTTGGTCATCTCCTCTAGGTCTATAGGGTACCGACTCCTTTGGGGTCATCCCTCTTCCCTCATGCATCAAGAGAGTGCCCTACTCATCTACCCTTTGGGTCCCATGAGTTCATGAAGGTGATCAATCTCCTAACCCATGGCCCTCAGACAATGATAGCTGTTACCTCCCGACCCTATGGTCATGTGCAACTGGGGAATTAGGCAACTCCTACTTTCATCGGTCTTATCCCTACCTGACCCTAGGATAGACTTAGGATTCTCCATAACAGTACATGTTTACTTAGAACCTTACCCAAGTCTTCATCATCTCTCTTTCTACATTCATGGGCTGGCTCTCATCCGTTCATAGGCATCATGGCAACCTGCCTACCTTGGTCAAGCCCCATACTGGTTACCTCCATGGTAACACATTCACATGCAATAGAGATGGATATCTATGGGTCTGTAGATTCATTCTCATACCATGTACTTCTCAAGATCCTATGTGACCTCTTTAAATTACCCTAAACTAACAAAATCGATATACACCCTTCCAAAAGGGGTCCCTCTCCCAGGATGGGAGGAAAACTATCTCTTGACAACAAGGTCACAAAAACTCTTAAGTCTAGGGTTTACATCCACCCGAGCCTACTTAACCCTAGCAAGCCATTAAGGAATAAGCAACTCATCTACTGTACCATGCTAGGTCATCTGGGTTCTCATTTCTCAACCTTAGATCAAGCTCATACCTTTCTGTGTCATCAACTTTATAGTGAGGGATTTATCAAACATACCTTAAACTTAAGGGGCTTCTCTTTTCCTCTATACATGAGGAGTACCATGCTCGCTTCTATAGAAACTCAACTTCTCATCATGAGCCTTAGGTACACCACTTCCCCTCTTAGGCCTAGGAACCCTAGGTTCACTGCATGCTCTGTCTCTTAACTACGAACCCAACATGACATGCATTCCTTGTCATCCTTCAACTCAAGCAACACTTAGAGTTGGGTCCTCCTTAAGGACAACCAACAAGGTACAAGGCCTCATAACCTGCTACTAAACCTTTCTAGGTCTAAGGAACTCTTCTTCCTACCTCGGAAGGTAAACACCTTTGTCGTAGGCCCATATGTACCACAAGCTTCATCTTCTATCTTTAGGGTTTGGTCCCTCTAAAGGCAACCAAGATATCATCAACTTTTAGGGATCGATCACGAGGCAACCACTATCATCCATTGTTTAGGGTTTTAGGCTTCCAACCTTCTTGCTGGGTTTCTAGCTCTCTCTAGAGCTAACCCTACATCCAACCTCACCATTAGAGGTCCTCACTTCAGGAAGGATCAACCTCAATAGCATGCCCTACATGGGTGATGCCTAGGTTTGAACTTATGTTTGCTCAAGATCATCTGTAACCCTTTATGCTCCCTCGTAATTCCTTGTCCAGGGTTTCATACTGTCAGCACTATGACGTGCCCTAGGTGCCAGCTATGCCCTACTTGCACAATCCCATAGGGTTTCTATGGTCCTTCACTAACATCATCATCTAAGGAGTTGCACGACCCTTCCCAGGGTTGGGTTGCCAAAGGTGCTAGGTCACCCATGGATCATATGGCATCCCAAAGGCATGTCCTTTCAAACACCTGGTCCAACTCATCTCTCTCTAACCTTTACTTAGGGTTAGGGTTAGCATCATCCTCAGAGGATGTGCCAGGCCTCTACTTGCAATGGAGATACCTATCTCCAAGACTAACTTATCCTCCTGAGACGAAGGTCTAGCCTCATGTCTCTTCTGAGGACATGACAACTTATGTCATACGACCTAAGCATGTATCTATTATTTATTTTGCGCTTAATCTATTAATCTTATGTCCATTACATCTTATTTACATGCCTTTCATTATTTTAGTGGAGGATTCCTTAAACCTTATTAACCTTACCCATACCTCAAGAGGGTGAGGAGAAGAAAGAAAGCCCTAATCCTTTAGGTCCTTATCAGAATTTTGTGATGAGAAGGGATGAATAAGATGAGAAGTCCTAAAGGTATCTTATTTTGATTCATACCCTAAGACTTTGGCCAGGCGGTCACACGGGTCCGGGAGTCCTCGTATTCCGACTAGCGGTGCGGAGGAAAATCTTGCCAACCCCTGGTCGTGATCCCTTTCTAGACACCTCCATCTTTCGGATACTCCTCTAATAACTCCCTTGGGTTCTATGAAGTTTGTAAAATTTAATAATTATTAATGGTTAACTGAGGAACCTAGGCTCTGATACCAAATGTTACGACCCCACCTCCCGATAACCCCCAATTAAGGGAGACCAAGAGGTTGAAGCCGCACCCATTAATCCCGGATCAAAGGTTCGACATATAACCATAAACAATTATTAAATTCTAAAAGACTATACTGAAAATGGTAATAAAATTTTTCTTTACATACCTTTTGTAAACTTGGATCTCTAAACTTCTATCCACACCGATACTAATCTATCTAATCCTCCTTTGCACTTTAATTCTCTTTTAGTATCACATGTGCCACTTTACTGTTTGTTCTTTTCATTTTACCTAAAATGCCAACAAACAAAACGTCAGTCAGCCGTAGCTGGTATGTGGGGGAAACAATAAACATGCAACTATGATAACAATGTAATCATTCAATTACTTATTTAACAACCAATATTACGTTTTAGATATAACTCCGCGATCCAAGGGTACCCTATCCTCTGTATTGTCCCCATTAAACCCCTCATGATCCACCTATAAGTGAACCAATTTCTAGGGTTGAGTCACATGGCACTACTCGTAAGTAGACCACTCCTTAACTCGGGATTTACTAAAGAGTCTCTAACTCACGGTAACCTAGACCTTGCTCTAGGATTACCCCTTTTTTAGCCTTTTCAAAGTAACAGAGGTGGACCCGGATCTAGCCAGTTATATTTGCACATTTATGGTAATAATCATAGTCACTTTATAGTGGCATGAAATAAATAAACATCCAACAGTTTAGTTGCATTCAATGCGATTAAACATCTGATAATCCATCGGGAAACTAAAGCGGTTATTCATAATCGTAAGCACATACCTGATCCATAGTAACTTGATGTCCATGCATTAACATTCAACACAATTAATCAAGCAATCAACAATATCCTGAAAATAATGCATAACATTCAAGTGTCATTGTTTTATTCAAACATCCTCAAGATCAACTTGGATTCCACCTTATAATTTCTAGGCCAACTTTAGGGTTTTATTAGGGTTTTAGCCTTCATTATGCATTTATCACTTTTAATGCTCTTTTAGTTCACAACCTTAATTTCTGCATCATAGGCACAATTGAATGTCAATTAAGTCTAATATGTTTCTTTTACACTAAAACTATTATATTTATCCTTTTAGGTCATATCCAAAACATTAAAGCTAATTATGACCTTCGGTTTCTTTCAAATTGAAAAATCATATTTCATTATAGTTCAACTCACATATATGAACCTTATTTATCACTATTTCCACTTTTATACACTAGGAAACACTAATTATCCAAATAATTCACATTAAAGATCTTTGGCACTCAATTTATCTTCGAATCATCATATCTCTATTTTATTCTTCGATTTGTACAATTAAACCATTAGAATTCATATCAACATAAATTAGGGTTTCTAATCCCATTAAGGCATATTCATGTACCTAGAACCCTAAATTAAACCAACTATATCAAAAGATCATCTTTTTAAATCCTATTTTCACTTTTATTAACAACAGGTTAATATTAGCTTGAATTATCCATCTATCATCAAATCTAAGGGTTTTTCCTTAGTTAAATCATTAAAGATGATAACTTTATGTAATTTTCCAATTTCAAGCATATAAACTCTAAATTAGACTAATCATGTGCAAAGTTCTTCCTTTTTGAACTCATTGTTCCTTTTTACATTTAAAAGATTAATATCAACTCTAAAGATCCATTAAACCCTATTAAACACATTATTTATATCAAAATAGGGTTCATTAATCCTTAATTCATTAAAGATGATAATTTACACTATATTTCGAACTATGATCAGATTCAGGCTATAAAACTATTTTTAATGGGTTCGTTGCATTTTTCTGATCAAAATACATATATAACTTGTCCTAATCGGAGTTACCAATTAAGAGTTATGGTTTTATAAAGAAAATACCTTTCCGGCCAATCCAGGAGCGCCACGTCGGCCTCCTCCAAGCAATCCGTGGTTGTTGAAATCATAACCGAATTACCAAAATGCCCTCGACTTAACAGCTGGTTCTTTGGCACGTGAAAGGGCAGATTTGTCCAAAGGAAATCTATCGTCTTCAACCTCCAGAGGGCACGATTCAGCCGCCCTAGCCACGCTTTGCGTGGCTATTCTCGTGCTCCTCGGACCTCCACGCCCACCGGAGGTGGTGCCTACTCCTCCGCCTCCATGCTGCGCACCCATGGGTGCCCAGATCGCAGCCAACCTCGCCGACGATCCATCCCTCTAGCCTGCGACGTGCTGTAGTCTTTGAAGACGTGTAGTCACTGTTGCACTCTGGTTAGGGCCTAAGGACGAGCGTTGTCCTTTCCTCCAACAACGTGGGGTGCGGTGCCCCCAAAGCAAGCCATCATTAACGCCCAGTTGCTCCTTGGCTGTTCCGTTTCTCTCTATTAGGGTTTCTGGACGGAAAAGAGGAAGAAGAAGAAGAGAAAAAACGTGGAATTCTTTTGGGCTCGAACCAAAGGGTGTCCCCTTTAAATAGGGGTTAGTAAGGAAGCCCCAAGTCGGCTACTCACGAACCCAAGAGTCCTTTTCCAAGTAGGTGGTCAATTTCCTTTCTCTCTCTTCTTTATCCATGATTATTTCCTATTATATGGATATTAAGAATTTGAAATTCCTTCTTTCATTTTCTTTGCACTTTCCCTTTTTATTTATTGACCACGAATTTCTATTCCCTTTTAATAGAAATTACTCCCTTTTTCATAAAGCCACCAAAATTATTTCCTTTCATCAAATTTACATAATTAATGGATTATGTATTCCCATTATCTCTTTATTTTACAATTATGGTATTTTCTCTTCCTTTTTCTTTATTGGGGCTCCTTGGCACCCAAGGAACTTTATTATTTCGAAATTCTCTTTATTGGATATTTATTATCCTTCTAGATGCATCTTTATGCATTATTTCACATTATCTTGTTTATTTCTCATTTAAAATATCTCTTTTGAGGATTTATCTTTATTTCTCTTTTATTTTCCTCATTGGCATTCCTTGTATCATTAGAAAACTCATGGATACGACATTTCACCAAGAAATCTCATTTATGCCTCTTTCCATTCATTTTCCACATTTTATCATTATTTTCAATTTCTTTCTTAATAAAGAAATACATAATTAATCTTTTCTTTTTCTTATTGCTTTCCTTTGCAGCTTTAGACTCCTTGAAACCCAAGGAATCCAAGAGGCACGAAATCCTCTTTGGATTTGCCTTTTAGAGGTTTCCACATATTTCTTTTATCAAATATTCAATTATTCAATTACTAATTGAATTTTCTTTGTTATTTCATTGTTATTGGGCCCAATAGCCAATAAAGGCTATTGTAAACGAAATCCAATTATTCTCAACCAAATATATGATTATTTGTTCAAACATCTTTAATATGAGAAATTACATTTCTCACCACTGGAACCCAAAAATTGGGGTTATAACATAGTGTATGTTTCCCTAAGTTTGACTTCCAGACCTCATGGCCCTATACAACGTGTATACTTGTGTTTTTCTTACACAGTTTAGGCGTTTCATGTTTTTGGCACCGTTGTCATGGAAACAACAACTCCAGCACTACAAGTGTTGTGATCGGCCACTCTAGGACATTTCATCTTTATTTTAATTATTTTCTAAATCCTTTGTTTGGAATTGTGCATAAATTGAAAATGTTTTTCTACTATCAATACACTAGTATTCTTTTTTCTCACATACACATTAAGTTTCAGGTACTAGTACATGGTTCACACTCAAACCACATACTATGGAGAGTCTACTCCAACTATTGTAGATCCAGAGGAGGTTCGTCGTAAAGCAAGAGAATTTGGAGCTTCAGTGGAAAACTCATCAAAACCCCATCACCTCAGGCAATAGACATGGACTTAAATGTTGACAAACATGTTGAAGGACCTGAAGAATAGACTGTATGGGAGAAAATAAAGGCATCCTCATCCACAATGCAAATTGGGTTGAACAAATGGCAAGCGGTCAACATGGGAAGTTACAAAATAGATCTCGGATTGGTGGCACTAATTACATCCCGATCATTTCATGGATGTAGTATGGAGGACCCGATGGTGCACATCGATAGTTTTGTGGAAAGTTGTGTTATGTTGAATATTAGTAGGTTTCCAGCTACAATAATATACTTAAAGCTACTCTCCTACTCACTATTAGACAAGACAAATGCATGGTTCCTAAGCTTCCCACTAGAATCCATAGATACTTGGGATGAGATGATAGATTCATTCTTTGAGCAGTACTTCCACCTCAAAATACCAATAAGCTAGTGGGGAAGGTATACAACTTCAAGTAGAATACATAGGAGTCATACTCAAAGGCTTGGGAGATATTTCAAAATATGACGAGGTGGTCCCTCATCATGGGATTTATCTGTATGGTCAAGACAAAACATTCTATTATGACATACCCAAAGTGAGGAGGACTAGTCTTGATAGTGCATGAGAAGGTATTTCCTAAAAAACAAGGCTATAAAATGTCATGAGATTCTGAATAACATAGACACAAACTAATCTTGGGGGAGGAGTGAAAAGCACCAACAACAATTAAAAGTGTCACAGAATCAAGGGAAATCAATTAAATGAAGGCTCAAATGGAAAGGCTCACAAGGAAGCTAGCACATCATTTGGAGGTGAAGAGGGGGATGTGTACATGCATCAAAAATATCAATAGAAGAGGGTCCCAAGCTAGATAGAAAGGATTAAAGACATGTTGGGAATATTGATGAGTTAGAATAGGGCTTTATTGGAATAGATAAAAAGGTTGCAAAAAAATCAAGGAGCTCAAATCTACATCATTCAAAATTAGATCTCTTAGTTGGCAACGGAGGTGGCATCCATAAAGAAGCCCAGTCAGTAGGGATTTCTTGGGAACACAGAGACAGCTCACCAACATCATCATGTAATTTTTTTTCTCTATTCTCAAGGAACTAGATCATGTTATTGAGGTGTCACCGGATCAGCACATTCCAGAGCTAGATTGGATGTATGTGCCAAAAGTTCCATTTCCATGCAACCGTATGAATGACCAGCAGGATGTAGAATGAATATGCACTGTGCTCACACATGCACCTCAGTAAATACATGGTCACCAACCAGAGATAAGGATACCACTTCTTCACTAGTTCTATAGGACAAGGAACTTCAAGTCTCCATCATTTCTATGTCCATGCCCTCCATTCTAGAAAATGTGCTTATGCAAGAAGAACAAGTGAAGTTTCTATTCCACAGTGGAGTGGTCATTGTTGATAAGGAGGCAACCACAACTGAGAAAGAGAAGCCGCAAGCTATCCCCTCCATAGGAGACGTGAAAAATTATGTCCTAGAAGGTGGTGTTGAAGTAAGCTTAGGGGATGAGATTCCTAATGCCCCCTAAAGTCCTCCTCACAATCATGTCAAGAAGTCACATGTAACATTCTCAAATAGTCTGAAGCCGAGAAAGTAGAAAAAGTAATTCAAAAATTCTTATACATCTTCTGAACGCTCCACATCAACATTTCACTCGTGGATGCAATAGAACATATTCTTACATATGGGAGATTCTTGATGGATATCATCAAAAAGAAAATACAGATAAAAGATATAGATATCTTGTGTTTTGATGAAGTGGTGAGTGCTATGATCCAAGGAAGTCTGCCTATGATGAGAAAAGACCCAAGATTTTTCAACATCCCTTACTTTATAGGAAAAAAACATTTCACAGTGTGACTCTAGGTGAGCATGAATATCATGCCTCTCTCTATATTTTGGAAGGTGGGATTGAAGCAACAAATGTCGACATCCATGACAATCCAACTAGTAGATGGATTACTGGTGAGGCCTTATGGGATATGTGAGGATGTTTTAGCCAAAGCGAACAAGTTTATCTAACATGTCGATTTTGTGGTTATCGATACGCACAAGATATGAGGATCTGAGATGTTGTTAGGAAGGTCATTCCATGCTACGGTCGATGTGATCATTGCCATGGGTAGAGGTTACTTGACACTCATGATAGACAATGATAAAATGGAGTTAAGACTGCCAGATAAGTCTTCACAACCATCCCCTAAGAACCCAAGCTGAAGAAAATCACCTCGTTGAGCCTAGAACATTAAACATGAGCTCTTATGGGAGGCAACCCAATTTTATTTCTATCATTAACATTTCCTTTAGGAACTTTCTTTGTTTAAATTTTGTATATGTCCTATTAGATCTTAAATTGATGCAAAAAGGTACCTTGATACTTTTGTTTAGTGTGGAGGCATAGTCAAAATTGGTACTAGTAGCACTAATATCAGTACCAATGACCTCTTAAAAATTTTCAATAGTGATTTCACAAAAAGTTGATACCACTAACACATAATTCGGTGGTATGGAATCTGTGATATGTTTATATATGCAAAAAGTTAATACCACTGACAACCAAGTCGGTACCATTGAGATTTTTTGGAAAAATCACAAAGCTATAGGAAAATATTGTGGATACCACCTACACACATGTTGTTGGCACCAACTCATATAGATCAAATAAGGATAAAGGATGTCATATGTCAGTACCACCAACACACAAGTTGGTGGCACTGACATCGAGGGAGAGACACTGACAAAATCTGATCCATAGAGGCCACTGGGAACGTTTCATCCACCAACACCACCGCACATGGTACCCTCGTTCCACCTCTTTATTTGAATTCTTACTATGCTGACATAGCCATGTTCAGACTTGGGGGTGTTGGAATGATTTTATCTATCTTATTTCTTATCCCATTTTAATTTAATTTTACTTATTTGCAAGAATAGTATCCTCATATATAGTGTAATAGTGGAGCCTAATTATTATGTTTTCATCTATCATAAAAGAAAAATGGCTTTCATGCCTCTTCAATGAAAATTAAAGAAAAAAATAATGGTCATATTTTCTAAGGTTATGTTACAAAGTCTAAGGAAACATCGACTAGAGGAAGTGTGTGTGTTAGTCAGCTTGAGGACACTTAGTATGAATGAAAATCTTAGTTTATCCAACATTTTTGTATCATAATGGAGTCTGATCCCAAACTAACCAAACATGCAACGAGACCTTAAATGGGATTCTTACAAGAAAAAACTTGATGAGTGCAAACTCATCACCTTTATTTGCATATTTTAATCTTTATTTGACAATAATTGGTTGGCTATTAAATAATGTTAGTTAATTATCTTATTTTTTAGTCAATTAGAGTTTTTACTTTATTTATTGGTCCTTTTTTAGGAAGACAATTTATTTTAAATCACAAATATTCCCAAAATTACTATTGAAAGATGTTTGCACAATTTTCTGCAGTGTTGAAATACATATATACGTTGCACTAAAAATGTCACATCTTTTGCGTACAAACTCCAAATTAAATGTGAAAATATGTGTTAGAAAGGAAATTTAATTTTATAAAGAAATAATATTTTTGGAATAATTTTGAACCTATGAAAGGATCAAAATCTGCTCGAGCTCCATGTTGTAGAAATCTACAACAAAGAGAATCAAATGGTCAAAATATTAAAAGAAGACAACTCAATAGATTTCTCCATTTGGACCAAGTAATTAATATTGTAGAAGTTTTCTCCTGGAAAATTTCATGTTCTTTTGTTTGGAAGAAAGAATGCAAATAAAGACTTAGTCAAATGCTAAAATAAAAAAGTCATCAATGTAGTAAAGCAGTTTGACCAATGTGACTTCAGGACGAAGCAAGAGATTTCTCTTGGGGGAGGGGGGACTCCAATCACTTTTTATACCTCTTTCTCTAGGATTTCTATTATAATTTTTTTCTTTACATTATGTCTGAGTAGTTCCCTTATGGGCATGGGAATTGGCCCCATAGCATGTCCTTTTTTGATGTAATCAACTTCATTGTTTTAGTAAAATAATGATTTTTATTCCGGTATGCCTTGATCATTGGTTGATTGATATATTCTTATGGAGTAATATGATCACATATCTCTACAAGAATAAACTCATAATCCCTTAATTGTGATTGTTATCTTTTATCCAATTCATCTTGTACTTGTTTTCATGGTAGAATGATTAATTTTTGTGGGGGTGCAAGGATCTCGGATTCCCCTAAGAATGAACTAATGATCTTTTGATGCAATCACTTGATTTAGATTATGATTCTTCTGCTCATTTGACTTATTTATTATATATCACAGAATCATTTGTTACCAAATCCTAACTCCAAATGACTATAAAGTCAATGGTGATAGGACCTAGATGTCTCTTCCTAGCATGGTATTATCAAAGTGTGAATGTAGAAGTGTAAAGCATAGCATAAATAAACAAATAACAAGATAAATACACCAATCATAATCTTGATATTCAATAAGATATATTACGAAATATTGTTTTATTATAAGATTCAATTACATATTCTAAAGTATACTTTTACCATTGTGCTCATGTATACCAGGGATCCTAAAACAAGTACACCTGAAATATCTCACCAAGCCCATCATCTTCTAGCCATCTCCGAACCTATAAAAAAATATGAGAAACAAGTCAACACATGAGGTGTTGAGCACAGGGCTGAAAGATACATATACATAAGATTTGCATAGTTTGAAAAGAGAGTTCAAGAGTAAACAAGCAAGAATATACATGTTAACTGTTTAGAAAACTAAGAATCCATATTTTATGTCATTTTACTCCATTATACCAACAATATCATGTTTTCATAAGGTCTTTGACCAACTTCCCATCAGAAGGGTCTATAAGGGTGCTCAAGATTAACTAACCCTTTTTATACGTAAAGGGACCTCAATGCCATCACCAAGAGTTAAGACTTTATAAAAAATTGTATAATGGAGTTATGTATATATGTGTGTTCAAGTTATAAGAGAACGAGACGAGACAAGCATCAAATACAATATTAGAGTACTACATAGCAATATCTGAGCAAGTAAACAAACACGCATACAATACATATTTTTCAAGCAAGAAAGTGATATTCATATAAATAGATAAGGCTTGTACCTAATTCAGATATTTCACAACCTAACTCATTCTTGACCATCTAGCCAAAAGCAATACCTGATTAAGAACAAGATTACATACAAGCATTAAATCATCATCACTAACCCTAACTAGGTTCATTTTAGGATTTTGGCCAAACTAGGTTCATGGTTTCTTATTGGTACCTTAGATGATCTTTTATTGATCTAGAATTCATCAAGAAGGTGTGGTTCAAGTTTGATGTCATTATGAGGCTCCATTCATCCTACATGAATATTTCAAAATTGGAGTTACATAACTAGGTCATGAGACTCATAACAAAGCAACCAAGGTCAAGTATCATCAATACAAGGGGTCCAAGAATAAGTGGGGCATAATATTCATGTAGGATGTTCCAAGATCTATATATCAAGGATCAACACGTCAACATACATTCAAAACCCACCATAAGACTTATATTATTAGGATTCAACTTATGACTTAAGTGGGGCATTCACATACAAGGCCCACAAAAATTAGTTCATCTTGTAGGTCTCATCGAGATGATCAATTTGGTATATTGGATCATTACATTTGGCCAAGCGAGTTGGTAGATATGGATTTTCATAGAATTGCATTAGGACTATATAGAAGGGACTTTAGGTGTTACCATTAGATTTATGCAGTGACACGGGCCGTTTATTGTACATCCAGTGGCGCCTTCGCGTCCTTCCTCTCACCCCTGCGCTGGCTGGTAGCCCAGGCGTTTGGCGTCGCGGCTGTCACCCACCCGGTGGGAGCTGACCGCGGTGGAGAGCGGCCCGTCCACAGAGGCGTGAGAGATAGAGAGTGGCGGAGAACGGCCCCACCCCCCTTGGCTGAGGTGGCATGCCCGTATTGGTTTCGCCTGCGCGTAGGTCCGTCATGACCGTGGCAGCACAGCTTGCAGGGGATGGGGTTGGATGCCTCCCCGGGCCAGAGCAGCCAGAGAAAGGCGCAGGTCAAAACATGAAAGGTGTATAGGGAGAAGTCCTCGAAGGGGAGGTTATGGCGGCAGCGAACTGCCCCAACCATGGATGGGGAGAGGTGGCTGGCGACGCCCGCCTAGGGCACGAAATTGAGGGGAAAAAAAGAGCCAAATGATCTGAAACGAATAAATAGAAGAAATCACGCTTCGATTTCATACAATGGGGCGTGGAATGGACCGATTGGCAAAGGTTCAAGCGGGTACGCTGTAGCAACTACTGTGTACGGACTGGAGGTAGGAGACAACCTCCAGTCGTTGGATCAAGGGGTTGGAATCCATGGGACAAGATCTGATGGCTGCAATTGATCTAAAAATAAACAAGGGATTGATTACTTGGCAAGTGGGGCGCCCCCTTATCTGGGCCGAGCACCCCAACATTGGCCCAATAAGCTCAAAAAGCAAGTTACTTCAATGAAGTTGGTGATAAAAAGTGAGGTGATTCAAATGACCATAACTTTGGACTCGTAGATCCGATTGAGGCGATTTTTATACTGTTGCAAAAATAATTGAACACTCTATCTCATGAAATATATTATAGATCAATATGATCATACTAATCAGGTTCAAAACTATTTACAAAGTGGTGAATCATTAAAGAGTGAAACTTAGATAAAAGAGCAAATCAAAGGCCCACAATGTGAAATTGATCATTGTAGGGACAAAAAGGAGTATATCAACTCTCCAATTATGAAATGGACATAAAATAGAGTAATGGACCACTTGACGAGAGAGAAACAGTAAAGTGAAGGAGTGAGAAAAAAGTCAGGTTGTCACAATAGATCATAGTGACACGATAACCTGATTCATGGGTTTAAACGACGGACGAGAATCACATGTCTCCGGATGAGATCTCATAGAGTAACATGTTCTATGGTTGGAAGAGGATCCACAAACGTTGGGATCAATGGATTTTTGGCAACTCTGGCCCTTGTGAGATTTGTCTGAAAGGACATGAATCCACATGGTCCTGATTTGATTATTGAAACTAAGAGTTGATTCATTGAGTAAATCATGCCTATTGGTGGTGATCCCCAAAACGTCATTTCCTTTTTTCATTTGATCTTAATTATTTTATTTTTGTACTTTTACATTCTGTTGCTAGAATAACCAAACTCTCAACAAACCGGATTTTCCATTCTTGTTCTCACGATTGGTTTTGGATTTCAACCATTTTCTTCTGTCGTCCTTTGGAACGATACCTTACTACTAGAATGTTGACTCATTACTTGTAACAAGTTGACTGACTCTTTAGAAGGTTAAACTCTAAGACTTATCCAAGTGATTTGGTATGCAAATGACATGCATTAAAACTCTAAGGTTACCATGTACACATGTTGATAGGAAAGGGACATATCATAGCTAAGAAAGACATCGTCTCGTAATCACATGATTCCATCCATATTTCATGACATTTTATCCATCAACCACCTTATGATGATCGAGTAACTAAATTGTTTCCTCTTGATTTCACTACATAGCATAATAGGTAACATGATAGCTAGTTTCTTTATATTACTCTAGTTTAAAAAAAAGACAAAAAATATAGATATGTGCATAACAATCAGTTGTGTAACAAATCTCATGTACATTGCATTCTCTTTTTGCATCATTATTTACATTATGTATCTATTTAGATTTCTCCTCATTTATAAAGTTAAAGGATACACATCCACATCCCTCCCAAGAAAAAATGCTATATTTTGAAGAAAGCCCATCATAAATCATAAATCATTCTAGAATAAGAGGGTAGATAAAAAAAGAGAGAAGTTGTCAAATAAAGAGTGAGAAAAAGATGTCTTGAACTCAATCAGAAGTAATATTCAAAGAGAAGTGAAAATAGTTACATGTATGCATTCTTTGACCCACACTCATCAATCAGATGAGACCTACAGTGCATTCATCATTCCAACATAATAGTAGGCATAAGAATTCATGCATTTTTCATTCCCCTTCCTTCTGTGGGTTCATCATTTTTTGTTTTCACATAAACAATTTGGATTCTACTTTTGATTCTTATTCATAGCCATCTTTTTCATTCCACACATTTCACTTTATGTTAGGCCACATATATGATTGATCCCCTCATCCATTCCTATATGGAGAACTGCTTCCAACATAGTTTGCTATGTAGAAAGGAGAAAATAGATAGGGAATCACATGGTGCATCAGGTGTATGTCCTATTGACTATGATGCTAGCTACTCTATTAATAGAGTTTCATTTATCTAAAGGTGGACATCTTTAATGAATATTTTTATTCACTTCAGAGTAGTTATTTGTTCAATGGTTGGTAAGGTCTAGTTCGGAACTGCTATGGTGGGTATTCAAAAATGTAATTCATATTTCTTGTCCTCTTTCTGACTTATTTCAAACAAATCCAAATGTAGTGTTTCTCGGGGGGGGGGGGGGGGGGGGCTATCCAAGCTTACAAGATTTTGATGCATCGGGTTAGTTTCTTTTCACATGTTTTTTATTCATGTATTTAGTGCATAATTACTCACTTTGATATAAAATATGCATTGTTTATCATTACTAGATTGTGAAACAATATTGCATAAATTAATATGTACTTTTGCCAAATTATGCTAAATCATCAACTTATATTTTAACATATGTTGGGTTTTCCATAATTCAGCCTATTTGAGTGCTTTAAGCACAACATAGTGCTACTGAAATAAAAGTCAGTGTACCAACATTAGGAGAAGTCCATCAGGGAATTCCAAAAAATTCGACGCTACCAAGACAATGCTCAGTGCTACCAAGATAGTGTTCGATGCTACCAAGAGTCGGTGCAACTGACTTTGTGCCTAGAAACTTTAGTAGCATATTTTATTGATTTAGTACCACCGACAGGCGAGTCGGTGGTACCAACGTTTGCACCCAAAATAGGTCAGAACTCATAGAAGCAACTCGGTACTACCGACGTACTAGTTAGTAGTACCGACACTTATCAAGGGTTTGAGTCAGTCGACAACTTAGTGCCACTGGCATCTAGTCGGTGGTATGAACTTTGTGTGATCAGAGCATATTAAAAATTAAGACAGATATGACTGATGAGGCTTAATGACGGCTAGAGCCTCATTTATGACTGAAGGGGAGTTCATCCAAAGAGATGAAGAATGTTCTATCTCATTGCAATAGAGCATAGAGATGAGAGAGGAGAAGAAGAAGGAGAAGGCCGCGTACCATACTGCTTAAACACCTTAAGGAAGTAGATTTATAGGTAGAACATTGCAGACCGAGGTACTCACAAAGAGGATCTTCCATACCAATTTATCCAAGGGTTTTCTTTAATCTTCTAATGTTTATCTTTCTCTTCCTCTTTGTATTCATTGATATAAATCATGTGGGGCTAATTCCCTTATTCCTTAGGACCCAGAAATAGCCCAATTTTGTGTTTTATTTGACTTCAATATATATATATATATATATATATATATATATATATATATATATATATTCCTCTAATTCTGGACATAAATTTATGATTTCGTAATCAATTTCCTATGCTTGATTACCACAATCAAATTTTTTTATTGTTAATTGCTTTCTGAGAGGGATTAAGGGTTGGACATGTTATAGAATTACATAGACATTATTTTCCCTTATGAGAGGGCCTACGATTGTGAAGGAAATAACCTAGAGATATGGCTAATGCACCTATATAATTTTTAAATTGCTGTGAAAGTGGGGTATTTCTTAGTATAGGTAGGGTATTACGCTTTGGGAGTGGGTAAGACTTGCTATAGGTCCTTAGTCTAGGGTTGAGGATAAATAATTATTAATGAAATGGAGTGAAATGTAATGTATATTGTAAAGAGTGGGACCCAAAAAGGGATCCACTCAAATGATATAATACAAGAGCCATGTAAAAATAAAGCAGCGGAAACAAAACTATTACAAAGTCACAATGTGTATCATTATGCAATTGTTCCTCACCTTAAAAGGTGATTCAAAAACTTGAACTAAGTACAATTGAAGCCAACAACAGAGGGTAACCCAACTATAAGTTATCCTTAAGTCCATGTCATGTAGATGATCTTCTTGAGTCGTTGACCTGTAATGTACCTATACCTGGGTGGAAGGGAACATCACCCAAAACATAGGAAACAATATAGAGGTCAACAAAGAGCTGAGTATGTACGCATAATAAAAACTTTGGGCATTATATTGGGGTAAAAATGTGAAAGAGATGTTCCCACAAGAAGGGGGCTATTTGCAATTAGGTGAGTTCAAAAAGAATATAACAAGAGAAATGAGGCATATTAAAATTCAGATTACAAGCATGAATAAAAGTGTCTTTCCATAACAATTATCAACAATCTCAATATAAAACAATAACTTCTGCATGCATAACAATGTAGACTAAATATACGTAAAATAGGGCCATAACACCATAGGATCATGGCCTAAAAGAAATAAGGGTGGAAACTCACACACCGGGCGGAATACGCACACCCTATATAAGTATGGTTGTACATAAGTACCACTATTCTAGACATTCCAGTCAAACATGTAGCATGCATAAAATAGAGAGGCAAGACTAGTATTTCATTCAATTTTTAATAAAAGGCAATCATAGCAAGTGGGGTACAAGAACCCACATAAACAAAGTAGTCTAAAAACTACATGGATATAATGAGTCAACATCAGGAAATATAAATGTTCAAGAAATTAGAGTTCATAAGGATTAACGGTTCAAGAGATGCATCATTAAAAGAAAGTAGGTTCTAGTCAAATAATGCCCAAAATAAAATAGAGGGTGTACATACCTTATGATCAGACCTAGATATTCAATAACACCTCCTAAGTTTAGGGTTAGGGTTGTCTCAACCTAGTCACAGTATATGTGCATACAATTAATATAATATGCATTAAATCCCTAGGTTAAAAATTGACCCTACTGTTGGTTGGAAATCTAGTTGTGAAACATGTCCCAATAAACCAGTCATATTTTTTTGATCCCAAAAACATATTTATTTGTATTATTTGGAAAAGCCAATAATTACTTATGAATTTTACAAGTTTAAGTCATTTTCTTGAGAATATGAAAATCAAATGTCAAATGATGCTTTTGCCCCTGAATAAACTTACAGATTATCAAGGCTCACTGTCATGCGGACTATAGAGAAATACACAGGAAACATCGCTCGGGTCAACAGAGTCAAACGGAACAAAATTCCTATTTTGCCCATTGTGGGTGTGACATGATAAACATCGGCCCCATGGGCCTGATAGGGCTTTCACCTGAGGTATTCATCTACCTCAGGTGCCATGGACTCATGTTGGAGCTTAGGTCAGCAGATGGTGCTTGACCCGACTTCTTCACAGGACGGGGGAATAGCTATCTTCGGCTAGCCATTGCAGAACCAACGGTCCACACAGGACCGAAGGTCACTGGCAGCCAAGGCAAAACAAGTGGCGACAGCAAGGGCAGCAGAGCCCAGTCACAGAAAGAAGAACATAGTGAGTACTAGACCTTAGTAGGTGACCACCTCACGAAGAGGCTAGCGAGACACGAGCGCGCACAACACTGAAACTCAGAGACATCAATGAGGACAAAGAAGACAAGCAGAGAACCATCACCATTCACAGACCAATGACATAAGCGTCGGAACAAACATGAGGTCTCAGCCACCTCGCGAGAACCCCAACATGCCCCTTACATATGAAGCAAACCCACGATGGGTCCTAGGGTCCAAAACCAAAGCGGGAGATGACAAAACACCCTTCGGCGGCAGCACAAAACAGGGGTGATTGGCGACTTTATCGACCCAGCCTTATGGCACACTTCGAGTCAAACTAAGTACGCAGAATGAAAGAGGGGAGCTTGTAGATGATTACCTCTGTCTTGATTGAACTGAGGGGATGAGCACTGCCATTTCTCGGTGTTCTTGTCAGAGAAGAAGACCAGCGCCGTCTACAGCTCCACAACGACCACACAAGCAATTGACCGGAGAGTACAAAAGAGTGGATGTCATAGATCAAAACTGGAACGATCGACAAGGTTCAATGGCTTTGAGGTGGGGAAGCAATGGTGAGGAAAGAGAGCAGCGGTGGCTGCTGTTGGGTAGAAATAGGAATTTTCGCCTTAGGGCTCCATAAGTGCTAAGTAATAGGTCGTTGGGTTTGCAGGGACGCGCAGAATCTTTTGGTGAAGGGAACATGAAGAATCAGTCAATCGAACATGAGAGGGAGACTAGGGAAAAGTCCATGAACTGTACCACCTGCCAGCCGCAAGAAGAGAGGAGGTAGGGAATGACTAAGTCCCCCTACCCGGTAACCCGACTACCCAAACTGGGCCGGCCGCATGACAAAATCTAGCCCTAGACCAAAGTCCAGGCCGTGACAAGATGACATCAATTAAATAGACCAAACCATAGGTTAAATCATATAAAATCTATTAGGGTCCAATTAAGGGTGGGTTTGATGTCCAAATGACCCCAAATTTAAGATGTGAGGAACTCAATTATGGGCTTAGATTTGGATTTTGAGGTTACTATATCTATAATTTAACCTTTGTGCATTAGTCATTCAATTAATGCAATGAACGAAGTCTAAAGGTCAAAGATGGTCAAACCTTCCACCTAAACTCGATTCTTATCCTATATGATACCCAAGTCTATCCTAGTTCACAAATCTTGGGTAAAGTAATCTAGATCATCATTATTGCTTATAAGTTTCCTAATTGAAATATTAAACTAGCAAAATCATGTGATTTCAACTCCATGGATCCCTAAATGAGTCAATCTAGGGTTTGAAGATTGAAATATGGTTTCGTTTATGCTAACACAGTGAAATTTAGATATTCAAAGGTAGACAACTAAAAAATGGGGAAAGAGAGATTGGTTATCCACATAATCAAATAGGGGTCTAGAAGAATGGGGAATTAGTCTATGTGTCTGGAATCGAGTATGTTACACATATTGTGGTGAAACTATAATCCTAAGGAATCCACCAATTTTTTATTACATTCCGCTGAATTTAGATTTCAATTATTGTCCTTAGTTATAAATGAACAACCAATCACTCTTTACCTAGACCTAGCTGATTAGCTATAGTTAGTAGTAGTCTCTGGAGTACATTTCCCCGAGTTCGACATTCATGCCTCATATTGCCTATACTACTCAATGTGTACACTTGTATTTGGTACACACAGTCTAGGCATTTCATCAGCCATTTCCAAATTGCTTGGTTCTTGGTTGAAACTGATACTCATGAGTATCATTTAAGAAGAACAAAATGCCTTTATCCAGGATAGGTAGATTACTAATTGTTCTCTGGTTATTGTTGAGTTTCTCATGAATTCAATGTAGATTGTGCCAATACTAAAGTCCACATGAACATCAAGTTAAGAAAGTATTATGACCATGTATAGTGAGTTTCTCTTCAGGCAATCATCAAGGCCATGGGGTTCTCAAAATGATGGATTGAAATCATGATACAGTGTACAAAAATTAGTTCCTTTCGTATTTTGATCAATGGCATGCTTGCCACTTCATTAAGAGCATCTAAAGTCTTACAACAAGGAGACCCTTCATCATCGTTGCTATTCATAGTGGTGATGAAGGGTCTTACCTACCTCATTAACAAAGTTGATGAAAAAGACATAATTAAAACATTCAAAGTGAAATGTGTCAAGATCAAGACACATTTTTTTTCCAACAATGTGCTTATTTTCACAGTTGGACGTGCTAATAGATTAAAACAACATAAGAAAGTTCTTACTGAGTTTTCCAAGATCACAAGGTTGTACACAAGTACTATCAAATCATGAGTTTACCTATGAAAATCTTACAATAACATAAGGGCTGACTCAAGTCAGTTGTAGACATGCACATGGATTTTTTTCCCACAAAATTATTTTGCATTCCTATTGTTGGATGAATCGGTATCCCAAAGAATTTCAACATGTTTTTATACAAAATAAAACACAAGTTTGACTCTTGGATTGACCTTATGTTATCTATGGTTATCTATCTCATTCCAATCAGAGTTGCATTCAGAGCATTGTAAGGTTATGGTCGTATATGTGAAAAATTCCTCATCCCATCCTCAACATTGTCATATCTTTTGCTGTGAAATTCACTTAGGGTGGGAAAGCCCGTGGTATTTCTTAAAGAATTGGTGAAACCTTCAGATGAAGGTGGGTTGAAGGTGCTAGACCCTAATGAGATCATGAGTGGCATTTCTCAAGGGATTCGACAAGTTCCTTTATCTCCTCATCGAAATTTGGGCCAAATGGATGAAAGCTCATTATGGATCTTAACTAGTTGAGAGAGACAGAGATAGAACCTCAAGATTCTAGTGCCTTATGTGTAAATCTTCTAAGGACAACCAATTGCAACATAGTGTTGATAGAAATAGTGTGAGGGGTTGTAGCAATGTTAAACCATTGATCAACACCAATTCAAACAATAGTGTTCCCTCTGTTCCTATTTTCTATAGGAAATTCCACTGCCCCGATGGAGCACCCTTTCCTACACAGACATATACATATTACACATGCTCCCCTTTAGAGACAAGATGATTACTAGGACTTGAATGTGGATCCAATGCGCAAACATTGTCAGTGTGAATATGAAACGATCAAATTGTTTATGACTCTAGATATTTTAAAAGAACTTGAATGGTGGTACATCTTAAGAATGGATCAAGATCTCCAATACCCAATGATATTTCTGAAGTGGTGGATTGAACCAACAGTACAAAAATAATAAACACATGCATGGATTTTGTGGTTTATGACTCACTAGTGTGTGTTTCTTCATCTGGTATGAAAGGAACAAAAGAATACACAAAGTGAAAGATATTAATAAACTGTGATTAGTTGACATAATAGCCTTCATCTTGTGTTGGAATGTGAAAACCACTAAGAGACTTTTTGTAAACTTAATGTTAGCATTAGAATCTATTGAGGATTTTGTAATTAATCTTGTGTAGTGTGTTTTCTTTGTTTGGATATGGCTCTATAGATGTCTTATTTTTTACGATATATCCTTGATATACGCTTCCTTTTGGCAATACATTTGCCTACTAAAAAAAGATTTATCTCAACTAACAAGGGCTAAGTTGTTACGTTTCCTATCAGTGCTAGAGTCATGATAAGCATCTAGTAAGTCACTAGTTACAACTCTCCACAATATAAATGAGAAAAGAGGACAGGTCCATTAAACCTTAGGTACAATCCACATCTTCCTAGTCATCACTCCATTGTCAAAACTACAATTTCTCTACCAAAAACTCATATATTTCTTTATTGTTACTTCGTTCAAGAAAACATCAATTAAATGCATTTTTTTACGTATGGCAGTTTAAAGGAAAGTAACTTTGGCAATACATAAACACCATTCAAAACAAGAAGGTGGACCAAATCATTGCGAGAACCAAGTCATAAATATTCCATGTGAACATCTCCTTGCCCAGTGAATTTATCATCCTCGTTACCTAATTCAACCCTAAAGTCAAGTATCAAAATAACACAAAACTTCAAAGGAACATAACTCACATCATATGATATGAGAAATTAAGGTCCCATCACATTTGGTTAGCTACTCAACATCCTTATGAGTGTCTTATATGATTATATATCTTTCTTCCATCATCACATGGTCGACATGGCTAATTCTAGGGTGAACATTTCATCTAGATTTTTTCATAGGGTGAGGATCATATAAGGAACTTATGGGAGATAAATCTACAATAGTCAGATTTAACCAAATATCCAAAAGATTCCAAAGTTTGTCATGAATCTTATAAACATTTATTATATCTACTGTTAATATTTCAGAACTTTTGGAGTTCGTTTGAATAATTATAAATTTCATATGGACCAAAAATGATAGTTGTTGGAGATTATTAGTTCGTTGCCTAAACAAAATTCTTATTTAATGAAAATTGGTGGAAGAGTTGTTATGATGGTATTGAAGTGTCATATACAATTTCAAACCAATAAGAGCTTGTTTAAAGGTTCAAAAGATATTATACAAGAACTATAGTTGGACTAAATTTAATAGTTCAACACATTTACAATTATTTCAGTGACACAATAAAACTTTCATAAAATGGGATTCCTTTGTTAAAATAAGGTGAATTCTTAATTGGAGCCTTTTTTATAAATTTTATTTTTGATAAATTTTGGAGAAATTGTGGATTTACTATTTTGGAGATATGGTTTGAAATCATGATTAATGGATAATGTGATTTGAATTACATTTTAAAGTATTCATGAGAAAATAAATGGGTTGTGAAGCATTGTATTTTTCTTATTTAAGGATAAATTTGAATTTCATAGGCAAGAATTTATTTTTGAAATTTGTAATGACTATAGAAACATGTTTTATGGTTTCATGAATGACAATTATTCTTTTTTACATATATTTTGTTAGGAGAATTACGTAAACCTCCAAATATTTCCATTTTACTAGCTTCATTAAATAGGGAGAGACATAGAATTTTTACATATGGAAGATTTTCTCAACATTTCATAACGTTGAATGTTTTAAAGGCACCAATTTAATTTAGTAGTAGGTTGGTAGTAGACATCATGTACAAAGATGGTATGAAATATTGATATATTATTTAGAATAAGGAATTAGGTTAGGAGATATAATAATTTTGTAGGTGTGAAGATATTTTGTTTTAAAAAATATTTTCATATAAAGGATTAATTATATTGTGAAATAGATTCCTTCACCAAAAATTTGTTTGAATAGTCAAACCAAGTAATTGTGACTTTCTTTTACCACAATATGAAATTAAATTTTAAAGTAATTTTGGCCACAACTGTTCTCCTCTACTTATATAAGCACACCCTATTAACTATGTCCATGCACACAACGAACAACTCATATTGCTTTCTAGACCCCTCTCTTGTGATTTTGTCCCAAGAATGTGACGACACCACGTTGTTGCATCGACATATCCTCTTCCTCTCCCATTTTCCCTTAAATAATGGCCACCAAAAAGGCCACCAGTCATGGTGCTACAATAACACAAGCCACTTTCTCTCTCCTTGAGTTAATCTTCTCTCTCTTTGTATCTTCTACACCTGACATCGAAAATGCCAAAATTATAGTTTGTTTCGATTGTGAGAATGAGTCGGACACAACAGAACTACTTGCATCTAAATGTTTTCATGTTCTAAAAGTTCCCTTATTTTGGACATCTATGGTGATTATGAAATAAAGGTTGCACATTTATCAAACATTGACCTTGATATCACGAAATCTTGTAGACTCAATTTTGGATCTATTATCTGAATCATAATATGGAACTTTTTAAACGTAGTACTTTTTTTGAAGATCTTTATCAAAATCTTGATCTAGAAGTTGATCAGTGACCATGATTTTTGGTAAGGTTCGATTATGAACTAAGTATGGATCTTGATACTAATCTTGATAATCTCAAACATGAAACCTTAATCATGGACATATACCACATCCAAGTTTAGTTATAAAACTTCAAAACCCTAAATGTTCATTGAGCCCCCTTTATGATGAAATTTCTATTTTTATGCATTTTCACTTGTTACATACCATGACTTATTAATCTTGGCTTTAGTTACTCGATATATTACTTTAAAATCTGACAAAGGTACGCTTTGTCCGTATATTAACCTTGATTATGTTATTCTTTGGTTGTATATTATAAGTACGTGTAACATACTGAATTCCAGGGTCTTTCCTGCATTTACCCACTTTCAAACTTTTCTTTTCCTTTATGTCCTTTAGGCCTTTTTTTAAAATTTTCTATCTTTCTTATGCTCTTTAGCCTCAATGTTGAATTTGAGCAGTATTCGATGATGTGATCTATATTTACCCACATTCATATCAATAAATGGACTTTGCACAAATATCTCAACTAATGTGTTAATTAGAGTTTAATAACACAAAATGACCATTTTACCCCTAATGTAATTAAATACCTTATTTTGCATAAAATCTCAATTTAATATTTTATTTCGAAAATATAAAAGTCTGATATACCCTCATAATAATTTTATGGCCAAATCGGTGGTACATAATTAAAAATGCAAGAAATGACTCATGTATTGCCTTTTCATAAATCATGATATAAAATTCATTAACTCTATAAAATTTAGTGAAAATATGTTACATGGATAATACATTGTGTATTTTAGTTTTAACAAAAATATGAAAGGATAAATGGATTATTTCACCTATCTAAAACTCTAAAATGACAAATATGCCACTAGCATAATTGGTGGTCTTAAATGATTTAAAATATAACATTAATATTTTTCTGGTGTAATTGTTTACTTATTCTACCATCACACAAAATTAGAGGTCAATCCGATATCATTTACCCACTCAATTAATTGTTGGAATATTTCTCTTTAATCCACCTTAATTACATTTGTATACCATTGATGGCATTTAATCCCCAGCCCTATCCGCCCGTCTCCCCTAGCCGCGCTCGGTGCGTTTCCCAGCGACAGCGATGGCAGTAAACTGTCGTTGCTCTCTCTTCCGCTCCTTCCTCTTCTGCTTACCCCTCCTCCCTATTTTCTTCCCATCCTCTCCTCATGCTAAACCCAACAGCCTCCTTCCTTTCTTCTTCTCCTTCTTCTTCTCCCTTGCTGACACCTACAGGGGCCGCCGCAGGTCACCTCCTCACGCCCACCTGCAGTCGCCCCACGAGACGCCTCTATGCTCTTCCATGCGGGCCGCCGGCAGTGCCAAGTGCTTCCAGGAACCTTGCACCGCTATATCAGCCCCTAACCTCAGTGCTTTTCCCTCTCCCGGTGCCATGATGTCTGGCTGAAGACAAACCATCACCCGTCGTGGTTGCAGAGACTAACCATGAACTCCATCTCTCTGCTTCAACACCCTCAGCAGGGCGAAGGCCATCATCAAGCCGGCACAACATGTACACCGACCATGATCACTAGCCGAGGAGGGACCTTCAACACCAAGACCATCGTCAACCAAACTGCAGATCTGCAACTCACCAGCCTCAATAATGGCAATGGCACCGAGACTTGCAGCTCCAGTATTTCTCTTTCGGCCTGGTGCTGACTTGTAATTCCTTCTAATTCCCCCTACTCAAATAAGGAAACCTGAGTTCCAAATGTTGTTCTTGGGTTTATTCAAAACGTGCATAGAGATCAGTCGATACCTCATCAGTGAAGGTTAGTATTAACATCCTTGCTTTCAGAAATGTTAGCTAACGTCCAACGGTTACAGTAACTCATGAATGCTGAAGGTAACTCATATAATAATCTATTAGACAATGATATGATGTTTTACTAACGCGATTGACTAGTCCATCCACCAAAGTAATTGTATCACATGCTACGTCAATATGCTGATTACAGAAATTTTAACTGAAGATGTACTATATCAGGAATTAGAGATCAACCCAGATGCGTACACCGTTTTCTAAGAAATCATACATGTATGCATGTATATGTTATCTTGTTGTATATGAGTATATAATTAGTATATTTAGTATATGATTTGTTTGTAGGCTGTAGTGTAGAGACAATACTAATCGGGCATGTTGTATATAAACATGAATACTATGTGGATTTGTGACATTAATATTTCCTCCTATATTTGATACAACACAAATCTCTTAATTAAATGAACCTTCTTTATTCTCTATATTAACTCATATTAGTCAATGTATGTTGTAACATATTAACCATTTAAGAGGGGAAGTCTAGCAAATATGTAGACTCGTATCTCGAATAACAAATTGGATATAAGCCAAGGTGTTAAGGATGTAAAACTTAGTGATGGTAACAAGTTATCACATTTAAGTGAATACCCTGGATCTACTCTCTCTCTCTCTCTCACACACACACACACACACACACACACACACACACACACACACATATATATATATATATATATATATATATATATATATATATATATATATATATATATATATATATATATATATATATATATATGGGCCCATCTTTATTGCCCGCGCGGGTAGCTACCCGCCCACCCTTCCGATCAATTTTTTTCAATTTTTTTTTTTCGAAATTGTAGAGGACTATTTTGTCTAGCTCTCCAAAAAATTTGAGCCAAAAATAATATCATTTGCCCATCAAAATAAAAAAACCCGTCCTTATATATATCTGCTGTATATTTTGTACAGAGTTACTTTTTTGACACCATAGTTACTTTTTTTACAGCATAGTTACTTTCTTAGCTAGGAGAGTTACTTTTTTGGCTGCAGGGTAGCGAAAATCCATGCTATCCGCGTGGGCAATGAATGAGCACCCTATATATATATATATATATATATATATATATATATATATATATATATATATATATAACCATATGCATATGTATATAATAATGATTGGAGAGATACATGTTAATATCAACATATATTTGCAATCTGAATTTATTTAGACTAAAGTGTCTATAGTTAAATTTTGGAATTGAAATTGATATCTAAGGGATCATATAGTCAGTTAGTATGATTATAAATCATATAATGTAATTAGGTGACAGAACTAGGCTAACAACAATATATATAACTAAACTAGGAAGGTCTAAATATGTTTGGTTTGGTTAACATTCTTAATGCATTTCTAGGATGAAATATGGCTTTGTGAACCAAAGTACATCGACCGAGTTGATCTTTAGGTGTGACCATCAGGTATGTGAATCCTGTTTATGTATGTGAGCCCTATTTCAGTATGTAACCCTTATTTAAATATGTGGACCATGTTCCCTATTATAATTGTGAAGAATGAATGTGGAATGATTAATGTGCAAATACACCTATTCCTCAGTTGGAATTTTATCCAACTCCATAGTACTAAATTGTTAGACTTGTAATCCCTATAATGCTTCTTCTTGGCTCTTATCATTATTTGGTTCTTCAAAATGCCTATGTTGGCTCCTTTATTGAAATACTTGGATATTTTTGAGTCTTAGGGAGCCCAGCTCCCCCTCCTCCTCAAACAGGTGCCAGAGCCCGGATGACCCAAGGAGTTGGTAATTACAGTGCGCTCAGGGGGATTCGCACCCGGGTCCCCCAGGGAGGACAAGCCAGACCGAACCACCTGAGCCACACTGGCTGGGTAAATACTTGGATATTACCTGAATTGCCAATGTTGGTTTACTTATTGGATTACATGTTGGGTTTTATTCCCATTTGCTATGATGCAATTTTATTTATGATTCACTCTACTGCCAAGTGACTTATTTATGCATGATATAATTATTGGACAAATGACAATGTAGTGTACATGAGTACAAACCATCCATAGGGCACTAGGGTTTTAGTCCCCCTGCCGTAGGCACTGGGGTTTTAGCCCCCTACCACTTTATACAGGACATTGAGGTTTTAGTCCTCCTTCCAGGCACTGGGGTTTTAGTCCCCCTGCCATTTTATATGGTGAGGTCCGGTAGGTGCCTCACCCTACATTGAGATGAGTTTGTGTCATACTATATTCATGCAATGTGATTATGGTTGATGTGGATCTATGACAGTCTTCAAATTCTTTTTTTTTCATTTCCCTCTTACTCTTGAAATCACTTAGTATAGTGGATCATTTATTATTCAATGTTTTAGCTTTATAATTGTCCTTTACCTTTATTGACACATACATTTTTATCTATCTCTTGCTGGGTGATCCCATCCACCCAGATTAGGATCAGAGTGTGCATAGAAGCTTGGTGAACCTGCCTAAGGCTAAGGAGATCTTGCACATCTAGATAGCTTGGACTAGTTGCATAAACTTTTGTTATGTTGTTTGTGGAAACAAGTTGTATTAGTTTAAGTCTTCCTCTACCTAGATCTTATGCTTGTATAAAGTTGTACTCCCATTTGGGAAATTTTTATAATGTACTCTTTACTTATTTTGAATAAAGTCAAGTTTTAATCTTCTGCTGCTACACAATTGGTGATTTGTTTGCCATGGTTTTTAGTAGAGACTTGGTCTTTACAGTACGAGTCATATGCTTGGCTTACTCTAATAATATGATTCGTTGATCCTATAAATAAGGTTATAATAATGTTATATATAGTTTTATCAAACTCAAAACAAAAATAAAATCATCTAGGTTAGCTCCCACGATGGCGATTGGGGGTTCTCCACCCCCTTCCGCCTCCACCCTCTCGGCAGGAGCTAGTAGATCCAAAGAAGTCAAAGACTAGTTCTCCTCCAATGGTGATGTTACCGTCGGGCGCGATTGGGTGAAATCAGTAGTAGGACCGCCACCCAAACTGAAACGCATAGTGGTGGCAGACCCCAAGGTCCCCTTCATCAAGGAGGGCGACAAAAGGCTATGGATGAGGTTCAACGATCTGATAATGGATGAGATGGAGGATTACCAAAGATATTCAGTGATCATTTAGATCCTTGGTAAAAAAGGTCTTCCGTAGTAGTTGGAGGGGTGGATGATCAGGAATTGGAGGCCAAGGGGTGAGATCAAGGTCTTCACGTTGGATGGAGGCCTCTTTCTAACTAGGTTCGCAAGTGATGCCGATCGAAATGGGGTAATGCTGAAGGGGACCTGGTTCTTTGACGAACAACTGGTGCTCGTCAGTAAATGGACACCTCAAGCTGACACCTAGAGAGATGCCTTAACCACTACTCTGGTATGGGTCTCTGTCCTGGATGTTGGCAAGCATTGGACCTCTAGGGTCATTGCAGTCATCTCCTATGTGGTTGGAGTTCCCAGAGCAATCGACAGACAATCAAACAGATCTGATTAGGGCTGTGCGAGATTTTGAGTCGATATCTTCACAGACAAAGAACCACCCCCGGAGATCACAGTTGAGCTGCCCAATGGGGATGAATGGGAAGTGAGGATAAAGTATGAAGCTTTGCCTGATAGGTGCAACACCTATAAGGTTTTCAAAAATAGCACTAGGGAGTGCCCTGGAGAAAGAAGCAAGACTATCTTCCAAGTGCCCCCCATGTTCCTAAACAACCTCGAGATAGGAGAAGAATAACAACTAAATCTAGACCCCCGCCGATGTCTAGGAAAGTAAAAGAAAAAGTTACCATCGACATCCCTTCCAGTGCAAGCACAGAGGTGGTGATAACAACAAAGAGTACAACTACCTCTAAAGAAGTTGAGGTGGTTGAAGCTGGAGAAAAACTGAATACTAAAATGCACAACAACACGGAGGTGGCAACAACAGTAAAGGAAACCACCACAACTCAGGAGATCATGGTGGTCGAAGAGGGTGAAATACTAGACAAAGTGGCACACAGTAGATCAGTGAGAGAAGTGTGTAACGAAGGGGTGAAGGACAACAACCCATTCTCGATGCTTGACCAGATGGATGATGAGGACCCTGGAGGTACATAGAGTGGGAAAAGTAGGAGCCCAAGGAAAACTAGAAGCACGACAAGGAAAGGTAAGAAGAGCACTCTCCTAGAGGAAGGGGGTGGGGAAACAAACGATATGTAATGTCAATCCTAGCATGTAATGTGCAAGGAGAATCCCTATCTGGGAGCCAGTGGGAGTTAAGGAAGGCGATAGAAGAGATTGGGGCCTCCCTGGTCGTTTGCTTGGAGACTAGGATAAGAAGAGTAGTTTGTGAGCGAGTGGAAACGTGATTCCCTATAGGTTGGAATTCCATTTCCAATTTGGAGCAAAGGGAAGGAGGGCGAACAGTGATCAGATGGATCAGTGAAGTTTGGGATGTGGATGATATTAATGCTAGCGATCAAGTGGTTACAGTTTCGTGCTGCAACCATGGTGGAGCCTCTTTTATCATGTCGAGCATTTATGGTTAATGACTAGAGACTAATAGGAGAAGAATGTGGAAGAGGATAGCTGATATAGCTCAGAACAAAGTCCCTTGGATGGTTATTAGAGACTTTAACAATGTCAGGAAAGCTGATGAGAAGTATGGGGGGAATAGAGTACCCGATAGAATTCTTGCTGCTTTCAACAACATGATATAAGATGTAGGCCTGATCGAACTAAATAGGGTGAGAGGTAAGACTACTTGGTCAAATAAACACGATGCGAAATGGTGGATAGCTAGCTCCATCGATAAAGGACTAGTTAATGAACAATGGCTCAATATGTGGCCCAATGCTTTCATCAAGGTCGGATCTAATCCGTTGAGTGATCATGCATGGATGAAGATTGACTTGGTGGACAAACTGAACATCAAGAGGTCGTTTCTCTTCCTGAATTGGTGGTGTGAATGGCCAGGGTACAAAGAGGTAGTCGAAGCTAGTTGGAATACTAGAGTGGAGGGTAATGATCTATTCATAGCTTTAAGGAAGATACAAATCACTAAACATGCATTAAAGAAGTGGAGTAGGGAGAAGGTGAACCTACATAATCTATTCGGTGCTGCCAAAAACAACTAAAAATAGATCATGGAAAAGCTAAGGAATGACCCCCTCAATGAAGAGATAACCAAAGAAAAACAAGCAGTTGAAGACATAATTCGTAAGTGAAAGAAGGTGGAGGAGGTCTACTACTGGAAGAGGAGTAGATGGAGTGGCTGAGAGATGGGGATCGTAACACTAAGATCTACCATAGGGCTGTCAAGAAGAAAGAGATGAAGGAGTCTATACATGAATTGACTGATGATTAAGGACATGTGCAGAACAACAAAGAAGAGGTTTCATTAAATGCTATTAACTTCTTCAATGTGCTATACAACCAGAATGACAATAGTAGAGCACAGAATATGGATTTATGATTTGAAAGAAAAGTGTATGGCACTACTAATGACATGTTGTGTGCCCAAACCAATGAAGAAGAAGTAAAAGAAGTAGTCTTCTCCATCAACCCCGACAAAGCTCTAGGGCCCGACGAGATGAATGGGAAGTTCTTCCAAGCTATGTGGAACTTGGTCAAGAAAGATATCACAAAGGCAGTAAATTGGATCATAAACGGTCATAGTATGGTGCGGGCTGTGAATCACGCTTTCATCAAACTGATTCCTAAGAAAAATGAAATACTAAGTATAGCTGATTATAGGCCTATAGCCTACTATAATATTATGTATAAGATTGTTGCTAGAGTACTTGTAGGTTGGCTGAAGAAGGTTCTCCCTTACATCATATCTAAGGAATAGAGTGTGTTTATCAAAGGACGCATGATCTCTAACTGCACTTTGATGGTGGCGGAGTTCCTCATTGGGTTCAAGACCAGAAGAAGTAATGCTAAGGCGTGTTTGAAGGTCGACCTCACCAAGGCGTACGATGATGTCAGGTGGGAAGCGCTGTGGTACCTAATGAAAAGGATTGGTTTCAACGATCGGTGGATTCAAATTATAAACAATGTGTTGCTACAACCTCATTCTCTATTCTTCTCAATGGGGGACTTGTGGGTTTCTTCACCGCCTCAAACGGGTTAAGACAAGGGGATCCACTATCTCCCTTGCTGTTCACCATAGTCATGGAGGGCCTCATGAGGATGATGAACGATGCGGAAACCAGAGGTAGAGTGAATCCGTATAAAATAAAAAGTATCAAAGTCAACTCACATCTAATTTTTGCAGATGACGTTATGTTGTTCTCTACTGGTCATGCCAAAAGACTGAAGGAGATCAACATTGTCCTGAGGAGATTTGGCAAGCTAACATGACTCTACATAAGCACAATCAAATCCAGGATCTTCCTTTCTATGTCTTGTGATGGAAAAAGAGGCAGAATGAGAGAAGCGAGTGGGGTCAGGATTGGTAGGCTCCCTACCAGGTATCTCGGTGCGCCGGTGGCTGGTGGGAAAGGATCTTCAAAAGATTTCTCACAATTTTTGGATCAACTGAGAACCAAGGTCAATGGTTGGTGGGCTCTACAACTATCCATGGATGGTTGACTACTACTCGTCAGATTAGTTATTCAACCCGTGATCAGATTTTGGAATGACGTCTGTGATATCCCTATCCTTGTTGCGGACAACATGAGGAGGATATTTGCAAGCTTCATCTAGGGGGAGAGGGGCATAATGTGGTGTGGGAAACCATAGCCAGACCTTATCGCAAAGGAGGACTTAACATCACATCCACAGTGTTCTAGTGAAATAGGGGAAGTGTAGAAGAGTGGACAGGTTCATGTGAGAGAACGATAACAAATGGTCTACTTGGTTAAAGATGAGATACGAGAGTCTGCAACAGGGATATGATGGGAGTTCATCTAGGATTTGGAGAAACATGTGTAAGCAGTGGATATGGATCCAAACCTACTGTGGTGTTGATATTAATGGTGTAGTGATACTGGTTAACCCCAGAGCGAGACAATGGATCAACACGCATAATGGGGAGGATATGCCTTGGTTTGGACTGCTTTGGAATCCCAATCACATTCCCAAATGGAGCACCACGACATACAAGGCCATTTTGTCAAAGCTGCCCACCTCAGAAAGGCTCAGAGGTTGGGGTTTGCAGGTTGATGGTATATTCCTATTGTGCAAGAAAGAGGAGGAGGGCCATGATCATCTTTTTGGCTCTTGTACCAACTTCAGAAGGATATGGACCACTGCTTTCTTGAAAAGTGAATGGGAGAAAATGTTGGAGGATAATATTACAAACACGATTAAAAAGTTGTTGCTAAAGATTAAAGGCAAAACAAGAATCGCCTTTGGCGGGTTATGCATCATATGTGTTTGTTATTATGTCTGGGACGAGAGGAATAATAGAAATCATGGCAGGAAGGCTTATAAGGAGGATATTGTAATAGATAAGATATTCAAAGCTCTGAAATAGATAATGAGAAATAGAAAAGGCTTAGAGTCAGGGTTGTCTGACCAAGCCAAGTTATACTGGGGTTTTTGTAGATAAACACCCCATGTATAGTTTTTTTAGATCATAGGGCCTATCGTCTACACATGTCCTTTTGTCAATACATTTACCTATTCCAAAAAAAACATAAATAAAATATCCATTATAAAAATTTGGTTTACCTTGTTGTACCTTCCTGTAACTTTGGGTAAGGGTGCAAGCCTTGGCTTACCTTGTTGCACCTATCTTTCGGTAAGGGCACAAGAGGCAGTGCACATTCCCATATTGTAGGGTAAGGACACACTTTTGGAGGGTACCTTGGTATATTTATTACATGGGCCCATCCAGTGAAATGTTGGTTATGGCATTGGCCCCAACGACAATGTCTTCTCGAGTATACTGAAAATTGTAAATAAAAGATGCTCAAATTTTGAACATTTGACATTTTGGACTCATTTCATTTCTTGTGGATTATATTACTTTCTGCTAACCATTTATTTCTTTAATACTACAAGTTTCATTTCTATTTTAGAAGTGTACCAACATATTTGCATTATTTGTGTCCGATTTTCTTGATTCTAGGTTTATGATGACTAATTAACTAGATCTCTTCCGTGCTCGACAACTCTGATGAAAAAGACAAGTACACAAAATCATATAATGGGTTGGTTAGTTTTGTTCAATTCTCTATGTTCTGAATTAGTATTCCTTTTTGTATATGCATGTTTGTTAAGTCCTTCAGCCCACTGAGGGATGAGCGCTTCAATCCCTTTACCACTGTCTAGGTAGTGGGATTGTGTAATGACCCCACCCCTCAACAACCCCCAATTAAGGAAGGCCAAGAATCTAGAGCCATTATCCTAAAACATGATCATATGGTTATGCAAATAATAAAAAATAATAAATAAATTCTACCACAACTAAGCTTAATGCAGGATAGTTTTTTTTTCTTTTCACATACCTTTGAAAAATAGGATTTTAGAACTTTACCCAAGGAAAGAACTAGCTAACTATAATCCTATGAACATTATTTAGCCTTGTTCTTTTTCCATGTCACTTTTATTGAACATCCAATTTCCATTAAGGTTGTAGACATAACTATATGTTACCCTAAAACACTGACAAACAAAACTTCGGTCAGTATAATGAATTGGACTGGTATGTGTGGGAAACTAAGAGTTTGCATATAATTGTAAAAACATAACCACAAAAGTTATTTATTACAAAAAAAATTACATTTTCTTGATAACCTCTCAAACTTTTTTACTCAAACTCTGGCATATCCTTCTAGGGTCTTGTCCCGGTAGTGAACAAAAAGGTCACCTTCTCAATATGGAACCCAGGTGCCAAGTTGGTCTTCCCAATCTAGGGCCAAACCTAGATGTCCTTCCCAATTTGGGTCCTGGTATGATCTCATGGGACCTTCCCAATCTGGGGCCAGGTCAGACCTCATATGACCATCCCAATATGGGGCCTGGTCTGACCTTCCCAATCTTGGGCATGGTCTTTGGTCCTAGCCATGACTCTTCATTTCCTTTCATTCAAACATCCAGAGGTGGTATGTTGGGTTCGAGCTGGTTATAAGCATACTTTTTTATAGTATTAGTCATTTTATAGATTGTAGGAAATAAAATTCATCCAAGCATTTAATTTCAAGAAATCGGTTAAACCTTAGAAATTGCCATGAAACTAGAGCGATTAGTCATGAGCGTAACCACATACCTAATTTGGTAGTCTCAAAACCATGAAAGATTTCTAATGTAATCAAGAAGTATAATCAATCAAGCCAAGCAATAAATCAAGCAACTTGACCCTAAAAAGTATTTATAACACCTGATTGTTATAATTGTATCCAAACATCTTTTATTGACTCGGGAATCCATATCTAAGGTTTCTAAGCCTTATTAGGGTTTCCTTAGGGTTTCTTGGTTTTACTTTCCAATTTTACCCTTTTTAGGTCAACAAACCCTAAAATTACTTTTTCACTCATAAAAACCCTAATTACTCAAATTATCCAAATTATGGGTCTTAATTCACAAATTAGTGCAAGAACATCATTTTTGTGCCTTCTTGATCGATTTCCACATTTAAATCCATTAAACCCCATAATTATCAAAATTAGGGTTTGTAAGTTCATTAATGCACTTCTATAATCATGGAAACCTAATTAAGAAAATTATGAAAAAATATCAACTAATTAGATCTAATCCATCCTTTTTATGTCAAAAGGCTAGTCTTTGCTCATAAAAGTCAGGGAACATCATTAGATCCATTAATATTCAAAACTTAGGGTTTAAATTTATTTAAAACCATTAAAGATAACCTTTTACACACTCTTTCGAGTTATAAGCAGATATAGGCCTTGAATTCATTTTTAATTGATTCTACATATTTTTCTCATCAAAATCCATATAAAAGGAGAAATGGTGGTGCTAGGGTTTGATGGATCAGGGGGCGATCACGAAGGAGACTGTGACGGTGACTAGTCAAGAAAGTAAGGGGATGGAGACGGAGACAGGATCTTCGATCCTGGGGCTGCAACAACAACTGAATGTACAGATGTTGAAAGCAATACAGGAAAGACGAAATAGAACGAGCACCATCAAAAAGAAAGCAAGGAGTACGTAGGAAAGGAATAGCTACACATTTTGTCCCTGTGGTCGGAATGAATTTCAATGTAGCCAGGATGCGATGACAATTAGGAGAGAAGTTCATGGAAGATGAATCCCTAGAAAAGAACAACCACAAGGATCATCTTTGGAAGGGGGTTGACCCGTCGACCATCCAGGGTCATCCAGTGTGACGTCACAACATACATATGTGAAAGTTATCACCGGTAACTCGACTGAACAAGTCGGTGCTGATAGTAACCTATTCTTTCTGGAGAAGCTTTTTGAAGAAAACCTCCCATTAGGAGAAGTCACCCTTAGTGAGATGGAAGGTGTTCCTTACCTATTGATCGAATCCGAAGCAGAAGATGAATTAGTCAGACCCTGGAAGTTTGCAGTTGTGTTTAGGTTAATTGGGATTGATATTGGTTATATGACCCTTAGGGACAAGATTAAGCTCCTGTGGCAGATTAAGGGATGTTTCAATATGTTTCAATTGGAACATGGTCATTTTGTCATTCATCTATCCTGTCAAATTGATTTTGAGATGGCACTTATGGGTGGCCCATGGAATTTTTTTGGTTGTACCTTGGTGGTCTGGGAGTGGTTTCCAAACTTCAAGCCATCAAAAGCTCTCCCAGACTACATCGTTACCTGGGTTAGAATCATCAATTTACCCTTGCATTTATATGTGGACACTATCTTCCAATACATGGGGATGGCACTAGGGTGCTTAATCAAGGTAGATGGTCACACTATGAATAGATCCAGGAGTAGATTTTCCTAGCTAGCTATTGAGATTGACACGTCAAAGGAACTGACGTTGTCGATCCTCATTAATGGGGAAGAGTATGAGGTCTACTATGAAGGTCTACCATGGGATTGCGCTAAATGTGGCAAGGAAGCGCATATCTCTAAATTTTTTAAGGATGAGATAGGTGGAGAAGAGGCAAGTAATTCTACGACTATATCTACCAACAAGACAGACCACCAAATTTAGAATGGTCCCCATCAAGGTGGTTGGCAGGTCCAAACAATAAAAGGCAATGCAGGGAAGCGTAAGATAATGCAGAGCAACAATAAAATGAGCTCAGTTAATAGGTTTGTCGGGCTAGAAGATGATGCTACAAATGATAATCACGCCTTTGAATTTGAGCAAGCAACTAATGCCTCTGTAGATAAAGCTGAGCAGGATTGGCCGACGAAGGTTTGGAGGAAAACAAAAGGTACCACCATTGTTCGATGAGATCACAAACAACATCCCAACCATGACAGGAAAACTGGAGAAGACGAAGAATGTGACTCAGGACAAAAAAAACCATATTGTTGTGAACCCTAACGTAAACCAAGTCATTACTATTAAGGATGGGGAGGATGTTTTAGATATGGAGGCAACATTAATAGATGATGGCAAGGAATAAGAGGTTAGTAGCATGACATTATTGGCTAGACTGAAAAAAGATAAGCTGGGAAAAGGAACACGTGACAAAGATAAGGCTCTTCTCCCCTCGAAAACACAAGCACAAGAAAAAACTTGAGCACAAAAAGAAAAGGGAAGAGTAAACCACCAGATCCTTCAAAACCAATGGAGACGTAGACCAAGGCTACATGTACCTCTAGAGGAAAATGGAATAGTTGCCATGTCAGAGTCACTGTCAGAGACTACAACTGAAGTAGTTGTTCAGGTTGATGCACACAATTAGAACTCTAGTCTTTGTCCATTCTTGTATTAGTTTTTTCTTTATGCTAGATAATCTCTGTTGGAACATAAGAGGCATTGGTAATGACCACACATGCATGGTGCTCAAAGATAATATCCTTATGAAAAAACCAAAGTTGGTTGTTATTCTTGAACCACGTATCAGTGGTCCTTTTGCCACGAGAACCATTAAGGATCTGGGGTTCTCCAAGTCCTTTTGATGCGAAGCTAGAGGCTTTGTGGGAAGGATTTGGGTCTACTAGAAGGAGGGAGACTGTGATATTTGTATTGTCAACTACCATAGACAATTCATTACATGCAATGTCAACAACTCAGTGTTGATCACATTCATCTATGCAAACCCTCATATTATTATCCACAGGTTTCTCTGGAATCAACTTGTAGACATGAGTAAAAGCTTTAACCTACCTTGGGTAGCTATTGGTGATTTCAATACTACTCTTTTGCTTGAGGAGAAGATGGGAAGCTCTGACTATGATTTCAATGAAGCCAATCTCTTTAACAATACCCTTCTTGAAGTTGTCTTATCAGATTTGGGTTATAATGGAGCTAGATACACATATATACATGGTCGGTTGAGGGAACTCTAGGACCGAGTAGTGGCTAATGCAAAATTCATTCAAGATTACCCACAATTTATTCTACAACAACTTGAAGGTCGAACTCTGACCATTGTCCTATCCTGCTAAGATCTACTACCCAGGTTACCACTACGCCCAGATTTGTTATAGAGAATCATAGTCAAATAACCCATCCTTTCAATATGTTATCCAAAATAGTTGGAGACCAGATATAGAGTTTCATAAAGCTCTGCGACAGTCCAAAAAAGACATTACGAGCTAGGCTTCTAAATCTAGGGAACAAACAGGTAAAGAAAAGAAGAGAATTCTTAGAAATCTTGAGATTTTACAGGCTAACTTGTCTGGTAGGTACGATGATACTACTGTCAATCTTATATCCGAGATGGAGGCTAGATACAATGATATTCTTAAGATGGAAGAGGATGATCCCAAGCAAAAGAGTCATATAAACTGGCTGATTAATGGGGACAATAACACTAAGTTCTACAATGCTTTTGTTAAATAGAGAAGATGACACAACACCATTACCATGCTAAAGAATGATGCTGGTGAACGAATTATAGATGAAGCTGATATTCAAAACTTGGTGTGGTGTCATTTTAAAGGAATTTTTACGAAGCCTATGTACGTCGACCAGGCTGAAGTTAGTAACTATTGCGGCTCTTCCAGGCCCCTCACCAGCAAGGAGTATCGGGCAGTTGAGTGAGTCCCTATCGTTCAAGAAGTGCAGACAATCCTGGCCAAAACTAACCCCCATAAGGAACCAGGCCCTGATGGTGTTGATGGTTCATTTCTTCTAAAAAATTGGCATGTAGTGAAACATTCACTTCTTATAACCATTAACAAGGCTTTATCGGGTGCGATAGTAGAGGAGAACTTATGTAATGCGAGTGTCATTTTAATTCCCAAGATATCTAAACTAGAAAGATGTGAGCAGTTTAGACCCATTCTCTCAACAACAACATCCTGAAGCTTACCTCCAAAGTTATTGTTGAAAGACTCAAAAGCTTCCTATCCAAATGGATTTCCCCTACCCAAAGTGCATTCGTCCCTGGACAACAAATTCCCGATAATATTATGGTTGCCCAGGAAATTATACAAATTATGAAATGGAAGACAACTCACAAGGTGATGGCCATCAAAATTGACTTATCCAAGGCATATGACAAGATGACTTGGCCGTTTGTTGATGATACTTTGATCAAGATTGGCATACCAGAGTCCTTTAGAAAATATATTCTCAATTCCATTTCAGGGTGGAGAGGCTTCTATTATCTGGAATGGGAATCTTGCAGGCTCATTTAGTGTGACTAGGGGTCTTAGACAAGGAGACCCACTGTATGGTTACTTATTTGTGCTTTTCCATGAATGACTATGTCAGTCTATTGATTGTCTTGTATGATAAAAGAAATGGACTCCAGTTCGTCTTTACAAGAATGGACCCAAGATCTCTCACCTTTGTTTTACTGATGACCTTTTTCTCTTTGCAAAGGAAGATGGATCTGAGATGCGTACTATTATTAATTATTTTAATAAATTTGGGGCCGTCTCTGGACAAGCGATCTCAGTCAGTAAATCTTGTGTTCACTTCACCAAGATATGTCAATTAGTAGAAGGAGATAGATCTGCAACATCAATGGCTTTACACAATCGAATAATATGGGAAAAATACTTGGGAGTACCTCTAATTCATGGGAAGGTGAAGATGGATACCTATAGTATTTTTCTGGACAAAGATGCCTCTAGTATCAATTATTGGTCTTCCAGAACCCTCAATCTTACAGGTTGAGTAAGCCTAGCTAAAGCTACATTAATAGCCATTCCCAACTATGTTATGCAAATCACAGTTCTACCGCTTAAAGTCTGTGATCGTATGGATAGTAGCATTCAGTCCTTCATCTGGGGTGGTAGCCACAAGCATCACGTCACTTCTCTTATATTCTGGAACACAATCACGAATGATAAAAAGTATGGAGGCCTTGGACTAAAGTCCATGAGGGAGTTGAACCAGGCACTGATCCTAAAACATACCTGGGACCTGATCTCAAATAGGGAATCATGGTGATGTGTGGGACTTCATGCTAGGTATGAGGAATATAAAGGAGGGTCATTGCCTTATATCGCGAGACTAGGCCGAGTTGCCTTACAACATAAATCCTTCCTAAATGATAACTCTATTATAATCCTGGTGGATGGTAGAAGTACTAACATTTGGTATGATAATTGGTGGGGGAGTCACCAACTTATAAAAGACCTTGTCACTAAGCCTATTCCTATCGAATTGAAGGATCTGAGGTGGCTAGTCTCATCAACCTAGAAAACATGTGGGACATAAACTTCCTGAATGAATGGCTTCTGCCAGAGATTGTGAACAAAGTAGTGTGCCCTACCATCCCCTTGACTAATGATGAATATGATACACGAGCATGGTGCCACACTGACTCAGGTGGTTTACCTCACACAGTTCTTGTGATATTCTGAGAGAGGATAAGAACATCGAATATGATAGTGAATGGAGTATGATCTGGAAGGCGAGAGTTGCAATGGAAGTGAGATATTTCCTTTGGCTTGTCGGGCATAATGTGATCCTTACAAACTATAGAATAGTGGCAAGGAACATGGCTCTTGACAAAACATGTCCTATCTGCGGGCTTATAGAGGAAAATATCGTACATTCCTTGAGAGATTGTGAACATGCTACCAAAATCTGGAAAGAGGTCATTGACATGGGAAATTGGAATAGCTTCTTCACAGAGATGAATAGGTGAAAATGGATTACCAAGAATTTGTCTACTACTGGTCCTTTAGACCTTCAATTCACAATGGACTAGTGGAAACTCTGGAAGTATAGAAACGTGCAGGTTTTTGAGAATAAAATGAAGACTATGAGCCATGTCAAAGCTCTCATTGACAAAGATGTTGTGATCTATCGGAATGCTTGGGTAGCGGCAGAGGTGATTAGTCAAAACCATGTGGAATTGAGTACTTGGAACAAACCTCAGAGAGGTAGTTTGAAGCTAAACACAGATGCCACGTACAATGGTAGGTCCCAACTATCTTCCATTGCAGTTATCTATCGAGACAACAATGGAAGACGGTGTGGAGGCTGGGCAAAAAAGGTTAGGACCACTAGCATTCTTGATGTAGAAATTCAAGCCATCGAGGTGGCCACAAAAGTTGGACTGAGCTTATACTGTGATAGTGTTTGTTTCGAAATAGATTCAAAGAATGCTAAAGGGGCACTGGAAGATTCTATTTCTAATCACCCAAGATTATCTAGATGGTTAGAAGAGATTAAACTAAAGTGGAAACTTGGATGACTTTGCTTGTATACTAAGAGGGAAGGGAACAAGGTGGCTGATCAGTTGGAGAAGTTCCACCAACAAAACCAAAGTGGCTTCTATTTCTATAGAAGTCCGCCAAATGTCCTAGTTGATATTATCAACTCGAAAGCATGTAATGGTAGTAGTACTACGACATTTAATTATATTTCGAGTATTGGTGCTTGTAATGTTCAGTTTGATTTAGCTTGCATGAGAGGGGCAAGGTGAATAAAAACCCTCTGACTTACCCAAAAAAAATCCATATATTACATACTTTAACTGGGTTACCAATAATTAATTACGAATTTTGTAAGATAAAATACCTTTGGACCAATAACAGAGAGCCATGTCATCCTATTTATCCCTTTTGTTCTTTTCCATGTGGATTAGGTCTCAACGAATCAGACTTAGCCACATAGAGGCTTACTCCTCATGAGCAAGACGCTGAACCGAGACAAAAACCCATGACTGCCCTTGCACCTTTGGTTCTGGGGCCGTTCCACATTTGGGGTAAAATAGTCTCTTACCTGGCCTTCATCTTCAACCCTGCAAGCTTCCCTTCTTGCAACCCAACACCAGCTACGTAGTCAACTCCAACGTTGACTCCGGGCGTTTGGACTCAGGATCAGCTGGCAGAGGTTCCATTACATCCGATACCCCCACCCAAGCCAAAGAGGGAGGCAATTTTTCTAGAGGTGGTACTGAAAAAGAGGAAGAGAAGGTGGCACTCCAGCGGATAGAGCAAGAAGAATGAGGAGGAAGGTGAAGTCTTGATATCAAGTTGTTGGTTGGTATGGCCATGTTTGGCGTCATCGAACCTCGTGGACGAGTTTTCCATCTCATAGAGGTGCAGTATTCCCTTTTATAGATCTAGGTTGTGGTGGATGAGCAACTCGAGAATAGGGATTTCCTGATAAGCCTTCCAAAGTATACAAAACATGGTATGTATGGGTGTGTTTTCCTCTTGCAAATCCAGTGGTTATGTTTCCAGTTTCGCACATTAATTGTGTGGAGAGAAAATCGATCAAGGAAGTTCCCAATCACTATTCTTCCTTCCTATTCCTAATCGAGGTAGGAGAGGATACAACCACCATTGGATCTTAGATCCAATGGTTGTCATAACACACATGAAAAATAGATTATCTAAATTGGAAAAAGTGGGACATTTAATACTTTCTACTTATATTTTCCACACTTTAGGGATTTTTCAAAATCCATATCTCCCAAACCACACACCCTTTTAATCCCAAATTTTAAGGGAACCTCTTTAATGACTTCAATTCCATGTGTGCAAAGGTTGGAACCAAAACACAAAAATAAAAGGGACTTTTATTCATATGTAAGTCATCCTTTTTTAAGGCATATATTACACAATTAAAAATCAATTTTCTCTTTCTTTCTCTTCTATTTTCTTTATTTTGCTTTCTTTTCTTATTAAAAACCATGTGCAAATGTAAACTAATCAATTGTGTCCACCCATGCCACTTTCTAGGGAATTCTACACAATTCTCACATATTCACACAATTATCTTCTATTTCTTTTTCCCTCTACTTGCCATATGATTTTTTTTATCCTTTTCCCTTTATATCATTCATTGGAATATTAAAATAGTATAAACCACAAAATCATGCATCCAAGAGAAATTTTGACAAAGAATACATTCTTTGAAAACAAAGCATACAAATTTCCATTCAAAATCCTTTTATTTGCAAAATTTTATTCCAATCAAAACAAGCAAAATTGAGGTTGTAACATCCTTCCCTCCTTATAGGAATTTTGCCCCCAAAATTCAACCAATTAAACAAACAATCTGGGGTAAGCCTTTTCCATGTTCATATTCATCTCTCATGTGGCTTCATCCTCTCCATGGTGCTTCCAAAGAACCTTTACCATCTCTATCTTTTTACTCCTAAGCTCCTTCACCTTAGTATCCAGTACCCTCACATGTGACTCAGGGTATGTCAGCCTCCCTTGGAGTTCAATAGGTTCAATGCTCAACACATGGATTAGGTCCTTCACATAGAACTATAGAATGGACACATGGAACACATCATGCATCATATTATACTAAGGAGGTAATGCTAAATGTTAAGCAACTTCACCAATCCATCTCAAAATCTCAACTGAACCCACGTTTTGAGAACTCAACTTTTTCTATTGCTCGGAGGGGTCCGATTTTCAAAAACACATGTTCATCCACAATGAAGCTCAAATCGATCCTCTATGTATCGGCATACAACTTATGTTGATCCTGGGCTCTCTTCAGCCCTTGCTTGATCAAGTGACTTTATCAACATACAACTGTAGTTCCTAGGACCTCAACAAGGTCCCCTCACCGACATCATCCCAGTGAAGCAATGACCGATACAATCTCCAATAGAGGCATCCCGATACTAGCTTGGTAGTTGTTATTGTAAGAAACTCAGCTTTGAGTAGGTACTACTCCCATGATCCAACCCAATCGAGAACATATGCTCTCAATAGATCCTCTAAAGTTTGAATCATCCTTTTTTACTCTTCATCGGTCTAGGGGTGATAAGATGTGTTAAACTTCAATATACTACCGAGTTCTTTATGCACTTCCTTACACAACTTGGAAGCAAACTTAGGATCACAATAAAAAACAATTGAATACGGAACAGTATACATTTGTACTATGTCTCTAATATATAGTTTAGCTAGGTGTGTCACCTTGGTAGGGATCATTAAGGTTAGGAAGGTGCTGACTTGGTAAGGTGATTTACCACAACCCATAATATATCATGACCTTTCTTGGTCTTAGGGAGACCCACCACAAAGTTCATGGTGATTTGTTCCCATTTTCACTCATGAATCTCAATTGAATGTAGCAACCCATCAGGTCACCGATGTTCAGCCTTCACCATCTGACACATGAGACAACTAGCCACATATGTTGCTATGTCTTTCTTCATCCCAGGCCACCAAAAGTACTGGTGCATGTCCTTAAACATCTTGGTAGTGCCAAGGTGTATTGTATACCCAGAGGCATGAGCTTCTTGCAAGATATGATTCTTCAAGGGTGAATCTTCCGGAACCCAAACATGACTCTTGTAGAGGATTCTACCATCTACTCCACTGAGAGATGTGTCTCAGGTTTCTCTATCTTATCATGCTCTGCTAGCTAACTGGGCTGCTACCAACTTGGTCAACATATCTGGTTTTATCTGATAGTTAGTGTTATAACCTCAATTTTGTTTGTATTGATTGAAATGCAATTGTGCAAATAAAAGGGGTTTGAATAGAAATTTGTATTATTTATTTTCAAAGAGAGGATTCTTTTGCAAAATGTTCCCTTGGATGCATAATTTTGTGATTTATAAATCCATAATGATAAAAAGGAAAACAGATAAAAGAAATCTCAAAATAAGTAGAAGGAAAAGAAATAAAGGATAATTGTGTGCACATGTGAGAATTATGTAGAATTCTCTAGAAAGTTGTATAGATGATGGCTATTGGTTAGTTTTCGATTTGATTTGGTTTCTAATAAGAAAAGAAATCAAAATAAAGAAACTAGAAGAGAAAGAAAGAGAAAAATGAATTTTAATTGCATAATATATGCCTTATGAGTGGATGACTTGCATATGAATAAAATCCTATTTTATTTTTGAGTTTTGGTTCCAAACATTGCATAAATGTAAATTAAGTCATTAAAGACTTTCCCTTTAAATTTGGGAGAAAAAGGCCATTCTATATGGTGTAGGTCATTTATTTAAGGATTTAGAGTAAGGTTCAGTCATTTATCTTGTTCCAAATAATTCCAAAAATTGGGTAATGATTGGAAAGTATGTTAATGACTTTACCTATACTTTTCATAGATATAAGATATTCCTAGTGTCCTAGGGAAATCCAAGAAGAAAGAGGGTGTTAATTGCAATAAATACATGTGTTTTCATTTGGAATCGAATAAATGTTTTCCTAAATTATACACCACTACCAATTAATATGTCACTCTGAACATGACCGTCGTATCGATGATCAAGTAGTGTTCATTTATCTTGTATCTCAGTCTAAATAGGAAAAAAAAGAGCAACACGATATGCAATATTCTTGCTCTCCTTTCTCTTTGCATAGTTCATGATTTGGAAATATATTACTCCCATCAATTTTGGGAGGTGAATACGCACCCAACAAGCCCTAGATTTGGCAATATCCTAGAACAATCCAGACACACCCAAAATACCATATCAGATAGGTCTCCAAAGATGGGTAGCAACCATATACGCCCTCAACTTTGTGGCCTATAATGGGATAGGGTCATATGATGAATCCAATGAAAAATACCTACACACCCAAGGTGTGAGGAAGCCATGCACGTAGCCCTAATTTACCCTACCATAAACCCCTATTGGCCACTGATAAGAGCCTCTCATTCATCCTCCTTCCGTCCCACTCCGACGAAGCCTAACTCAAAGATCAGTTTAGTGAAGCCTCGGGGAAGATCCTTCACCATTGGGAGGCCCATAGGAGCCCCGATACCTAAAGCCAATCTTTAGGTTGACTCATCCCAGAGTCTGGTTCGTGAGTAGCCAAAGAAGAAAGGTTAAAGATGAGGAGGGAGAAAGGTATTCTCCTGCCTGTGCTGGCGCAAGGCTATAAACTCAAGTCACGAGGGAAAAGGTGACTTTTTGCTTCAACCCAGTTCCAAGCCTATGTGAGGCACGCTGCTTATGTGGCTGGCTCTGATTTGTTGAGTGCGGACCCGCGTGGAGGGGAAGAATATAAACAAAAAGTTTATGTGGCTCTACCTCATTGGTTCAAAGGTAAATAATTTGGAATAATCATAACTAATAATAGGGTTATCCAATGGGAACATGTAATAAATGGATTTTGATGAGAAAAGTATGTAGAATCCATTGAAATGAATTCAAGGCCTAAATCTTCTTGTAACTCAAAAAGTATGTAAAGGTGCTACTTTTAATTGTTTAATTAATTTAAAACCCTAAGTTTTGAAGATTAAAAGATCTAATGATGTTCCTTGGATATTATGAGCAAAGATTAACCTTTTGACATGAAAAAGATAGATGAGATCTAATGGGATGCTAATTGTTCATAATTTGCTTAATTAGGGTTCCTAAATGATAAATGGGTAGTGAAGGGCTTAAAAACCCTAATTTTGATAACTGTGAGGTCTAATGGTTTTAATTTTTCAAACCAATCAAGAAAAATATGAAAATAATGTTCTTGAACAAACTAGTGGATAAATTCCCTTAATTTAGATAATTTGAGTAATTAGGGTTTTATGAGTGGAAAAGTGCTTTAGGGTTTGTTGACCTAAAAAGGGTAAAATTGGAAAGTAAAACCAAGAAACCCTAATAAGGCCTAAGAAACCCTAGAATGGAACCCCAAGTCAATAAAATATGTTTAGATGCGATTATAACAATTAGGTGTTATCAAAACTTTTCAGGATCAAGTTGCTTGATTTATTGCTTATCTTGGTTGATTGGACTTCTTTACTGGATTATCTATCGTGCTTGGTTTTGAGACTGTCAAATCAGGCATGTGGTTACACTTATCACTAATTGCTCTAGTTTTACAGTGATTTCTGAAGTTTTACCAATTACTTGATATTAACTACTTGGATGAACTTTAAATCTTACAACTATAAAGTGATTATGGCTATCACCATAAATATATGCATGACTAGCTAAGCTTTTAGTCCTCCTCTGTAGCTTTCAGTATATGTGAGAAATTGATGACCTAGGTATTGGTCTACCTTTGTGGTAGGATCATCGGGTTATCATGAGTTGATGTTTGGTCTACCTTTGGGTAGGATCATATGGCTATACAACTCTATGTCTTGATCTAGCTTTAGGGTAGGATCAAAAGGGGCTATTTGGGATCTACCATATGAGAAAGGTAGTACATGTCCACTGTTGGGACATCACATAGGCTTGGATATTGTCATGATTTAGTAGTTATATTTAAAATTTAAAGTTTGATTAGTTAAACAATAACTTGGTTGCAATATGTTGTTACAACTAGATGCAAACTTTTGGTTTCCCCCACATACCAGTATAATCAATTATACTAACCAATGTTTTGTTTGTCGGTATTTTAGGGAAATATGCAGTTCCATTTGTGAAAAGTAAATGTTCAATAAAAGGTGATATTGAAAAAGAATAAGGCAAAATAATGTTCAGAGGATTATAGTTAGTTCTTTATGTGGGTAAAGTTCTAAAATCGTACTCTTGAAAGGTATGTGAAAAGAAAAATTGTATCCTATTTTAAGCTGAGTTGTGGTAGAATTTATTAATTACTTTTTATTATTTGCAAAACCATATGATCCTATTTTGGGATAACGACTCTAGATTCTTAGCCTTCCTTAATTGGGGGTTGTTGAGGGATGGGGTCATTACAATTGGTATCAGAGCCATGTTCTCCATATAATCTTTAATAATTATTATATTTTACAAATTCTTTAGAGCCCAAAGGGAGTTATTAGAGAATTTTCCAAAGATAGATGTCTCTAGAAAAAGATCATGATCCAGGGGCTGGAAAAATTTTCCTCCTCTCCGCTAGTCAGTTTATGAGGACTCTCGAAATTTGTGTGACTTCTTGGCCAAAATCTAAGGATTAAACTCAAAATAATATACCTATAGGATTTCTCATCTACTTTCATCCCTTCTTTACCCCCTTTCACTGGACAAACTTTAAAGTGTTTGACTTTTTCTCTCTCTTCACCTCCTTTAGAGTTTTGGGGATAAGAGTGTTTAGGATTAAGGTATCCTCTACCAAATAATAAAAGTGTACATAATGATGAAGAGAAAATGTTTGATGGGTTTCTCCCCTATAAAGGTAAACCCTAGATGGAACTAGGGATGGTAAGGGAAAAAACCACAATGGGTCATGGGATGCACAACTTAAGGAGTAGGTTGTAAAACCTAACCTCAACCCAAAACGTTAAGCAGTGGATAGAGAAAGAGAGATCCCAACAACTTGGATACCTTAGTTTTCCATGCATGCAAGTAAGTAGGTTAGGCATGCATGATATACATGAAGGATGAGTATGCATGGGAAACATAAACAATAAGTGGTTGCATGACCCCTAGTGCAACGTTTGGTTTTAGTGACCTGACCTAGGGTGGGTCTTCCCTAAAAAGGAGAGAAGATCTAAAAGATAGATATAACACACTAAATCGGCAGGTTAGTGGTGAACAAAGGTTTAACTCCTCTAGGTAGGAACCCTAACAAAACTATTTTCCTGCTCAGATACGAGTAGGAGATAGGCATGCACCTACATAGAACTGAGTGACATCAAGATTGAAAACATGATTAGTTCTAAGATAGAGGGGTAATGCCTACATAATGGAGGAAATATATGAGAAGCCTTGTGTTACGTAATGAGGTAGTATGGTTTATAATGACTTTAGTTGGATGTGAAAATTTGACTACAGTTTTGAAGTTGGACGTGAGATTTGATAATACAAGTGTGTGTGAGCTTCTCCAGATAAGATGAACTAGAATGAGGATAAGATGTAAAACTACAAGAGTCTCAACCTCATCTACAAAGAAGGACCTCTAGTTCTAGGACCAGTTATAGAGTTAACTCAGGAGAGAGTGGGATCTAGAAGGAGAAGGTTGGGAACCTAGACTCCAAGACATGAGGAATCATGAGAAAGATTTGTATGATGTGTCCTAGACTAGACTACCCTAAGTTGATGAGTTGAGTTGCTTCATGAATGATCTCTAGATGCTTGTTCTAACCTAGGTGTCTTTGGAGGGACCAAACCGTAGAAAAGAGGAAAAGGCTTCTTATACAGATGTAAAGATGATATGAGTACCTACCATCAAGGTGAGGGAATGAGAGTCCCAAGATCCCGGGGAAGTAAGGAATGGTAATATGATGTGAAGCCTTAGACTCATATTGGTAGTCCTTATAGAGGCCTCTAAGGGTTGTTTACGTGGAAGAGAAAGTTGGGAAGAATATGCCATATCATGTTTTGGTTTGGTACGTGCTTGAGAGGCTAAGTCATGCAATTTAGATAACTAATGCAAAGGAGGTAAACATGAGATTCCTAGACCAACGAGGGGAAGTAGCAGTATCTAGTGCATGTAATGTTCAAAAGGATAAAAGAGTTCATATGAATTGAGCATGGCACCCCCTTCAAGTTTTGGATTAAGGGAAACCCCATGTGGATTGAGGTATATGTTTGATGAGCCACTAATATAAGTTGGTGTCATACGTATGTATGAAACTGATCTGACCTTGAGAAATGATGAACAAGTACCACATGATGAAAAACTTAGAAATGGTTTAATAAGTTGTCTACTTTCTAGCCACATGCATGGGTAGAATGATAAGAGATATGCCTATATGTGATGATATAAATGTTGGATTCAAGAAAGTTTTTGTGACCTTTGGTACTATCAAGTGATAGTTTTCTCCTGTCCTAATAAATGACCCTTCCTAAAGGAGTGAGTACCAAAAATTTGTTCAAGAATTGAGGTAACTTTAAAGGTCACTTAAAATAACTTGAGAGATTAAGTGCAAGAAACAAAAAAGCACATAGATTGAGTATGTTTCCTTAGACCCAAGTATGACCATATCTAAGGAACATGAAGAAAAGTCACTATGGAAATGACTAGTAGCATGGGACCAAGCCCAGATGGGTAGGTTGCCATGATTCCCATGAGGGGATATAAGGAAAAATACAAGAGCCCAGAGAGATAAAATAAATTTGGGTGAGAATCCTAAGGGATACATTGTGCTTGTATATTATTAATGGAACCACAAGAAAGATATGTGAAGAGATAAAATAAAGTTACGATAGAACCCTAAGTCATTCCTAAGGTCAAGAAGGGATGAGACCGAAGGGAGTAGGAGTTGATTGTTCCTTGATTGCACAAGACCATAGGGTCGGGAGGTAACGATCATATTTTCCCAAGGCCCATGGGTTAGGAGGTTGGCCGCCTTCATGAGTTCATGGGGCCTGAGGGGTAAATGTGAGAGGCACTTGCTAGATGCATAAGGGTAAGATCACCCCAAATGTACATGCACCTTAGAAACCTTGAGGAAATGACTAAGGATTGTAAATATGAGTTATGATAAGACCCGAAGGTTATGTGGAAAGTTTTTTCTCAAGTGTGCATAGAATGGTAATATGAGGAGAATGATTCATCCTAGATTTGAAATGGTGGTGTGATTTACCGTATCTACTCTTGGAATGGGGTGAACTCTATATTTGGACTGTATATTAAGGGCTTATTCAACTTGTTATGAGTGTGAGAGATGGGATAAATGCATGCCATACTAGGAATAGAAGTGATATGAGGAATGATTGCTTAAGTTGAAATCTTTTTATTGAGTATTGGATGAATCACCACACTATCAAGAGAGAATATTGGATAAATGGTTTAGGAGATGAGGTGAGAAAGGTAATTACCAAATTAAGATTTAAAGTGAGGATATGATTATCAAGTGGAATTGGAATTCTATAGGTATAAGATGTGAATCTGGTCCTCAAAATAATGGATGCAAGAGATTGAACTATCTCCTCACTCAGAGGGACCTAAACCCGAGACAAAGATGATGGATGGAGTATATGAAGGATTATGATTTCACCATTGCCTATCACACTAGGAAGACTAATAGCAGATTCCCTTAGTCAGAAATAGCTTAGGCATACAACTATCTTATCTAGATAGTGGAGAGAACTGGAAGAGTTTGCTAGGTGGACTTTGCAACCATTAGAAGACCGGATTCGTGTGGCTAACATTCAAGATAAAAACTAGACTTGTTGACCAAGTTGGTAACTACCCAATTAGATACCCCAGAGCTTGACAAGATGAAAGGTTTTTTAGAGAAACCTTAGACACATCTCTCAGGGGGATTAGATGGTGGAATACGCTACATGAACTGTATTTGGGTTCCTAAAGATTCACCCTTAAAGAATCTTATCTTTCAAGAAGCTCATTGTTCTAATTATATGGTACACCCTTGCACTATCAAGATGTTTAAGGACTTATATCGGTACTTCAGGTGGTCCGGGATGAAGAGAGACATAGTGGCATAGGTGGAAAATTGTCTCACATTCCAGATGGTGAAGGTTTAACACCAGCGACCAAAAGGATTGCTACAGTCGATTGAAATTCCTAAGAGGAAATGGGAACAGATCACCATGGACTTCATGGGTGGTCTCCCTAATACCAAGAGAGGTCATGATGCAATATGGGTTTTGGTAGATCGCCTTACGAAGTCAGCACATTTTGTAGCCTTAAAGATCCCTACTAGGGTGACAGGCCTAGCAGATCTATTTATTAAAGAGATAGTTCGATTGCATGGTGTTCTGAGTCTGATTATTTGTGATTGTGATCCTAAGTTGGCTTCCAAGTTGTGAAAGGAAGTGCATGAAGAACTCGATACTAGATTGAAGTTTAGCACATCTTATCACCCCAGACTGATGAACAGTTAGAAATGATGATCCTGACTTTACATGATCTGTTGGGGACATGTGTGTTCAATTGGAGTGGATCATGGGGGCAGTACCTACTTTTAGCAGAGTTTCTTACAATAATAGCTACCAGGCCAGTATCGGGATGCTTCTATATGAATCTCTTAATGGGAGGCTGTTTTGGTCACCGCTTGATTGGGATGATGTTGGTGAGGGGACCTTGTTGAGGTCAGAGGAACCACAATGTTAGCTGATAAAGTCACTTCGATCAAGCAAAGGCTAAAGAGGGCTCAGGAACGAAAAAAGTAGTATGTTGATGCGAAGGGGACTGACTTGCACCTCACTATGGGTGAGCATGTGTTTTTGAAAACCCAACCCCTCCATTCTATAGATATGAGCAGAGGAAAGTTGAGTCCTAGATGCCTGGGTCAGTTTGAGGTTTTAGAACAAATTGGTGAAGTTGATTATCATTTAGCCTTACCCCATCAGTATAATATGATGCATGATGTGTTCCATGTGTCCAATCTTAAGCATTGTGTGAAGGACCCAGGCCATGTGCTGAGCATTAAAGCTATTGAACTTCAAGGGAGGCTGACTTACCTTGGGTTTCCAATGAGGGTACTGCATACCAAGGTGAAAGAGCTCAGGAGTAAAAAGATATAGATGGTAAAGGTTCTTTGGAAACATCATAGAGAGGATAAAGCCACATGGGAACTGAAGAAGGACATGGAAAAGGCTTACCCTGAATTTTTATTCAATTGGTTGAATTTTGGGGGTAAAATTCCTATAAGAAGGGAAGGATGTTATAACCTCAATTTTTGCTTGTATTGATTGAAATGCAATTTTGTAAATAAAAGGGGTTTGAAATTGAAATTTTTATGCTTTGTTTTCTAAGTGTGGATTCTTTTGCAAAATGTTCCCTTGGATGCATAATTTCCTGATTTATCAATCCATAATAATAAAAAGGAAAAGAGATAAAAGAAATCTCAAAGTAAGTAGAAGGAAAAGAAATAAAAGGATAATTGTATGCATATGTGAGAATTATGTATAATTCTTTATAAATTGGTATAGATGACTACTATTGGTTAGTTTTTTATTCCATTTGGTTTCTAATAAGAAAATATATCTAAATATAAAATCTAGAAGAGAAAGAAAGTGAAAAATGAATTTTAATTATAGAATATATGCCTTATGAGTGGATGACTTTCATATGAAGAAAATGCTCTTTTATTTTCTAGTTTTGGTTCCAAACTTTCCACACAAGTAAATTAAGTCATTAAACACTTTCCCTTAAAATTTGGGAGAAAAGGACCTTCTATATGGTGTAGGTGATTAATTTATGGATTTACTAAAAGAGATAGGTCATGACATTTAACTTGTTCCAAATAATTCCAAAAATTGGGTAATGGTTGGAAAATATGTTAATGACTTACCCTAAAATATTCATAGAGAAAAGATATTCCTAGTGTCCTAGGGAAATTCAAGAATAAAGAGGGTGTTAACTGCAATAAATACATATGTTTTTGTTTGGAATCGAATAAATGTTTTACTAAACCAGAAACCACTCCCTGTTAATATGTCACTTTGAACGTGATCGTTAGATCGATGATTGAACGACATTCCTTTATCTTCTACCTTGGTCTAAATAGGAAAAAAAAGCAATAAGATATGCAATCTTCTCACACCCTTTCTGTGTGCATAGCTCATGATTTGGAAAGATATTACTCCCATCGATTTTGGGAGGTGAATCTACACCCAATGAGCCCCAGATTTGGCAATATCCTGGAACAATACAGAAATGCCCAAAAACCATATCAGGCAGTTCTCCAAAGATGGGAAGCAACCATATCTGCCGTCAACTTTGTGGCCTATAAAGAGAAAGGGTTGTATGATGAACCCAATGCACAATACCTACACACCCAAGGTGTGAGGAAGCCACACATGTAGCCCTATTTTACCCTGCCATAAGCCCTTATTGGCCATTGATAAGAACCTCTCATTCACCCTCCTTCCCTCCCTCTTCAATGGAGCTTGACTCACAGATCAGTTCAGTGAAGCCTCATAGAAGATACTACACCATTGGGAGGTGTACAATATCCCTGATACCCAAAGTCAATCACTAGGTTGACTCGTCCCAGATTCAAATCTCATACCTATAGAATTCAAACTCCACTTGATAAGATATCCTCCCTTGAAATATTCAACTTAGTGATTACCTTGTTCACCTCGACTTCCAAATCATTTATCCGATATTCTCTCATGAGGGCATGGTAATTCCTTCAATCCTCAATTATCGGAAAAAGATTTCAACTTAAGCATTTATTACTCATATCACTTCTATCCCTAGTATAACATGTGTTTGTCCCATATGTCACACCCATAACAAGATGAAATAAGCATTTGGTTACAATCCAAATACAAACCTCATCCCATTCTAAGAGTAGAGATGGGGCATCACCCATCACCATTTTATTTTCCAGTCTATGTTGAATCATTCTCCACATGGCTCCAAACCATGAATACCCTAATTCCACGTATACACATATAGGAATACTTTTCTCATAACCTTTGAGTCTTATCATAATTCCTATTTATGAGCCTTAGTCATTCCCTCAAGGTCTCTAGGGCACCGGTATTTTTGAGGTGATCTTACCCTTATGCATCTAGGGAGTGCCTGTCACATTTACCCCTCAAACCTTATGAACTCATGAAGGTGTCCAACCTCCTAACCCATGAGACTCGAGCAAACATAGTTGTTACCTCCCAACCCTATCGTCTTATGCATACAAGGAGCAATCAACTCCTACTCCCATCGGTCTCATCCATACTTGACCATAGGATTGACTTAGGGTTCAATTGTAACTTTATTTCATCACACATTTTACTTGTGGTTCCTTTAATAATATTCAATAACATTTCATCCTTTAGAATCCTCACTCGAATTTTCTTCATCTCTCAGGGCACCATAGTTTTCCTTATGTCTCTTCATGGGAATCATGGTGACCCACCCATCCGAGCCTGACCCATTCTACCGGTCACGTCCATAGCGACATTTCTTCATGTCCCTTAGAGATGGTCATTCCTGGGTGTATAGAATCAAGCTCAATCTATGTGCTTTTTCGCTTTAGGTACTTAATCTCTCAAGTTATTCTAAGTGACCTCTAAAGTTATCTCCATTCCTAAGAAAATTTTGGAACACACTCCTTTAGGAAGGGTCCTTTCTCAAAACAAGAGAAAACTATCACTTTATAGTACCAAGGGTCACAATAAAATTTCTTGAATCCAATTTTATATGATCACATGTAGGCATATATCCTATCATTCAACCCATGCACGTGCCTAGCAAGTTGACAACTTATTGAACCATTTCTACGTTTTCCATTATGCCGTACTTGTTCGTCATTTCTCAATGTTGGATGGGTTTCATATATACATATGACACCAACTTGTATGAGTGGCTCATCAAACATATACCTCAGTCCAAGTGGGGTTTCCTTTAATACAAAACTTGGGGGGGGGTATCATGCTTAATCCTTATGAATACACTCAACCTTATGAGCATTATATGCACCCGATACCGCTACTTCCCTATTTTGTTCTAGGAACCTCAAGTTTTACCTCCTTTGCATTAGTCATGCTCAAGCACGTACCAAACCAAAACCTGATATGGCATATTCTTACCAACTTTCTCTTCCACATAAACATCCTTAGAGTCCTATACAAGGACTACCAATCTAAGTCTAAGAATTCACATCACATTACCATTCCTTACCTGTAACATCCTGATATCCCAACCAAGTTAAACTCCTTGTTTATAACTATTCACAAAAATAAGCTTCTTTGAGAATATTTTTGTAAAATCAATTTTAATGTTCAAATAATCTATTATCATTTATTTAAAAGCTTGTATATATTGAAAATATAATTGCGGTACTTTCTATCAATTTTTTTAAAAATAACATTTTGGTGGGTAAGCACACAAGAAGGTAGCTGGGTGGCAAGCAAGATGATTATGGGGACAAGCATGTAGCTGTGTAGCAATTCAATAGCCTGAGAAAACACACCACTAGGTAAAGAAAGTAGCTTAGTGTCATGCTCATCTCTTAAACACCTAGCACATCCTAATGTTTGACACATATCCTACCATGTGACAACTAATCCTTGATAGATATCTTAAGATGACACATATGCATCCATGTGTCATATAGCCATGAATTTATTTCTCTTAAGATGACACATACACATCCATGTGTCACTTAACTACAAATCATCTCTCTTTTGATGACACACATATACAAATGTGTCATCCATATACTTTTTGTAATTATGACCATGCTACCCTCCACCATTCCTATAAAAGGATCCCTCATCCACCCCACCATCCCCACAAATTCTCTCCTCTTTATCCCAAAGAAAAGGTGGACGTCCCTACTTCCTCCTTGCCCATATCCTTCACCATAAATGTAACATCCTTGACCTGGGTTATAACCTAACCCTAGAAGTTTTGCTTAAATAGGTAATTAAACACATGTAATCATGTTTTAGCAGGTAATAAAAGCTCCTAAGGAACATATGTTTCCATTCCTGTCCCCTAGGAACAATGTGGTAGTATTATTTTGCAATACAAGGACCTATGTGCAATTATCTAGTTAAGAGGTTTAACTTGCAGAGTTCACAGGTTAAGATGTACCTTTGATGATGAAACATCATAAGAGTGAATCTGATGAGGCATGATGGATTTTCCAAGCTTGGGCGTTCAGATGCAGCTTGTGGAATGATCCTGGTGCTTAAAAACCCTAATTTGGAGTAAAGTGCAATTTACCCAAATTATGGGTAAAACTTGGGATGTACACCTTCTAGAGCATCTTATATGACTCTTGGCATCATTTAGAGTAGAAATGATGAAAGAGATGCATCAATAAATAATAAGATAAGAAAAGTAATCTTTGTGCATAAAATTCACCATGTATGGGTATGAAGACCTTCATATGTGTACCCTAGTTGAAAGTTGACCTTTTCTACCCTTAGATCTTGAGATTTGATGAAATTGGTTTGAGTTTAGATGGCTTGAACGTGCCTAAGAAGCAAGGAGGGACTTAGATGAAAATCCCATGCTTTAGAGGTCCTTATGGTGTAAAATGGCCTAAAGTATATAAGCCCTTTTCCTTGTAAACTCAGTAGAACGATCCTTCATTTCTCTTCACTTCTATTCTTTCTCAAAACGTCTAAGGCAACCTCTGGAGCTCAGGGAGGCGACCAAGTAGTTCTAAGGTGAGAAGAACCATCTTCAAGCTCGGATTCTTGGGTGAATTCATCATGCAAGCTTGGTTTTGTGGATAACTCACTTAGCTTTCTCGTTCTAGCCATCTCTTCCCAACCTTTCCTTGGAGAAACACCCTTGGCTGACCTGTGGATCTCAACACACCATTAAAGACTTGAATCTTGGAAGCTTGGAGCTCAAGGAATGACCTTAAGGCGGGTTTTATAATTCTAAACCTTTTGCTTTGTTATGCATACTTTTATTCGTGCAAATAATAGTTAGTTCTTCTTCTTCCCCATCCTTCTTTGCACCCTTGCAAGCTTTTTCGTGAGGAACATACCTTGGTTTCAAGGTTGAAGACAAGGGGCGTTAATACCTATGTTGTTCCTTATCCAACTTTACTAAACGATCTTGGACCAATAGGTCAAACGATCTCACACTCGTTTCAATCCAAACGGGTTCAATAGGTCAGTTTGGCCAAACGGGTTCCAACCCGTTTGAGGGCGTTGACCAAGCGTTGACCGTTTGGGATTTCTGTTCAAAATTATGTAGGCTAATGTCCCACCAAATTTGAGGGGTTAACTCCAAAGGAATCGTAGGTTGAAGGCCAATCAATTAGGCAATCGAATTGAATTAAGTGCTGTTTTCTAAACTATTAACTTGAATCTTTGGGCAAACGGGTTCCAAACCGTTTGAAGGAGTTGACCAAGCATTGACCATTTGGGATTCCTGTTCATAATATATTGAATTTCATTTCTACCAAGAATCATGATCTAATTCCTAACCAATTAAGAGTTGAAGGCATTTCAACACCCTAACCCTAATCGGGTTAAATTTGCTGATTTTCATATAGATTTTGATGAGTGTTGGGTTGAAGGACCCAAACGAGTTCAAACCCGTTTGGGGGTTCATCCAAACGATCTCACATTCGTTTATTGACACCCCAAGACCGTTTAAAGGTCTAGGGTTAAAGAAATGTGATGGTTTGAGGGTCCAATCACAAGATATTGATAAATTGATGAAAAGTGCTGAATTGTAATTTAATTAGGACTCAACCCTTATCAAATCAACTTAATTTTGGTCAAACTTTGGGAAAACGGTCTCAAGACCGTTTGGAGATCATCCAAACGATACCAAGACCGTTTGGGCCAAGTTTGGGCCCAATTGGAGTTCAATTGATAGGTTCAACCTTGTTTTGATTCACATTGTTGAAAATTGATGAGTAGCCGATTGGAAACCTTAATTGAGTTAGACTTAACCATAATTGGCTTTCAATTGAAGGTCAAATTGGTGTCCAATTGATTGAGGATCATCCTAATTGACTCATTTTGTAAGTGATTAACATGGCTTGGGCCAATTGAAGGCTTCAACTTAAGAAATCCTTTTCAATCATGACCTTTGTATCACCTTTCATATCCATGCGGTTTGGACCCAAACGCGTCCACACTCGTTTAGACCCAAACGAGTCCACACTCGTTTAGACCCAAACGAGTCCACACTCATTTAGATCCAAACGAGTTCAACCCGTTTCAATCCAAACGAGTTCAACCCGTTTCATCTCAAATGAGTTCACACCCGTTTCATCTTAAATGGGTTCACACCCGTTTCAACTCAGTGAGTTCACACTCGTTTGAGGGTTCAAATGGGTTGAAGGTTAAAGGTTAAACCCTAACCTAATTGGAGATTTTTATGGTTGTTTATACTTAACCACTTAAAGGTATAATTGGTTCAATGATGATCTAATCTAAACCATAATGGTAACTTAAAATACTAAGGGACTAAGTGACAAATGAATCGACCCATGATGATGATCAATGGGTAATTTTACCAAATGCCCCTGAGAGGTTCAATTCAGTGATACCTTGTTCTAATCAAACCCTAATCACTTGATAGTGGTGATTTGGTCTATGAAGATCAAAGGGGACTTAACCCAACCTAGTATAGAGTGGTGTAATCACCATCTACTAGTGGGAGGAAAGAGAAAGTACCATTTATGGTGGAAACTCAAGTAAAATACCTTCAATATACATGAATGTGCATGAATAGGGTATGATTCACCATGTGAAATCATGGAAACCCTAATTATGTTAATTGATGAATCTTAATCTTATCTGAGGTCTTTAATGATGATGTTTCTCATACATGGTGATGTTATGAGATCAATTCACCAATAGGTGAATAGTAAACCCTAATTCTAGGGTGATGACATGTATTATGAATAGTAAACCCTAATTCTAGGGTGATGACATGTATTATGAATAGTAAACCCTAATTCTAGGATGATGACATGTATTGTGAATAGTAAACCCTAATTGATGAAAATCAGGGAAACCTAACTCTTGTAAGAGTAGGGAGATACAACTTCTTTAAATGAGTTATTTTCTGTTATCAGTTGAATTGACCGTGCAGGTTCCTATATGAGGATGATCATATCCACGTATGGATAATGATGCTATATTCATTAAAATCATGTTGTTAGCTTTATGAATAGTGATATATCCTGGTGCCTTGTTAGTGACATCTTATGGGATTGATGGGTTGTGAGAGCAATGAGTACCATCAAGGTCATGCTTAAATGATGACTTGTGATGAGAGAATTGAGAAATGGTAATTGATGTAAGTTAGACTTGTTACTTTTAGTATCCTTCTTTCTTAGTTGCTATGCTAATGTTTAATATTCAAGAACATGTATGTTATCTGATAGGTGATAACTTATGAGTTTGATAGGCAGAATGAGTCATGAGTAATATGCACTGATGATCATCAAAGGTCATATTATTTAGATGACCAGATAAAATAATATGTTATTGGTAATAAATGTTATAATTAGTCCAGGGGTTTGGACTCTCACTTTCCGGATTCTTAGTGATAAGATGTTTAGGTATTGATATCCCTATGTTAAATTATGAAATGTGATCCTAATATAGAGTGTTACTATGTGAAATTCTATTACAAGATAATCCTATGAAAGGCTTAACTGTAGACTTATGGGTGATGAATGTAAATAACCCTTGTGTCACTTGAGTATGGTTAAGTATGATTTCATGTGTACTAATCATACAGTTATGTTGTGGATTTGGAATCCTAACACCTTGTAGAAAAGGGTATAGCTACAAGCCATGATATCCCTTATTATAATGCTAGGTGATGGATATATGATCTAAGCCTGAAGTGAGCCAGTGTGGTGATGATGGACTTATAATAAATAAATGTTATACATGTCCTTTTATTTCTAAAAGAAAAGAGATATGTGGGTTGACTTAGAGATGCTTTGCTTCTAGTAGGAGGATTAGATTACAATCTGTGAAACATTGTTCTAACTACTCTTAAAATATATATGACTTCTTTGTGTACTGTTATTCTCTTATTCTGTAATAATCATGTTTCTGGCGAAGAGTTATAACTCCCGCTGGGACAATTATTTAAAATTGTCTCACCCCATAGATTTAAACTTTTTAGGTGGTCACCAAGGACGAAGGGACCAATCTCCATGTGGCCAGTATCAGCAGCAGCAGTACCCGGAGCAGTAGTAAATCTCAGGTGGAGATTCAGACTGCTGAGTTATATAGATAGATAGTCAGTCCTATGCGTCCTCTGTACTCTCAGGTCCTTAGAGTCATGGTCTGAGTTTTGATTCATCTCTTGAGATTTTGTAGCATGGTGTGTTTAATTACTCAAGAAGTAATTAACAGAGATGTAAACAGTTTATCTTGAATCTATGGAAGGAGTTTTTATGGTTTCAATGTCTTATCTTAAAAAGTTTTAATTTCCGCTAATTTTTGGTATTCCGTTGCTAAACGAATCGCTTCCGCTATGTTTACTTCGAAGTTTATGTGTTTATCTCGGACTTTGGAGATCAGAGCCCACAATTAGTGGTATCAGAGCTCTAGGTTTGCTGAGTCTACAGAGACATAGGACTTAGGATGTCGAGTCTATCCTTAGTGTTCCTTCCTTATCTATTAGAACCTTCTGCTCCTCAGGAGGAGAAGATATATAAGGATGTCTGACCCACATGAAGAGTACGTGGCGGAAAGTAGCGTTGTTGCACCACAGGGAGGTGCAAGGCACCCAGAAATGGAGCTACCCTTACCTGAGCAACCCAGGGAGCCACCCCAGTTTGACCCAGCTGAGATAGAAAACCCAGTTGTCCATGCCTTATTTGATAAGTTTCTGACAGCCATAACACACATAGTAGATAGGGTGCCATCGTCTGCACCTAGGGTACCAGCCCATCAGGAAGGTTATGGAGCTGGCAAGACTTTTGAGAGACTTCGCCGGGTGGCAGCCATAGACTATGCTGGTACATCTGACCCAGCAGATGCTGATCTATGGTTGACAGAGCTGGAAAAGGCTTTCAGGATCCTTGATATTCCTGAAGTTGAAAAGGTAAAACATGCAATATACCTCCTAAAAGGGAGTGCTGGTAATTGGTGGATGATAAAGGAGGATAAGAGACCAGGCGAAGAAATAGGATGGGAGGTTTTCCGACGAGAATTCATCAATAGATACTTCCCTAAGACGTATCTAGATGAGAAGATCTTTCAATTTGAGAAGATCGCAAAAGGACACATGAACGTTAGCGAGTATGAAGCTAAGTTCATGGAGTTACTACGGTTTTTTCCACAAATGGCAGTTACCGATGAAGAAAGAATTCGACGTTTTGAAAAGGGTTTGAAATCTGAACTAGCCACTCCTGTGTCTGCTCTAGAGAATAGAGAAAGGTTTGCCACCTTTGTGGAGTCAGTAAGAAGGATAGAGAGGTCAGAAACCATGAAACAACAGACAAGTAGTAAGAAGATGTACACCCAACCTCAAGAACAAGGGCCTGAAAGTTTTAAGAAACCAAGATTTTCTACACCATCAACTTTGTTAGGATTTCCTACCCAGACACAATGGGTGTCAAGTGGAAGTAGGGATCATAGTAGTATTCTAAGAGGACCCTCCGACATAGCATCAACATCGGTAACTGGATCGTATAGACATTTTGCACCCAGGATCTGTTACCTATGTAGACAGCCGAGACACCTGGCAAGGGATTGTCCAGATAGGAATACAATAATGACTCAGCCCCAAGGATAGAGTCTGCAAGGCTCACAAGGGAGGCTCTATAATAATAGAGGACGTGGACAAACGTCCCATACAGGTCATATGAAATAAGTTTTGTTTTAATATTATATATCAAGACTCTATGTGTTAAAAATATGTAATTTTGCTGCTTCTGAATTCCTTGACTAGATCCTGGAAGAACACAAGGGAGATAAGAACTTGTATCTTACTCAGTATTCTTTAAAACAATTTATAATCTCCCTTAACTGTGTATGAAAAGGATGAAATATAGATGTGATACCTGAAGAATAATCTAGTATGGTAAATTCTGTGTGTATAATGATATGAAGAACGAGGAATATGTTGATAAGTAAAATACATACTACCTAATCTCAATACTTATATACCCTGGCCAGGTATATAGTTATTGTAGATAAGGCAAGTATGAAACTCCTAGATTGTTATCTTTTGATTACTCTAATCAGGTAATTATTCTATAACAATCTAGAGGGTATAAGGAAAAATTAAATAAGAAAATCTCAGTGAATACTTAGTGAATATGCTCAGTGAATATACTCAGTGAATACTTAGTGAATATACTCAGTGAATACTTAGTGAAGATGCTTAGTGAATATACTCAGTGAATACTTAGTGAATATGCTCAGTGAATATACTCAGTGAATACTTAGTGAATATACTCAGTGAATACTTAGTGAATATACTCAGTGAATACTTAGTGAATATACTCAGTGAATACTTAGTGAAGATGCTTAGTGAATATACTCAGTGAATACTTAGTGAATATGCTCAGTGAATATACTCAGTGAATACTTAGTGAATATACTCAGTGAATACTTAGTGAATATGCTCAGTGAATATACTCAGTGAATACTCAGTGAATATACTCAGTGAATACTTAGTGAATATACTCAGTGAATACTTAGTGAATATACTCAGTGAATACTTAGTGAAGATGCTTAGTGAATATACTAAGTGAATACTTAGTGAAGATGCTTAGTGAATATACTCAGTGAATACTTAGTGAATATGCTCAGTGAATACTTAGTGAATATACTCAGTGAATACTTAGTGAATATACTCAGTGAATACTTAGTGAATATACTCAATGAATACTTAGTGAATATACTCAGTGAATACTTAGTGAAGATGCTTAGTGAATATACTCAGTGAATACTTAGTGAAGATGCTTAGTGAATATACTCAGTGAATACTTAGTGAATATTCTCAGTGAATATGCTCAGTGAATATACTCAGTGAATACTTAGTGAATATACTCAGTGAATACTTAGTGAATATACTCAGTGAATACTTAGTGAACAACTTAGTGAATATACTTGGTGAATTTCCTCAGTAACTACTTAGTAAGCATACTCAATGAACTCCTTTAGTGAAGCCTTTGAGACAATATACTGAGTAAAATATCTGTGTTAAGGTATGTATGTTCCTCTGATGGTAAGCATTCTTGAGTAATATTGGAAGAATGTTCTTTTATGCTTTTTCCTTTCAAAAAGTATGGACACCTTATGTTAGGGGTTTATGCTTTACACAAGCATAAATAGTGATAAGAAGTAATTAACAAAAGGGACTTTGTACGAATTACAAACCCATAATATCATCATAATGATCAATCTATTCTTCCTTTCCCTGGGATTTTGAGGACGAAATCCTTGTTAGGGGTTTATAATTTGTAACATCCCTGACCTGGGTTATAACCTAACCCTAGAAGTTTTGCTTAAATAGGTAATTAAACACATGTAATCATCTTTTAGTAGGTAATAAAAGCTCCTAAGGAACATATGTTTCCATTCCTGTCCCCTAGGAACAATGTGGTAGTATTATTTTGCAATACAAGGACCTATGTGCAATTATCCAGTTAAGAGGTTTAACTTCCAGAGTTCACAGGTTAAGATGTACCTTTGATGATGAAACATCATAAGAGTGAATCTAATGAGGCATGATGGATTTTCCAAGCTTGGGCGTTCAGATGCAGCTTGTGGAATGATCCTGGTGCTTAAAAACCCTAATTTGGAGTAAAGTGCAATTTACCCAAATTATGGGTAAAACTTGGGAAGTACACCTTCTAGAGCATCTTATATGACTCTTGGCATCATTTAGAGTAGAAATGATGAAAGAGATGCATCAATAAATAATAAGATAAGAAAAGTAATCTTTGTGCATAAAATTCACCATGTATGGGTATGAAGACCTTCATATGTGTACCCTAGTTGAAAGTTGGCCTTTTCTACCCTTAGATCTTGAGCTTTTATGAACTTGGTTTGAGTTTAGATGGCTTGAACGTGCCTAAGAAGCAAGGAGGGACTTAGATGAAAATCCCATGCTTTAGAGGTCCTTATGGTGTAAAATGGCCTAAAGTATATAAGCCCTTTTCCTTGTAAACTCAGCAGAACGATCCTTCATTTCTCTTCACTTATCTTCTTTCTCAAAACTTCTAAGGCAAGCTCTGGAGCTCAGGGAGGCGACCAAGTAGTTCTAAGGTGAGAAGAACCATCTTCAAGCTCGGATTCTTGGGTGAATTCATCATGCAAGCTTGGTTTTGTGGATAACTCACTTAGCTTTCTCGTTCTAGCCATCTCTTCCCAACCTTTCCTTGGAGAAACACCCTTGGCTGACCTGTGGAGCTCAACACACCATTAAAGACTTGAAGCTTGGAAGCTTGGAACTCAAGGAACGACCTTAAGGCAGGTTTTATAATTCTAAACCTTTTGCTTTGTTATGCATACTTTTATTTGTGCAAATAATAGTTAGTTCTTCTTCTTCCCCATCCTTCTTTGCACCCTTGCAAGCGTTTTCGTGAAGAACAGACCTTGGTTTCAAGGTTGAAGACAAGGGGCGTTAATACCTATGTTGGTCCTTATCCAACTTTACTAAACGATCTTGGACCAATAGGTCAAACGATCTCACACTCGTTTCAATCCAAACGGGTTCAATAGGTCGGTTTGGCCAAACGGGTTCCAACCCGTTTGAGGGAGTTGAGCAAGCATTGACCGTTTGGGATTTCTGTTCACAATTACGTAGGCTAATGTCCCACCAAATTTGAGGGGTTAAATCCAAAGGAATCGTAGGTTGAAGGCCAATCAATTAGGCAATCGAATTGAATTAAGTGCTGTTTTCTAAACTGATTAACTTGAATCTTTGGGCAAACGGGTTCCAACCCGTTTGAAGGAGTTGACCAAGCGTTGACTGTTTGGGATTCCTGTTCATAATATATTGAATTTCATTTCTACCAAGAATCATGATCTAATTCCTAACCAATTAAGAGTTGAAGGCATTTCAACACCCTAACCCTAATCGGGTTAAATTTGCTGATTTTCATATAGATTTTGATGAGTGTTGGGTTGAAGGACCCAAACGAGTTCAAACCCATTTGGGGTTCATCCAAATGATCTCACACTCGTTTAGTGACACCCCAAGACCGTTTGAAGGTCTAGGGTTAAAGAAATGTGATGGTTTGAGGGTCCAATCACAAGATATTGATAAATTGATGAAAAGTGCTGAATTGTAATTTAATTAGGACTCAACCCTTATCAAATCAACTTAATTTTGGTCAAACTTTGGACAAACGGTCTCAAGACCATTTGGAGATCATCCAAACGATCCCAAGACCGTTTGGGCCAATTTTGGGCCCAATTGGAGTTCAATTGATAGGTTCAACCTTGTTTTGATTCACATTGTTGAAAATTGATGAGTAGCCGATTGGAAACCTTAATTGAGTTAGACTTAACCATAATTGGCTTTCAATTGAAGGTCAAATTGGTGTCCAATTGATTGAGGCTCATCCTAATTGACTCATTTTGTAAGTGGTTAACATGGCTTGGGCCAATTGAAGGCTTCAACGTAAGAAATCCTTTTCAATCATGACCTTTGTATCACCTTTCATATCCATGCGGTTTGGACCCAAACGAGTCCACACTCGTTTAGACCCAAACGAGTCCACACTCATTTAGACCCAAACGAGTCCACACTCGTTTAGACCCAAACGAGTCCACACTCGTTTAGATCCAAACGAGTTCAACCCGTTTCAATCCAAACGAGTTCAACCTGTTTCATCTCAAACGAGTTCACACCCGTTTCATCTTAAATGGGTTCACACCCGTTTCAACTCAGTGAGTTCACACTCATTTTGAGGGTTCAAATGGGTTGAAGGTTGAAGGTTAAACCCTAACCTAATTGGAGATTTTTATGGTTGTTTATACTTAACCACTTAAAGGTATAATTGGCTCAATGATGATCTAATCTAAACCATAATGGTTACTTAAAATACTAAGGGACTAAGTGACAAATGAATCGACCCATGATGATGATCAATGGGTAATTTTACCAAATGCCCCTGAGAGGTTCAAGTCAGTGATACCTTGTTCTAATCAAAACCTAATCACTTGATAGTGGTGATTTGGTCTATGAAGATCAAAGGGGACTTAACCCAACCTAGTATAGAGTGGTGTAATCACCATCTACTAGTGGGAGGAAAGAGAAAGTACCATTTATGGTGGAAACTCAAGTAAAATACCTTCAATATACATGAATGTGCATGAATAGGGTATGATTCACTATGTGAAATCATGGAAACCCTAATTATGTTAATTGATGAATCTTAATCTTATCTGAGGTCTTTAATGATGATGTTTCTCATACATGGTGATGTTATGAGATCAATTCACCAATAGGTGAATAGTAAACCCTAATTCTAGGGTGATGACATGTATTATGAATAGTAAACCCTAATTCTAGGGTGATGACATGTATTATGAATAGTAAACCCTAATTCTAGGGTGATGACATGTATTGTGAATAGTAAATCCTAATTGATCAAAATCAGGGAAACCTAGCTCTTGTAAGAGTAAGGAGATACAACTTCTTTAAATGAGTTATTTTCTGTTATGAGTTGAATTGACCGTGCAGGTTCCTATATGAGGATGATCATATCCAGGTATGGATAATGATGCTATATTCATTAAAAGCATGTTGTTAGCTTTATGAATAGTGATATATCCTGGTGCCTTGTTAGTGACATCTTATGGGATTGATGGGCTGTGAGAGCCATGAGTACCATCAAGGTCATGCTTAACAGATGACTTGTGATGAGAGAATTGAGAAATGGTAATTGATGTAAGTTAGACTTGTTACTTTTAGTATCCTTCTTTCTTAGCTGCTATGCTAATGTTTAATATTCAAGAACATGTATGTTATCTGATAGGTGATAACTTATGAGTTTGATAGGCAGAATGAGTCATGAGTAATATGCACTGATGATCATCAAAGGTCATATTATTTAGATGACCTGATAAAATAATATGTTATTGGTAATAAATGTTATAATTAGTCCATGGGTTTGGACTCTCACTTTCCAGATTCTTAGTGATAAGATGTTTAGGTATTGATATCCCTATGTTAAATTATGAAATGTGATCCTAATATAGAGTGTTACTATGTGAAATTCTATTACAAGATAATCCTATGAAAGGCTTAACTGCAGACTTATGGGTGATGAATGTAAATAACCCTTGTGTCACTTGAGTATGGTTAAGTATGATTTCATGTGTACTAATCATACAGTTATGTTGTGCATTTGGAATCCTAACACCTTGTAGAAAAGGGTATGGCTACAGGCCATGATATCCCTTATTATAATGCCAGGTGATGGTTATATGATCTAAGCCTGAAGAGAGCCAGTGTGGTGATGATGGACTTATAATAAATAAATGTTATACATGTCCTTTTATTTCTAAAAGAAAAGAGATATGTGGGTTGACTTAGAGATGCTTTGCTTCTAGTAGGAGGAATAGATTACAATCTGTGAAACATTGTTCTAACTACTCTTAAAATATATATGACTTCTTTGTGTACTGTTATTCTCTTATTCTGTAATAATCATGTTTCTGGCGAAGAGTTATAACTCCCGCTGGGACAATTATTTAAAATTGTCTCACCCCGTAGATTTCAACTTTTTAGGTGGTCGCCAAGGACGAAGGGACCAATCTCCAGGTGACCAGTATCAGCAGCAGCAGTACCCAGAGCAGCAGTAAATCTCAGGTGGAGATTCAGACTGCTGAGTTATATAGATAGATAGTCAGTCCTATGCGTCCTCTGTACTCTCAGGTCCTTGGAGTCATGGTCTGAGTTTTGATTCGTCTCTTGAGATTTTGTAGCATGCTGTGTTTAATTACTCAAGAAGTAATTAACAGAGATGTAAATAGTTTATCTTGAATCTATGGAAGGAGTTTTTATGGTTTCAATGTCTTATCTCAAAAAGTTTTAATTTCCACTGATTTTTGGTATTCCGCTGCTAAACGAATCGCTTCCGCTATGTTTACTTCGAAGTTTATGTGTTTATCTTGGACTTTGGAGATCAGAGCCCACAATAAACCTCCAAACTCTCTATAGATTAGCAAAGAACTCTCTCTTTCTCTATGTTGGTGAATGGAACCACCTCCTAACCAACCCTCTCTCTATAGAAACCTACTACCTCCCTCCTCAACCATAGTAAGATAAGCCAAATACTATATATTCCAAAACTATCATGAAGTTTTAACCCATCCCTCTTCTACACAAGTGAGAGAAACCTTAGAAGTTGTTTTAGCTGGGAACCAAGATCGAGGTGATGGAAAATGTGATAGAATGCTACCCAAATATATCAAGATTGGATATATTTAATGATGTTATGGACTTCTTTTGGATTTATGTATCTAGTATATATAGAGGTATGGTTTTGGATATTTTCATCTCTTGACATAATCTCTTAGATCACCATTAATGAAAAGTAGGGTTTAGTATCGTGGTTTAGTATGGTCCTCAGTCCCTATAATAGTGTCTTGTGTAAGCATCAATGGAAAGTATGATTTTATATGGTCTTCACTTCTTGACTTAAACTCTTATATCACCATTATTGAAAAGTAGGGTTTATTAGGGTTTAGTATAGTTAAGTATCATCTTCACCCCTTATCATATGTTTTAATATCGTTTAATATTGTTTAGTATGGTATTCAATTCTTGTGATAATTCCTGATATAAACATCAATGAAAAGCATGATTTGCATGGTTTGGTATATGCTTTGTAAAGAATGGGTAAATGATATACTATATGAAACTATTTTATTAATAAGCTAGATATGAATATCAATGGACTTCCTTTCCATACCATAAAAGTTTACATCAAGTTAGGATTTTATATGATAGTTAAGCATGCCTTTGTGCATTCTAGTTCAGTTCTCATTTGATTTCCCTTATTTCTCCCTATTATTTGGTTCATGTGATATTGTTGGAAAGTGGAATTCCATCAGACACTTCTAAGGAGACTAGGAGTCTTTTTCACTGATGCTTGTAGCTAGTAAAGAGGAAAGGTTATTTAATTGGTTCTGTGTTTGCATGGGGGACTCCCTAACCTCTTGCACACTCCTAGCCATAGAGTTGTCTAATTCAAAACCACAATCCCACAAGTTTATATTTTAGGCATCATAGTGAAATAATACCCAACGATTCATTTACTCGACTACCTTTTGATCTCTCCAACTCTTAATATCCATCAAATAGTTGTATATCTTTGATGATATTGGGAGATGTGTTGGTAACAGAGTCAACATGTCTTGTCCAGGGATTGATACATTTGGGATCCAGATCTAAGTCCTTTGGAGTCAGGGATGGATGAGTATAATGTTCTACCATACTTAGGCCCACACTTGGGTTGGTCATGTAGAGTTAGGCATGATCATGTTAGTAATAGGGAATAATCTCCTACAAAAATTAAGCATGCTAACTAGTGAGACTCCAAGTGGCATTTTGTGCATGGAGCACCCTCTTCCGGTCTTGGAAAGGCGATCAGTGGCTGCATGTGGTAATCTAATTCATTGTATAGAGCATGTAGTGTGCATGAGTGGCTGGGGGTGTGCTAGGGTACTTATAGGTGTTTTGGTGACCCTAATTGACTAAAGCCTTAGCTAAGCAAAGTTTTTGTGGTTGCATGCCAATTGCCCAAGGTGAATTGACATCTTCTCTGAGAGTTGTAGTTAAACTCATTTATGGAATAAGGTCTCCCATTTTGTTATCTTTATTTGAGAAATAACAATAATTCTGATTATGCTCCACTGCATCAATCTAACATTTTCATCTGATAAATTCTTAATGAATATACATACATACACATTCCTTAAGCATCATACTAATAGATGATCTGTAATATTGGACTGAACTTTTGATACTCGAGTAATATATGAAGAATATAGTTATACTAATATTGTCTTGTTGCTTATCTCCATTTCCATACTTAGACATTTGTCTAACCCATATTCTCCTACTTGGGCTGCAACATATTCATCCATATTATAGACTATAATTTTTGTAAGACCTTTACTTGTATAAGACTCATCTTGAAAAGATCCTGAAGGGTGTCAAGAACCAAAGACATATCAAGCTAAATTTTTTAACTCATGTATCATTTATGATTGATGTAGGAGATAATGCAAATATATCTTTTGTAAGGGTGTAATATTTTGAAATGAAATATTGCCTATATTACTCTTATGCTTTGATTCTTGGTGCCATATTATCGACTCAGTTTCAGCTATTTGATTTTCTAAGGAAGAAAATTAGGAGGTTGAATCAGGGATGTTACATTACCTCTCCAGGATCTTGGGACTCTCTTTCCCTCACCTAGATGGTAGTTACTCATATCATATATACATCTATATAAGAAGCCTCATTCTCTTTTTTAGGGTTTGGTCCCTCCAAAGACATCTAGCGTATGACAAGCCTCTAGAGATCATGCATGAATGAACTTAACTCGTCCACTTTGGGTATTCTAGTCTTAGACATGTCATACAAATCTTTCTCATGATTCCTCATGTCTTGGAGTCTAGGTTCCCAACCTTCTCCTTATGAGTCTTACCCTCTCCTGAGTTAACCCTATAATTGTTCCTAACACTAGAGTCTCCCTCTTTGTAGATGAGGTTGAGGCTCCTAAAGATTCACCTCGTATTCTCACCTAGCCTACCTTATATGATGAAGCAGACATATTTTTATTACCAAATCTTAGGTCCAACAACAAAATTGTAATAAAATTCTCAAATCCATTTGTGGTCATCATAAACTATATTATCTCACTGTGTAACGCGAAGCTCCTCATTCGTTTCCTCCAGTATGCATGTCTCATAGTCTGATAGGCATCACCCCTCTAGCTTGGAACTAGTATCATTTCTAGTCTTGATGTTGTTCACTTCCACATAGGTGCAAGCCTATCTCTTACCCGTATCTGAGTGGGAACACACTTTTTAGGGTTCCTACCTGGGAGGATTTTAAACCTTTTGGTCACTACTAACCTTCCAATTTAGGGTGTTATCTCTCTCTTAGATCTTTTCTCCTTTTTAGGGATGACCCACCCTAGGTCGGGTCACCAAAACCAAAAGTTTCACTAGGGGTCATGCAACCACTTATTGTCTATGTTTCACATGCATACTCAAGTCCTTCACGTATATTATTAATTCCTAACCTACGTGCATGCATGCAGGGACAAACTAAGGTATCCAAATTATTGGATCCTCTCTTTCTCTATCCACTACTTAAGTTTTGCGTTGAAGTTAGGGTCTACAACATGTACGATAGGTTTCACGATTCCTGTGACCCACTGAGGTTGTTTTCCCTTACCGGCCCTAGTCCATTTGGGGTCTACCTTTATTTATAAAAACCCATCAAACATGTTCTCTTTATAATTTTGTCAACTTTTATTATTTGGTAGAGGATGGCTTAATCCTTAACACTCTTACCCCAAAACTCAGGAGGAGGTGGAGAGAGAGAAAGCCTTAAGCACTTAAAGTTGGTCTAGTGAAAGAGGGTAAAGAAGGGATGAAAGTAGATGAGAAGACCTAGAGGTATCTTATTTCGATTCAAATCCTTAGATTTTAGCTAGGAAGTCACATAGATTCTAAGAGTCCTCATAAACTGACTAGTAGGGTGGAGGAAAATCTCGTCAACCCCCAAAACATGATCCTTTCCTAGACACCTCCATCTTTGAAAAATTCTCTAATAACTCCCTTGGGATCTAAAGAATTTGAAAAATTTAATAAATATTAGAGGTTATATGAAAACCAAGCTCTGGTACAAAATGTAACAACCCCACCCCTCAACAACCCCCAATTAAGGAAGGACAATAAGGTAGAGTCATTATCCCAAAACATGATCATATGGTTTTGCAAATAATAAAAAATAATTAATAAATTCTACCACAACTAAGCTTAATGCAGGATAAAAAATATTTTGTTCACATACCTTTCAAAAATTGGATTTCAAAACTTTACCCAAGGATAGAACTAGCTAAGTATAATCCTCTGAACATTATTTAGCCTTGTTCTTTTTCCATGGTACTTTTGAATGAACATCCACTTTCCATTAAGCTTGTAGACATAACTGTATGTTACCCTAAAATGTAGACAAACATACTAGGTCAGTATAAGGAATCATACTGGTATGTGGGGAAACCAAAATTCTGCATATAATTGCTACAACATAACCACATCAATTATTTGTTACAAAATAGAATTTATGTTTTCTTGACAACATCTCCACCCCTTTTACTATACCTCTAGTATAACCTTCTACGGTCTTGTCCTAGTAGTGAACAAAAAGGCCACCTTCTCAATCTAGAGCCCAGGTGCCAAGTTGGTCTTCCCAATATGGGGTATGACCTAGATGTCCTTCTCAATCTGGGGCCTGGTATGATCTCATGGGACCTTCCCAATCTGGGGCCTGGTTTGACCTCATATGACCTTCCCAATCTGGGGCCTAATCTGACCTTCCAAAATTGGGGCCTAGTCATTTTTCCTCATCGTGACTCTTCATTTCCTTTCATTCAAACATCTAGAGGTGGTATGCTAGGTTCGAGTGGGTAATAAGCATACTTTGTCATAGTCATAGTCATTTTATAGATTGCAGGAAATAAAATTCATCCAAGCATTTAATTTCAAGAAATTGGTAAAACCTCAAAAATTGTGATGAAACTAGAAAGATTAGCCATAAGCGTAACCACATACCTGATTTGGTAGTCTCAAAACCAAGCAATATAGCTAATCCAATCAAGAAGTCCAATCAACCAATCCAAGCAATAAATCAAGCAACTTGATCCTGAAAAGTATTTATAACACCTAATTGTTATAATTGCATCCAAACATCTTTTACTTGGGAATCCATTCTAAGGTTTCTAAGCCTTGTTAGGGTTTCTTGGTTTTACTTTCCAATTTTACCCTTTTTAGGTCAACAAACGCTAAAAGCACTTTTCCACACATAAAAACCCTAATTACTCAAATTATCCATATTAAGGGTTTTTACTCACAAATTAGTGCAAGAACATCATTTTTGTGCCTTCTTGATCGATTTCCACATTTAAATCCATTAAACCTCATAATCATCAAAATTAGGGTTTCTAAGTTTATTAATGCACTTTTATAATCATGGAACCCTAATTAAGAAAATTATCAACAAATATCAACCAATTATATCTAATCCATCCTTTTTATGTCAAAAGGCTAATCTCTGCTCATAAAAGTCAGGGAACATGATTAGATCCATTTATCTTGAAAACTTAGGGTTTAAATTTAATTAAAACCATTAAAGATAACATTTCACATACTCTTTCTAGTTCCAAGCAGATTTAGGCCTTTATTTAATTTTTAATGGATTCTACACATTTTTCTCATCAAAATCCATATATTACATGACTTAATCCGGGTTACCAATAATTAGTTACGAATTTTGAAAGATAAAATACCTTTGGACCAATAGTAGAGATCCCTTTTTTCTTTTCCATGCCGATCGGGTCTCCACGAATTGGACTTAGTCATGTAGCGACTCGCTCCTTGTGAATTGGACATTGAACTGATGTGAAAACCCATGATTGCCCTTGCGCCTTTGGTTCTGGGGCTGATTCACATGTGGGGTAAAATGGTCTTTTCCCTGGCCTTTGTCTTCAACCCTGTGGGCTTCCCTTCTTGCAACCTAGAGCCCTCTAGGCAGTCAACTCCATCATTGACTATGGGCATCTAGACTCAGGAGCAACTGGAGGAGGTTCCATTACCTCCAATACCCACCACCAAAGCCAAAGAGGGAGGCAATTTGTTTGGAGGTGGTACTAACAGAGAGGAAGAGAAGGTGGTACACCGACAGACAGATCAAGAAGAATGAGGAAGAAGATGAAGTCTTGATATCAAATTGTTGGTTGGTATGGACATGTTGGGCATCGTCAAACCTTGTGGATGAGTTTTCCATCTCGTAGAGGGGCAGTATCCCCTTTTATAGATCTAGGCTATGGTGGATGAGCAACTCGACATTAGTAGTTTGTTGATTAGCCTTTGAAAGTATGCATAACTCAGTATGTATGGGTGCATTTTTCTCTCCCAAATCCAGGGGATATGTTTCTAGTTTTGCACATCAATTGTTTGGAGAGAAAATCGATCAAGGAAGTTCCCAATCACTGTTCATTCTTCATGTTCCTAATTTAGGTAGGAGAGGATACAGTCACTATTAGATCTCAGATCCAATGGTTGTCATTACACGCAAACAAAATACATTATCTGAATTAGAAAAAGTGTGACATTTAATACTTTCCACTTATATTATCACACTTTATGGATTTGTCAAAAATCCATATCTCCCAAACTACACAGCCTTTTAGTCCCAAATTTTAAGGGAACATCTTTTATTGACTTAAATTCCTTATGTTCAAAATTTGGAACCAAACTCAAAAATAAAAGAGACTTTTCTTCATATGAAAGTGATCCACTTTTAAGGCATATATTACACTATTAAAATTCGTTTTTCTCTTTCTTTCATTTCTATTTTCTTTATTTTCATTTATTTTCTTATTAGAAACCATGTGCAAATGAAAACTAATCAACTATGGCCATTCAATGCCACTTTCTAGAGAACTCTACCCAATTCTCACATATGCACATAATTATCTTCTATTTCTTTTCCCTCTACTGATTATATGATTTTCTTTTATCCTTTTCCCTTTATATCCCTCATTGGATTATTAAAATAGTATAAACCACAAAATCATGCATCTAAGGGAAATTTTCAAAAGAATCTATTCTTTGAAAACAAAGCATACACTTTCCATTCAAACCCCTTTTATTTGCAAAATTGTATTTCAATCAATACAAGCAAAATTGAGGTTATAACATATTGGGTTGGGGGTAAGAACAATTCCATGACCTCCACACAGAAACATGTTGCTCATGAAGAGACGAAAACCTAAGATCATTTCATATGGGTTCTAGTTAACAGTTGACCCATGATCCATGGCCTCTTTTTCATTTCTTGGTAATTTTCTTTCCTCCACTAGAAACTCTACAAACAGCTTATATCTTCTAAAAATCATATCTTTCAAATCCTAACTCCAAAAATTGTAAGTAAATACTTAAAAAGTATTAGAAAATTATGAGAATTCTGAAAAGAATTGTTTTAAATCATATTATGATTTCTATTCCACTTATACCCTTCTACATCAATAGGTGATTATCTTTTTATCTATTTACTTCACCAAAATGATTATGACTCTAAATCATTAAAATAACACTCTGAATATGCTAATGTGACTCTAATTTTTGAACTAATATTGAGTCTAATATTGATGTCTACATGAACACTTTATCTCAATGTTAGTGATTTTGTTCATGAAATTATGATGGATCTTGACTATGACTTCTAACTCTAATTTTGTGGCGATTGATTCCAACAGTTATCAAACCTTATGATTTCCCCTTTCTAAGGTTGGGAATCATATTGAAAATTTTGTGGATACTAATATCTTGACCTTGGACCATCTTACAAAATCTATCATGAAACTTGACTCTTGGACTTGAAGTATGACTGGTTGATTCCTTTTGACAATGGTTTATGGTTAAGTGCTCATTATGAACTACGTGTGAACTATCCCTCAAAATTGTTATTGAAAATGATGTTGGATCTTGATATTAGTCTTGAAAACATGAAAATATAGAATCTTGTTCATGGATGTGAGACCACACGTAAGATCATTAACAAGACTAAAAACCCCTATTCTGGTCCTTGTGTGCCCTACATGTTGATGCCTAGTATATTGATGCATGTATACCTATTTTTGTTATCCCTTATATAACTTAACCTCCAAGACCCTAACTCTAAGTTTCAAGGTACACTCATTATCCTCTTTTGGACTAAAATATGGTATTTATGAATCGTATATTATGAATAACTAAGTGGAGTGTTATGATATGATTTTATAATTTTTCAATTATAAATACATTTTGAGAGCCTTGAGCATAACTAAACAAAATTCATTTGACTTTGACATAGAAATTCAACATGCAAATGAAACCTCACATTTGGTGTATCTAAGATTTAAGGCATGGGTACAAACTAGCCCTCATCTAGGGGTGATGAAAGGTCATAATGTACATCACACACAACAATATCAACACCTACGGGGTTAGGAAATGGAACCAATGTTGAGGCAAAAAGACCCTCACCTTTTAGTGTCTATAGGGTTCAATAGCTTCTGCACTCAACTACTCTAATGATTAAGATGATAAAAGTTACACCAAATCATAAGGGATCATATAAAAAGTGTTTGTATAATTTTGTGAAAATATTTATATCACGTATCTTTTCAAGTTTGCCTTTGGTCCATGTTGTAAGCCTTATATGTGCATTTAGTAAAAAGAGCAATTTCATTAATTTTCATGTAGCTTGTTTGTATGATTTTTGGGCCACTCTGAGACATGCACTTCAATCCCTTTACTACTATCTAGATAGTGGGATTGGGATTAGGGTATGAATAGATCCATTATAGTTAATATTAGAGCTAGACACACAACCTATATAATGATTAATTAAAATTTTAGATATTGAATAAACCTAGTAAATCCTAAAGTTTACAATTATGAAAATAGGGTGTCTAGAGTTGAACATAAGAGATTCTTTCTAGTAATACCTCCTATATGTATTGCAATTATGGAGGAGGCCCCCTTCTCTAACTGGACTTAATAGATCCAAAACTTGACCTAAAGGTTCTCCTTTGAAACCCTAAGAGTGTTCCTTTAGCTCATCATTTCTCGAAGGAATATCCTAACACCATCCATTAGATTGAAGTAGGATGACTCCTCATCCCGTCTAGCTCTCTATAGGCATCTGGAATTGATGTTTATTTTCCTGATTTTGGGCAACAAGAGAATAACTAAAATGTGAAACAAAATTTGTAAAATATTTATTGATAAAGTAATATGATTTTTTATACTTGAATTGACCTATGTGATAAGAGGACTCATACTACAAAGTTCCTTATATATGGATCCAAAAACCCTAAATCAAGGAGCAGGACCTTCTAAAACTAAGCAGAGTATGAAGGAAAAGATTGATAAGAAGAAATAAGGTGACAAGAAGAGGGAAGCTAATAAGAAGTAAGTTGAGAAAAGGAAGGAAACTAAAAAGGAAAGAGAGATGAAAAAGGAAAAGGAAGCTAAAAAATAAACAAAAAAGGAAATTTTAAAGGAGAATGAAGCTCAGAAAGATAATTGAAAGAAAATGGATAGCTAAAATGACCCAAAAGAGGTAGGGGGCCTTAAGGGGATCATGATTAAGGACCACTAAAAGCCCTTAAAAGTGATTTAGGAGGTAGAGAACAAAGTACACATGGATTCTATGGTCAGACCACACAACATCCTTACACCCTAGAGGAATCTGTATTAATAATCTAGAAAATGTCACTGTTATTGATTTACTTAATTTGAACCCTTAATACTTCTTTGGTAAAGATAGGGAAGATGTGTTAGATAAGGTAGATGCAATGGATATTTTCCATGTATAATACCTTTAGAGTATTGGGCTTCCCTAAAAATATCAAAAGTGACCTTTGCCACCTATTAGTTAAAGGTAGAATCAAAATTATAGAGGGAAATTTACTCCTACTCACAACATATAATTCAACTAAACTGGGAAGCTTTCAAGCCTATGTATATTACCCACTTCATGCCTCACTCTAAGTGGAATGAAAAGAATAAATAGTTCCTAGCCCTTAAATAAGGGGATTCCTATGTATATAAGTACAACTGAAAATTTTACCTCTTGGAGCATCATAAAAAAACCTAACTCATGAGGAGAAGTTGGATCATTCTGCTGAGGGACTCCATGTGGCTCTACAAACTCTTGTTTCTAGACGTGACACAGTTCAAGGTGCCTTTTAGCATGCCCTAAATATGGAGAGAACCTGGGAGTGGGAAAGGGAAATGCCCCGATTCTAGCATATATAGGGATAGAAAATATTTTTCTTACTAATCCTAAGCAGAATAATAATTATTGAAACAAGAATAGAGATAGAAATAACCACAGAAATCCTCTAACTCCTAACTGTCATAATGGACCTAATCAAAAGAACAACCGAGGACTAAAACTGGACACATGTCTCAACTATGGAAAAAGGATGTCCGAGACCATGATGGCATTAACATACATTTTGTTTCTACTATAAGTAAGAAGGATACTTTAAGAACCAATTCCCCTACCCACCTCCTCCATGGGCTTTCAATGCCAAGAATGCTAACAAACAAGTGGAGAACAAAGGGAATTAAACTTTTCATGCAATGCTTTTACCTTATGTGATTTTGAAACTATCATGTCGTTCAATCAATGATTGCCCTATTGTGTTGGGATATATACACCTCTCTTTGACTATGTAAGGCTCCTTAGTTTCAACTAATAACTAGTATTTTTTTTATTTGACATCACTAATGTGAACTAGTGATGTCAACTATATGACTACCCTATAAGTGATCAAATGATGATTACAATAGAGTGTTGATCTTTGGATGTATGTAGACTGATGGAAGTTCGCTAATGTTAGATTTTTGAGGAAAAAATTCTCTTCAAGGTGGAATGATGTGATGAAGTGCTTTTTGGCACAATATCGACCTAATGACTCTTATGACCCTCAATTAACTTTATTTTCTCACTCCTAATAGATTTTGATGGTCAATGACCATATGATGTTCTATAAAGTGAAAATCCATGTTCATGATCAATATTTGCACCTAATTTCATAAAACTCTAGTTTTTATGTACTCTCAAATCCTTTGTTCAATAACTTGGCAATTCATGGTCTTCACATCATTTTAAACTTATCCTAAGTGTTAAACTCTCTATGTAGAGATTATCTTCCAAATATATAGCCAATTGGAATTTCCTATAAAATTCTATGGATTTCCTAATTTTTATACACAAGAACTACCCTAAAATATGTAATTCCTCTTACTAGGATTTTGTTGATTGACCACAACATACTTGTAGGCCACATTGATTTTGCATCGCTCGTTGAACCTGGATTCCAATCACATTGACCCATCAATTTTAGCCTTGAGTTGGACGTACAACCCCTGACCCAACCTCAGCTCAATGACTATTGCATTGTGATCCAACGAAACCCAAGTCATATCCTACCTGAGGTATGCGAGGAGTGGGTGGTCAAGCCTCTAGATAATTCTATCTTAACCTGACTCTATTTTACCCTCTCTTGCACTCTAATTTCTTAATCTTTCTCACCCTCTCACTTTCCAAAAACTTCTTTTCCCTTTCTTGCACTAATTTGTGTCTTGTGCTCCAAGTAATCGAGACACCTCCCCTCTTATAACCCTAACACTCATTTTAAGTATAACCCTAAACATATTAGTCTATAACCCCCATTAACTGTGTTTTCCCCACAAGCCCAAGTAGTGTCTCCATGGCCTCCCCCTCTCTCCCTCTCCTATTTTCCCTCTAGTAAGCTGACAGCCATGTGTACATGCAAGCTGGACCCATGAATACGTCTATGTAAGATTGTGCGATCTAGGTTCCAATTAACACTTGAACCAAGATCTATGGTGCCTCTTTTTTTTCTCGATAATTTCCTCCCCCTCTACTCAAGAATCAAACAAGTAACCTCTATCTTCTAAAATCATATCTTTTGATCCCTAACTCTAAAAGTCACAACTTAATATTAAAAAATTATAAGAAAATAATAAGGATTATAATAAAATAGTTTTGGATGATGATTAAAATTGAAATTCCACTTATATCCTTAAACATTACTTGTGATTTTATTATTATCTAATGAATTCAAAAAAATGTTTACGACTCTAAAAACTCAATATACACTTTGACTATGCTCATGTCACTTTGATTCTTGAACTAATATTGAGGATTGTCTTCATGTCTACATCTACCCTTCTGAGTGTTAATGATCATGTTCATGAAATTATTATGGATATCAATTATGACTTATAACCCTAATATTTGTGATGATTGATTCTAAGGGTTATCAGTCTTATTATTTTCCCTTTCTAAGATTATGAATCAAATTGAAAATTTTGTTGATAATATTATCTTGACCATAGAAAACCTAATGAAATCTATCTGAAACTCAACTCTTGGACTTCTATTGTGACAAGTTGACCCCTAATGATAATGGTTTAGGGTTAAGTGCCCATTTTGAATTAGGTGTATACCATCCATCAAAATTGTTATTAAAAATGATGTTGGAACTTGATAGTAGACTTGAAAACTTGAAAATATGGAATCTTGGTCATGGATGAGATACCACACCTACACCATTAATGAGTCTTAAGAACCCTAATTCAATCCTTGTGACCTATACATGTTGATGCCTATTATAGTGATTCATGTGTACCTATCTATGTGCTAGGACCTGGAACTTGATCTAATTTCACTTCCAAAATCTTTACTCTAACTTTCAAGGTTTGCTCAAACTTGCATATGGTTTTTCTTGATTGTATGTTATTAATAGGTCTCTTACCCTGCCTAGAGTATCTTGTTTGAACTAAGTGACTTGTTATGATCTGATGTTCTATTTTTTAGTTATAAACATGTTTTGAGAACTTTGAACATAAAGTAATAAAATCTATTATACTTTGACATCAATATTCAGCATGAAAACAGTCATCACCATTGGGTGTAACCATGATTTAAAACACAAGCTCAAACTATCCCTCATCTCGGGGTGATGAAAGTCCTAATTTACATCAAACAAAAAAAAGATCCACACATATGGGTGCAATAAATGGATCCTAAGTGAATGTAGAAAGACCCTCGGTGTAAACATGGTTCAATACCTTGAATATCCTCAAACCTACGTGGTAGTGGAGATAATAACCATAAATTTGGATAATGGAAAATATGTGTGTTATTGAAGAGTTTAAAGGTTTTCAAGGTTCTATTGTTTATTTTATAAAATCTAATAGTTCATTTTATTATGTAATTTCACCTGTGCATCGATAGAATACTTGTGAATTTGCACTAACCGTGTCTTGATTTTTCCTACTAGGATAAAAAGACAGTTGATAAGGGTTTGACTAGATTCTTTTGCACTAAACTTCTATAACGATGAAGATTTGACAAGTTCCACCAAATCATGAGAGAACATCTAAAATGGGTTTGTATAGTTCTGTGAGGATACTTCTATCTTGTATTTTTTTCAAGTTCACATTTGAGACATGATTTAAACCTTATTTGTTCATTCAATAAATAAATAAAAACATTTACTTAATTTTCATGCATATTGTGTGTGTGATTTATGGGTCGGCCACAGACGAGAGATTCAATCCCTTCACCATTGTCTAGGTAGTGGGATTGGGATTGGGGTATAGATGGATCTGCGACACTTGTATATTTATGAATGCATACCACCTATCCCATTCTTGAACGATGTATCTTTCTAGTAAGTGTATAATGTGTGCTCGGTGTTTAAGAAAACTCAGGCAACATTTCCTCTTACATATCCAAGAATGATGATGTTGACGGGAAAACACACACCTCATGTGTACCCTGAGAAGAAATGAGGAAATCACTATCAATATATCTCATAAACAAAATACACATCATAAGTAACATTAAGTGTTCAATAATAGTCCCAAACTAGAGACTAACTAAGGTTTAATCCTAATTAGTAAATCTTGGACTAGTTTCTAAGCCAAAATAATACATATTGAATATTAAATGTATATGTAATTTAGTTTAACATGCCTCTGGATTAACCTAGATCAAGTGAACTAAGGTTGATTCATATGCAATTTTAGTGTAGGCATGATAATTCATCCATACACAACCAAATATGCATTAACATAGTAAAAATTTCTAAGGTTTAGATAAAAAGCTAATAATCACCATATTCCACTTATTCACACAGAGACATCATACATCATACAGACCCTAGATATAATTTCAACATCTATAATGGTTTCAAATTAGATATCCATTATATATTGTTCAAGAAAAAATGAAACAACCATGATTTCTCTAGGTTTCTACATCAAAAGAATAATACAAAACATGCAAGAATCAAGAATTAATTCAAGCATTGTATAGACCCAAGGTAGCAATATTCATCATATAAATCCAAGTAATGGGTCAAACATCTATAAAGCTTTCACATTTAGAATAAGATCACACAAGCATAGAAGAAGAAACAAAGAGGAACAATGAGCCTTAAAATGGAGGTGGTAAGAACGTGTAGAGAGTACAACCACACCAGTGGTGGGAAAGAAGCTAGCAAGAGTGGAAGAAACTAGGGATGTTGGCTTCATATCGTCTAGTTATGGCCTAAAAATTGATGGTAGAAACCAAGGGTGCTAGCTACATTAGCCTCAATTAATAGTGACAATGGAGGGAGCACAGACAATACCATAGAGAGTGGACAGCGGCTATAGTAGGGGCGTATGACTTTGCCAGACAGTTTTGGGAGCCTGGAAGGAGTGGAGGAAGATAATATCATGGGTATTAATGGAAACATAGTGTCAGTTTAAAAGAAACAATACAGAAGGTAGTCGACACTCATGTTTTTAAACATAATGTCAGTTTCTTACCTAAAACTAATGTTGGGTAAAGCATCACCAATGTTTGTTATTTACTAGAAACTGCCACTACTATAAGAAATATTGGGTTCTAGTCTATGGCATGCATCATTATTTACCTAGAAAAACTGATCACCATAAGATTCATAGTTTTAGAATTGGACGAAAAATTATTTCATAGGTTGCTAATGGATGTCTCTAGCATTAGTTTCACCAACACAATTGATCATATATGGAAGAAATGACAAGGAATTCAATATAACAACTTTCAAAATCTCATATATCTTTCAGTAATCTTATTATGTTGTGGATCTAAACATTGCACACAATTGGCTTTTGTGGGGCATTTCTAGCATCAATTTGTGATAGTAAACCTATGAAATATGGAAATTGACGAACCATATTATTTTAGTTAATTTTGACATCTCTTACATAAACTTAATCGACACTACCATACATCGATTTTTTAGTGATATCATTTCTATAGCTAAAAATGTATTAGTTTCACTTCCCTCTTCTTCTCTATAAATGAGCTATTAAACCCCAAACACAAGGGTGCCTTTCTTTCAACCTCCCTTATCTAATAAAGAGAAGCAATATTGAACTATTAACGAGATTGGTAGGTAGATAATGAGATCCTCACAAGATATATTAGGTAAGGATAGTGCTCTTGCACTTGTAATATTCACTCAAATATATATAGTCAAGTTGTTAAGCTAAGGGAGTTGTTATGGGATTAGTAAGGAGTAGCATCCAATCCTTAATTTTATATAAACAAACATGCAAACAATTATAAATAAAAAACAATACATAAATGAATGGAAATGGTGCTTACTAATTTCTCAAAAGTTTAGAAAATATATTTCAACAATGTTGCATCAAGAACCAAACTAATATATTACATAAAGGAAATGATGCTCATCAATTGCATCCATAAGGGTGATAACTAAATTGGAAAAGATACTAAAGCTAATTATATTGGATGCAGTGGGAAACCTAGCCATCTTATAAGATCATCATCTATCTATGCTGAGAAAGTTCCTCAAGGTCTAGATCCACAAGCTTCTCAACATTTGAGTGGTTTGGTAACGACATTCCAATTTAGAGAAATAAAAGAATAGGCATGTGTATGTTCAATAGTATTTGTGAATTAAAAGAATATTTGGACATTTAAAAATTTAATAACAAAAATTAGAGAGGTCCCACTCAAAAGGAAGATATAAACAATTAGGTAACTTCAAGAGAGGGAATATAAAAATAATAATTATTTCATAGAGTAATTATGCATGTCACTTCTGATGAAGTAATAAGTGAACATTAGGATTATTTCCACTCAAATCATTTAAAATATCACTATAGAAAATAAAATGCATGAAGATTACAAACAAATCAAGTTATTTTTATTGGGGAAATGATACAAGGGGGAATAAAACCAAAATAATATATATATATATATGTATGTATGTATGTATGTATGTATGTATAAATATGGATGTGTATATATATACACATGCATATGCATATATATAGGGTGAATGAAACATGCCTTGGGAGGAAACAACACATCCATGTGTATGATAATACAAAAGTACTAGTACTCTAGATAAAACTAGCCTAATTATAAAGCATATGAAATAGGGTGGTAAGATATACAAGACAATCTCTTATCATGCATACAATGATACATAAGTATCAAAGTGATTTATGATGGGTTAATAGGACGCACATACAACATGCTAAATAATATAAAAGGATCACAAGGGGGAACCAGATGTGTGGAGTTTCATTTCAAGATAACCCAAAAAGGGATTATGACACTATATTCATGTTGATTCATGCTTCACTACCAAGGAATCAGGGTTCAGTCATATGAATGCCCTTACAAAAAATAAGGAGATGAACATACCTTCAGAGAATGTCTAGTTACCCAAGTCACCTCTAAGTTGGTTGCTCTTAAACGAGGGTCAAAATTGTAAACACAATTGCCTAGTCAAAGATATTGGACTCAAAAATTATACCTGAATTCAAGAGATGTCCACAACTAAGTACTGAGTCTATTACAATAATATGAGGTCAAACACAGGGATAAGGAAAAATGATGTATTAATAAAAGTCCTGACATAGTTTATTTGAATCAAAGGGTATAAATTTAGTATTCCAGTTAATGAATGAATTAATATACTTAAAACATTAAATATAAATATGAAAGATCAAACAAAACTATGATAATTGAGTCTGGCCATAGTAGCTCGGGTGGTAAGAGCTCGGTAAGTCCCAATGAAGGACCCGGGTTTGAACCTCACTAAAGGCACTTTGTGAATGACAATCCACATCGATTAGGCATGGGAGGGGGTGACCGGACCACACTCTCTCATGCCTCAAGAGTTTACCATGTCGGCTCACACGGGTTGGATTCTCTTGATCACCAAAAAAAACTACGATAATTGATAAATATGATAAAATGGAACTTTGATTGCATTTCACCAATTAGAGCAGCCTCAATTATGAAAATCCTTCTATTATAATGTACATATATTCTTGACATATTTTGCGAATAGTCATAGAAGATATCTACACCTTCCTTCTCTCAATATCGGAGTAGATTTCTATTTAAAGTACCTCTCTCTTGAGAACCAATAGATCAAGGATAAATGTATGACTTATGGTATAGTGACTCCTTAATATAGTGCCTTGTTACTAAGACATACTCCAAATCTTACTAAACTTATATTTTCAAATTTATCCAGATTAAATATCGAAGGTTTATAATCATACAAGAATGCATTAAAATAGAAGTATACAAACAAAACTGTAAGAACATGTGTATTAAATAAAATAAGGAATGATTACATGGTTGGGAGGTACTAAAGGCTACTCCTAACCCAAGGTATTGTGTTTAGACACTCACGGTGAAAGAATTAATCAAATCACAATTTTCACAAGTCATGGTTCTCAAAAGAAAATAATTAAGCAATAAGAGAAAAGGGAAGAGGTGGGACTTGGATTTGTCCCTTTGTTTGATGGCAACAGTCTGACATTTTTAGAATTAGATGGGAAGTTTTAGCATCGTATTGACGTTTGGAAAGTCATGAAATAAATGTAGTTGGAAGTTGTAAATCCATGTGAGGAATGCAAGTGGGACCAGTAAATAGACTAATCCAAAAATTCCAAGTTTAGGTCATTGATAGGCAACAAGAAAAGCCTAACTTCTTTCCCAAGGCGATCAATATAGGAGTTAATGAGGGCCTAAATAGTTTCAAAATCAACAAGAATTAGAATTGTAAAAGGTATCCATATATTTATTAGTAATATGCCTTAATGCCTTGATTGTAGAAGTATTTTTAATGTGGCGGCATATGATGATGTATTGCCTTCAAATAGTACTTGGTAGCAATTATTTTATTAATAACATTTGATATTTAGTTTGTTAATCTTCCACTAGCATTACATCTCAACTTTGTTGGGAAATAGGGTGACAGAATAGGCAGTATAAATAAAAACAATTATTACTATATTCCTCATAAACCAGTGGATAGCATCAACAACTATATAATGGAAATGATGATTTCATTGATGTACCTGGTCCTAGAGCAAGCCCAGTGATATATTCCTCATCATTGTAGATGCACAACTGTCATCTAGTTGATCTTGGATGGTGTCTAAGTAGCTCTTGGTCTTCACCACAGACAGTAGACTGGAACAACATCTATAGAAACTCATGTGGTCTCTCCACAGACTGTAGGTTTATATTGTAATCCTAGTGGCATACAACAGCCTCCCGACTCTAGAGTAGTCCACACAGACCACCAGGAACTCCATGTTGTTCTATCAGAGCCAATTGGAAGGATTTGTCCCCTTCTGTCAGCGTACTAGTCACCGACATGTTCTCCCACAATTGATCCTCAGTTGTTCTCTCAATTGATATCCCTCATTAAATGGGTATTACTTGCTCTGGCTCTCTATTAGTTACCACAAACACAGAGGACAACAATTTTCAGAACAACTGATTCTCAATTGTTCTTTTTGGTAAGCCCCCAATACCCTCTATTTATAATAGAGGCTAGGGCCAGGGTTCCCAATCAGTGTGGGAGTAGAAGGGTTTAGAATCATGAATGCGCTAGAACCTGCGATCAGTGAGATAGTCATCTCGCACAGGGAAACGATTATCTTGTGCACGAGACCATTGTCTTACTTAGTGAGGTGGTCATTTCGTGTAGTTTCTTGTTCTGAATCAAATTGGCAATTCAAATCCAATTAATACACAATATCACGTGGAGTTTTGCTCATGCGATTCGCTCATCTCATAACCATAAATCATTCATCTTGCACAAGTCGTTCATCTCATGACCATGAACCGGTCATCTTGCTCATGTGAGACGATCGTCTCGTGCCTCAGTTCTGGTAGAACTTAGCCAATTTAGTTTCTAATATTCCTAACACTCCAAACAACCAATCTAACACTTGAACTTGATGATTTTGAGTCTAGTCAGCTGATCTATTGTTTAATTGAATACCTAAACACCTCCAACATTCAATATAAACATCATTCATATATATACTCCTTTAATACAAGTTTATCCTATGTGTGTGACCCTATAGGTCTAGAATTATGTTGGTAACGAATGTCCATAACAAATTATGACATCACAAGCAAAGAGTGGTGCCTAGTCACACATCATTACTACCCAAGTAATTTGGAAAGTTGGATAACAACTTCAACCTACAATTCATGATTAGTGTTTCATTAATTGTATAGTTCCTTTTTTTGATGTCCGGATTGAATTCGAGGCATGGAATCATCATCCTCTCAACATTCGATCCATGTTCCTTGAATAAGATTAGACTATCTGAGATGCATATGAGTTCACATATCATATATTGAACCACATCAGTACGGCTGTACATTTCTCAGTCTTGGTTATTAAGAGGCCTTGAATATCAAACTCATATAGGAGGGACAAATCTCATCTACGTCACTCACACTCAGTCCCCATGTGTCAAAGCTACCCAATCATCACCTTTATGGCAATTCATATTTCAGGATTATGTTTGATGATGTCAAAGTATACCCAAAGATATGTGATAAGTGTAGTGACTTCAGGTCTAAGAACCACTTCACCACTATCACTATGAGAGATGATTCTGACTACTATTTCATGGTCTCCCTGTATCACTCTCATGGTTGGTCTACCTGATACACTATTTTATAACATATATCTATGTGAGTGACTAGATATAACATATCATGACTAATGAGACTTTTTCATCAATCAACACACACTCTAGTCTTATGTATTATTGTAGTCTATTTTGCTTCCACAATAATATCTGAATAGGAATGCAACAAGTATGTATGTACTCATAACATCTGTATAATCTCATTCTTTATGTCACGTACTTGAAGACACATGTCATCGAGTAACATCATTCGTTAGACATCTACTTACACCTGTGTCATCATCCCATGACTAAGACAAACATAATACACAAAATTACCTATTATTATTATCAAATTAGGTATCTAATGACACACTCTAATCATCATATAAATGGCTCTATGGGCATACATTGCAATAGACTCCCACTTGCACTTCAACCCAATCACCCACGAATCGCATTCCAAGTAATCTTAACATGTCCCTCATGTTTCTTCTTCACATGCACTTTTATAGTGGGTTTAGCAACGTTTGAATAAAGTTAGTATTTTTCAATTTTTGTCTCTCTTTGTTATACTACATCTTGTATGAGATGGAATCTTCGTAGTATGATATCTGAGATTACATGTCTATCCAATAGCTCCATTGTTGTCATAGTATTTCTACTATGTCATCAATGGTTGGAACCTCACACAAGTTCACCCATATGAACTTCTTGATAGATACAATATCCTCTATTATTCTTATAACACAGAGATACTCAGCTTCTTCTGTATATATAAACAATTTTCATTAGCTCGGACCCTTTCCAACATACAATTCTCATATAAGGTCAAACATAGATTTAGAATGCAATCATTAGTTTATTAGTTTGGAAGCTTGCATTAGTGTAACCATTTACACCAAACTCTTCCTTTATTATCATAACTAAGGAATCGAACCTTTTAGTGCTTCACAAGTACCTAAGGATGTTCTTATGGTGGTCCAGTGACTCTCACTGGCATTTGACATATACCCTCTAATCATGTCCAATACATACGAGATTGCTAGGTGGGTATATATAGGTCTTCTCATCTTGTCCAATACATATGATATAATTAGATATTCTCTCATCATGTCCCATACATACAAGATAATGGGATAAGTATATAACATTACATGAATAGATCCAATTGTGAATTCATATGGCATCTATCCATGTGTTCCTATTCTTCACAAAAATTGTAATACTAGGCTCTTGAGAGACTAACTCCATTGAACATGGACACATTTTCTCTCATTGAGTCCTACATGATGAACCCTTCAACATCTTGCCTATATATATTCTCTTACTTAGCTCAAGAAAATTTCCATATATGCCTCCATATATCCCAATCCCTATCACGTAGGATGTCTTGCCTAAACCCTTCATATAGAAGGTACTTTCCTTGCCAGGTTTTAACATTTACAGGATAATGATGTTTTTCCCCATCTTTATGTGAAATATAAATATGCTCCCACTAAATTTTTTGTAATCACAAATTTTATCTTCATTTTGAATAAAGTCAAACTCTTTAACTATCTTGTCAAATAGAAGTTTCCAACTCTTAGATGCTTGCTTCAATCCATACATTGACCTTTGTAGTTTATAGACTTTATTTGCAATATTGGATTTATATAACCTTTAGGATGTGCCACGTACACATCCTTACAGTTATTCCAGTTAAGGAATGTGGTTTAACATCCATACTCCAAATCTTGTAGTCATACTAAGATGCAACAACAAGCATGATCCAGATGGATTTAACCATGGTAACCAGTGAAAGACTTCATCATGTTCAACACCTTGAACTTTCTTGAAAATCTTTGCAACCAATTTATCTTTCCATGTTGGTCTTTTCTCAAAGACCCAAATGCACCTTATGGGTTTTACCCCTTCAGGTGGATCCACCAAGGTCATACCTTATTAGTATACATGGTATCCCTCATGGATCTGTTGGTCTCAAGCCATTCCTCAATTTCTAGTCCCTCAATGGTATATAGGTAGGTTATTGACTCATCTCTATGATCAACTCACCGCATTCTTAAGTTATAAGATTACATAATCTTTAAAACTCAAGGCGTCTTCTACTTAGAACTATGAGGTATTGTGTTACATAAGGAACTTGAGATTCCACAACACTTTGTGATTGTTATTGTTCCCACTATACTTCTTTAGGTTCAATGTTTTCTTGTTTATCTTGAAAATTTCGAGTTTGACTTTTACACCCACTGATTCCTTTGGAACTAAGTTCCTCATCGGGAATTCATCCATTCCAATCAACAAACAACTTTGTTGTAATATTGGGATAAGAGCAGTATTTAACAAAATAACATTTATGTGATTTCTTGGTAAAGCCCTTTAAGAAACAATTTTCATATATAAGCCTTCAATCCTAATCATTGTAAAACACACATCGGGACACCTCCCATGCCATATCTCATATGGCATCTTTTGAACCATTCTAGATGGTACATTGTTTTAGTGTAAAGCATGTGCCCAAAAAGAAATTGTAAGATCAGCTAGCCTTTAATGATAATCTCACCATGACTTAACATGGTGTGATACCTTCTTTGTGACACATCATTATGTTCCAGGTAGAGTTCATGTGATACACTATGATAGTCTCTCTAGAAGGTCCTCAAACTCTTGGTTGAAAGTATTTCCACATTGATCATATCGAAGTATCTTAATAATTTTACAAAGTTAGTTACATACTTCATTCACAATCTCTGTAAACACTTCAAGAGATTCAAATTTGTATTTCATTAAATACATACTTCCATATCTAGTGATAACATTAGTAAATATATAATGAAGCACCTGCAATTACCTTTAGCATCTATTCTAAAAGGTCTTATATACATCAATATGTACTAGTCCTAATAGAATACTCATTCTCCCACTACATCTATTGAAGATACTTTTTTCATATTATACAAAAAATAAGACTTGCATATCTCTGTTAGTTCAATAACCAAAAGAGTCTAGATATCCATGAAATGGATTCTAGAAATGCATTTCTCATTTATGCGCTCTAGATGATAATGCTATAAGCATTCATTGTTTGAGTTATCAGGTCATTCAATATATGTGTCATATACATTTGTCTCTACAAAAATCAAGTATAGTTTGTGAGACATAGGGTATTTCCACAATAGATCATATCTTTTACAATGGAACATAATGTTTTTGTAACACAAGACATATGATGTTTCAATCAATGGCAAGTACATAATAGCAATTCATTAATTCTATTATGTGCCCATGAATGACAACTTTTAAATGTAAAGTAGGAAACCCTTGTTCCATATAGTTCCAATTTACTTCTTCTCGGGTCTTGAAGTGGAGATCTCTATCTCCGTCTTCTTCCCGAGATCCTCTATAAAGAGGATAGTTCTTTCGAATGTCCATACCTATGACAATGGTAGCACTTTCTTTCCTTAATCCATTAAGTGCAAAGGATAAATTCCTCTTACACTTACCCTTGTCCATATAATGAGTGTAGAAGACTTGGACTTCAACTTAGCCTCAGAACTCTTCTTGGCCATGTCTTTACCCTAGGACTCATTTTTGCTTATCAGTATCACAGATTTGTCCTTCTTCCTTTCCTTGTCATGAACATGCCAATCATTTGATAAACTGACTATATGATTCATTCAACATTTTGTAGAATCATATCCATGGTCAGCTCTTGACCTAAGAGGAATCCTAGTCACTCTACATACCCAATCACATTGAGCACATATGGATCTATGAATCTCCATCTGTCTGTTTGCACTCAAATAGCACTTTAGAAACATCATACCATCATTACTTTACATGATTCTTAAGATGTGTTACCATCTAGAGAATGTATATGTTATCATGTTGTTCATGCCACTCATAGTTCAAACAACTTAGCATAAGGTGCTCAATGTCTATGCCATCTTTTGCATGATTCAAGTAAACATCCATATTAGCCTTAGGCACATTTGGATTGGGTTCCTTTGGCTTTGGTCAATCAAGGACATAGAGATTTTTCTGAAAGTCCTTAACCAATTGTGGAACTTCGACCCATTTTATCCTTCTTAAGGACTGATGCAATACTAATGTGTTTGACATTTGATTCAACAAAGAAATATTACAATTTTTCAAAACATTTTTATTTTTTTTATTTGATAAGTTAACGACATTGATTAGGTCTTCAATTAATTATCTCTCCCACTATTTGTTCAAATTAATAACCCTCATGTATCAATTTTAAAGATTACAACATACATTTTTCTAGTGGCCAAGATCCATATTTCATCAAATCATGACTTGGCTTTGGCTAATCATTCACAATTTGACTATTTAGGTAGGTAACATTTACCCATTGCATCATTTGCAATTCTTGGATAGATGATATGTGCAACTCCTTGCCATAATCATCTGCATGCCTCTGGTGCCTAGTCTCACTGAGTTATCTCAAGTTAAGCTCGACCCAAAATCCAACACAATAGATATGCACCCTGCTTTGGCAAAAACTACATATCTACCATCACACTTTCACGAGATAGACGGTGTACCATGATTTGGCATAAACTACACTTGGTCGATCAAGATTTGCATATTTTTGCTAATAGAAAGAATCTTAGACTTAATATTTTATTTGAGGGGTTTTTCTATTAATAAATACACATACTTTATCCAATCACTACATATATAATATGTATAATATACATTCTATATCCCACAACAAAAACATGCAATAAATAGAAAGTGATGATTATGGTCAACCTAATATAATTCCTTGGAGACACAAGGAATTACAAAAATATAAGTCTACATCACATGTAGAAGCCTATTGTTAGTGAAGATCTGTACTTGCTAATACAGTTTGATCAATTCAACCTTTGAACCAATCGAATCACCTCCTGGTCAGTCGTTTGGTCATCTCACTAGTCATTTTGTTCTTCTCTCCACCATCTGCTAGCTCCTCTAGCCAATCGGTTGGGTCCACCAGGAAGTCAGTTTGACTCATCCTTCTGGTCCTCCAATCGGTCGGCCCGTCTCAGAGACGGTCGATTGACATCGTCAGAACGTCTTTTGTCTTTGTCATAACAAGAAAGTAAACTATCCTTCTATTGCATGATTATAGAAAAACCTTGAGTTACATTCGAGGGGATCAAAAGGGTAGGAAAGAATTAACTTTACATTGGGAAGATAAGATGGAGGCTCGGTAAGCATACCACGATAAAATATGATTAACCAACCACACAACCATGCACATATAATAGGGTTTATTGTCCATAACGATGCTATACATCCACCATCAAAACTCGCTATTAGGGAAACACATGCAAATTTCATATATACACATATATATCATATATATTAGTTTGGGATTATTTGGTATTTGATTGGATAAGAAATTACTCATATCACATGATATAATTAAATGATAAAACCATAATCCAATCATATCGATTATCCAAGAATATAGTATATTGGTGTGGCTCTGATACCACTATTGGGAAAAAGGGTGACAAAATATGCATTGGAAACAAAAGTTTTATTACCATATTCCCCATAAACCAGCAGATCACGCCAACAACAATGTAATGGAAAGGATGGTTTTGAGGATATACATGGTCCTGGAGAAAACCCAATGACATATTTGTCATTGTTGTAGATTTGCAAATGTCATCTACCTGCTCTTACGTGGTGTCTATGCAGCTCCTAGTCTTCACCACAGAAAACAAACTGGAATAACATATGCAAGTCACATACTTGAAGAGATACGTCATTGAGTAACATTATTCTTTAGATATATAATTACATTTGTGTCATCATATCATTAGTGAGACAAACATAATAGAGGGAATTGCCTTTTATTGTTATCAAATCAAGTATCTAGTGCCACAGTCCAATCATCATATGATTACCTCTCTGGCATACATACCAACAAGCTTTACGTTGTAGTTAGCAGTAGGTCATATCTAATGTGTGTGCTTTTCTAAGGTGCATAGATGTCTGGGCCTTCTTACCTTTTTCTCCTCAATGATAGTAATTGTTGGTCTTTTGGCATTTATTGGTCAAAGTATCTTGGTCAAACGTGCTCAATCATATATGATAAAAATTGGAATGTTTTTTCCTTGAATCCCAATAATAATTAAATGCCTTGATAGCTTAATATTATTAGCACTTTGCAATTAGAAATTTCTTCACATGTATATCATAGTGCCTTGGTAAATAAAAAAAGTGGCATTATAGATTATAGAATTTAGCCTCTGGTTGAGCAGATTTTAATAGAAATCCAAAACCCAAAAATAGTAAAATGAGACCTATTTCCAAATGTAGATGTCTATACTTTGTTACATTCATGTCCTCCTCAATGGATTTTGGTATTCCTTGATCAAAGTTATTTTTCTAGGCATTGAATGAATATGGAGTTTATTAGAAAGGTGTCCATAATTGAAAAGTTCAACACATTATCTTTATTCATATGATCAATCCTTTTTCCATGTGGTCCGTTCATATTTCTCTGAAATTATGTTGCACCTTGTAATCAAATACAATACTGAGTTTCAAATCTTTCTGAAAAATGTAAAATTGATCGCTTGTTTTCTTTAATTAGCAAAACTTCTATAATCACCCTCTCCCCTGTTGTCCCCAATTAACGCAGACTAAGAGGGAAAGAGTCATTATCATAATTCCTAGATCCAGGTTTAGCAAGTAGCCTATAATAATTAGAAATTTAATTGAATGGAAAAGAGTTTGATAGAAATATCAAGATAAAAGCTCCTCCATTGAATTACACAGAAAGGGAACTAATATTGAAACATACATTAAATATATCTATAAATCATCCAGTAGACTTCAATCATCTTTTCTTTTAGTTCCATGTTCTGAGAATGTTGATATCTTCAGATAATTTTAATATTAACCTAAAAATTTTAACAATCAAAATATAGTTTGCATATCTCTATACTATGTATGTGGTGCAAAATAATATGTGCATGTAGGTGTAACTACATAAAAAAAAGTAGTGATTATTATTACATAATAGAACATGTATTTTCTATTATAACTTCTCTACCCATAATTCCTCAACCTCTATAGTTTACCCTCTCACTGGGGGTAATATATATACCATACCCTCTCTTTGGGGGTAGTTTCTATGGCATACCCTCTTATTGGGGGTAAATGCAATGGCATACCCCTCGTTGGGGGTAGTCTCTTCTTTCCATACACCAAACCCTGCAGAGATAGAATCTTGGGTTGAGCAAATTATGTCCATATTTGGTGATACACATAGGGCCTTATAGTTTTTAGGAAGTAAATAAACAACTAAGAAGGTTAATGGAAACACATTTGTGAAACATTGTAAAACATTGGAATTCAACATAAGTAGTTATTCAGAAGTAACCATGTGCCTTGCTTCAGAGATGACTCAAATTCCATGAAAAGAAGTGCATATTCAACCAACCATGTCATCAACATGTAATTCATGTTTAACACCCATGTATTACTTCTATATTGCCAAAATATCCCTTAAGACTGACCTGGGCCCTAATTTAGGGTTTTTAGGATTATAGTAGGGTTAGTTTTCCCAAACCCTAATTATTGCATATATAGACTTTTCAACTTAGAAAACCCTACTTGGACAACATTTGAACCCTTGTATTTTAGATTCGATCCATTTATACCCTTTTATTCATTAGGATTAACTAATCAAGGTGTAACGCCCCTCCAAGAATATACATGACAGTGGAAGCAAACCCTATGTTTTCCATAATGTGGGTCACTTGGCTTGGAGGAACATAAAAAATGTGATATACTATAATAGCAACAAGATAAATGAAACACCATCCATTTTTCAGATATAGTGATTCATACATTGTTCTTCAAAAGAGAAAACTAATAACATGGACTATCTCATCCTTGAACTAAAATCAAATACATGAAAGGTAAGCCAAAACTAGGAATTAGGCATCTCCTACTTCCATCGGTCTTATCCCTACCTGACCCTAGGATAGACTTAGGATTCTAACATAGTACATGTTCAACTTAGAACCTTACCCAAGCCTTCATCATCTCTTTCTATGCATTCATGGGCTGACTTCCATCCTTTCATAACGGTCATGGCAACCTACCTACCTTGGTCAGGCCCCATACCAGTTACCTCCATGGTAACACATCCACATGCACTTTAGAGATGGTTATTTATGGGTCTACAAGTTCATTCTCATACCATGTACTCTTCACTTAGATTCTTCTTTCGAAACTTGATATTGGATCCTATAAGGTGTAGAAGGCACCCCACCAAGCTAAGTCTTGAGAACACTTGAGCTATTCTTTTTTTTATTTTCTTATGGCTTTTTCTTTGACATTGCTCCGTTCCTGTGGGCATCGCTCTCCTGACCATGCAAGGAAAAATGTAAAACATGTTAGATTAAGTGGCACTGAGTAACATTATATGAACTGAAAGGAAACTATATTTTTGAAATAATCTTGAACTTAACATTGTAAACATTAAATACTTTCTAGCCATCCATCTTTATCTATATTTCTCTTCATCCTTGACATTACTATCTCGAGTTTACTATTTTGTATTTCTGCATGTCCTTGTTCTCAAGAGCTTGAATATACATGCACTAAAGTGCTCATTGCACTCAGGAGCTTGATATATAACATTCTATCAAGAACTTGAATATGCAATCATTTATCTCAAGAGCTTAACAAAAGACATTGCTCTAATGAGCTTGATAAATAGCATTTCTCTCAAGAGCTTGAATCTGTAACATTTCTCTCATGATCTTGATGGACAACATTAATCAGCTATCTCATTATTTACATTGTTCTTGAGCATAACAACTTGAAACATTAAATCTTACTTAAGAAGGATGTACATGTCACTATCATCATCGTATAAGAGAACAATACTAAAAACTATAACCCATTTTATATTCATTTTCTTGCAAAGATTCATTAAAAGATATATCTGATGTCTTTTTAATTGAATTTCATATATATCAAAAAATATAAAACCCCTGACCCATAATAATTAACTAAGAGTGCATGAATCTACTTACTGATTAGATAATAAGTCTGCATAGGTCTCCTGAGGTTTGTAGAAACCCTAACGCCCTAAAATTAACATAGTTCCCATTAATCTTTGTCTTTATCTTCATCTAAACCCTAATTTGGGCTCTTAGGAAAACATGGTCTGAGTTAACTAATTAGGATCTGAAAATATTAAAATTGGATTCTACTCAAAAAATCCTTTCTAGATACTATTTATTCATATTTTTCTGATGAGTGCTTGATACAATGAATTTTCAAAGAACAGACCAATCAGAAATAGAGGAAAAACCACATGTGTAATTATCTAGTAGGAGAGGGGGGCCTACATAGCTGGCCCAATCAGGGTCAGTCTGTTAGTCTTGTCCTCCCAAGTAAAACACTTGGTTAAAGACCAGGGAATGAAGTGCATAATATCTAAACTGCCTTTGTATGTGTGACACCATACAAAGGCGATCAGAGGTAAAAGTGAGCAGACACTGTCGGTCATCTTCTTGGAGAGAGGTAGCATGAATAGCTTGATTTCCATTGAAACATCGAGATCCAAACAATGAACTCTCTCATCCTCCAGACTGAGAGGCTACATCATCAGCTTCCTGGACCCAAGCCGGTCTCAACGAGACCTTGGAGGTGTTGAAACTTTGTAAGAGGCCTATAAACATTCCACTGCCATTACTGGACATGGTAGGAGATTCGAAAAGCCAAAACAAATTGTCAACCAAAAACTAGAACTAGCAGTAAGATTAAAGTTCAATACTAAACCTTTGAGTGAAGATATTGGCAGGGAAAACAGAGAAAATCATGGCCAAACACCCTCGATTGCTCAACATATACCGAAAGTAGATGAGAAGAGGAAAGACGTGAAATCACCTCGAACACAAAAATTGAATCTGTGGAAGGCATCTCTGAATATCCACAAACGAAGAACGGGTGTCTGTGTCTGTCTCTGTCATGATGGTCCCAAAATCTGTGCCAAATCGCCGAACCTTGGGAAGGGTAGGTTGAATTGGGAAAACATGTCTTCAAGCCACAAGGCCCTCATGGGACCAACTATCAACTTCCATATGAGCACCTAAGCTTTTCGAATGGATTCTATATATATTTGGTGTTTGGTGGTGGTGTGGTGTCAAACATGGTCTAAGTTATAAGGCAATAGGGAGTCCCTTGTCGACCAAGACATCAATCCCACAAAACTCAAGCAATTTTGGGATCAGAAGATTCAAGAAGATTTGAGGATGGTGAGGGAGAGGTAGGGACCACTAGAGATGGAGATCAGAGGGGGAAGTAGGGAGCGAGGACTATAGAGTCCAGAAAACATTGAACTCAGGTGAGGATGATGATCTCCTTGCTTGTGGATGGGTTTGTGACCCCAAGTCTGACCCGGACACAGCATGAAGGAGCCATGTGAGATGATTTAACTTTTGAACCCAAGGTTAGATTGACAAATAAATGGTCATTCGATTAAATTCATTTAAGAACTATATGCAATCCTTTCAAATTAGGTTTAATGAGTCAAATAAGGTCAAAATGACATCAAATTTAGATCATAGGTTCATAAAATGGTTTACTACATTCTTAAATGGTTATTTTCAAATTTTGATTATTAGGAGATGAGTCATTTATTACAATGTATCTAGTACTTTTTATATACATTGAATGGATTATAAATGGTCTCTAATTGATTTCTCTTACCCATTTATGGCCACTTAGGGTTCATAGGTATATTAATTATTATTAGCATACAATGTGAAAGCATGTCGTGCATTATACTTTAATGTTTATAGATATTGAATTAACTATTATCATAAAGAATTAAAATTGTTTGATTTCCTAGATTTTTCTTAAAACATTAGGTTTGGGCCATTAAGTTCTAATTGATGTATTATATTCCCAAATTTGAAAAACAGAGTTTTCTATTAGGTATTTCATCTTAAGTTTAAATTTTTGAGGGTGTTACAATTCTACCCACCTTACATAAATTTTGTCCTCAAAATTTCATTAGACTACCACCTTAGGATTTTAGATATCTATGTCTTCTAACTCTCTAATCCTATCCCAAAGGCTCATTAGCACCCTCAAGCTATGACCTCCTTGTGAGAAAACACTATCTTCAACCTCATTGTTAAAACCAACATGTGCTTAGATCACTAATGTATATATGTCATCATCATTGACAATATAAAGGGCCTTTCTACATCTCCTCTAGGGTTCTAGTTCTACTCTAGATCTAACTTACCTATGTTAAACTATCCACCATTTGTATGCATGCTTGGTCTTACTACATATAGGATTAGGTTTAGGTGACTATATTTCTAAAAAATATAATGGTAGATATTATATTATTTGTTGCTTTTTGTAATGACCCCACCTCCCGGTAACCCCCAATTAAGGGAGACCCGAAGGTCAGAGCCGTTATTCAATTAACATGATCAAAGGTTCGACAAATAATCAATAATAATTATGAAATTCTACTAACTAACTGGAATTTGGTATAAAATTAAAACTTTACTTACCTTTGAAAAACATTGGAAATCTATCTATCCAGAGCTTGAATCTACTCTATCTAATCCTCCTTGTACTTTATGTTTTATTTTCACAATGTCTCACTTTACCGTTTGTTCATTTCAGGGTTGTACCTAAAATGCCGACAAACAAAACGTCGGTCAGTATATCAAAATATATTGGTATGTGGGGACAACCAAAAGTTTGCACATATGGATAACAATCTAATTATCACAATCAAGTTAATTAACCAGCCAATTTACATTTTCTAGTATGACATTCTCCACCGCTTTTGCCCTAACCCTGGCATGCCCACCTTACGGTTTCCTTTGCTAATGACTTAAGGCTACCTTCTCAATCCCGAGCTTGGTGCCTAGGGTCACCACTCATGGTGCCCTCTAGCCATGCAATATCATAGGCCACCTTCTCATTCCCAAGCTTGGTGCCTGGGGTCACCACTCAAGGTGTCCATTGGTCTACCCATCTGGGCCTGACCTTTGGCATCATCCATCAGGGTGGCATGTAGGTGCGAGAATACATACTTATATTATTAATGTGATAATCATAGTGACTTTATAGTTTGCAAGTATGAACATCCAAACTGATAATTTGCATTCAATGCGGTTAACCATCGAAAAACCCTCGGGAAACTATGGTGGTTATTCATAATTAACCACATACCTGATCTGATGATTTGAACAGAAATATCCATGCAAATAAGAATCCAAGCAAGCAAGCATTTTCAACAAGATCCTGAAATAATCATGTAATTCCCTTTTTATTATTCATGTCATCAAGATCCATTAAACCTAGCTCGCTTCCTAGGGTTTCACTTTTAGGGTTTCTTTTGCAATTAGGGTTTCCCTTCATCTTTTACTATATCAAACCCTAATTTTATACTATTACTCACAAACCCTTATTATTTTATCTATTCTTCAACATTAAGGTTATCTTAACGACATATAACCCTATTCTCATATTTAAAGGCACCATTAACCATCAATTAATTTCAATAAGCTTCTTTTACATCAAAGCTACTGTTTTTATCCTTTTTAATCCATGACAAAGTCATTATACTCGTTTATCATCAATTTGTAATTCATTATGCTCTAATACTCATATGAACATTATTTATCATTAATTCTACCTTTTATTCATGAGAAAATCCTAATTACTACATTTAGGGTATTTATCCACAAATTAGGAACTTTAATGCTCAAAATAGCTTATAGTCATGAAAACTCAGTTCTATACATGAAATCCAATAATTAAAGCCATTAATAGTCCTAATTACCAACATTAGGGTTTCAAGGCCCAGAAAAGCCTATTTATGCATATAAACTCCAAATTAAACTAATTATATGCAAAATTTCATCTTTTTCAATCTTAATGATCATTTTCATCATTAATAGGTTAATATCAACTCTAAATACTCATTTAACCCTTTCTAATTCGTTAATCATCAAAGGTTAGGGTTTTTCATTGATTAAACTATTAAAGATAGCATCTTTATATACTTTTTGAATTGCAATCAGAATCAGGCTCCAATTATATTTTTAATGGATTCCCCTCATTTTTTTGAGCAAAATTCATGTATAAAGTGCATCTATCCGAGCTACAGTTATTGAGATACGAATTTAATAAAATCAACTTACTATGAGCCAATGGGGGGCTACCACGTAGGCGCCTTCCACGCAACGCGCTTTGTTGATTTTTGGAAACATGACGAAAGGACGACTCTGCCCTTGGTAAGTTGGGTCGGCTCTTCATGCCCGTAGGGGCATAATTGTCCAAACTCTAAAGTAATCGTCTTCCTCAATGCGTGACCTAGTTGCCGCTGCAGCCAGGTCGAGATGCGGCCCAACCGCCCTCCATCCAGCCTCCGACGGCCTCCAAGACGCCTCCTTTGCTTCTGCTGCTCCCCGCGCAGGCGAGGGTTCTCTAGCCAAGCCTCCAAAACGGCCAGGCACTGACCCAATCGGTCCACGGCCATGACCAACCTTCCGTACACCTGTAGCCAACTTACAGGCGTTGCGCGCTGGTTGAGAGTAGGGAAAAGAGGCCAAACTCCCGTGGTTTGTCGAGAGGACATCAGAACTTTATCAGGGTGAATCTGCAGCCCCTCATCGTGTCCACCCTTGCTCCCACTCTCTACCCAGTTGGCTGAGTGCAAGGTCACAAGACCTGCGCTCCACGGCCGTGCTGCAGGTCCTTCTGTAGTGCCACACAGTGGTAGAAGTAGGGTGGCGATGGCAACTCCCTCTATGGTCATCGTGGGGTCGTTTCGCTTCCCTCAAAACATCTAATTGATTCCTCATTGCCCCGTGGTCAGGAAAACTGTTTCGTTATGGTTTGTATACCAAGAACAAGAAGAAGAAGAAGAAGAAGAAGAAGAAGAAAGGAGTGTACATGGGTTCTCTCCCTCCTAGACTCGGCCCAGAGTTCTTTCTCCTTTTATAGAGGGGCTAACGAAGCCTTAAGATGGCAATCCTTGAGTTGCCAAGTCCCTTTCTTATTAGGACGTTATATTCCTTCATGAAAAAACAACCTTTTCTCTCTAAACCAACTTCCTTGATATCCGTTATTCTTTAGATATTATAATTTCGAAAATAACTTCTTTTATAATCTTAGTACTTTCCCTTTATTTTAATGGCACGAAATTCTATTTTCATTTAATAGGAAAATACTTTCGTTTTATTAATTTCACAAAATTCATTAATAATGTATCACATTATTCTCTTATTTTGCAAATTTGGTATTTTCTCTTTCCTCTTTCTTCATTGGGACTCCTTGGATCCCAAAAAACTTTATTATTTCGAAATCCTTTTTATTGGATACTCATTATCCTTCTAGATGCATCTAAATGCATTATTCTTCATCATCATGTGTATTTCGTATTAAAATATTTATTTTTGAGGATTTCCCTTTATTTCTCTTTTATTTTCCTCATTAGTATTCCTTTTATCATTAGGAATCCTTGGAATACGAAATTCCACTAAGGATAATTCAATTATACCTCTTTTCACTTGTTTTCCACCTTTTACCATTACTTTCAATTTCTTTCTTAACAAGGAAATACTTAATTGGTCTTTTCTTTTCTTATTGCATTCTCTATGCAACTTTGGACTCCTTGGGACCCAAGGAACCTAAGAGGCACGAAATCCAACTTTGGATTAAGTTCCTTGCCTTCTAGAGGTTTCCACATATTTCTTTTCTTGATTTCGTAATTAATTGAATTTCCTTGTTATTGGGCCCAAAAGCTAATAAAGCCCACAACACAAACATCAAGGCTATTGTAAACGAAATCCAGTTATTCAAAACAAATTATATCATTATTTGTTCCAATATTTTTAATGTGAGAAATTACATTCCTCACCAAAGGAACCCAAAAATTGGGGTTGTAACACTTTTGGATACATGTCGACCGCTCATATATGCAAAGGTGACATATTTTATCACACTTATCTTAGCACCTCCCTCAAGCACATGTCCCATGCCACATGCAACTGAAAGGACAAGACAAACATGATTATGCATATAACATTCTCTCTACAAAACCCCATGAGTTTGTGTTCCATACCACAAACATGTGGGAAAAAGAGTGAGTATAAAAGTCAAAAACCATATAAGCACATATCCCTAATGCTAATATGAACTCTACTTTGGTTTCTAATATCTTTCATCTACTTCTTCTATACCTAGGGTTAGAATATATGAATATTCAACTTCGTGGCCATCTACTCGTTGTTCTAATACCATATTGTGATGCCCCTCCAAGCATGGACATGACAGCGGAAGAAAACCCTATGTTGTCCATAACATGGGTCACTTATCTTGGAGGAATATTACAAAACATGATATACAATAATAGCAACAAGATAAATGAAACACCATGCATTTTTTTTAAAATATTGATTTGTACATTGTTCTTCGAAAGAGAAAACTAATAAATGGACTACATAATCCTTGAAGTAAAATCTAATACATGAAAAGTAAGCCAAGTAGGGCATAAATATACTTTAGAAACTTGATATTGGATCTTGTAAGGTGTAGATGGTACCCTACCAAGCTAAGTCATGATAGCCCTTGAGCTATTCTTTGTTGATCTTCTTATACTTTTTCTTTGACATTGCTCCATACCTGCGGGCATCACACCCCCAACAATGCAAGGCAAAATGTAAAACATGTTAGAGTAAGTGTCATTGAGTAACATTATATGAACAGAAAGTAAACAATATTTTTATGATAATATTGAACTAAACATTGTAAACATGAAATACTTTCTAGCCATCCATCTTTTTCTATATTTCTCTTTATCCTTCACATTATTATCTCAGGTTTATTATATTGTCTGTCATCATAAGCTTGCTCTCGGGAGCTTGAATATACATGCACCAAAGAGCTCATTGCTCTCAAAAGCTTGATATATAACATTTCTCTCAAGAGATTGAATATGCAGTCATTGCTCTCAAGAGCTTGATAAAATACATTTTTCTCATGATCTTAATAAATAGCATTGCTCTCAAGAGCTTGAATCTGTAATATTACTCTTATGAGCTTGATGGACAACATTAATCAACTATCTCATTCTTTACATTGTTCTTGAGCATAAAAACTTGTAACATTAAATCTTACTTAAAAAGGATGTACATGTCGTTATCATCATTATATATAAGAACATTATTAAAAACTATAACCTGATTTATAATCAATTTTCTTACAAAGATTCATTAAAAGATATACTTGAAATCATTTATTTGAATTTCATATATATAAGCAAATATAAAACCCTTGACCCATACTTGTTAACTCAGAGTGCATGAATCCACTTACAAATTAGATAAGAAGTCTTCATAGGTCTACTGTAGTTTGTAGAAAACCTTACACCCTAAAATTAACATAGTTCCAATTAATCTTTGTCATCATCCTCATCTAAACCCTGATTTGGGCTCTTAGGGAAAACATGGTCTGATATTAACTAATTAGGATTTGAAAACATTAAAATCAGACTCTACTTGAACAATCCTCTCCAAATACTATTTATTCATATTTTTTATTAGTGCTTGATTTACTGTGATTTTTCAAAGAACGGACCAAACAAAAATATAAAAAAACCACATGTGTAATTATCTGGTAGGTGTCGGCCCCCTGCATAGCTGGCCCAATCAGTGCCAGTGTCTTAGTCTCATCACCCCAATTAAAACACATGGTTAAAGACCAGGGAATGAAGTGCAAAATATTTGAACTACCCTTGTATGTGTGACACCATACACAGGCAATCAGAGGTGAAATTGAGAAAACATTGTCAATCATCTTCTTAGTGAGAGCTTTCACGAACAACTTGATTTCTATTGAAAACTCAAGATCCAAACAATGAAATCTCTCATCCTCCAGACTGGGAGGCTACATCATTAGCTTCCCAGGCCCAATCCAATGTCAACCAGACCCTGGAGGTGTTAAAAGGTGGTCAGAGGCCTCTAAACTTGCCACCGCCATTACTGGCATGATAGGAGAGTCAGAAAGCCAAAATGAATTGTCAACCCAAAACTAGAACTGCAGTAGGATTAGAGTTCAATACTAAATCTTTGAGTGAAGTTATCCATTACAAAATAGAGAAAATCAAGGCCGAACGCCCTGGATTTCTCAACAAGTACTGAAAGTAGATGAGAAGAGGGAAAATGTGAAATCACCTCTAACGTAGAAATTGAATCCGTGGAAGGCATCTCTGAATATCCATGAACAAAGAACGGGAGTCTGTTTTTGTCATGATGGTCCCTGCAACTGTGCTAAACCTTCAAACCATGGGCATGGAAGGTCGAATTGGGAAAACATATCTTCAAGCAATGAGGGCCTCATGGGACCAACTATTAACGTCTAGATGTGATCCTAAGCTTTTTTCGATAAATTCTATATATATAGTTGGTGTCTGGTGGTAGTGTGGGGTCAAACAAGGTCTGTGTTCTAAGTCAACAGGGAGTCCCTTGTCGACCGGGACATCTAGGCCACAAAAATAAGGCAAATTTTGGGCCAAAAGATTCTAGAAGATTCAAGGATGGTGAGGGAGAGGCTTGCTCACATTGGATATAGATAGAGATCAGAGGGGAAAGTAGGGATCGAGGACTGTAGAGTCTAAATAACAATGATCTCGGGTGAGGATGACGATCTCCTCACTCATGGATGGGTTTGTGACCTTGAGTCCAACCCAAACGCAGCATGAAGGAGTTGTGTGATAGAATGTACCTTTGGAACCTTAGGTTAGATCTACAAATAAATGGTGATTTGATTAAATTCATTTAAGAAGTATATTAAATCCTTTCAAATTAGGTTTAAGGGGTCAAATAAGGTCCAAATGACCTCAAATTGTATCCATAGGTTCATAAAAGTGTTTACTGCATTATTTAATGATAATTTTCCAAATTTGATTATTAATAGATGAGTAATTTATTATAATGTATCTAATACCTCTTGTGTACATTAAACATATTATAAATGGTCTCTAATTGATTTCTCTCGCCCCTTTATGGTCACTTAGGGCTCATAGGTATATTAATGATTATGAAGCTACAATGTGAAGGCATGTGACATCCCCATATTGTCTAAAACTTAATCTAACATGTGACATCCAAAGTCAAACCTCACCTCAGTGAGAACCCCAATTTTAACACCCCACACTAGGATATGAAGAAGAAAACTAAAGGAAGTCAGAAGGAAACAACGGTAGCGTATGCACATGAACAATAAACAAACCACAACACATGTTCACCCTTCATCATATAATTACAAGTTGACTTATTACAGATTGATATTACATATTGAATAGTAAACTTATACATGTACACATACTACCTTCTAAATAGGATCTTAAGACAATAGGTCCATTGTACATCTGCTCGCCACACAACTCTCAATTGTACTAGTTCTTCAAGAGCATAGGTCCACATACCTAAAATAGATATTACATGTACTACACGCCAACTCAATATTCTAAAATATTGTACTGAGTATGCCTACATGTCGTTTATATACCTCTCATTAATAATACTTGGCAATCAGGTTCTCATCCTCTTAACCCTAATATGTCCATTTTAGGGTTTTACTGCGTCATTAGGATATTTTCATTATCACTTGCATTCTTATCTTGGAATTGTCTAAGTGATATTAGGGTTCATCATTTGAACATTAGGTTCCAAGTCATTTTGTGTACATATTAACCCTAGGTTATATACTTTATTTCAATTAGAATTTCAAACTATATATTATGAGTCATCACCATGTAACATGAATTTCGTGCATGGGACTGATGTATTAGGCACACATCATGTTACATATACTAATATGAGCATATTTTTGAAATTCTAAAATATATTAACCACATAAGTATTTTCTACATTTTATTTAGGGTTATTAGCCCTATATAGGCATACTAAGAAAATTGAAAGATTACATGTCATAACATGATCCTATACGACATTGTTTGGATATATCATATTTCAGAGTTAGTGATGCATTCTCATAATTTCAGGTCACTATTTGATATTTATTACTCATAAAACAAGTGTAACATATCTTAAATGATATCATCTAATTTTATGCATAAAAGTACTGATATTATGCTTTCATGCTATTTTAATCATTTTTTAAACATTTTGATGCCTTGTTTGTATTTTTCTGATAAACGAGCTATTTAGTGTAATTTATCTAAGTTCTGAGTATTTTTAAGACATTTACCTTTTTTGACCTATAGTATCCCGCCACGTGTCCACTTGGAGGCTGGGAGCTTCCTTTGGCTACTAGCCAGCTGGTCTGATCACTTGGAACGGGTTCACCCCTTCCTCTCTCGGTCTCCTCTTTCACCCATCTCGTTAGAAGTGATTCCGTCCATTGAGCGCCCGTCGCGTGATAGGAAGTAGTCGTCGTTGTTGCTGCTGCCAATGGGCTCGACTCTAGTGTGCAATTGGCCAACCGATCTCCTCAGCACCACGTGACTTTCCTCTAGATGCTCTTCATCTCCATGACCTGGTGTGCATGCGCTTTTTATGACGCCAACATTTGGGACTCGCTGCTTGGGTGGGGATGGAACCTTGCCTCCTCAAGCTTCTTCTTCTCCAAGGAGCTCAAGCTCGTCAGCCGTCACCACCACCACAATAGGGACCAAAACCTCCCTCATATGACTCCCTTGACCTAATACTTCCTTCACCCCAAACCACTTTCCTCTAAAATCCATTATTCCTTGGTTCCTTCTCCCTCATCTACGGTGGAGAGGCTTTGTTACAACCCCATCTGAGCTTAATTGGTAAACTAGGGTTACCAAGATGATTACATGATTAATTGGACTGATCACTCTTGAAATCTAATTAATGACGATAACACAATTAGGATGTTTTAACTATGATAAGAAGTCTAAATGTTCTTTTGTCTTGAGAATTAGGGTTTGAGAAACATAGACCCTAATCGGCCCAAAATAGGGTTTTAATGACATATGAATACAGAATTTGATAAGTAGAATGTCTCACTAAATGATTTTTAGTATTTTATGTGTACTCTAATTTACTTAAAATTTGGATATGATTTGTATATATAAAATTTGAACAACATTGGAAAATATCAGAATTTTTGAAGAATTTTATGACCTGTTTATCGGTCGAGTTTCAAATTCGACCGATCATATTTCCAGATTTATACAGCAGTGTGGTAATTGAATTTTATATTTTTATTGGTATATCCAATTGATCTCAAATTTTAACTGTGCTTGAAACACACAACTTTAGACACTCTGTTAAATTGGCATAATTTTTGGATGACTGTTGATCTCTACAGTGAGGGTGTCGGTCGAGTTCTGTGCAGGGCAAACTCGACCGAATCTGCTGCAGACTGCAATATAGCAGTGCACTGTTCTATTTTTAATTATTTATTGGTAACTCCAAATGATCTAAAAGTTTAACTAAAGCTTTATATGTCAATTATAAACAACGTTATAAATTCCCATAATTTTTGGAGAAGGTTTGATCTATGAAATAAACGAATTACAGTACTTTTGTATAACTGAATATTCAGCCAATATAATTAAAGTTGAGTGTTGGGTCAATATGCAATTGACCCAAGCAGCTCAAATTGACTTATATGATCGACCACACACACACACAGCTCTCATTCTTCGTCATCCATCCCAGAGAAACGAAAATTTAGAGAGAGAGGGAGAGCTAGGGCTTGAGTGGAGAAAGAGGAGGAATTGCTGACCTAGGGTTTTGCGGTCCGAGGATTGGTGAAATCAAGTAAGTTTGGATCCTTTGCATAGACTTTTATGGTGAATCTTCTCTCTCATGTCAAGATTCCATCCATGCTCTGATTTGATCCAAGATGATGTCGAAATTCCCTCTTTTCTCACCCTTTCTTCATAATCCCTCATTTTCAAGGTTTCCTAGTTGAATGGAAGAAGAATTGGGAGATTTGCTAGGGATTTGATATGAGTTCGAGATCCCCTGAGTTGAGCTGCAGTTTTGAGGTGTTTTCACACCTTGGGGTGAGTGGGTTCTTCCTTTAAATAGTATAATGCACGAAATTTGATTATAGCATCCAAATCCCTAAATGCTTAGTATGTGATTCTAAACCCTGAAATGTCCGTTTGATTTAAGATTGTTGCAAATTGATATGATATGGATTCCTTCTCTGTTTGAATGTTTACTAAATGGTAGATTCATATCAGAAACATATACAACACTTCCTAGTGAGAATTTTTTTTAGATTTATATCAAATGATGTAATTAGGGTTTAACCTAATTGTGACATCACTAGAGTTTCAACCTTATTGAAAGGGACTAGTAATCCTATAAGTGGTTAGGATGTACCTCATGGGTTATCTTAATTGAATTTTATTCTGGATACATGATATCACAGTGAATGATATGGAAAACCTAAATTTAGTTAAATTTCCATGGTTTCATGTCTATATTGATTGCATATGATTTGTTGGAAACAATCTTTATTTAGTGAATGCTTATATCCTATGAAATCCTTATGAGAGCCATGTGACAAGTGAATGAGGTAAATGAAAAGGTGAATGAGGCAAATGCAACCCTAAGAGTAGGGTGTTGGCATGTGATGAATGAATAAGGCAAATGAAACCCTAAGGATAGGGTGTTCAATGAATCGTGCTATGGTAATATGAAAGGTCTCGATATGAGATGTGGTGATGCTTTATTGTTGAATTGTATGTTTCTAGTGCATTTAACTTTATATGCTTGTTATCTCTGAGATGATATCTACATACTGCATGGCTTCTTATATTTCAATACATATCTCGTAAATTGCAGGTGATGAGATATGACATGCCCTAGAAAGAGATGTTACTGAGTCATGTTGAAGATGACAAATGATATATATGTGTTTTCAAGTGATACCCATAATGTGAAATAAGTATGAAATGTGATATTCCTGTTTAATTGTTTATATGTTAATCAGTTAATAGACTTAGGTGCCCTAACACCGTAGAACCCCTTTGAGAGGTCTGCAACCAAAGGGGTGAAACTCGTGTCCAACATCAACCGGTTGAGTAATTCTGGTGGCACGAGGATAGAAAGAGGCAGTGTTCAACAATAATCCGTGCGTGTGTCACGGTGGCACTGGAGTAAATAAGGGTTATTCAACATTAATCCGTGCTTGTGTCACGGTGGTAACCCGGTGAGACTCTCCGCCTGTGTGCTCAGGTTAAAGGAGGAGTCTAGAGTTCACTCTTTTGAGAGTGTAGTGAGGCCTTGTGAGCCTGAGAGTCCTGCAGCAGACCAGGGCTGGCAGTCAGACTTAGCACTTCCCGGGTGTGTCGCTAAGTCTTATACGGTGGGATCGTAGCTCGCTACGGATCTTTATATGCAGAGTACACTGCATATGATTAGGGCATAATAATAATAATAAGTTAAAATATGATCACATAGGTTCACAGAGTTCCTTATAAATGAAAGAGTTAAGGAAGACTAGAGCATAGTCTTCTAGTAGTTATTCTTTGGATGCAATATTTACATTCTTTGTTATTTCAATTATATTGTTTTAGAACTGCTCAGTGTAGTATTTATTGTTGTTAAATTTCATAACGTTTATTCAAAGTTATATCTGTAATCACATTAGTGCCTTAGACTGTTTCCTAGAAGTACTCATTCACTGAGCGAGTAGGCTCACCCCTCTACTCAAACATTTTTAGGGTTAACCACGTGGACTTGAAGATGATCAGAGCGTCAGAGTAGATCTGTCACAGAAGTCAAGTACGAGATTAGTTGAGTCAGTCAGTCCTTGTCACTCTAGGTCCTCAGTAAGAGTTAAGAGAGAGAGTTGTAATTACGATGTGTAATATTGTTCCTCTTTTGATATGTATGCTAATTAGCAAGCTTTATGTGCATAAGGTGTGAGAGACATCATGAATGTTTATACATGTATCTTTTGTATTAAAGTCTGATTAGTAAAAAGAAATGTTCAGATTCCTTTGTTAAGATGTTATGTGGTTCAATGCGAAGAAACAAGAGTTTAAAAGAAAAGAAAAAGTTAAGGGTGTTCTTTGTGTTACATATAAATCCTATCTTATGCCCTAATCTCATGATTTGAGGAAATTGTGAGATCGGGGTGTAACAGCTTGGTATCAGAGCTTAGGGTGAGTTGTCAAGGACCATTAAGTTAGTAAGTTAGCGTCATAAGTGTGGCAGATAGGAGATGTTTTGATGTTAGCTTTGGGGATTTGAGTATTTGGATATCCTGGCCCGATATCTGAGTACTTGGATCAACCAGTACAAGCTACTCTGTCTATTCTCTCACGTATACCCTGGCCAGGTATACAGTGGAAGAATGGGCTAGAGAGGAACCCTAGAAATGTTAGGGTTAGAAAACGAGAAAAGAAACAAGAATTAAGAGCATAAATGTAAAAGGAGATAGAACTTACATTTCATAATGTTGTTTTTGTTGGAAATATATAGAAATGCTCTTATATGCTTGAATTGAAATATTCAATACTTTGAAATGTGGGTCTTTAATATCTGTTGTACACTATGCAATTGTAGCATTTATTGATTTCATTCTTTGTAACAAGTAGACTAGAATTGACCTTTGAATGAGCTTTTGTTTCTATAGTTTTGCCCGTTGATTCGAGTGAAATTGACATCAACAGGCCTGTTTAGGATTTCAGTCTGTACGCCGTTCGGTCGAGTTATATGTGATTCGGTCGAATTTTCTTAGCAGGAATCGAACAGCTGGTTGATCGGTCGAGTTTGCAAGCAGATCAGTCGAGTTTGCAAGCGGATCGGTCGAGTTTGCAAGCGGAATCGGTCGAGTTATGCAGTGATCGGTCAAGTTTCCGACCAATCGGTCGAGTTTCTGAGTTGTGAGTGGCAGTTCAGAAAGAATGTAATCCTTTGTAGTTCTTGGCTTCAGGACTTCAGGTTTGGCCTGGTCCGGTTGGCAGGATGCGTTACTAGGATCTAATGAATCCTATTAATAGCATAATAAGAATAGAATTGGAATAATTAGACCCACATCAGAGTAAGAATGTACATACAGTAAGATGTTGAAACAGATGGGCAAGATCAGAACAACTAAGAATTAGTTGAAACTGGTATCTGAGGTTCAATTTTGGGGCCTCATATGAGAAACCCTTAATTGGGAATAAAGGAACATGATATGAAGTTCATAATCAGTTTATTGATTAATATTATATGAACTATACATATGATATATAGAAAAGATATGTGAAATGTATGTATGGTTCAAGATAGCAAGAATCAATCATGAAGAATGAATCATAGAATAGAGTATAATGCTTTTATGAACTCTAAAGCAAAGGCTAAGTAGAGAATAGGGTTGAGCATTCAATAGGTCCATAGAAGTAAAGAGTCTTCGAAAGAGTAAAAGTGAAGAGGATCGTATGAACATGTAATTCATAAGACTAGAACAACAAACTAGTTTCTAAGCAAAGAACATAGGTGTAGTTTAACGAATGAATAAGTCATACAAAGGTAGACTGTATTCAGGAGAGAAAAACTTGATTGAAAGAGAAACTATGTTTGACCCATGCATGATCCACTTGATTTAAAAATGAAGAATATGTAATGTATTCAACATGAGGAAAAACTAATAGAAGGGCTATTAATTTAGAACGTTAACTTCGCAATAGTATAAAGATAAAGGAGGAAATATGTGAAACATGGTATACATGACCATACATATGAATAAGCAACATGGTCATAAGAGAAAAATTTAGAATTCAAGATGACGGGTTAAAGAGTAGTATATGGTAAGAGGACTATGAAACGTAAGAAAGGGTTTGAAATATGATGGAAAAGTTATAAATAAAGAGGTTGTGAGATTCAAGCAAGTGCTAATTAATCAAATATTTCTGTTGATAACTAAGTAAATCTACATACGAGAATGTATTAAGGGAATGTTTGAATACAAGTATTCCAAGTCTTAAAATCATCTTCTCTTTCATATATTCCTTAATGAGAGCAAGGTGGGAATGAAATGATAAGAAAATGAATCATATATGATGCATAACTACCTTGGTGGGGTCATCTAGTGAATGTAATAGTGACATACATTATGATGGAGTGCGATAAGAAATAAATTCTTGTGTGATAGCAAGAATGATGAATAATCTATTCTTACCTTGAATGTTTTAATGTTAGGGATGTTTATTGTATATAATCGTATGAAAAGGATAGGTAGCAAAAAGTAAAGAAGTAATGAATGAGCAGAGAGATATGGGAAAACACTAGCTTTGTATAATATGTGAATTTGTTTTTACATGTATGATTTGTTGAAGGCATATTAAGGTATGAAAGTTGGTTCGACATATGATTTTAGGGTATTTGTGTAAGCTATATGTTAAATTAAAGGCGTATGATAGTTGTAGTAATTCATACCTGATATGCATCTTACTATTGTGTATTTGTGATATGGTGATACGGTTTGGATGATGTCAGAATACATGGAGGGATATCCTGAATAAGGTAGTTATACCTATTCACTCATATTAATAGAAAGGGATGATAATCAGATTGTCTGGACAAGTAACCCTAATGAGGTGTAGCTTGTTATACCTAACTCTAATATAACTGAGTGATGGTAATTGAGTATGATTAATGCTTGAATGACTGATACAATTGTGGATTACTTTATTACTGTTGTTGAAACCCTAAAATGATATAATACGATGGTTACACTTTGAATTGTGTGTGGGCCCATAACCCACAGGTCCCAGGATCGAAACAAGATAGTATGGAATCAGGTGGTAATGCTTCACCTCATGCATCCATGACCCAATGGGGATGCCAAGAGTAGTATTGTGCAATTAATTGTTGAATCTAGCCTTTTAATTCAAGACTGTTTTGCTATTTGAATAGCACTTTATTAAAGTTTAAAATAGCATGGTGAACTCGCTTTTGTCACTTAAAGGTGATACAGAACAATAGAACTTTCTGAGCCGCATAAGTTGAGATAGTTGTATCAGAGTATCAGAGTTGCGCAGCAAAAGCATGGTGGTTTATCTTTGCATTCTATGTTTGACTGTGGCATAAAGAATTTGCTTGATATCATTGAGAACTATTTGAAATATGTTGTGATTTAGTAAAGAATTAAAAGATCTAATGTTGAAAACTACATTCAGGTATGAAATACAAGAATATAATGACATGGAAGGCTTTAGAAGCTTAGAATAACCTTGAATGTATCTTTCTTGTAGGTTTATGTTTCGAGGACGAAACATTCTAAGGGGGGGAGAGTTGTTACGACCCCATCTGAGCTTAATTGGTAAACTAGGGTTACCAAGATGATTACATGATTAATTGGACTGATCACTCTTGAAATCTAATTAATGATGATAACACAATTAGGATGTTTTAACTATGATAAGAAGTCTAAATGTTCTTTTGTCTTGAGAATTAGGGTTTGAGAAGCATAGACCCTAATCGGCCCAAAATAGGGTTTTAATGACATATGAATACAGAATTTGATAAGTAGAATGTCTCACTAAATGATTTTTAGTATTTTATATGTAACTCTGATTTACTTCAAATTTGGATATGATTTGTATATATAAAATTTGAACAACATTGGAAAATATCAGAATTTTTGAAGAATATTCTGACCTGTTTATCGGTCGAGTTTCAAATTCGACTGATCATATTTCCAGATTTATACAGCAGTGTGGTAATTGAATTTTATCTTTTTATTGGTATATCCAATTGATCTCAAATTTTAACTGTGCTTGAAAAACACAGTTTTAGACACTTTGTTAAATTTGCATAATTTTTGGATGACTTTTGATCTCTACAGTGAGGGTGTCGGTCGAGTTCTGTGCAGGGCAAACTCGACCGAATCTGCTGCAGACTTCAATATACCAGTGCACTGTTCTATTTTTAGTTATTTATTGGTAACTCCAAATGATCTAAAATTTTAATTGAAGCTTTATAGGTCAATTATAAACAACGTGATAAATTCCCATAATTGTTGGAGAAGGTTTGATCTCTGAAATAAATGCATTACAGTAACTTTTGTATAACTGAATATTCAGCCAATATAATTAAAGTTGAGTGTTGGGTCAATATGCAATTGACCCAAGCAGCTCAAATTGACTTATATGATCGACCACACACACACACAGCTCTCATTCTTCGTCATCCATCCCAGAGAAACGAAAATTTAGAGAGAGAGGGAGAGCTAGGGCTTGAGTGGAGAAAGAGGAGGAATTGCTGACCTAGGATTTTGCGGTCCGAGGATTGGTGAAATCAAGTAAGTTTGGATCCTTTGCATAGACTTTTATGGTGAATCTTCTCTCTCATGTCAATATTCCGTCCATGCTTTGATTTGATCCAAGATGATGTCGAAATTCCCTCTTTTCTCACCCTTTCTTCATAATCCCTCATTTTCAAGGTTTCCTAGTTGAATGGAAGAAGAATTGGGAGATTTGCTAGGGATTTGATATGAGTTCGAGATCCCCTGAGTTGAGCGGCAGTTTTGAGGTGTTTTCACACCTTGGGGTGAGTGGGTTCTTCCTTTAAACAGTATAATGCATGAAATTTGATTATAGCATCCAAATCCCTAAATGCTTAGTATGTGATTCTAAACCCTGAAATGTCCATTTGATTTAAGATTGTTGCAAATTGATATGATATGGATTCCTTCTCTGTTTGAATGTTTCCTAAATGGTAGATTCATATCAGAAACGTATACAACACTTCCTAGTGAGAATTTTTTTCAGATTTATATCAAATGATGTAATTAGGGTTTAACCTAATTGTGACATCACTAGAGTTTCAACCTTATTGAAAGGGACTAGTAATCCTATAAGTGGTTAGGATGTACCTCATGGGTTATCTTAATTGAATTTTATTCTGGATACATGATATCGCAGTGAATGATATGGAAAACCTAAATTTAGTTAAATTTCCATGGTTTCATGTCTATATTGATTGCATATGATTTGTTGGAAACAATCTTTATTTAGTGAATGCTTATATCCTATGAAATCCTTATGAGAGCCATGTGACAAGTGAATGAGGTAAATGAAAAGGTGAATGAGGCAAATGCAACCCTAAGAGTAGGGTGTTGGCATGTGATGAATGAATAAGGAAAATGAAACCCTAAGGATAGGGTGTTCAATGAATCATGCTATGGTAATATGAAAGGTCTCGATATGAGATGTGGTGATGCTTAATTGTTGAATTGTATGTTTCTAGTGCATTTAACTTTATATGCTTGTTCTCTCTGAGATGATATCTACATACTGTAGGGCTTCTTATATTTCAATACATATCTCGTAAATTGTAGGTGATGAGATATGACATGCCCTAGAAAGGGATGTTACTGAGTCATGTTGAAGATGACAAATGATATATATGTGTTTTCAAGTGATACCCATAATGTGAAATAAGTATGAAATGTGATATTCCTGTTTAATTGTTTATATGTTAATCAGTTAATAGACTTAGGTGCCCTAACACCGTAGAACCCCTTTGAGAGGTCTGCAACCAAAGGGGTGAAACTCGTGTCCAACATCAACCGGTTGAGTAATTCTGGTGGCACGAGGATAGAAAGAGGAAGTGTTCAACAATAATCCGTGCGTGTGTCACGGTGGCACTGGAGTAAATAGGGGTTATTCAACATTAATCCGCGCTTGTGTCACGGTGGTAACCCGGTGAGACTCTCCGCCTGTGTGCTCAGGTTAAAGGAGGAGTCTAGAGTTCACTCTTTTGAGAGTGTAGTGAGGCCTTGTGAGCCTGAGGCCTTGTGAGCCTGCGAGTCCTGCAGCAGACCAGGGCTGGCAGTCAGACTTAGCACTTCCCGGGTGTGTCGCTAAGTCTTGTACGGTGGGATCGTAGCTCGCTACGGATCTTTATATGAAGAGTACACTGCATATGATTAGGGCATAATAATAATAATAAGTTAAAATATGATCACATAGGTTCACAGAGTTCCTTATAAATGAAAGAGTTAAGGAAGACTAGAGCATAGTCTTCTAGTAGTTATTCTTTGGATGCAATATTTACATTCTTTGTTATTTCAATTATATTGTTTTAGAACTGCTCAGTGTAGTATTTATTGTTGTTAAATTTCATAACGTTTATTCAAAGTTATATCTGTAATCACATTAGTGCCTTAGACTGTTTCCTTGAAGTACTCATTCACTGAGCGAGTAGGCTCACCCCTCTACTCAAACATTTTTAGGGTTAACCGCGTGGACTTGAAGATGATCAGAGCGTCAGAGTAGATCTGCCACAGGAGTCAAGTACGAGATTAGTTGAGTCAGTCGGTCCTTGTCACTCTAGGTCCTCAGTAAGAGTTAAGAGAGAGAGTTGTAATTACAATGTGTAATATTGTTCCTCTTTTGATATGTATGCTAATTAGCAAGCTTTATGTGCATAAGGTGTGAGAGACATCATGAATGTTTATACATGTATCTTTTCTATTAAAGTCTAATTAGTAAAAAGAAATGTTCAGATTCCTTTGTTAAGATGTTATGTGGTTCAATGCGAAGAAACAAGAGTTTAAAAGAAAAGAAAAAGTTAAGGGTGTTCTTTGTGTTACATATAAATCCTATCTTATGCCCTAATCTCATGATTTGAGGAAATTGTGAGATCGGGGTGTAACAGGCTTAGTAGGTGAAGACCACCTTCTCCTTGTTTTCTCACCCTCACTATGGTGATAGCTTACCCAATTTCTTATTCTTTGCACCAACTCACAGTTGATGATAAGTAGAGATGGGAATATGGATCTCTCACATATCTACTCCACTGTATCTGATCGAAGAGGGTCAATCCATACTCTATTGTCTTGACGAGGCTATTGTAACTGCTTGCTTCCTCCCTTTATCAAACCATGAACACTACGTGGGGATATGCTGAAACAGGACATCTTGTTCACCTCAACTACTGTGAAACCTCCTCAGCCATCTCATTATTTCCAATGGTAGTGATAACTATTCATAAAAGACTAATATGTGGCCACTAAAATAAGGCATTATTGCTCATGTACATGAGCTAGCCGCATGACTCACTAATGTCACCACCTATTTTAATAAGTTGAGAATTATAGTCATCAACCATAAATCTAATCATTAATTAGGAACTTCATTTGAACATGAAACTTCAGACATAGGTCCATAACATCCTAAAGTATTTTCTTGCCAACTTGAGGTCAAACTTCAAAAAGGAATGAACTTAGGGATCTTAGTCATGTATTCAACATGAAATACCATCCAAACTTTGCATAGGCATTGATACTTCTTAATATAATCCAAAAATGTGAATTCACTTACATCAAATTATATTTAAATATTCCAAAAAAATCAGACTATCACATCTTACACACCTTAGAAGAAATTTCATCCTTGAAATTAAGACAAACTCCACTCCAACACACCATATACATCTTAAAAGAAAATTTATCCTCAAAATTAAGCCATATATAACTTTAAAAGAAACCAAAGATATTGATTCATATTTTGGGAAATACTCTAGGTGCAACATTTCCACACATGATGTCTAAAACCATATATTCCACGTACTTCCAAGATGTTTCAAAAGAATCTACGGTGAACCCCTCAACATATAACATGATTTAGTTGTTTAGGTTGTCTCATGTTTCCAATTAGGATTCTCATCCTCATTTTACCCAAGCATTAGCATTCTAACATCAACTTACACATATTATTAAGGTGTTAATTATAATTAACCCATTTTATCTACCTTGAAAATATCAAGGTGTCATCAACATACTATTGAGATAATTGTTATAACATGTTCAACATATTTATTAATCACCAAGATTGACACCGAATCTAACATATGACATTTATATGATTTTACTTCAATTTTTCATATTTGGTTGAAACTATTATCAATGATTTCACCACATGATTAACCAAATATAGTATAGATCATTATTCCTTTATATGATTAACCATATTATACGTAGATATCTCTCAAACTATTACTAGGTTTCCATCATGTCATATCCATATGTCACATCTCAAGACTAAATCACATTCATGTTGACTTGAGAGTTATACATTGCCCATATTTTGATAATGACTTAACCAATCCATTCCTATGTATCTAATATGTCTATTCAAGATTGATTTCATGCTTTTGGTACATGAAAAGGATGAGATTACACAAGCCCTAGCTTGTTCAAGTTCAAGTCAAAAGCAATGCAAGTGTGCAAATTGGGAAATCACTCCAAATGACCTTAGATGATTTTTGTAATCACTTGTATTGATGATTTGACTTGTAACTAAGATGAGAGAAAATCAGGGACACTTAATTCCAACGTTTGATCACTCAAATGTCAATTTAGAAAAAATTTCACTGATTGTTCATCAGTCGAGTAGGAAACTCAATCAATCCAGTGATGTATTTTCTGGAGAGACCAATCAGTTGAGTTGCACAATCATAGAACTCGACCGATCGATCAACTAAGAAAAAATGATTTTGACTCATTGGAGGAGTTTCCCAGAACAAACTTGATCGATAGTTCGAAAATTGGCTTTGTCTCTCAGTGGATCAGTCGAGTTATCTTTATTGAAACTCGACTGAATGTACTGTACGAAAATCACAGAACAAGTGATTATAACTGTTGGAGTGTTGTTTTGAGCAAGAATAGATCCGTTGTAACTTGAAAAATGGCTAAATATTTCCCTTAAGTGATACCACACTCAAGGGAACACCCCAGCTATACATAGGACCCATTGAATTCATTCCAAGTTTTCTCATTCATGTTATTCTAAGTCCTTGCTATAGTTGAGTGTGTTGCAACTCCTCGAGCCCCTTTATCTCTCTAATTTACTTAGCATTTCATCATTATGAGTGATTTAGGAGAGTTGTAAGAGAGATACTTCATTATGCTTGTAAAGCTCTCATTCTATTCCATTTCCATACCCCTTTTCTCAAAGAAGTAAAGGTGAAGCAAGCTACTCTAAGTTAAGGTGAAGTTGTTGTTGTTCTTCTTCAAGGTTGAGAAAGAGGTGAAGATCTTCTCCAGGTGAAGGATAAGGGCAAGGCCAAGATTCAAGAAGAGTATTCAAATTCCTTCAAGGCCAATGACTTAATGCAAGTGTGAGTAAGTCCTTGTTGAAGGCTAAAGACATCTTGATCAAGTGGGTAAGTCCTTGTGTAGGTGGAAGAATCTTGTCTTGAATAGGTAAGTCCTTGGGTGTATGGTGGTCTCCTTGTATGTCTTATGAATGGAATATAAATATACACATATTGCAAAGTCCTAGAGGTTGACCTCTCTAGGTAGTGGATTGACTCTCTCCTAGTTTGGAGAGTGGAACCACTCTAAACCACCTTGTCCAAGTACTTATCTCAACTTCTCTCATCCTTTATATGCTTGTTTAGTTAGGACTTCAAAGTGCTCTTAAGATATTGGTTTTGATTGATATATTTTAAAGGTCTAACTTAACTTGTGAGAATTGTGAAGCTATATTCACCACCCCCTCCAGATCCCAAGATCCAATAATTCACACATATTATCTCTGGGTTGTGCTAAAGAAACTTATATGAGTGGGCTATCAAACCTATGTCACAACTTTATTTAGTCCAAATGGGGTTCTCCCGAACCATATCATGAGGGTAGTTCCTGCTCAATATCTCTCAGCTCACTCAACTTGATGAGTATACTATATATTTCCTCTTTAAATCTAAGGTTCTCAGATTACCTCATTGGCACTAGTTGATCAACTTCACAAGCTCTAGCAACATAAGCACAGACCCAAAACATGATATGATATTACCATAAAAGGTTCTCTACCCATGAGATATTCTTACTCAAAACTCTCTTATAAACACAACCACTACATTCCTACAACTAACCACCAACCCGAGCATGATGCTTCAAAGAAACTAAAACATATACCTCCTCCAGGGTCTTAGGCTCTCTCTCCCTCACCCATATGATAGGTTCTCATGATCATGTTCACATATACATATTTAACTAGCCTCTCTATGACTCTAGGGTTTCATCTTCACAAGGACATCTTGGGTTCAACAAATCTATAAGAATCTTGCATAAAGAAGCTCAATTCATTCACTTAAAAGTAGTCTAGTTTACAACATATCATAACACATATTTTTCATAATTCTCACATCTTGGAGTTTAGGTTCTCTAACCTTCTCCCTTTGGGTCTCACTCTCTCTGGATCTAACCCTAAAACTGGTCCTAACACTAGAGGTCCTCCTTCATAAAAGATCTTGAGGCTCTTGTTGATTCACATCTGTGACTTAACTTATCTTAACTTAGAAAAGCCTACATACTTGCGTCATCCCTTCTTTTATCAAAGCTCAAAATTGAACACAATTTCAGGAATCCAAAATTTATCATCATAAACCATCTTATCTCATTATATGAACCTTAGATCACATCATCCATGCTTATGTCATCTATTCCATCTATCATATATCATAGCATGACTCTAGACATCTAATCTAGAACTACTCTCTCTTCTAGACTAATGCCATTCAGTTTCACTTAGGTTGCATGACCACTTCCTACCCGTACATGTATGGGGACACAGTTTTGTAATACTTACATATATAATAAAATACTATATAGTTTTGTAATACTTACATACCTATTAGTGTGAGGAATAGCATTTGTAGGTCATCCAACATCCAAAAAACCATTAATCTCATTTGCCACATGGGCATACCTATCATTCACAGAAGAAAAACTAAACAACACTATGATCGCATCAATGAAAGTCCCTGATAAAGAATACAAACATGGCATAATAAAACGATCTCCCAGGAAGGATGTGGAACACTTTCTAGGTCTTCTCTCCTCTCACAACCAATTAATACAATGCAAAGTACTTTGCTATAGATGTTAGTTTGTGATGATTCTAATCATCTTGTCAGACACTTCATATGGAATGAAGTTGATTCCAATAGAAGGCTCAACCTAGTTGCTTGAAAACATCTTGTCAACTCCAAAAGCCAAGAAGAATTGGGAATCAAACGAATAACAGAATTCAACAAATCAATACTAATGAAGATGGGTTGGTATTACTTACATAATAAAGATCTGTCATGGATCTCCATCCGGAAGGTGAAGTACCCCAATTTCAACAGCCATAGAAATTAAGGTTCCAATACATGGAGAAACATGAAATCATGCCTCCCTTTTCTCACTTGAAACTCAAAGAAATTTATACTCATTGGTGCAGATACTAATGTGTGGACTAATGAGTGGATTGAAGAGGGTCATGCCCCTACACTTAAATGAGAGAGAGTGGTACCATACCTTCTACATGATCTTTAGGTTTTGAATTTAGTTTTGTACATAGGGAACTAGGACTTATACTTCCTAGATTATTGTTTTTCAACCCCCTCGACAACAAGAATCAAGGTAATGCCCACACTAAAATCAAAGTAAACCTTAGATGCTTATGCATGTATGAGGACTAGTGATGAGGCCTATATTATGAGTTTTTTCCTATAAAAACCTTACTAAAACTCTTTATTATAACACTTCTAAAAGTTTCTTGAATGATAATTGGGAAGCTCGCATATTGATTCACATAAAACTTTCCTTTGGCTAGTTCACCATGATAGGATCCTAACAAACAAATTGAGATATCTTAAGCACATGGCCACTGACAACCTTTATCAGAGGTGTTTAAGAGAAGAAAAAACCTCCCTACACACTCACAGAGATCACATTTCATCTAAGCTAACCTCAAACCAGTTGCTTCCTCAAGAGGCACAATACTTATGTGCCTCCACTACACAAGCAGGTTGGTTTACCTATAACCTGTAAATTCTTAAAAAAGCACATAAGTGGCAATTTATATTCTCATTTACTTGTTAGTTCCTATAGGAAAATAGAAATGCTATTGTATTCAATGGAAACCCTATATCCACTACTCATCTAATATATTCATGCAAATACAAACTAGCTTATATACACCATGATGTTTATAACCCACCTACTAAAAGCATAGATGCACCTCATTGGTCTCATCCTCCTTTAATGAACACAACTCAGCATCAATGTTTCTATTAACAAGAACATTGACTCTATGACCACTAGATCCATCATTTGGGATCATCAACACCATTTGGTTACAAGGGAACATTTACTATAAGGTCGTCTCCCACCCACTAAGAGGTGAACTCCTTACGATCTTGAATTGCATCAAAACAACTACAGAATGTTGTCCAACAAGAAGTAGAGTCTTGGTATTTGATTCTGAGATTGCAGTTAGTTTCATCGCATGCCCAACTAAATACAAGCTTCTGGTGGATGACATCAATGAAGCCAGAGAAAATCAAATACTCATAAGTATTATACTCCAGAACATATCTCGAATTTGTCTTGCTGACCTACTAGTGAAGCACTGTCTAAAGCAAATGAATGTATAAGGCTGTGAACTAGCTTCCCTTCTCCCTTGCTTATCACCTATAAAGATAAATCCAATGTAATAATAGTTTAGTTTTGACTAGCTCTATCTCCAAAAAAAGAAGGCATATCATGGCTCATACAGGAAAAAAATAAAAGTAAAACACATAGTAATATTGCATGAATATGGGTGTTATCAACTAACCCAAGCTTAACTGATGGCAAATTTTTGGTGGGGAAGTTCAGCAAACAAAAGGAGGATTCATTGGGCCGCGTGGGAAAAATTATGCAAGCCTAAGATAGAAGGCGGCCTGGGCTTCAGAGATCTAGTTGTTTTCAACAAGGCTTTGTTAGCCAAACAAGCTTGGAGGCTTCATTCAAATCCAAAATCTATGGTTAGTCAAGTGTTAGGAAGTAAATACTACAAAAATGGTGATATCCTCAATGCGTTCAGGGGTTTCGATCCAAGCTATTCATGGAGAAGCATCTGGGATGCTAAGTCACTGCTAAAGGAAGGTATTAGGTGGAAAGTTGGCAATGGAAGAGATATCAACATATGGGTTGACCCTTGGCTGCCAAATGTTAAAGGTTTCTGTACAAAGCCGATGGAAACTGATGACATGTTGGATATGATGGACAACAATGTTTGTGATCTGATCAACCCTTTAAATCAGACCTAGAACCAAACTGAACTTGACAATATATTCACAGAGGAGGATATACCCACTATTCTCTCCATACCCTTATGCAACTCTAATAGCGACAAGCTTTTTTGGTTCCCTACCCGGGATGGAGTTTTCACTGTGAGATCTGCGTATTGGCTAGGGTTCAACAAAACAGCCCCTAGCTGGTTGGAACTACATAAGGGTGTGCAAAATGATTGGGATCTCCTATGGAAGTTCAAGTGCCCTCCAAAGTTATCAAATTTCTTATGGCGAGCGTGCAGTGGTCATCTCCCAACATTTTTAAATTTGAAGCGCAGGCATGTTATTGACAATGATAAATGTAACATTTGCACCAAGGCTACTGAAGACACTTTCCACTGTTTCTTTGAGTGCATTTATGCTGCTGAAATTTGGGGGAACAACCATCTCCTACATCTTATAAAAGATATGCCCAGAAATTCCTTTAAGGAGGCACTATCATGGATAAAGAAAAGAACACAAACGAATGGTTTTAACCTTTTCTCTATCAACTGTCTAGCTGCTTGGAAAGCCCGAAATGAACACCTTTACGGGGATGAGCTGCCAAAAGCGTCCCTCCTTGCTGCTGGTCTTCACAAATGGGCGGCCCTTCACAAGGTGGACAAATGGAGAGGAGTCAACCAATCATGTATCGGCAGAAGAGATAATTGTAGATGGCTGCCTCCTGAAGAAGGGGAGATCAAGATCAACACTGATGCTGCCTTAATTGACAATAAAAAGACCAGCTGTGGAGTTATTTTCAAAAACCACCACGGCACACCTATAGTGATGGCTGCTAGAACAGTTGCGGGCTGCTGGAATTCTTTTGCTGCTGAAGCTTCGGCCATCCTCTTTGCTTTAGAGCTTGCAAGGAACATGAAGATGACATCCATTTGTGTGGAAACAGATGCTTTAGGGGTGGTTCAGCTTCTGAATGGTGTTGTGAAAGGTGGTGGGCCTCTTGTCCAAATCTTTAAGAACATCTGTAGGCTGGTTTCTGAATTTAACAAAGTTGTCTTTTGTCATGTCTTTAGGGAGGGAAATGTTTCAGCGCACACACTGGCCAAAATGGGGAAGGGTTTTGTAAGTGATGAAATATGGGTAAAGGACTTTCCTGTCCTATGTGAGGTTCTCTCATGTAACCTTGATTTACATTAATGAACTTTGGTTTGAACTCAAAAAAAAAAACTAACCCAAGCTTATAACTTGATTGTCCTCAAGCGAGACTCAAACTCAAACATCCTATTATAACATCTAAATGGAGCCTTAATATTAGACCCTAAAGTTAAGGAAAAAATTTTGAACCATAATTCGTCTATGACATGTCATATCAGAATGAGCTCCACCATACAAATAAACCTACTAATGTAAGATCAGAGTACTATCAGGCATGTAAAAATAAATTCATCGTAATCCATTATGATTCACAGGGATGCAAACCATAGATGTAAGCATAAAAGTGAAGTCATTTGGAGCATAAAAGTGAAGTCATTTGGGAAACTAGGAAAATGATGAATGTGAGTGACATGTCAAAATAAATTCATGTAAACTAATTAGGTACAACACACCTCCCATTTATTCAATTCCTAACTCAAAGAAAAGTGGAAAGATTATAATGACTTATGAGGATCCCAATATGTGTTGGGCTAGTCCATGTAATTAACAACACTCCTTGCGCCCAAAGTAGTGGGTCAAACTACTCATACGGTGCTCAAACCAACCCTACTACTGGGAAGGTCCTACTAGTCTCGAAAGGGTTCCTAGAAGACTCTCAGATGAGTTTTGTATGACACTACTAGGCACAACATACCCACATCTGTAAGCATAGTCATACACCCGATGGGCATCATCTTCAACTCTTTTAAAATGGGAAAAATAAAGCGATCATGCTTTTATTCACTCTTAGGCTTTTAGCACTGCATTATAATTAATTGGGTATTGGTGCTGGTTATTTTAGGATTTTCTACTCTTACAACTTTTGAATTACTTTTGGGATTTTTTGGTGGCCAGACATATTTATCTTTTTTATTTTTTATATTTATGACTCAATATAATATGGAAAAGCATGAAGACCATCATAGTAAGCAATCCATTTTGATTAAACTCAAAACTTATCATTGCTCGCTCAAAACCTCTGTGATGACTTTTATATGGTTCAAGAATCCTTAGGATATTGTGGAATTTGTGAAAGCACCACTCAGAGTTTTGGATCTTACACTAGATCCAACAATCAAGAACAAATATTTGATTCATCATTCACACTATGAAACAAGCAAACAAGTATTTTAAACTTTGGATAGCAATGTGTAACCTTATAATGCATTGCCAACCTTGTAATAATGAGTCAATGAGATGAATGAAGTTGCAAGTCAAGCAAATATAATGACAATGGGCTGGTTTAAATCAATATGAGAATTAACTTGGTATTTATACCAACATAGCCATAATTATAGAAACTAAAATTACACAACAAAGTCCTAGAAAGTAAGAAATGGTTTTGAAATTATAGGAGTTGAAATTCTGATTTTTGTTCTTTTTTATTTCAATAGATGTGAACAAAGAAAAATCAAGTAGTAAACATGAATGCATGCATTAAAACACAAGGATAGAGGAGATAGAAGGGAAACTTCCCTACTAACCCAAGCTTAAAATTTTTCTCATCGTCAAGCACATCCTAAACTTAGGATAGTAGGGATGGCATGTGTTGCAATCATGATTGGTCTCTATATGTCCCATTCCTCACTTCCGTTGATGTAGAAGATAGACGCAATCATAGCTTGCTCAATGTGAATCTTAAACTTGGAAATAATGCCTTGGGAGCACCAGAATCTTGGGGTTGCTTGTCGAAGTCAAGAAGGAGTGTCTTGCCATCTGTATGTGCACCAAAATATAAATGAAGTATAATCATGCAAAATAAAGAAAAACTATGATAAACAAACAATAGGGGTCTCCAAACAATATTGATACATGAAACCCAAATCTATGTTTGAGACCAAGGTCACCTATATTTTGCTTATTGGATCCGCCATGTTTGAGTAGAATGTAAAGAGTGTTGGACCTTGCCAAGTATAAACTAGGATAATAAAATTCAAGGAGTTAGTGATTTCATATTATTTTATGATGAATTTGTACTGAAATGAATTCCTTAGAATAACATCTTTGGGATATCCTTCAAGATGCATATATGTATAGTTGGGCCCTAGGATGCTAACACATGAACTTATGGAGGAAACATGCTTTAAATATGATAAGAAAATTATATTTGTCTGTCTGTAAATCTAAGTTTAGATGCTTTCCATATACCCATTTGAATATGGGCCATTAAACCAGCCTTTATACATGGGGAAATCTTAGGTGAATCAAGTTGTTAATCCTTCATCCTAAGAATATCACTAAGAAAGTGTGGTAGGATACCCTCTTAAGTTGTAACCATGCTCTGAAAGTTTGTTAAGACTGCATCCCCCATATTTTCATCACCCTTCAAGGGGAGTGAAGTGAATGTAGAATTGATTAAAGTCAGTTAGTGATAGTCATCAGTAAGATCACATTCCCTAAATGTAAAGTATTCAGCGTCTTCATCATCATATAAATTCTTCCAACCCAAAGTAGATGACATGTTAATAACAAAATGACAATCCTCAACATGTGGAATGCCACTCCAGTTTGGAATAGAAAACAAAGTGGACCTATCAAGCTAGTCATCAAACTGATATGTAGGTTGATACATGGCTTCTTGGTTGTCTAGGGGTATGTGAAGATCTCCATGATACACATCCATGTAAGGTAATTGTAAATCATTCTATAGATACTACATTGAATCAAATAAGTGAAATTAAAGTCTCTCCTGGGTGGGAGAATGTAAAGAGTGGGACAAACCACCCTCTACTAAAATATGGTAAACATAACACCATTGGAAAGCAGCGGAATAAAAAATTTTCTGACTATATTCAATTTCATAAAAGATTGTACAAGATACATCAAAATCTCCCTTTGAGGGTTTACATCATCATACACAACTAGGATCTAGATAGAGGGAAGTCTAGACTACTCCACTTTTGTCTCCAAGTAACATATCCATCAGCTAGTCCATGTCAAAGCTAAGATCTTCATGCCTTATCCATCACCTTGCTCCACATCTGGGTGGTTGGGAAAACACCCAGCAAGAGGGAAGGAAAAAAAACATGTGTCAAAAAGCTATTCTAATGTAACAAGATGAGCAAAACATGTAAAACAGGCTAGGGTTCATCATAAGATGAAGACAATCAAGAGAATGAGGTTGTATCTATATAAAAGAAGATTTTAATAGATGCTTGCCATAAACAACATATTACAAAAGGATTGTATGTATGATTAATATTGACTACCTTAACTAAGTAGGGTTGAGGCACCTACCGGACCTTCAACGTGAGGGGAGAATAAGACATTCCCAGTCACCTACACACATTTTGTGTGTGGGGAAGAAATAACACATTCCCCAACTATGGGTGGTTTTACATACAAGTACCACTACACTAGTTAATTAGTCAAATAAAATCAACATGCTAGAAACAATGGCAAGTAATAGCATCATCCAAATAGAAAATGGCAAAGGGGTACCAAGACCCAAGAACAATATTCTAAAATGATTATGAGGCAAGTATAACAATAGATTCAAAAGAAAAGAATACAAGGTGCCAATAAGCCTCATTATGGAAAGCATAGGTTAAGGAACAAATAATTCCCAACTGAAGTGTATTATGCACATACCTTATTCTTTATAATCCTAGAACCACTTTTCATAACTTTTACACGAGATCAGATCCACTTTCCCTAATATGATAATCATATTTATGTATTAGATATATGTATATTCATTAAAGGCTTAAAACCTCAAAAGCATCGACTTTTCCACAAACGATCGAATTAGGCTCTAAAAACCTCACTACTGTCTTATTTACGTTCTTCTGATCAAAATGACATATAGGTTTGTATATTTTTGAGATACTAACTTTTTAGGCTATTTTCCATATTTTTAAGTAATTTAAATCATCCTTAAAAACACATATTAGAAAACATCAGAATCAAACCATGAAAGTATTTTTATTAGATAGATCTCGTTCTCCCAATTCCAAAACATATTTTATTTTTAAATTTGGACAACCGAGTAAAAAGTTATCATTTTTCTAAATCTGACCAATGAGACGATGCCACGTAGGCGTTTAAAACCAAAGAGAGGAGAGAGAGAGCAGACTCGAGAGGGACCGAAGGTGGGGCCCACCCTCTCTGTTCTCTCGCTAGCCTTGGCCAAAGCGTTGGTCAAACGAAAAGAAAAAGAACAATAACACCCATGTGCGGTCAGAGAAGAATAAGGAGGTCTGGAGGGCAAAAGGGTAAAAAGCGAACTCCAACTTCTTCCCCAAAAGATCCCGACGCCATGACCAGCAGCCGTAGCTGTTGTTGACTTGTGGTTTTGAAAAAAAAACCAGATACTCGATCAAATCTAGATTTTAAACATGCAAATTAAAGCTTAGAGCAAAACGAAGCTAATGATACCTTTAGTTGTGCCGATGGTGGAGAGGGCAGAGAGGAAAAGGCGCCGCAATGCAGGGAGCTTCGGCGGCTCGTCGGGGTCCAAAAGGCGATGGAAATTGCAATCGAATGTGGCGTTGAGTTGTAAACGTGCTGGCGCACGTAGGGGTAGGGGTATTTATAGGATAGTGGCCTAGGTTTAGGATTTAGCCATGTGAGGTGAGAGACATATCTCGGTCATTTTGGGAGTTTCCCAAAAGTTCAAGAAAATACAAAAACCTTAGGATAATTAGAAGCATAATCTCACGACGAATCCGTAGAACTAAAAATCGTCGAATTTGGTTAATCGTAGCTCAAAATAAATGGATTTGAAACTTGTCAACCAAGCAACCTGTTTCCCAAAGCGGATCGAGGAGGAAGACAATCCGTGAACCTTCAGATTGCGATCCAACGGCTGAGATTCTGCACCAAATTAAAGTTGTATACTTGATTCCTATTCAAAATCGACTAAAAGGGCATATTCATTTAAATGTTTTCCTGTCTCCTCGTTTGGAGGCCCAAACGTTATCCAAAAATTACCAAATTTTATATTCTGACTGATTTTGATGCGTAGAATCCAAATATGGAATTATTTTTTCCTTTTGGTGACATTTAATAGGTTAAATCATTCAAATAATATTTTCTCTTTCCTCATGTATTAATGACTATAGGATTATCCAAAAATTACAAAACTTGACCCACAGGTCATATAAAGCATGTTGGACACGAATTTGGTATTATTTCCATTTGTTGAAGTTATTTATTATTTGAAATAATAAGTTGAAAGTTGTACACACTTTCTCTCTCCTAAATTTATCTTCTCATCAAATATTTTCCAAATTGATTTAAAATTCATCCAAAGGTCTATTTTAACATGTAGGATACGAATTTGGCATTATTTTATTTTTTTTGAAGAATTTTATTATTTTATTTAATTCATTTACATTTTACCACTTATTTATCCTTTTAATTTTTTAGAGGCATCTAGAAACTTTCTAAAAATTTAAAACTTGTCCTATAAGAAATAATAAACGTGTGGAACACGATTTGGCCTTAATTAATTTTTTTCTATATATATTTAATATTTTTGGTCTTTAAGTCATTTTCTCTCTCCTGAATAAAATTAAATACTTAACATTGACCAAATTAAATACAAATTCACATATAGACTCATTTTGACATATAGATTACGAATTTGGAGTTATTTTTCCAATTTGAGGACATTAGATATTTTATTTCACCTTATTGGCTTATTTCCCATTATCTTGTAATAAAGGCTTTAATATATTTATTTATTATCCAAATTAGATGATACTTGGCCATTAAATATCTTTTAAGTCAAGAAAACGAATTTTGTTATCAAATTATCTCGTGGATTTCTATTTATGACTTCTGGGACAACATATTCCTCGTTATCTCCTTTTATCGATTAAATCCCATATTGCCTCTGATTATTGCATTTATCATCTCCTTTATATCAAATTCGGATTTATTTTCTTTTTCATATTCTAAAAAGCACTAGAAAGTTCTAGGACGAAATATTTTATTATTTTTATTATTTAGTGTACAATTTTCACTTTAGGCCCATTATTTAAAACCCAACTGAGGTATTTGTGCATATACCCATATATTGAGAGAAAAGGTGAACAAATGTTCATTAAACCATCATATTCTCCACAAATTAAACAAAAAAGACAAAGAGGATATAAATGAAAGAAAAAGATGGAAAAGAGGACCAAAAGGCAAAATGCCCAGAGTTCAGTATGTTACAGCACTCCACCCCTTAAAGAGGATTTCGTCCCAGAAATCACTAGCAATTAGGGAAGGGTGAGTGTGTAACCTCACATCACAAAACTTCAGGTTCTTTCTCCAACCATAACTTCCACCAAACAACTCATCAACATATATATCATAAGCATCTCGACATAGGTCAAGTTCTCAAGGATCACCTAGGGTTCCATTATTTAGATATTCTTTTTATGAGATTTAGCATTATTTACATTTTTGGCTCATTAACATTATACTCTTTATGATATCACATTATCAACATTATATTAAGTATGTCATGTTATATTCACTTTATTTCCAAAAGGGTTATATTTTATTATTATGCACAATTAGAGGTTACTCAATTATCTCCACATTCATTATTATATTTAATCATTGTCCTTAATAATTCAGATTTATACTTCATTATCCCCATATTACTACTTTATTAATTATAACAAATTATTTTGCATGAAATAAGACATTTGATTCAATTCATGGTTAAGCATATAATTATTTCAATTAATGTTACATTAGTTACTTATATTCATATTAAACATTTTCACATTTTCATATTATATTTATTGCTCATATTAATGTCATCATTAATCATCTCTCATATTTATTTATTTATATTATTGATTTTGCACATTTAAGTGAATCCAATTACTTCATACTCATATTGAAGCCATTACAGGTGTTTTAATGATCAAGGTGAGACATATTACATATTAATGAATTGGTTTACATTAGGTGACTAATCATGTGCGTATTAGATAACAAGGTAACTTACATTTTATATTGATGACTTGATTAATATGTGATTAGATGATTACGTACATCAAAGTAGGTTATCTAATTATGTCACTTAACATAATTAATTTATCATGAAAAACATTAAAGATGTATAGATTAGGGTTAGATTATTACAACTTAGGGTTTAGGTCAACATGACCATTTTATTTCAGTTATCCATCCTTAGCATGCATTATTTATGAATTATAACCTTCCTCATCATAACATTAGGGTTTATTGGTTCATGACATTATTAACATCTTACTTATTGACAAATAGCATTGATATTCATATTGTGTGCCTTGGATGTACATTAGGGTTCAAGCACATGCATTATACCTTAGATGATAATTATATGTTCATTAATATGTAAACAAGCATGTTAGGGTTACCATTATTACTTGTTTGGAGAACACTAAGCACAATAACCTCCTAAGCATGGAGTTAGGGTTTCTAAAGATAGAGTAGATAGATTTCAAGACGTTATAGGGTTCCATCTCCCTAAATAGGATTTCGTCCTCAAAATCTAACCACTCGAACATCCAAACTAACCATACTCCACCCCTTAAAAGGGTTCGACCCATCAAGCCAAACTACATTAGGGTTAAAGGATGAGTCTAACTAAACCATTCTCAATATCCATCATGCTTCCATTGCGCATTCTGATATTCTCACAAACACCCAAACTCTAAGGTCTAGGTTCAAGGGATAAACTTATCCAAGCATGTGGTTATAAGGGTTATAAGGAAACTATCTTGGTATCCATCCTCAAACATGTCAACTTATGGTTACCAAATATATACAACATAGAAGTCTAAGGTTACTATTTCCTAAAAGTAAACTATTTTGGACAATTTGTATTAGCTTAGGCCAGGCCGGTATCATATGGGTACGGGAGTCCTCATAAACCAAGCTAGTGGCACGGAGGAAAATATTGCCAGCCCCCGAAACCCTGATCCTTTCTAGACACCTTTGCTTGAACTTCATTCCCTAATTGTTGCCTAAAGACAAACCTAAACAAAATCAAGTTATGCATATTGTAATTATGAGCATATTAGAGTTTTATTCATCAAGACTCTAAGGTGAAACCATAGGGTCCTAAATCAACCTATCATCAGCATAGATCAAATCTAGGGCAAACATATAACTTAAGGGAAACTATGCAAACCTAAGGTTCTAACTAGGGAGACAAAATTGAAATAGTCAGATTTCCGACTACCATGAGCTCTGATACCATGTTGTAAAGAGTGGGACAAACCACCCTCTACTAAACTATGGTAAACATAACACCATTGGAAAGTAGCAGAATAAAAAATTTCTAACTACATTCAATTTCATAAAAGATTGTACAAGATACATCAAAAATCTCCCTTTTAGGGTTTACATCATCATACACAACTAGGATCTAGATAGAGGGAAGTCTAGACTACTCCACTTTTGTCTCCAAGAAACATATCCATCAGCTAGTCCATGTCAATGCTAAGATCTTCATGCCTTATCCATCACCTTGCTCCACATCTAGGTGGTTGGGAAAGCACCCAGCAAGAGGGAAGGAAAAATAAAAGTATGTGTCAAAAAGCTATTCTAATGTAACAAGATGAGCAAAACATGTAAACTAGGCTAGGGTTCATCATAAGAAGAAGACAATCAAGAGAATGAGGTTGTATCTATATAAAAGAAGATTTCAATAGATGCTTGCGATAAACAACATATCATAAAAGGATTGTATGTATGATTAATATTGACTACGTTAACTAAGTAGGGTTGAGGAACCTACCGGACCTTCAACCAAAGGGTGAGGGGAGAATAAGACATTCCCAGTTACCTACACACATTTTTTGTGTGGGGGAGAGTAACATGTTCCCCAGGGAAGAAATAACACATTCCCCAACTATGGGTGGTTGTACATACAAGTACCACTACACTAGTTAATTAGTCTAATAAAATCAACATGCTAGAAACAATGGCAAGTAATAGCATCATCCAAATAGAACATGGTAAAGGGGTACCAAGACCCAAGAACAGTATTCCAAAATGATTATGAGGCAAGTATAGCAATAGATTCAAAAGAAAAGAATACAAGGTGCCAATAAGCCTCATTATGGAAAGCATAGGTTAAGGAACAAATGATTCCCAACTTAAGTATATTATGCACATATCTTATTCTTTAGAATCCTAGAACCACTTTTCATAACTTTTACACGAGATCAGATCCACTTTCCCTAATATGATCATCAAATTTATGTATTAGATATATGTATATTCATTAAAGGCTTAAAACCTCAAAACCATCGAATTTTCCACAAACGATCAAATTAGGCTTTGACAACCTCACTAATGTCTTATCTACGTTCTTCTGATCAAAATAACATATAGGTTTGTATATTTTTCGAGATAATGACTTTTTAGGCTATTTTCCATATTTTTAAGTAATTTAAATCATCCTTAAAAACACATATTAGAAAACATCAGAATCAAACCACGAAAGTATTTTTGTTAGATAGATCTCGTTCTCGCGATTCCAAAATATATTTTAGTTTTAAATTTGGACAACCGAGTAAAACTTTATCATTTTTCTAAATCTGACCAATGAGACGATGCCATGTAGGTGTTTAAAACCAAAGAGAGGAGAGATAGAGCATACTCGAGAGGGACCGAAGGTGGGCCCCACCCTCACTGTTCTCTCACTAGCCTTGGCCAAAGCACTGGTCAAACGAAAAGCAAAAGGACAATAACACCCATGTGCGGTCAGAGAAGAACATGGAGGTTCAGAGGGCAAAAGGGTAAAAACAAACTCCAGTTTCTTCCCCAAAAGATCCCGACGCCATTACCAGCAGCCGTAGCTGCTGTTGGCTTGTAGTTTTGGGGAAAAAACCCGATACTCGATCAAATCCAGATTTTAAACATGTAAATTAAAGCTTAGAGCAAAATGAAGCTAATGATACCTTTAGTTGGGTTGATGGTGGAGAGGGCAGAGAGGAAAAGGTGCCACAATGCAGGGAGCTTCGGTGGCTCGTCGGGGTCCAAAAGGCGATGGAAATTGCAATCGAAGGTGGCGTTGAGTTGCAAACGTGCCAGTGCACGTAGGGGTAGGGGTATTTATAGGTTAGTGGCCTAGGTTTAGGATTTAGCCATATGAGGTGAGAGACATATCTCGACCGTTTTGGGAGTTTCCCGAAAGTTCAAGAAAACACAAAAACCTTAGGATAATTAGAAGAGTAATCTCACGATAAATCTGTAGAACTAAAAATCGTCAAATTTGGTTAATCGTAGCTCAAGATAAATGGATTTGAAACTTGTCAACCAAGCAACCTATTTCCCAAAGTGGATCGAGGAGGAAGACAATCCGTGAACCGTCAGATCGCGATCCAACGACTGAGATTCCGTGCCAAATTAAAGTTGTATACTTGATTCCTATTCAAAATCGACTAAAAGGGCATATTCATTTAAATGTTTTTCTCTCTCCTCATTTGGAGGCCCAAACGTTAACCAAAAATTACTAAATTTTATATTCTGACTGATTTTGACGTGTAAAATCCAAATATGGAATTATTTTCCCTTTTGGGGACTTTAATTAGGATAAATAATTCAAATCATATTTTCTATTTCCTCATGTATTAATGACCATAGGATTATCCAAAAATTACAAAATTTGACCCACAAGTCATATAAAGTATCTTGGACACGAATTTAGTATTATTTCCATTTTTTGAAGTTTTTTATTATTTTAAATTATAAGTTGAAAGTTTTGCACACTTTCTATCTCCTAAATTTATCTTCTCATCAAATGTTTTCCAAAATGATTCAAAATTCATCCAAAGGTCTATTTTAAATGTAGAATACGAATTTGGCATTATTTATTTTTTTAAAAGAATTTTATTATTTTATTTAATTTATTTACATTTTACCACTTATTTATCCTTTTAATTTATTAGAGGCATCTAGAAACTTTATAAAAATATAAATTGTCCTATAAGAAATAATAAACTTTTGGAACACGATTTTGGCATTAATTAATTTTTTTCGATATATATTTAATATTTTTGGTCTTTAAGTCATTTTCTCTCTCCTAAATAAAATAAAATATTTAACGTTGACCAAATTAAATAAAAATGCACACATAGACTCATTTTGACATATAGATTACGAATTTGGAGTTATTTTCCAATTTGAGGAAATTAGATATTTTATTTCCCCTTATTGGCTTATTTCCCATTATCTTGTAATAAAGGCTTTAATATATTTATTTATTATCCAAATTAGATAATACTTGGTCATTAAGTATCTTTTAAGTCAAGAAAACGAATTTTGTTATCAAATTATCTCGTGAATTTCTATTTATGATTTTTGGGACAACATATTCCTCATTATCTCCTTTTATCCATTAAATCACATATTACCTCTGATTATTGCATTTATCATCTCCTTTATATAAAATTCGGATTTATTTTCTTTTTCATATTCTAAAAAGCACTAGAAAGTTCTAGGATGAAATATTTTATTATTTTTATTATTTAGTGTACAATTTGCCTTCAGGCCCATTATTTAAAACCCAACTGAGGTATTTGTGCATATACCCATATATTGAGAGAAAAGGTGAACAAATGTTCATTAAACAATCATATTCTCCAAAAATTAAACAGAAAGTCCAAAGAGGATATAAATGAAAGGAAAAGATGGAAAATAGGATCAAAAGGAAAAATGCACAGAATTCAGTATGTTACAGCACTCCATCCCTTAAAGAGGATTTTGTCCCCGAAATCAGTAGCAATTAGGGAAGGGTGAGTGTGTAACCTCACATCACAAAACTTCATATTGTTTCTCCAACCATAACTTCCACCAAGGAACTCATCAACATATATATCACAAGCATCTCGACATAGGTCAAGTTCTCAAGGATCACCTAGGGTTCCATTATTTAGATATTCTTTTTACGAGATTTAACATTATTTACATTTTTGGCTCATTAATATTATACTCTTTATGATATCACATTATCAACATTATATTAATTATGTCATGTTATATTCACTTTATTGCAAAAAGGGTTATATTTTATTATTATGCGTAATTAGAGGTCACTCAATTATCTCCACATTTATTATTATATTTGATCATTGTCCTTAATAATTCAGATTTATACTTCATTATCCTCATATTACTACTTTATTAATTATAACAAATTATTTTGCATGAAATAAGACATTCTATTCAATTCATGGTTAAGCATATAATTATTTCCATTAATGTCACATTAGTTACTTATATTCATATTAAGCATTTTTCACATTGCCATATTATATTTATTGCTCATATTAATGTCATCATTAATCATCTCTCATATTTATTTATTTATATTATTGATTTTGCACATTTATGTGAATCCAATTACTTCATACTCATATTGAATCCATTATAGGTGTTTTAATGATCAAGGTGAGACATATTACATATTAATGAATTGGTTTACATTAGGTGACAAATCATGTGCGTATTAGATAACAAGGTAACTTGCATTTTATATTGATGACTTGATTAATATGTGATTAGATGATTACGTACATCAAAGTAGGTTATCTAATTATGTCACTTAACATTATTAATGTATCATGAAAGGCATTAAAGATGTATAGATTTGGGTTAGATTATTACAACTTAGGGTTTAGGTCAACATGACCATTTTATTTCACTTATTCATCCTTAGCATGCATTAATTATGAATTATAACCTTACTCATCATATCATTAGGGTTTATTGGTTCATGAAATTATTAACATCTTACTTATTGACAATTAGCATTGATATTCATATTATGTTCCTTGGATGTACAATAGGGTTCAAGCACATGCATTATACCTTAGATGATAATTATATGTTCATTAATATGTAAACAAGCATGTTAGGGTTACCATTATTACTTTTTTGGAGAACACTAAGCACAACAACCTCCTAAGCATGGAGTTAGGGTTTCTAAAGATAGAGTAGATAGATTTCAAGACGTTATAGGATTACATCCCCCTAAATAGGATTTCATCCTCGAAATCTAACCACACGAACATCCAAACTAACCATACTCCACCCCTTAAAAGGGTTCGACCCATCAAGCCAAACTACATTAGGGGTTAAAGGATGAGTCTAACTAAACCATTCTCAAGATCCATCATGCTTCCATTACGCACTCTGATATTCTCACAAACACCAAACTCTAAGGTCTAGGTTCAAGGGATAAACTTATCCAAGCATGTGGTTATAAGGGTCATAAGGAAACTATCTTGGTATCCATCTTCAAACAAGTCAACTTATGGTTACCAAAGATATATAACATAGAACTCTAAGGTTACTATTTCCTAAAAGCAAACTATTTTGGACAATTCGTATTAGCTCAGGCCAGGCCGGTATCATATGGGCACGTGATTCCTCGTAAACCAAGCTAGTGGCGCGGAGGAAAATATTGCCAGCCCTCGAAACCCTGATCCTTTCTAGACACCTTTGCTTCAACTTCATGCCCTAATAGTTTCCTAAAGGCAAACCTAAACAACATCAAGTTATGTGTATTGTAATTATGAGCATATTAGAGTTTTATTCATCAAGACTCTAAGGTGAAACTATAGGGTCCTAAATCAACATATCATCAACATAGCTCAAATCTAGGGCAAACATATAACTTGAGGGAAACTATGCAAACCTAAGGTTCTAACTAGGGAGACAAAACTGAAATAGTCAGATTTTCGACTACCATGTGCTCTGATACCTTGTTGTAAAGAGTGGGACAAACCACCCTCTACTAAAATATGGTAAACATAACACCATTGGAAAGCAGCGGAATAAAAAAATTTCTGACTATATTCAATTTCATAAAAGATTGTACAAGATACATCAAAAATCTCCCTTTTAGGGTTTACATCATCATACACAACTAGGATCTAGATAGAGAGAAGTCTAGACTACTCCACTTTTGTCTCCAAGCAACATATAGATTAGCTAGTCCATGTCAACGCTAAGATCTTCATGCCTTATCCATCACCTTGCTCCACATCTGGGTGGTTGGGAAAGCACCCAATAAGAGGGAAGGAAAATAAAAGTATGTGTCAAAAAGCTATTCTAATGTAACAAGATGAGCAAAACATGTAAAACAGGCTAGGGTTCATCATAAGATGAAGACAATCAACAGAATGATGTCGTATCTATATAAAAGAAGATTTCAATAGATGCTTGCCATAAACAACATATCAAAAAAGGATTGTATGTATGATTAATATTGACTACCTTAACTAAGTAGGGTTGAGGCACCTACCGTACCTTCAACCAAAGGGTGAGGGGAGAATAAGACATTCCCAGTCACCTACACACATTTTGTGTGTGGGGGAGAGTAACATTTTCCCCAGGGGAGAAATAACACATTCCCCAACTATGGGTGGTTGTACATATAAGTACCACTACACTAGTTAATTAGTCTAATAAAATCAATATGCTAGAAATAAAGGCAAGTAATAGCATCATCCAAATTGAACATGGAAAAGGGGTACCAAGACCCAAAAATAATATTCCAAAATGATTATGAGGCAAGTATAGCAATAGATTCAAAAGAAAAGAATACAAGGTTCCAATAAGCCTCATTATGGAAAGCATAGGTTAAGGAATAAATAATTCCCAACTGAAGTGTATTATGCACATACCTTATTCTTTAGAATCCTAAAACTACTTTTCATAACTTTTACACGAGGTCAGATCCACTTTACCTAATATGATCATCATATTTATGTATTAGATATATGTATATTCATTAAAGGCTTAAAACCTCAAAACCATCGAATTTTCCACAAAGGATCGAATTACGCTTTGAAAACCTCACTACTGTCTTATTTACGTTCTTCTGATCAAAATAACATATAGTTTTATATATTTTTGAGATACTGACTTTTTAGGCTATTTTCCATATTTTTAAGTAATTTAAATCATCCTTAATAACACATATTAGAAAACATCAGAATCAAACCACGAAAGTATTTTTGTTAGATAGATCTCCTTCTCTCGATTCCAAAATATATTTTAGTTTTAAAGTTGGACAACCGAGTAAAAAGTTATCATTTTTCTAAATCTGACCAATGAGACGATGCCACGTAGGCATTTAAAACCAAAGAGAGGAGAGAGAGAGCAGACTCGAGAGGGACCGAAGGTGGGGCCCACCCTCGCTATTCTCTCACTAGCCTTGGCTAAAGCACTGGTCAAACAAAAAGCAAAAGGACAATAACACCCATGTGCGGTCAGAGAAGAATAAGGAGGTTCGGAGGGCAAAAGGGTAAAAAGTTGTTGTTGGCTTGTGGTTTTGGGGAAAAAACCCGATACTCGATCAAATCCATATTTTAAACATGCAAATTAAAGCTTAGAGAAAAACAAAGCTAATGATACCTTTAGTTGGGTTGATGGTGGAGAGGGCAGAGAGGAAAAGGCGCCGCAATGCAGGGAGCTTCGGCGGCTCGTCGGGGTCCAAAAGGCGATGGAAATTGCAATCGAAGGTGGCGTTGAGTTGCAAACGTGTCGGCGCACGTAGCAGTAGGGATATTTATAGGTTAGTGGCCTAGGTTTAGGATTTAGCCATATGAGGTGAGAGACATATCTCGGCCATTTTGGGAGTTTCCCAAAAGTTCAAGAAAACACAAAAACCTTAGGATAATTAGAAGCGTAATCTCACGACGAATCCGTAGAACTAAAAATCGTCGAATTTGGTTAATCATAGCTCAAGATAAATAGATTTGAAACTTGTCAACCAAACAACTTGTTTCCCAAAGCAGATCGAGGAGGAAGACAATCCGCGAACCTTCCGATCAAGATCCAACGTTCGACATTCCGCGCCAAATTAAAGTTGTATACTTCATTCCTATTCAAAATCGACTAAAAGGGCATATTCATTTAAATGTTTTTCTCTCTCCTCATTTGGAGGCCCAAACATTATCCAAAAATTACCAAATTTTTATATTCTGACTAATTTTGACCTGTAGAATCCAAATATTGAATTATTTTTGCCTTTTGGGGACTTTTAATAGGTTAAATAATTCAAATCATATTTTCTCTTTCCTCATGTATTAATGACTATAAGATTATCCAAAAATTACAAAACTTAACCCACAAGTCATATAAGGAATGTTGGACACGAATTTGGTATGATTTCCATTTGTTGAAGTTGTTTATTATTTTAAATAATAAGTTGAAAGTTTTGTACACTTTCTCTCTCCTAAATTTATCTTCTCATCAAATATTTTCCAAATTGATTCAAAATTCATCCAAAGGTCTATTTTAACATGTAGGCATTATTTTATTTTTTTTGAAGAATTTATTATTTTATTTAATTCATTTACATTTTACCACTTATTTATCCTTTTAATTTATTACAGGCATCTAGAAACTTTCTAAAATATAAAACTTGTCCTATAAGAAATAATAAACGTTTGGAACACTATTTTGGCCTTAATTAATTTTTTTCAATATATATTTAATATTTTTGGTCTTTAAGTCATTTTCTCTCTCCTGAATAAAATAAAATATTTAACGTTGACCAAATTAAATACAAATTCACACATAGACTCATTTTGACATATAGATTACGAATTTGGAGTTATTTTTTCAATTTGAGGACATTAGATATTTTATTTCACCTTATTAGCTTATTTCCCATTATCTTGTAATAAAGGCTTTAATATATTTATTTATTATCCAAATTAGATGATACTTGGCCATTAAGTATCTTTTAAGTCAATAAAATGAATTTTGTTATCAAATTATCTCGTGGATTTCTATTCATGATTTTTGGGACAACATATTCCTCATTATCTCCTTTTATCCATTAAATCCCATATTAACTCTGATTATTGCATTTTTTTTGTTGAACCCAGCGTGTTTCTCTATTATATTGCAAAAAGGATATTTACATGTAAAAAGGAAGGTACCAAGTAGGACCAACCAAAAAAAAGAAACAGAACCAAAACTATATAGTAAACCACTAAGCTATCTATTAGCTACAGAACCTCACTTCAGTCCAAGCTTTCTTCCAAATGTCTTCAGCTGCCTTCACCAGACCACAAAAGTGATAAAAGTTCCTGTGAATCTAGATATTATAAATCACAAAGATAGCTGTAATCTTCCTTTCTCCTTTGAGGCTAAGAAGATCACGAAAACACCTAGGCTTATAGCCCAACTGAACAGCAAACTTCTCCCAAACAAGACATCTATACTGACAGCTAAAAAACAGATGCTCAGCAGTTTCCTCTTGTTCCTTGCATAACACACATCTAGAGGCAAGAGAGAAACCGACTCTTTTCAGATAATCGAGGGTGGCCATTTTATTCAAGAAACATTTCTAGAGAAGAACAACCATCTTTCTCGGTTGTTTCCCCTTCCAGACCCAGCTCGCCCAGTCCACATTAGGATGCTTGGCTCTAACAACATTCCAACCATCTCTTAAACTGAAGGAAGTTCTATCCTTGTGTTCTATATGGTCATCACAGTTGCTGGGTTTCCCGATATTATCCATCTGCAGCTGAACTAAATGCCCACCCCTGATGTCCGGACAATTCCAAGCACCATCCTTAGCACACACGCTCAACTTACAGTTCAAGCCTTTGCCCAGACGTAGAACAAGCTGACTATCACACACCTCAAGAAGAGATTTTTTACAACGTAACCAGGGATCCTTCCAAAGAAGGAACCCATCTCCATTACCAACACAAAAACTGACATTAGCTTTCAGCCTCCCTCTTATACCCAAAAGTCTATGCCACATCCATGAAGCATTAGCTTTAGGAGTGACAGACCACAATGAGTCCTCTCTTATGTACTTTTCATGCAACCACTTGACCCACAAAGATTCCTTCTTATTTGCAATATCCCACAGATTTTTGAGAAGTCCAGCCTTCGACCAATCTTCCGCCTTCCTAATACCAAGACCTCCTTCACTTTTGGTTCTGCAGATCGTATCCCAAGGCACTGTGTGCATATGCTTTTGGCTCTCCGTATCCCTCCAAATGAAGTCCCTCATAACTCTTTTAATATCTAGGATAACAGCCTTAGGCAAAGGAAACGGAGAGGACCAGAACATATGATGAGCTGACAGAGTTGAGATAACTAACTCCACTCTCCCAGCAGTGGACAAGAGATTCCCTTTCCAAGCGTCCAGCTTCTTCTTAATTTTATCTAGAATGGGGGCGTACATGGCCTTGGTAAGTCTACCAGTAAAGAGAGGAAGCCCCAGATATCTCACGGGAAAGGAAGCAACATCAATATTCAAGATATTAGAAATGTCATCAGCTAGGACAACAACATTCTTACTGAGAAAAACATGAATTTTGAGATTATTAAGATGAAGCCTAGAAACCACACCAAAAGTCTTAAAAATACTGCTCCACACATTAGCATTAGAAGCATCTGCTTTAGAGAACATAAGAAGATCATCGGCAAAAATGACGTGACAGATACCAAATCTGCTGGAAGCCATCACTGAATTAATAATCCCATTCTTGACATAGGCGTTAACGATAGACGAAAACCCTTGTATAGCTATCACAAATAAGTAAGGGGCTAAGGGATCCCCCTGCCTCACTCCATTTGACGCATTGAAACTAACTGATGGGGAGCCATTAGTAAGAACTTGAAATGAGGCAGAATCGAAACAAACTTGAATCCATCTCAACCAACACAAAGGGAAACCCATCCTTTGCATGAGAAAAAGAATGTAATCTCTCCTTACAGTATCATAAGCCTTCGAAAGATCAGCTTTAACACACAAGAGAGATTGGCTCGAGCTAGTAAAATTACTAAGCAATTCATTTGCAAGAAGGACTGCATCACCAATGTTCCTACCTTTAATGAAGGCCACCTGATTTTTGTCAATCAAAGAGGGGCAGACCTCACTTAGACGATTAGCTAAAATCTTTGTTATAATCTTGAAGATCACATTGCAAAGAGAAATGGGACGAAAATCTTTCAACTTAGTAGCACCAGACACCTTGGGGATGAGGGTGATGAAAGACTTGTTGCCTGATTATTGCATTTATCATCTCCTTTATATAAAATTCGGATTTCTTTTCTTTTTCCTATTATAAAAAGCACTAGAAAGTTCTAGGATGAAATATTTTATTATTTTTATTATTTAGTGTACAATTTGTACTTCAGGCCCATTATTTAAAACCCAACTGAGGTATTTGTGCATATACCCATATATTGAGAGAAAAGGTGAACAAATGTTCATTAAACCATCATATTCTCCAAAAATTAAAAAAAAGGCCAAAGAGGATATAAATGAAAGGAAAAGATGGAAAATAGGACCAAAAGGCAAAATACCCAGAATTCAGTATGTTACAGGGAATCTTTTGTACAAATTCTGAATGAGTCCAATGGAGGATCTGAGTAGGAAAGTAATGTATATTCCTCATCGAGACTACTGGGTTGGGTGTGACGAATGAAGTCCTTATACATGCAAACTAAGTGTGGATCTATTGTATAGACTGGGGTGTTGGTGAAGCTCTATTCACAAACATATATGATATGTCTGTTGCGGGCCTGAACCTCTATCAATTCTTGGATCATGTATCGTTGCCTCTCGATCACAGTTGAATATGGATCAACATGATCTTGGTGTACGAAGACATGGCTATCTTGAGTGTGTCAATAGTTTGTCTTGCCAAAGTTGTTACTCTCATAAGATCTTATGTAGAACACCCAACATGAGATGTGGTGGTAATAGCCAAAGTAGATAAATTTGGTGGAGGTTGATGCAAGGATACCAACTGAAATGCACGGTTTTCTATGATCTACCAATAGTTTGGACTGTGGAAAAAGTTGGGGGAGAAAGTGGACAAAATTGTGTTCCTTTCTGTCGCTAGATCCATGGCTACAATATAAACAATGAAAAGAAAAAAAAGGTGTGTAATCAGGCCTACAAATAAATATAATCACATTGACTAAGTCTAAGTAGACTTCGAGTTCTTTGTGGTTTTATGTTGCCTTATCCCCAACAATGATACCAAAGTTTATCACTCTTAAACATGCATCAAAAGCATAAACACAATTATCTAGGTAGTGATATCACACATTAAAGTTATACCCAACCTCAAGAGACGTCTACAACTAAATATGGAGTTTATTCAAGTAATACGGGATCGAACCCAGGGATAAGGAAAAACAACAATGTAAGAACAAAAAATCTTGTCTTAGTTTAGTCAAATCAAAAGGAGTGAATTTAGTATTCAATTTAAGGAACAAACGAATCTGCCTAAAAAGGTAAATCTAAATTGTGAAAGATCAAACAAAACAAAGATATATTTAAATAGTATAAAATGAAACTTGTATTGAGTTTCATGAATCAGACCAGCCTCTACCATGCAAAACCCCATGTTATAATTTATATATATTCTTGAATATTTTGTAAGCAGTCATAAAAGTTATCCACACCTTCCTTATCTCGAGATCCAAGTAGATTTCTATCTAAAGCTACCATGATCTTATTATGATAACCAATAGATCAAGGATAAACATATGGATTTTGCTATAGTAACTCTACATTATCATGTCCCATTACTAATCTATACTCTATATCTTACTAAATTATCTCTCTCAAATATATCCACATCAAAAATCATAAGAAGGTATCTAATCATACAAGAGTCGTAAAAAAATGGAATTATAAAAAAAAATTGTAAGAACATAACTATTAAACAAAAGAAGGGAATATTACATGGTTGGGGGGACCTATAGCTACTCTCAACCCAATTCATTGATTTTATCCACTCATAGTGCAAGAAGGAATAAAATTACAACTTAAGAAAGTCATGATTCTAAAAGAGAAACAATTAAATAACAAAAAAAAGGAAGAGGTGTGACTTGGATACAAAGGGGTTCTAGCCCTTTGTTTGGTGAAGATAGACTGACATTTATAAGCTTAGATTGGAAGCATTATATTGCCTTAAGATATGGGAAGTCATGAAATAAATGTACTTGAAAGTATTAAAGCCATGCAAAAGAAAGGGGGATCCATAAATAGACTAATTGAGAAATTCAAGTTCAATTCATTAATAGGCGATGAGTAGAGCCTTGCTTTTTTCATGAAGCGATCAATATAGGAGCCAATTGGTGCCACATATTTTATAATCAACATGAATTTCTATGCCAAAGGTTCTCAATAGGTTGACTAGTAATATGCCTTAATGGCTTGATTTTATAAGTCTTTTAAAAGCTAGTGGTACATGGTAATTAATTGCCTCCAAACAATAGTTGGTAGCAATGAGGTTATTAATAACTTTTTTCCATTTGTTCCACTCTTTTCCTCATGAATCATTCATTGACTTTGCATTGTAATCAGAGTCCATTTCTATTGTGGCTTATTTTCTAAGTTGCATGAATGTCTAGGCTTTGTTACCTTTTTCTTCACCATGATAGTGATTCATTAGTCATTTGGCATTTACTAGTCAAAGCAGCTCTGTAGAAGATGCTCTGTCAAAGATGATAAAATTGGGATCTTGTTGCATTGAATCTTGATTAGAATTTAATGCCTTGATAATTTTTTATTGTTGGTGATTTAAAATTATAAATTTCTTTACATGCATATTGTAGTGTCTTGGTCATGTAACAAAATGGCATTATAGGTAATAAACTTTTATCCTCTGTTGGCCTGTCTTTAATAGAAATCCAAAAGCCAAATATAATAAATTGAGAGATGTTTCTAGGTGAAGATTTCTAGGCATCGTTGCATTCATTTCCTCCATGATGGCTTTTGGTATTTCCATGTCAAATATTTTTTTTGTAGGCATTGAATGCATCGGTGTAGTTTTTGGCAATATGTTTGAAATTGGAAAATTTCAAATAATTACCTTTATTCATCTTATTAATCATTTTCCATGGGGTATGTTCATATTTATCTTAAATTATGTTGCGCTTACCATTGTGGTCATATACATTAGTGAGTTTCCAAGCTTTTTGAACATTGTAAAATTGATGGCTTGTTTCCTTTAATCACGACAACATCCTTCATAGAATACAATTCAATGGACATAGATAAATTTGTGGTGTAGTGCATGTATGTCAAAAATAATATTTATTTAGTATGTTCATTTATAAAATCACAAATTATGAAAACACTAAGAATTAAGCAACTAAAGGATATCATGGCTAATACAGGTATAAAATAGAAGTAAATCACATAGTAATGTTGAATGAATTTGGGTGTTGTCATAAGGCCAGCGAATAGGGATTTTCAACACCTAACTACCGCATATATGCATTAGGGTTCATACTATTTCACTTAATTAGTACAACCTTACAAACCACCCCATAACTAGACCCTATAAACCACGCCAATAAATATCACTTATTTTTTATTTTCAAAATTGTATTTATTTATAATTTTGCATAATGTATTGATTTACTAGGACTTTTACAAGTTCAAACCATTAATCAACTTTGTTAATAGAAAATAGATAGTAGAATGACTAATATGCCTCACCTAATTATAGACTATTGAGGAGTGATGGGCATATTTGTCATTGCAAACTGTCAAATAAATCATGTGACTCATTTCAAAATATCTGCAATAGTGGCTTTTATACCCTTGAGGTCAAAGGGAACTCCACGAGACCATGAGGTCAAGACTGGGAAATCATTGGTTGTATTGTCACATTCCTCTCTCCTTTAGGGTGATCCATTGGATCTTGTTCCTTTGGTAGTGGATTTCTCAAACATTGTCCTTGCATGTGGGAGATTACCCCTTGGTGTTCCTAGGACCGAGACTGACATGTCGAGCCAAATCTTGAAGCCTAGGGTTTCCAAAGTAGGGAGAATCCACATCTATCATGAAGGAAGGAAAAACATGGCTTATGAAGTTAAACTAGAAAAAACCACAAATAAACAAAGTTCAATAAGGGAATAGGAAGAAGTGAGGATTATCACAACTTGATAATTCAACCATAATGGTGCCAACTATCCAGATGAGAAGTTGGTCACCAAAGAAAGATATGGTCGTTAGAAAATATGAGACAAGAGATAATCGAAGAAAGTGGGTGTTGTAAGTGATGGTAAATGATTTATCAAAGCTCTAGAGGGGGTGTGTATGAGTGGGGATTAGGTTTAGGGTTTCTTGATGGTTATGAAATAGAGAGAGAGAGAGAGAGAATTTTAGAATTCTTGGGAGTTTGCTCAATTCTTGCCGAAAATATGAATATAAGTAATGGAACTCTATGGAAAGTCTTCTGTGAGCATTGACAAAGAAATTTGATTGATACATAAATCAAAGAAAGAGGTAGAGAGAAAAGTAAAGTTTTCTAGGATTTGTCTCATATCGTGATCATTTCAAGGATCAAATCCTAATTATAGTATTATGATTCTGATTCTCCAAGGATCAAACTTTGTATTTATAACCCAAACCTTTCAGACACCCACAACAACATACATGGTCTTAAGTAGTAAATATGATCGAACACAAGGACAAGGGTGACAAACATTAGGATCTTATATCTTCGATTGTCTGAATTTCATCAAGTTGTATGAGAGGTTTTCCTTTCATAATGAAGTGACAAACTAAACATAGAAAAAGAAAAAGAAAATGAAACTAAGTTGACAAACAAAACAAAAACTAGATCTCTATGGCATGTTTTGTATTAGAACTATGCTACATTCTCTTAATTTTGGTTCATTTTCACAACCCAGGATCATTTATCAAACATGTAAGCATTCATACCCATTGTATGACCTAACCTTAGTTTACAAACAATCATCATTTATGTCTACTCGCTCCACTCTCGATCTCAATATATTATAAGTGTGAGTCTACTCAATATGACATATAAACAACCAAATATACAACCATATGATCATAAGATCTAGCGATCCAACACTCTCATTCAATCACACTACTCCTAAACTCCATATGTGATATAATACTACTATCTATAGCCATAAAAATTATGAATCACAACATGGTGCTAAGCATGCAAGTTATTGAAAAATTAGCAAGAGCAAGCAGATAAACATTGTTATGGAAATGGGGTCTCACAATATGCGTTTACATTGGAAGGAGGTGTGGCTACTTGGAGGTCTAAGAAATAGATCACATTATCTCGGTCCACCTCTAAGGAAGAGTTTTGTGCTTTAAATAAAATTGGATTGGAAGCTAAATGGCTACATGGACTTCTTTCCAATTTACCTATGGGTAAAGAAACTGCTTCACAAAATTTATTTTCATTGTGATGGCAAAAAAATAATGACATGATAAATAAATCTAAGTATAATAAAAAAAGCAACCTAGATACATCCAAGTATGACTCAAGTATGAAAGGGATCTAGTTTCTAGTGGGGTTGTGGTTGTAGACTACGTAGCTCTATGAGAAATTATGGTTAATCATCTAACTAAAGGTCTTGCTTTGATTTTAGTTGAGAAAAAAAAGTTGAGGATGTACTAAAGTCCCTTATTGTTCGCAAGAAGTAGCAATCCAACTCAATCGAATTGAGATCTTAGAAATTGGGTTGTTGTGGGTTGAGTTGGATGACACCATGTAATATTTTAAATTCTTTTAGCATCTATGTGTTTATATCCTAAAAACTTATTAGTGTCATGACTATACATTAGCAAGATATTAGTCTTTGAATGGTATTGTTCCTAGGAGAGGATAATATATGTACATACTTGAGGACTGCAACTAATTGATTGATGTTGTGTTGGCTACAACATGGGAATTACGTTGTTCCTTTATATCAATCAATGATTCTTGAATCCCAGTTAAAAGAACCTACACTTTTGCGGCGCTACTCTTGCATGCGGCTGCCCAGGCGACTACGGCTCCGCGTGAACTCGCCCGACTTGGGGGAGAGGGGTGGCGGACGATCTTCGCCCTTTCTCCCCCTGGGCCCTCTCTCGCTTCCCCTCCAACCTTTCCCTCTCCATCTCCGTGGAGGTCTGGTCGGCTGTGGTTCTTCAGTGTGATTGGGTGTGCTCCTGTGCGGCAGCGACAAAGCTAGGGTGCTCGGCGTTGGGGCCTCGTGGTGGTTTCCCCACCCATAGTGGCCGTTGTGTTCACCCCTGTTAAGTCGGTCCTAGCTTCGGCAGTCTCCATCAAAGGTTGTCTCGATGCCTGGGGCTCGAAGAGACCACGAATCTCCTTCCCTTTTTGCTTTTTATCTTTTGTTTTCTCCTCTGCCTCTTTTGCTTTGTGTTTCGCTGTTGCACTGCCTGGGTTCGTGCTGTGAGCCCTCATCTTCAGCTAGGTGTGTGGTCTTGTAAAAGGGGGCCTTCGGTGACCTCTTTTTCCTGGTTCGTTTGTTGGGGTTTCCCCCCTTTCCACGGGCTTTCGTGTTTCTTTTCTTTCTAGTCTCAGGTTTTGGTGGTGTGGTGGAGGTTTGGTCATTGCCGGTTCTGACTGGTTTGTTGGTGTGTCTTGTTTGTGTCTGTTCTGTCGTCTGAGGCCTGGTGGGTGTGCCCTCTTTTTTCCTGTTGGCTTGCTGGGGTAGGGGATAATCAGGGGTCTTGGGTTTGGAGGCGTTGCTTCCGTTCCTATCTCAATTGTGATCGAGTTAGGATTCTTGGTGAGTGGTGGTGGGGTTCTGCTGTATTTTCTATCCCCCATCCTTGTTCTTCCTCCGGCCTTTTCTTCTCCTTTTCTTGTCCTTGAGAGGGATCCGTAGTGGCTTTTTCTGTTGGTGTCGTAGTGCGGTCTGTTAATTGTTATCTTTCTCTTTTTTTGAAGTTTTCTTTAGTGAGTTATAGGTTCTATGTTGTCGTGTGGTTTGTGTCCTCCTTTCATGTTAGGTCTTTTTTTGTTTCTTTGTTATATGGCAGCAAGTGCGAAGGTGATCGCTTCTTCAGTCACTAGTTTGGAGCATATACTTTATATCAGATATAATCTCAGGTTGAAGGAATCTCTCATAAAAAGTTGTTTTGGTCAGCGATATAGAAGAGAGATCAATACATCATTGTACTTATCACGTTCCGATATGAGTTTCTGGTTATTGTATCTGCTCTTTACTTTTTTGTGTTCGGTTGGTGTATCTCCCTTTACATGTAGATGTCGTATGGCTTTAATGTAATGAATGTTGTGTCTTTAAAAAAAAACAATGATTCTTGATTTGGATGCATGACTTTGTCCATAATGTTTCTATCTTGACATTGTCTTTATTGTGTTGTTACCAGCAAATACTTTTAACCTAAGGTTTATGTATAACACTTTTACTTACCTAGTCTGTGTGGGAGTCAATAATGGATAATTCAATCATGGTTCAAGATGACAGGGACCTACTAAAAGAACAATATGGAGGACTGAGTGGCATACACTATGCACATTGGATGTTGTCGTGGATTGTTAGCTTTATTGGTTGTACCTAATTAAGCTAGCATGATTTATGTTCAATATAGGTGCAACTAGCACATAGATATTGTGGAGGAAAAAATAGGCTATATCATTTATGCAAATAGTAAGAAGGTTTAGTCCCACATTTCTCACTTCTAGAATTTTTACACTTCATATATCTAAGAATGTATATGACACTAGGGGAGGTATGCCAACCTTTATGGTGGGTATGGTGAGCATACACAAGCTTGTCGCTCATGTGCCACACCACACCTCACCTCACCTCACTAGGTCAGACTCAGGCTTGGGCTTTGGCATTGGCATGTAGCTCATGGCTTGTAAAACTCTTTTTACACAAAAGGATAACTACTCAATTAGTTTATCTAATTATTCTTACTTAAGCAATTTTATTATGCTGAACATGAAAGTGACTCCTTGTATTCCTATTATGTGCGAAAAAATGATTATTCATCATGTATATATGGGAATAGAATGAAATGTGGGGATGTTATAATTAATGTCACTGACATTAGTGTTTAATATCATTCTTAGCATATGTCGTTGGTGCCTTCATAGATTTTTTTCCCTACAATGCTTTTCTTGTAGAGTTTGACTCTTGTGTGAGAGAAAGTTTCTTGGTACGTTGTAATTATGTGTTTGAAATGCAAGTGCATGTGTCGTGTAATATAGGCCTATAAGGCCTAAGTTTCAAATTCAGGGAAACATTTACCAAACTCTACTACTTACTGAGAGAAAAATATCTTGACCTAGAAAATGGTTGGTTGGTTGATTTTATAACCAAGAGTAAATAACTAAACCTAAACTAAAATGGTTGTGATCGAGAATGGTTGGATTCCTCAGGACCAGTGGCTTTACCAAGGCTACATTTTATTCAAATTCCATTTCATTAATAATTTTTCACCCTTTACTCTAAATTAAAGAAATGTACCAAGTATTACTTGCTCCTGCAATGTAATACACTACCTACACTAAAACAAACTCCACTCGCATAGTAGTTAGGAGTTAGTTAGGTGCATTATCAAAATCTCTTCGTTATACTATCATAATCGTAACCCCTTGACTGGAGTAAATCACACGTCCAAAAAGGAGAGGATCTAGAGTAGTCAGACTCTTAATTTATAAACTGACATTCATGCCCCCGCAACTATTATACGAGTTCTGATGTAGTAAATTGGGGTCGATCCATAGGCACAAGTAGTGGTAAGTACTAAGAAAGTATAACCTTGGTCAGTTGCTCCAACCAAGAGGGTAGACATAGTTTGATGTTCCTTACAGAATAATGATACTTAAACCAACAAATAAACCTAAAGAAGTAAAATAAAGCAAGAAATAAAATAAGAGAACACGTAGAAACAAAAAGTGATAGAACAAGTATGGAAGGGAACTTGGATTGGGTTTCACCAACTAAGATTTCTCACCAACATGTAATACTCACCCCCATTGTATACCCTTAGAGTGATTACAACCAATCATCATATATGTCTATTCCCTCTTCTCTCAAGCTTAAAATAGATCTATATTATAAGGTTTTCTCTCTATATCTTGAGATGGCAAGCAAAGAATAATAAATATAACCATATGATCATTAGCTTAAGCATTTCAACATTCTAATGCATTCATGAAATTCCATAACACTTAGATAAGGCTAGTACTACTCCTTTGAGGAACTAGCAAATAGACATCAGAAGATGGAAGATAATCATACAAGTGAAGCATTAAGAACAAGAGTATGGAAATAATCTTTGATAAGAGCATATATTCAATAGATATAAGTATTTACATGTTGGGGTGATTTAGTGGATACTCTCAAACCAAGTTAAGGTGTTTAGCCACTCATGTTCTTAAGCAACGTTACAAATTTACAAATATAGTGAGACATGAGAGAGAACGACAAAATGGATGAAGTAGATGAGGTGGATGAACATATCTAGAGGAGAAGAAGAGGGATACACCAATTGTGACCATAAATGACCAAGACCGGTACATGTCTCCTTCAGATATGGATCTAGAGTGGGCATAGAGAAGTGGCTAGCCCTTCTTTTGAATAATAGGATGATGACGATGGTGAAGGCATAGATCCTCTCTCTCCTCTGGACTTTTGTCTTTGAAGATCTATGGTCAATGGAATGGTTGGATGGAGGCTCTATAGTACGAAATCACTTTGTCATCTCCTAACGTGACTCTCTTCATGGATGAAGTGGGTCTCTATTTATAGTCATTGGGAATTGACTTAAAACCTTAGTGGTCACCGAGGGGGTGAGTCTTCATCGCTCACCATTGCGTGTAAGCTTCAATGGTCGCCTAAGTGTGTGAGCTTCAACAGTCGCCAAAGTGTGATGAGAGCAAATGATGCTCAACTTGGCTGATGAGAGTGATCACTGAAGAGGTGACCTTCATCATTTGCTAAGATCACTTGTCCTTAGGTCGCAAGGGCATCAAGATCATCAACCACAGAGATGATGTTGGACTCATTGGTCACCAACCGTGGTCAGGCCAGTGGTTACTGAGAATGTTTAAGGTCAGCGATCATTGCACCTTGACATAATTTTCATCGGTTGCCAAGGAGTGAGGACCTCAAAAACCACTTGTCTTTGGGATTAGAGAACACTAAGATGTGTTTCCTATGCAAGTTAGATAAAGGGGTAAGTTGGGTAGCTACATCGAAACATGCCAAAACAATTCAAACAATCTAGATAAAGCATAGTAAAGATGATAAAATGAGGGTAAAACAGACACTTAAATATGCACAAAATTGGATGTTATGAACTCCTCCAAGCATAGAATCTAGCTTATCCTCAGGATAACAAGTAGAATTAAAGCATTGATCAACTTTAGAGCGATTTATTATATTATGAATTTTGAGAATGTGAAGAATATCACTACGTCCGCCTTAAATCAAGACATGCACCATGACTAGATGTTGTCCATCCCAAGACTCTCTCTCTTGGACTTAGAGTCGTGGCACTCATTTTGTCTACTATGACCTTCTAAGGAAGGATTTTATGAGTTGTACATGTACAAGGTTCCAGTTGAGGTAACTTTCATACCCAATTATTATTTTATTTTTTTGGTATCCTATCTATTGTGTTGGGGTAGGCTGGAGTTGTTTTATCTCTTGCCTTTCTCAGGTGTACTCAATCATGTTTATTGTTGTAATGATAGTGATACCCAATTGGGTCCTGATATAATGTCAGGTGGTTGTATGAGGTTCCCTTCAAAAGGTAGGTATGTAAAAGTTTGGCTTCCAGACTCCACTATTGGGCACAATGTATCTGCATTCTTGAGTGCAGCAATACACCTGTGGGGCAAAGTCCTTCAGAATCTTCCCGGGAACAACTCTCATAATTTTGTTCCACTCAACTATTATTCTTGCTCATAGTCTTTGGGGATGATAGGATTTAAAGGAAGTTTTGGGCCGTGAAGCCTCTTTAGATCCCGAAGCGGGGATTTTTTATCGTCTCCTCCTTGCTAAGCATTTGTACTTTCCTACCTCTACTTAGAGTCAAGGTCATCAAATAGGAGTGTGTTAGGATGATTCCTCCTTACTGTGAGAGTTTATCCTGGGGCAATAGACATCCCTTTACATTTTACATTATCTTGAGGTAAAGTTGATGCTAAACATTATCACATTAAAATTTTAGGTAAATTAAGTAGCACAAATATGTCTTTCTTGAAATGATTATGCTAAGAGTTTGCCTGGAGACAAGTAAGTCTAAGAATGGGAGTCATAACTAAATCCAAGAAAATTGGATCCCAAAATTGTTCCTGCTGTATTTGATTCTAAAGATACTTGTAGATTATGCTCAAATTTTTAAAAAAACTTCAAAAATTTCCCTCACAAAAAGAGGGGGGTATGTTCAAAATCTAAATTTTCTGTATTATAAAGTAAGGGTATAATAAATCAGGTAGACGCATCTATTAATAAGAGGGTACACGAGAGGTACCTTTCACGACTGTTTATGACTCCCCCCAAACTTATCATACACCCTATATCGGAGTGTCAAATATAAAGATTAGAAATAAATGAGCTAGTTTTTCTTTTCATTTCCGGGCTCTGTGGTTTCCCATTTAGAAAAAAACTACATCTCAGCATAGACACCCTGGAGTGCATGGTACCTGTCCTGCTACATACTTTCTATCTTTACTCCTTGTTATGCTAAGGCTGTCATCCAGTAGAGGTAATGGAAAATATAGTTGTTTGATTGTTGTATTTGTTGAGGACTTTTGTGGAAGAACTGTGGTTTCTTGAAGTCCTTAATAGGGTTGTAGTTCTATTCTCTTCCATGAGTTTGTATCATCTCAATTACCACTTCTGCACAAGCTCACACTTTCTATTATGTGATGCTCCTTGGTGTTGTTGCATACATGTACTTCTTCAGAGAGAACTTTGCATCAAAATTATTGTAAAGGATTGTGGTCTTTGCTTTTATATTTATTGTCAGGAGTGTCCAGTGATTGTTGTGCAGGATGGGTAGAAATATAAACTCTGGTAGTGAACTCTGTAGGTGTTGTTGTTATCTCTCCTTCTCTCTAGACTCCTTACATATTATATATTTTACAAGCATGAAGTAGGCCATTTGTGCATTAGGCATGCTATCTCCTAGAAGGAATTGGTAGGTTTCCATGACACTCATGACCATGTAGATATTAGGTCATAGTATGTCCTACAAATCATACTCTAGGAAACATATCCCTTCTAGTTCAGAAATGACTTCCCCCAGTTTGTCGTCTGCATTCAAGTTCTTATGATTATCTGTAGTGACTCTATATATAAGTCTTCACATGACCATCTATCAAAATCTGGGAAGCTAGCCTCTATCATCCCAGCTGACCCTTCTGGACTTGTTTCTTACAGGTCTTCTTTTTGGATCTGACCTTCTTTAAGGGTAGTTGTATTTAGTTGTTCAACCGATCCTGGGATGGCTATGAGGGCTAGAGTCACTGAGGTTGGATGGGCCTGGGTTACATTTTCTTCAGTTGCCTACTCTTCAAGATTTCCCTCTTCTTGAGCTTGCCCCTCTTCCTACTTGGCCTTCCATTTTGCTGCCCTCTCGAGTTCTGAAGGGTCCTTCCAAATGGTTTTCAGCTGCTACTTCCACAACAACTTCTCTGTTAGTGGTATCCTTGTATGTAGTTTACGAGGTACTGCATCAAGGGGCATCATCAGGTCATTAAAGAAATGATGATCATAGATGATGTCCATCATGTAAACACACCACAGTCCATGCAAGTCTTTATGGAATAGATATTCAAAGGGTATTCCTCTATTGACTACTTCAATCAGACGTAGCATGTGGATAGTACAGTCTATCGATCCCATTTCTTCTTACAGGACCTTCCCGTTGATAGTGAAGTTTTTCCAATATGACGCGACCCGACTTTCTAGATGGCACGTTGGAGACAAATCGGTACTTTTAGAATGTCATGTGCCTCCTTGTTCTTGAACACTAAAGATGTGTTGGGAAGATTGACACTACATCATTTCTAAATTGTAATGTGTTGGTCGTAGATATTTATGACTATCAATGCCTAATGCTTAACAGTTCTGATAGGTAAAGTTACGATTCATGTTTCTACCCTTGTAACATCACATTGCAGCTCCCTGATAGAATATGAATCATATTTTTCTTTGTAAAGCTACCTTGTTAAGGTAGTTGTGTTGTTGAACACATGAATGCACCTTGTCAGTGTGAAGGAATTCCTCCAGTAACGTGGTATAGAGAACCTAGAATATTCTTCTATGTACCTATCCTCTCTTAAGAAATATTCCTATGAAGTGATATCTGGTAAGCATCCTCCCCCATTTGTTGTATATAACATCTTCCATATGGAGGTTATCATCCAGGATGTGTGCCAATATATGAGCATCTTTTCAAGAAATGCATGACACTGAGGACAAGTCTATTCCTATCAGTTTGTAGAGTGGTGCGGGAGGCATTGTCCCTCTTGGCTCTACTTCTGATGGTAGCTTTTTTTCTTCTAGTGATGACCCTACAAAGAAAAATTCTAGGCCACCTTTGTCTTCGTTTGACATCCCTTCTTGTATTTTTGTTGTTGTTGCGATCAGTGTGCAGTTTAGTTGATGTATTGCTGAAATTTTTGGTGAAGGTTGCATTATTGTTGTTGTTTCAACATCTATTGGTGGTGTTTTTGTTGGTGAGTATGCCCAAAGAGACAATCATATGATGATTATAATTATATAATTTGTAATTGATTTGATTACTAAATAAAGGCAATATTCCAATTTATTCTATTTTAATCAGTTATGACATATGATGTAAATTATAAATCTCTTGAGAATAATATTACTCAATGACGTATGTCTTCAAGTACGTGACTTGAGGTAATGAGATCATACGGATATTAAGAGTACATATATATTCTCATTATGTCTCTGATCAATTGTTATTGTGGAAGGTTGCAACAATAACATGTAAGATCAGAGTGTGAGTTGGTTGATGACAAAATCTCATCAGTCATGATATGGCTATATCAAACCAAGCACACAGATACATGTTAGATAATAGTGTATCGGACAAACCCACCATGAGTCTGACACATGGAAACCATTACCATGGTAGTCATAGTCAGCTCTCATAGTGATGGTGGTGTTTGTGGTTTATAGACTTGAAATCACTACACTCATTACATGTTGTTCGGTATGCTTTGACATCATCAAACGCAATCCTAAAACATGGGTTGTTATAAAGGTGATGATTGGGTGACTATGACACATGGGGATCAACTATGAGTGATAGAGATGGGATTTGTCCCTCCTACGGGAGTATGATATCCTAGGCCTCTTGATTAGAGAGACTAAGAAATGCATGGCCATGCACATGTGAGTCAATAAGTGATATTGATCTTACATATATCTCACACGGTCTATTCTAGTTCAAGAAACAAGATTGAATGTTGAAGAGGGTGACTACTCCATGCCTCGATTTCAATATGGATATCATAGACAAAGGAATTATACAAACACTATAACACCAAGCATAGATTGTTGGTTGAATTTGTTTTCCAACTTTTTACTTGGGTAGAATTGATGTGCGACTACATAGTTCTCATTTCTTGTGATGTCATATGTTGTTATCGACATTCACTGCCAATGTAATATGGGACCTATAGGGTTAGGTCTTGACCTAGAAGAGGAGTTTAATCTAGGATAATGATTGAATTGATTAGTGTGGTGTTTAGATATTCAATTCACGCAACAAATCAACTAACTTCATTGTCAAACAATCAGCTCACTCAGTGAGGCGTCCATATGGAGTGCCAAATGACCGGCTCAAATCTTGAGACAGTCATTTGGAGTGTTGGGCTGATTGTAACTAAATTGGTGAAATTCTACAGAAACATAGGCTCCAATCAGTCGACTCACTAGGTGAATCAATTGGCTTCGGCAGAGCGAGATAACTGGTTTATTTGGTGAACCAATCGGCTCAGTTGTTCTGGTGGAAGGTTCTAGAAACTTTCCCAAATTCATGAGAAAATGTGATCATTTCAATTGCGTAGTTTTATTAATGCAAGAAATTAATTTTTAGTATTAATTGAAAACAATTTGCCAATTTCATGTGCGATCGAGAAACTGCCAGACAACCATCTCATAGAGCGAAATGATTTCCTTGTAGCCATACAACTATCTAGGCTGCCAAATGACCATTTTGGTGTTTACATATTGTGAAACTTCAAGATCTTTTGGTCCATTCCACTCCCGCATAAACTAGGAACCCTGGCCCTATCCTCTACTATAAATAGAGGGGTATTGGGGGTTTCTCATAGCACAACATAGACAATTGAGAATCAGTTCTCTAAAAATTATTGTACTCTCTGGTTGTGGTAACCAAGAGAGCCCAATCAAGTCCTAACCGACTAGGGAGGGATAGCAACAAGAGAGAACAATTGTGGATCATTATTGTGGGAGAGAAAGTTGGTGACTAGTACACCAATAGGTAGGACAACTCCTTCCTATCTGGTCTATCAGCATGATAGGAGTTATAGGTGGTCTGTGTGGACTTCTCTAGAGGTGAGGTGGCCTTTTCCTATTGCTAAGGAGGACAATGTCAACCAACAGTCCAAGGTGAGAGGAGCTGATGCAGACAACTATGTTCGAGGCTACAGTCTGTGGTGCAGACCAGGAGGCGTAGTAGCCAGATGAGTCCCAATGCAACTAGAAGACAGTTGTGCTTCTACAACGATGAGGAGATGTTACTAGACTTGCTCCAGGACCAGGTATATCCTCAAAACCATCCTTCCCATCTTATAGTGATTGATGTGATCCATTGGTTTATAGGGAATATGGCAATAAAAGTTTTGTTTTCGCTTCCTATTTTGTCACCCTATTTCCCTACAGTGGTATCAGAGCCACATCAATCTACTATATTTTGGGATAATCAATATGATCAGATTTTTGGTATTATCATTCTATTATTGCATGTGATGCAAATAATTTCCCAATCCAATACTATGATAATCCCAAACTAATATATATAATATATATGTAATTTACACATGTCGCCTTAAAAGAGGTTTTTATGGTGGATGTGTAGCATGGTTATGGACAATAACCCCTTGTATCTATGTATGGTTGTGTGTTTGGTTAATCCTTTTATCTCAATCTATGTGTCAAGCCTCTATCTCATCTTCCCAATGTAAAGTTAATTCTTTCCTATCCTTTCTCCCCTCGAATGTAACTCAAGGTTTCTCAATAATTATGTAAAAGTAGGATAGTTTACTTTCCTATTATGATGAAGAAGAAGGACATTCTCATAATGCCAATCGACCAACCGGGTGGAGGACTAGAAGGGCGAGTCAAACTGACTGAATGGTGGACCCAACCAATTGGTTAGAGGAGCCAGTAAATAGTGGACAAAAGAACTAGACGATCGGTGAGACAACCAAATGACCGTCCAGGAGGCGAGCCAATCGATCAACCCAGATTGGCAAGCACAGATCTGCATAACTACTAGTTTCTACATGTGATGTAGACCTAGGATGTGGTAATTCCTTGTGGCTCTAAGGAATTACATTAGGCTATCCATAATAATCGCTTTTGTTTATTGCATGTTTTCATTATGATGATATATCATGTATATGATACATATTATACATGTGGTAATTTGATAAACTATATGTATTTATAAATACAAACTCCCTCAAATATATAATATTAAGTCTTAGATGATTTCCAGTAGCAACACACATGAAAAGCTTGATTGACCAAGCTTAGGTTACGCCTTCACGTGGTGTGTTGTCTATCTCGTGGAAGTGTGATGGTGGATATGTAGGTTCTGCCTCTGTAGGGTGCATATCTATCGTGTTGTCTATCGGGTTAGGCTTAAACTAGTGATTCTTAGAGTGTTTAAGCCCAGAAGCATTTAGATGAGTATGGCAAGGAGTTGTGCATATCATCTATTCAAAATTGCATATGATGCAAATGGCAAAAGTTGCCTACCTTGATAATTGACTGTATTTTGCAGTGTTGGTCGGGCCATATTCAAATTACTTGTATCTGGCCCAATAGAATATTGTACACTGCAATGTGTCAAATTGATATGCGGGGGTAATCAATTTGAAATAAAATAGTTAGAGAAATAATAATTAAAGACCTAATTAATATTGTCAAATTTTCAAATCAAATCAAAAGTTTTTGACAAATGAAAATTTTCTCTTATAGAATCAAATGACAAATAAATGCGTACTGCGGTCGGTCCTTAAGAAGGACAAACTTGATAGGACAAATTTCCACGACTGGTTTTGGACATTAACAAGGTTTCTCAATGACGAGTGCAAACTCTACGTCCTTGACAAACTAGTGTGATAAATACCTACTCTTGACACACTTCGGACACATGTGAATGCTTACTAGAAGCATGCCAACGATGTCTTAGAGATAAAGTAACTTATTCTTAGTTGCATGAACTATGAGTTGTGTGGGAAGTGTGAGGAAATGAGTGTTCTTGAGATGGTAACACATCTTAAGAAAGTAACACTGGGCCTTACAAAGTAAGAAAGGGACAATATCATAAAGGTGCTACTTGAGTCTAAGTTGATAGAAGAAACCTCAATAGAAGAACATGTGCTCAATATGATTGGACATGTGTAACATTTTGAAGAACTGGGATTCACCTTAAGCCAAGAGTTGGTCATAGATATGATTGTAAAGACATTTCCAGAATCATATAGCCATTTTATTGTGTGTTATCACGTGAATAATATGGCCAGATCGATGTCAGACTTTCATGCCATGTTGATTAATGTTGAAGGAAGATTGAAGAAGGACAAGCCCATGATGGTGATCATTGGATCTGAGTCCAAGGAGCAAATAAAGGTTGAGAAGAGTTTTGAGGTCAATTCTAAATCCAAATCTTCAACACTCAAGATAAGGAGAAAGAAAAGTACAAGAGGAACTCATCCTTTTTACTTGAAGGCATTCATGTTGAAGAAGATGGGGATGGTGATCTCCACTTTAGGTATATACATTATTGAGATAAATCTATCTACTTCTTCATCATGGGTAGTAGATATTGGATGTGGATCTCACATATGTTTGAGTGTGTAGGATCTGAAAGGAAGTAGGCATTTGGGAATATGCGAGGTGGAACTACGAGTTGCTAATGGTGTAGGAGTTGCATCCAGCATAGTTGGAACCTATAGTTTATCTCTGCCCACAAGGCTTGTAATAGAGTTAAGGAACTACTATTATTTACCTACTATAAATAGAAACATCATTTATGTATCTTGTATGGACAAGGATTCATTTGAATTCCATATTAAAATGAGTCGATGTTCTATTTTCAAAGATGGGATCTTTTATGGCAGTGCCCCAATGTCTTTTGGTCTTTACTTGTTAGATCTAAACACATATGTTTATAATGTTAATACCAAAAGACTAAAACTCAAAAACTCAAACAAAACATACCTTTGGCATTGTTGTCTAGGACACATAAATGAGAATCACATATCTAGACTCCATAAGGATGGTTATCCAGACTCTTTTGATCTAGAATCAATGGAGACATGTGAATCTTATTTGTTGGGCAAGATTGCAAAAACCCCTTTCATTAGTAACAATGAGAAGCCTAGTTCTCTATTAGGACTCATACATACTAATGTGTGTGGACCTTTAGGAACAACCACTAGAGGTGGGTATCAATACTTCATTGCCTTCACTGATGACTCCAGTAGGTATGGCTATGTTTATTTAATGAAACATAAGTCAGAAACTCTTGATAGGTTCAAGGAGTTTATAAATTCAGTACATAACCAACTTGGTAAAAGAATTAAGGAACTTAGTTCCAATCAAGGTGGAGAATACTTTAAAGCAATAATTTGAGAACCTTCTTAAAACCCATGGGATCGTATCCCAATGAACTCCAACTGGAACACCTCAGCATAAAAGTGTTTCGAAAGAAGGAATCACACTTTACTAGATATGGTGCGATCAATGATGAGTTTAGTTGAGCTTCTGACTACCTTCTGGGTGTATTCTCTAGCACCTCCATGTATACACTAAACTGAGTACCATCTAAATCAGTTCAAAAGAAATAATATGAGATATGACATGGGAAACGTCCTAAAGTGTCTTTTATGAGGATTTGGGGATGCAAAGCTTATGTTAAAAGATTTTTTTCTGATAATCTTGGTCCTAAATATGATAAATGTTATTTTTTTGGATATCCTAAAGAATTTATTACTTTTATTCTCCATCTGAAAACAAATTGTTTGTTTCCAAGGATGTTGCATTCCTTGAGAAGGATTTCATTTCCAATGAAATCAGTGGGAGGAAAGTGGAACTTGAAAAGGTTCAAGACCAACAAGAGAACATATAATTGATAGATATATAAGAGGAACATAGAGAATCATAAGGTATTGTGGAGTCTCAAATTCCTCAAGTAAGATAGGAACCTCGTAGATCTAATAGGATACAGCTTGAGCCTGAAAGATTTGGATATCTTGTCACTCAAGAAGGCAGTGAATTTATCATAGATGATGTGCCAATAACCTATCTAGATGCTATTGAAATACTAGAATATGAGAAAGATTGAGGCCACGAGATTTGAGATGGAATCCATGTATACCAAAAAAGTATGGACTTTGGTGGATCCAAGTGAAAGCGTAAAACCCATAGGGTGCAAGTGGATCTTCAATAAGAAGACTGACATGGATGGAAAAGTTCAAACCTATAAGGATAGATTGGTTGCAAAGGGTTTCAAACAAGTTCAAGGTGTTGACTATGATGCAACTTTTTCTCCAGTTGCCATGGTTAAGTCCATCACGATCATGCTTTCCATTACAACTTATCATGACTATGAGATTTGGCAGATGGATGTTAAATTTCATTCCTTAATAAGAATCTTCTCGAGGATGTGTATATGACATATCCAGAGGGTTTTATAAATCCAAAGGATGCAAATAAAGTATGTATGCTACAAAGATCAATCTATGGATTGAAGCAAGCATCTCGAAGCTAGAATCATCATTTTGATAAAATAGTCAAAGAGTTTGGCTTTAATCAAAATGAAGATGAATCTTGTGTGTACAAGAATCTTAGTGTGAACATAGTGGCATTCCTCATATTATATGTAAATGACATATTATTGATGGGGAATGACACCCCTACTTTACAAATAGTAAAGACGTGGTCGGGAAATACAATTTCTATTAAACACTTGGGATAATCATCCTACATCTTGGGGATAAAGATCTATATAGATAAATCTAAGAGAATTCTTAGACTAAGTCAAAGCACATACATTGACAAAGTGGTGAAGCGATTCAATATAGATAACTCAAAGAGAGGAAAGCTACTGACACGCCAAAACCGTGCATAGAAATGCAAGTGCACGAGTCGAGTAATACATGCCTATGTGAGGCCCGAGTCAAACTTAGGGAGACATAGTCTCAGTTACTACTACTAACTATGGTGCAATCAGCTAAGCCGATTAAAAAGGTTGAATTGACTTTGAACAAAATAAAAGAAAATTAAGAGAAAAATTAAAACAATTGATTCGAATGAAATGAATTCCTTAGGGTTATCAGTTTCACCATGGGTCTCATTGTATATTATTTCTACTGAATTAATATAGATTCCTACTTCTATACTGGATAGAAAGCATGTAGTCAGAATTTTTCGCTTCCGTAATGCAATTAACTACCTAAATCTAAGCCAATTCCATGTCTATGGTAATTTATTCTTAGCTTAGGTGCATTATTGAAAACTTTGGGTTCTTTCCACTAACCGTACGTCACCTATTCCAAGGAACGCGTAGGAAAGTGTACAGGTTATGGTTTTCTAACCTTTAATCCCCCTTCCGGAGTAACTATCAGTCTATAATCCTATTGATGGTGATCAAGCAATGATAAGTAATTCAATTCCAAACTTATATATCCAGGAATAAAGAGAAATTTAAACTAAATCATGTAGAAAGTTTATACAATGATTCCCCGAGCTACTCCTGGGTCCTAAGTAAAGGAGGGGTTTAGCCCCGCATGGTTCTCAGTTCCAAATACATAAAAGGAGAGAAGCAAAACATGGGAAACATGAAGGAAGTTTATGTAACCCCTGGAAAGAAGGTTCTCCGGTTGATCCTCCTCGAGAAACGCATGTTCTACAGTCTTCCAACAGTAGAATCGTCCGTCAGAGGTGCTCCAATCTCCTGGATGACATCCTTCAGCTCCGTGCTTCTCTCCCTTTCCTCTCTAGTCATCGTATAGGGTAATGTTATGTCCCCCTTAGGTCTGGCCATCCCTTTTTTAGGTCATTGGTCAACTTACAGTACCACATAACGTGGATCGTCGGATCTGAACGATCTAATCGAGTGCTGATTTTCGGAAAAGTTGGTGACACTGACTAGGAAGTCGGTGGCACTAACTTTTCTCTCCAATATCGGTTACTGATGTAATCTCGATGGCATCGACTTTAGGGGTCGGTGGCACTGACTCTGCATTGTATATAAAGTACCTGAAAAATGCAGAATAATGCATATAAGTTCAAGGAATATATAAAATCATATAAATATGATAAAATAAACATAATTTGATGCAAATAGAGTGTACAGGCCAACAATAGTGATTTATGCAAATATATTCATGAAAATGACAAATAAATACACAAAATAGGTATAAAATAGGCCTGTAAAAGTGACTCAAAACTCGTGCATCAAAGTCCCCTAAGATTGACCTTGCTCATCCTCGAGAAACAAGACCTTAGGATCTGATTGAGATAAGTTAGCTAAAGGACATAAGTGCATAAGGTACATCTAAAAAGCCCCCACCTTCAGTCCTCATATCGGCCCTCGCTGACCACTGAACACTAATTGTCATCCAGGCGACCAGAAACCTCTATAAAAGATGTTCGTCCCCCAATCAATGAAACACTATCAATTAAAGTAGTTAATATGATAGACTCATTCGGTTCATACTTGGTGCATCGTGTGATCTCCTATCTATGTTGCCCTTTTTCTCTACCTACCATCTAGATGGAAGCAGTTCTCCTAATAAATAATGAATGAGGATAAAATCAAATGAGTGACCTACCGATAAGAGCAACGGGTGGTCGGGATGGGTGGCTGTGGAAGAATCATGAGCACATAAAATCATTCATGCAATCAACAATTATGATGAACCTATGATGATGAAAATTTATAAAATGCTCCTAATGCCTAATCATTGAGGTGGAATGATGCATACAACTATTATTTCATCTCAAAATAAGACAAAATATCTATAAAACTACATCATGTACTAATTCTTCCTTATGATATAGGTAGGACTATTCCCTTTGTCCTTCACTTTCTGAAACTATACTCAATCTTTTATTTTTGAGCCCTTTTTCAACATACTATTTTGGGCTTATGCTTACACTACATTTTTTTTCTAATCATGATACTATTTTCTTCTTCCTTTAAGGGTATGGGAAAAGTCACTACATTTTTATGATTTTAGAAGAATAAACTTAGTACATGATGATATATATGCTTTATGTAATGCAATTGTGACTATATGAACAATGATGTAATGCAACTACATGACATGCACCATAATTTCGTTGTGCATGTATGGTTTTCTTTTTTTTTTCATTTTGCACTAATGCAAGCAAAAATAAACAACTATTATGCAAGGTCTAGTATGCAATGTAAATGCAATCAAGAGAAAGAATGATAACATGTACTTAATCTTCTTATCATAGAGTGTAAAGCGGATGTTTGCGGTGGATGAGATCACACAACTAAGAGATAGAACCTTCCGATAAAATCATATGTCCCTCTCTAATGACATATGTATAGGGTAATCAAGGGGTTTCTCTCTTAAATTTTAGTTTAAGGTCACGTTAGTGTTTGATCAGTTTAGGCTCAACAATCCTTGTCAATCACTTTTCTTGGACAATTTAAATGGTCATTTATGCTCTCATGTCTTGGAGGTGACTTACTTAAGAACTTCCTTAGTTATGCAACTCAATTACTCACAAGATAGGCTCACAATGTTTTTTTGAAATTTACTCATATTTCATGTGCACCCAACCCCAGAGATTGATATACTCAAATGAAACCATGCATTTACTTCTCCACAGATTACACTAGATAGATTATGGATCCTACAAAAGCAGTAAACCTAGAAATAAAGACAACTAATTTATTCAAAAATAAAAAAAACAAACTAAGATAAAAGAAACTAAGATAAAAGGTTGTTCCAGCACCCCCCCAAGCTTGAATATGACTATGGCCTCATAGTCAAAATTCCAACTTAAGAGGTGGAATAGCGGTACCATTTGCCATGAAGAGTGGTTGAGGTGGATGGTTGGAGGCTCATTTGATCAATTTGTGCTTGATAATCTCCATCTTCTTGGTGGCCTATTTTTGTGTCTTAGTGGTGCTAAGACGTGACATCCTTTAGCCTTCTTTTCTCTACAAAAAATGGTGCTAAAAAAACTGTTTCGATGTTGTTTACGGCCTTTTTCAGGTGGTTGTCTGCCAGGAGTCCATGGCACTGACTCTGCCACTCATTTTCAGTGCATCGACGCACCCACCAAACTTAGAACAATAAAAAAATTTAGTGGCACCGACTAGGAAGTCGGTGGCACCAACAGTTTATCAGGTATACGCATCTGTAACCTTTTGAAAATCTTTAGGGAAGTCGATGGAACTGACTTGGAAGTCAGTGGCACTGACTCTACCTTTCCAAAGCCGATCCAATCACTGATCAAATCTCGATGCCACCGACACAGATGTTGGTGGTACCGAATTTGTAAGTTTTGCACACTTTGATACACGAATCAAGGTACCATTTTTACAAAAACAAATACTAAAAATTAAGTAAAAATAAGTGTGTAAAATTAAAAGAACATAAAGAAACAATCTAAAAGTTGTGTTGCCTCACAACAAGCACCCTTATTTAATGTCCTAGGCTTGACATGACAAATACCTTTAACCTGGGTTGTCAAGGGGTGGCTATGATGAGTTAGAAGGAAGCTTAAACTCTACTCTATCATCACCAATCCCAAGTGTCAAGTAACCTCCCCCAATGGTAGTGATCACATCAGTCGTAGCTTGGAATGGCCTTCCCAATAGCATCTCAGATCCTTTCATCTCAGGCATTCCCATGACCACAAAATCTATAGGAAAGATGAACTTGTCTATTTTGACTAGCACATACTTTCATATACCTTGTGGCTTCACAATTGATCCATCATCCAACTCAATTGTCATGGAGGTTTTTGTTGGCTTCTTCAATCCCAACTTTTGTAAAGTAGTAAGAGGCATGAGGTTAATGCTTGCCACCGAGTCATACTGTGCTTGTGGTAATTGTTGTCCACCTATAGAACATGGGATGTAGAAACATCATGGATCCTTCCTCTTTCTTGGAAACTTTCCTTAAATAATAGAACTCACTGCTTCATCAACACACCAAACATCTGTATCTTTGATCATGCATTTCTTGTTGATGATGTCCTTCATGAACCTTCCATATGCAGGGATTTTCTCTATAGCCTCCACCAGTGGGATGTTGATGTGGATCTTTCAGAAGATCTCAAGAAATTTCCTAAAGTGCCTTTGCTCTTTCCTCAGCTTCAGACTATCCGAGAATGTCACACTTAGCTTCTCTATGCGCTTGTACGGTGGAATATATGGAACTTTGGGGGTCTCCTCCCCTAAGATTGCTTCAACACCACCTTCTGAGATAGGATTTGGTACGTCTTCTATGGATGGCCTGACTTGTGGCTACATCTCCTTGTTGATTGTGGCTGCTCCACCACAGAGTAGAGACTTCACCTACTCTTCCTTGTGTGGCATTGTGCACCCTCCTGGTAGTCCATACAAACTACGAGGGTATGGAACTTTGGGGACATATTCCATATCTAACTGTTTGATGTTTTGCTCAGGTATATCCTCAATAGGGGGCTCTGACTCCTTGTTAACCGAGATGAATTTAACCTGTTGATGTTGATGCACAGGGGTTGCATTCTCCGCAGGTTCTCACTGCATGATCTTCTTCATGGAAGCCATCTCCTCCATAATTTGAGAAATTTGATATTGCATGTTCTGTATCTGTGCCCCATGGCTCTGAAGAACCTGATGTGTCTGTCCCATGAACAACTCATTTTGCTGGAGTAGTTTTCTCAACATCTCATTGGTACTATCTTCTTCATTGATTCTATACCACTGGTGCCTCATGCACTTGACTTTTTCTGCCTCTTCTTCTTCTTCCTTCTGATATATCTTCTTAGCAATCAAATCTAGCTTTTCATTCAATGCATTGATTGCCTTTAACTCTGCCACATTGTTGATGTGCTCCAGGCGTTCTCTCTCATTATCCCAGGATTGGTTTTTGGCCATGTTCTATAGAATCTCCTGGCACTAAGATGGCGAGTAATTAAGAAAGAAACATGTGTCTGCACTATCTAGAGTGACATGTTCATTGTGGTTGAGACCAAAGTAAAACATCTTGACTTGATTCTCCTGATCTATCCCATGATGAGGGACTTTCTTCAGCATGTTCTGAAAATGCTCCCAAGCCTCAGAATAGGACTCAGTTGCTTGTTGTTTGAAATTGTGAATTTTCCAGACCAACTCATTGGTCTTCTCCGACGGGAAGTATATTTCAAATAAAACATCAATCATCTGATCCCATGTCTCAACGAATTCCTTTGGTAGGTTTTATAGCCATTCTTTTTCCTTGTCTGCCCGTGATGATGGAAATAGCTTCAGGTAAATAGCTATCTGTGGAAATTTATCCACTTTTACCATGTCACAACACTCCACAAAGTTGTTGATGTGTGCCATCGGGTCTTCATGGGTATTCTGGTGAAAAGCATGTGACTTGACTAGTACAATCAGCCCTGGATCAATCTTGTATTGTGCCACATTCACTGCCTGTTTCTTGATAGGGCCCAGCTGAGCAGTCAAAGAAGACGCCTTGATCTTCTCCCATATGATATTTTCTTCAGATGCTGCTCCGTCACCCATTGTTGCTTTACTAGTACCTTGAAAATTCAAATAACAGTGTATGAACTGGTACTAATAATTTAAAAAGATAAATAAGATTTGCAATTTAGTTCAACATATTAAAATAAAATAACAAGAAATAAAAAGTGGCCTAGAGTGGCTTATCATAGCACTCGTAGTGCTGAAACATCGATGTCTCTCTGGCAACAGCGCCAAAAACATGACAAGCCAAAACCATGCGTAGAAACACAAGTGCACGCGTCGAGTAATACAGGCCTATGTGAGGCCCGAGTCAAACTCAGGGAGACATAGTCTCAGTGACTATTACTAACTACAGTGCGATCATCTAAGCCGATTAAAAAGGTTGAATTGAGTTTGAACAAAATAAAAGAAAATTTAGAGAAAAATTAAAATGGTTGATTCGAATGAAATGAATTCCTTAGGGTTATCAGTTTCACCACAGGTCTCGTCGTATATTATTTCTACCAAATTAATATAGATTCCTACTTCTATCCTGGATAGAAAGCCTGTAGTTAGAATTATTCGCTTCCACGATACAATTCACTACTTAAATCCAAGCCAATTCCATGTCTATGGTAATTTATTCTTAGCTTAGGTGCATTATTGAAAACTCTGGATTCTTTCCACTAACCGTACGTCACCTATTCCAAGGAACACGTAGGAAAGTGTACAAGTTATGGTTTTTTAACCTTTAATCCCTCTTTTCGAGTAACTATCAGTCTGTAATCCTGTTGATGGTGATCAAGCAATGATAAGTCATTCAATTCCAGACTTATATATCCAAGAATAAAGAGAAATTTATACTAAATCATGTAGAAAGTTTATACAACGATTCCTCGGGCTACTCCCGGGTCCTAAGGAAAAGAGGGGTTTAGCCCCGCATGATTCTCAGTTGTAAATACATAAAAGGAGAGAAGAAAAATGTGGGAAACATGAAGGAAGTTTGTGTAACCCCTGGAAAGAAGGTGCTCTGGTTGATCCTCCTCGAGAAACACACGTTCTGCAGTCTTCTAGCAGCAGAATTGTCTGTCGAAGGTGCTCGAATCTCTCAGCTGACGTCCTTCGGCTCTATGCTTCTCTCCCTCTCCTCTCTGGCCGTCATACATTGGAACGTGATGTCCCCCTTAGGTCTGGTCGTCCCTTTTTTAGGTCATTGGCCAACTTACAGTACCACGTAACGTGGATCGTCGCATCTGAACGATCTAATCGAGTGTTGATTTCTGGAAAAGTCAGTGGCACCGACTAGGAAGTCAGTGGCACCAACTTTTCTCTCCTAGATCAGTTACTGATGTAATCCCAGTGGCACTGACTCTGCATTGTATATAAAGTACCTGAAAAATGTAGAAAATTGCATATAAATCAGGGGAATATATAAAATCATATAAATACAATAAAATAAGCATAATTTGATGCAAACAGAGTGTACGGGCTAACAATAGTGATTTATGAAAATATAATCATGAAAATGACAAATAAATACACAAAATAGGTATAAAATAGGCATTTAAAAGTGACTCAAAACTCGTGCATCACCTACCCATCCGACATGGAGTTACCATATCTAAAGTTCAAGGTCCTAGTTCTTGTGAAGAAAGGGAACACATGAGTTTAATTCCATATGCCTTAGTAGTAGGATCAATCATGTATTGATTGTTATGTACCCATCCCAACATCTTGAATGCATTGAGCATGATGAGAAAATATCATTCAAATCTAGGTGATGCTCGCTAGAAAACTGTGAAGAACATCCTCAAATACTTGAGAAGAATTAAGGATCACTTCTGGGTCTAAGGCAGAGAGGAAGAGTTGGTGGTAACAGGTTATGCTGATGCAAGCTTCCAGACTAATAAAGATTATTACAAATTGCAATTAGGATTCTTGTTTTGACTAAACAACAGAACTATAAGCTGGAAGAGTTCCAAGCAAGAGACAATTGTTGATTCTACAATAGAGGCTGAGTATATTGTTGTGTCGAATGTAGTAAAGGAGGATGTATGGATCAAGAAGTTCATTATAGAACTTGGGATCTTTTCAAGCATCAACGATGCAATTGAGCTGTATTGTGACAACAATGGAGCTACTGCACAAACTAAGGAATCCAAATTGGATCAGTACTCAAAGCACATACAAATGTGGTTCATCTCATATGAGATATCGTACAATGAGGAGATGTAAAAATTTGCAGAGTACCAACTGAGAACAATATTTTTGACCCCTTGACTAAAGCACTTCCATAGCAAAATCATGATGGACATGTTAGATCACTTGGAATACAATTCGTGGGTGATTGGATCTAAGTGAAAGTGAGAGTTTATTGGTGTGTATGCCCAGAGAGCCAATCATATGATGATTGTAATGGCATGATTTGTAATTCATTTGATTAATAAATAAAGGCAAGATTCCAATTTATTATGTTTACTTCAGATATCAGATAATGATGTAACATTATAAATGTCTAGAGAAAAATATTTCTCAATGATGTATGACTTTAAGTATGTGACTTGAGGAAATGAGATCATATGGATGTTAAGAGTATATATATATTCTTATTATGTCTCTGATCAATTGTTATTGTGGAAGGTTGATAGACAACAATAACACATAAATCATAATGTGAGTTGTTTTTTTTAAATTAAGCCAGGGGGTTCTCTATTCATCCCACCCCTCTCATGTGAGCAAAAACATCAACAGAGTACAACTCCTGCTTATATGTCTATAGGTTTGTTCCCCCATAAGACCAGATAAAATAAAAAAACTAAGTCATCACACCCAGACAAAGAAATCGCTAAAAGACATCCATGATTCCTCAAGCGTCGATCCTCTTTAGGTGCACGTAGGGAATACCCATTTTCTCCAAAGCTGCCATGCCTCGAATTCTATTCGGTATCATCCCTCTATCTGTAATAATTGTCATCTCTGAAAATCATTTACCCCATCTCCCAATCTCTCTGGGTATACAATTAGCAAATTTGTGAACCATTGAACCTGTAATACTAGATCTAATCAACTCCGACCTCAGCTCTCTAACAAATGGATTGGTCCTCCATGGTTTGATAGCATCCTTCCACAGAATATCGTAGACTTCCTGGTCATCAAACTCAATACATGAAACTCGTAGCATATGATCATCTGCCAGTTTCAGCCCAACAATGCCTGCATGTACATATGCCAGGATGAAGTCTGGTGCCTTGAGCCAGGCATGAAACACCATGCAAATATCTGCATTTTGATTTCAAATCAGGCCTACTGCCCACCTCCTACATACCCCATCTTCTCCCTTATTTCTTCCTATAGTCAAGTTCATTTTCAAGTTATGCAAGTCAGGCTTCATCCACCTTATCAGTTGAATCTCTCTCATTTTTGTCTTAGGCTCAGTAATCCCACCATCTCTCATCCTATTATAAATGCTCGATCCATGTTCAACGGAGAAGGATCTATGCTAAATCGTGTTGTTCATAGAAGAGATGATTAGGTTCCATTCAAACTCCCATCCTCGCAGTTTGTAACCAAATCTAGATGCACAATGTATCCTCCAAATGTTGTGGGGTATGTTAACAGCTAGCCTTCCTGCAATCCAGTCTGAGATCCTCCTAGAGTAGCCTTTCTCACAAGTATGAAGACATGTTTGTATATCATGAGGTGCATGCATCTGCGTCAAATGGGAAAATCTATTCCACAAGAACCTGGCAACCTGTCCATGGAAGAAAAGGTGATCAGCATCTTCTACTCTCAGACCATCACAACAGTTACACCTCGATACAAGGGGGATGCAGCATCTATGTTGAACATTATCATCCATAGGAATAGCTTTTTTAGTCAACTTCCATATGATATCACTCGTCTTAGGGGCATCCAGACCCTATATTTTTCCTAGAGCATCTAGTCCTCCCGTTCTTGGTTGCATCAGAATCTTCTTCACTGATTTCATAGTGAAGCGACCCTTTTGGTCAACACCCCACACCAATTCATCATCTACGTTCGTTATCCAAGCACCTGCCTTTTTTATCATCTCTACACCCTGGTCATCAACCACCTGTTGGATCGTCTCCCAATCCCATCCATCTTCTTCATTCCAGAAATCTCTTACCAAGAACGGCTGCCTTCTATCACTAGCAAAGATGGCATGGTTAGTGAGTATCTCATCACATCACCATGAGTCCCAGAAAGGGATATTACCTCTCCCAATTGACCATCTACAAAAAGGAAACATTCTAGGGAACATGTCTCATATCTTCTTCCAGAAAGGGGACGGACAACTACTAATCTTTAAGTAATTAGGATAGTTTCCGGACCTACCTGTTGCAAGGTTAGCATACTTATCTCTGCAAAATGATGTCCACAAAGTCTCAGTATTGAGAACTTCCCAACACGCCTTAGCAACAAAGGCATCATTGATCATCTTCAAGGAAGTGAGACCAAGACCCCCATCTATCAGCGGTGTAGCAACTCTTTCCCATCAGCGGTGTCTGCCCATAGAAAGCTCGAAAATTTTCTCTCTATACGCTGGATGATACCTGCTAGAATTCCCACTGCCGCTGCCGTGTAGACAGTAATGGACGTCAGCACATGAGCAACCAGTAACCTTCATCCTGCAAAAGATAGCAATCTAGATTTCCATGCAGCCACTTTAGTGTTCACTTTTCTAATAAGAAACTCGTAGTCAATTAATTTTGTCCTTCCTTTAGAAATCGGTATGCCTAGGTAGGTAAAAGATTGAGTCGCCTTCTCCACTCCAAAGTTCTTTGATATGTCATCTTCCTTTGCTTGATCATACCCCCCAATCACACAAACAGATTTTTGTCTATTGATTCTCTGACCAGTTGCCTTTTCATATAAATTGAATGCGCTTCTAACTATATTGATTGTCCGCTGGTCTACATTGAAGAACATCACAAGGTCATCAACATAGAGAAGCATTGGAGGTGCCACCCCATATCCTCTTATACAGAAATTGGCAATGGACCGATCACTCGCCAATCTACTAATCCTTCTGCAAAGAAGTTCCTCAAAGATAATGAACATGAATGGTGATATAGCATTACCTTGCTTTAAGCCTTTTCCAACCTGAAAAAACCCAGCTATATCCCCACCAATAGTAATCGTAGCCCAGGTGTGTTTAAAGAAACTCATACATAGATTGATCACCTCGGGTAGAAACCCAAAAGCAGCAAGACATTTACACATCACTTACCAATCCACTCTATCATATGCTCTTGACATATCGAACTTAACCACAATATTAGGAAATTCCCAACCTTGATTGATATCATGCATCAACTCTCTAGCCAGCTTGACATGATGAGTAATATCATTTCCTTTCAAGAAAGCTCCCTGTGGATGGGATATCATCTGGGTTATCAATGGAGCCAACATGTTACTAAGGATTCTAGCAAGGATTCTTAGGGTCAGATCCTCAATCGAGATAGGTCAGAAATCAGCGGATAACTTCTTGGGAGAGTCGATCTTTGGAATAAGGAGGATTCTATAGCAGAACAAACCTCTATGACACATATGTCCTCTAAAGAAACCATCTTCCAGGGCGAGGCAATCATCTCTACTAATATGCCACGCAGCTGAAAAGAAAGGTAGGGTAAAACCATCCGGCCCAGGGGCTGTATTTGGGTCCATTTCCTTCAATGTCTTCATATTCTCATCCTCATGAGGGGTGGACGTCAGTGAGCAGCTATCATCTGTCGAGATAGTCTTTGGGATGTCATGTAGAAACTATTCTAAGGTGATGCTATCTATCTCAACTTCCTCATTGTATTGTTTCTGGTAATGTGTCGCCGCCATCTGAGCCATCTCAGTAGGGTTCGTTATCACAGTACCATCAGGCAGTGTCAATGCATTTAACCTTCCATGTCTTCGCCTAGATTTGACCACTGAATGATAAAATTGAGTGTTGCGCTCACCATCTTGTAGCCAACTAATTCTGGCCTTCTCCCTCCAAATAGCCTCTTCCACATCTAGAAGCTTCTCAAGCTCATTCTCTGTAGTCTTTAAGTTTGACTCATTGAGTGGAGTGGGATTTTCATCAAACGCAGCCTGTGTAGTGAATACCACATCCTCTAAATCTTTGATACGTTGATTATTGTCTCCAAACTTTGTCTTACTCCAGGCCCTGAGAACACCTCTTACTTGCTTCAATTTATGATAGAAAACAAACGATGAATGTCCAACGACTCTCTCTTTCCAGATCTGCTCAACAATCTTCAAACATTCAGCCTCCCTTAGCCATGTTGACATGAATGAGAAGTGAGCTTTCCTATTAGTAAAAGCATGTACACGCGGGATAGTTATAATAGGGCAGTGATCTGACACCCGAGATCTGGTAAGGTGTATAGAACGAGTCGTGGGTTTCTCTGCAAACCATGCTCCATTCATAAGAACCCTATCTAACCTCTCCCAAACAGTAGGTGTGAGTATTTGTTTGTTAACCCAAGTAAACTGGCTTCCTTCAAAAGGCACCTCCTTCAAGAGAGCATCAGCAATAAGAGCATTGAAATCAAACATTTCTTGATAAGTTGGAGCATTTCCCCCACGTTTCTCCTGGGCCTCTCGCACAACATTAAAATCACCTACTATGATCCATTTCATGTCACCTATTTCAGCAGACATGATGATAATCTCTTCCCATAGATCTCTCCTGTGGGCACAATCACAACTTGCATACACAGCCGTAACAAAGAAGAATGAACCATCTGAGGCCTCACATCTAACAGTAATGTGTTGTCTATGTCTTCTAAAAATCACTGGCTTTAGGTTCAGGTCCGCATATAGCCATATCTTTCCTTCCTCTATATGGTTGTCAACCACCCAATCTAGGCGTACCACATCTAACAGTTCAGCAGCTTGTTCAACATGTAAGAAAGGTTCAAAGAGGCAAACAATGCCCGGTTTGAACTTACTACAAAGTCTCCTCAGCACCCGTCTAGTTGGGTTGTTAGCAGCCCCTCTAATATTCCATAATATTGACTTACTATCCATAAGAAAATGAAACTACTCTTCTCATCTCAGTCACTATCACGTCAGTGACTAAACCTCCATTCATCCTCATCGCTAAAATCAACGTAGGCAGCATGTCTCTCATTCTCCAAGTGTCTCCTCCTAGAGCGATCACTCCTGGTATAAGCACGTTCTTGGATAGTGTTGTGTCCCTGATCAGTAAACTCAACTCTCCTCAAGCTGGTTGATAACATAATCTCATTATTCATGATATGGCTATATCAAACCAAGCACACAAATACATGTTTGAGAGTAGTGTATCAAACAGACTCACCATGAGGTTGATACATGGAAACCATTACCATGGTAGTCATAATAATTTTTCATAGTGAAGGTGGTGTTTGTGGTTTCTTAGACCTAAATCACTACACTCATCACATGTCATTCAGTATGATTTGACATCATCAAATGCAATTTTGAAACATGGTTTGTTATAAAGGTGATGATTGGGTGATTGTGACACATGGAGACTGCTTGTGAGTGATAGATATGGGATTTGTCCCTCCGATGGAATTATGATATCCTAGGCCTCTTGATTAGCGAGACCAAGAAATGCATGGCCATGCACATATGATTCAATATATGATATTGATTTTACATATATCTCAGACAATCTTCTCTAGTTCATAAAATAAGCTTGAATGTTGAAGAGGATGACTACTCCATGCCTTGAGTTCAATCTGGATATCACAAACAAAAGAATTATACAAACACTATAACACCAAGCACAAATTGTAGGTTGAAGTTGCTCCCCAACTTTTCATTTACTTGGGTAGCATTGATGTGCTACTAGGAATAGTTGATTGCTTGTGATATCATAAGTTGTTGTAGACATTCACTGCCAATGGAATATGGGACCTATAGGGTCACACACATAGGTCTTGACCTAGATGAGGAGTTTAATTTTGAATAATGATTGAAATGATTACAAAAGTGTTTGAGTATTCAATTCACGCACAAATTAGTTGACTGCACTATGAAACAATTGTCTCACTCAGTGAGATGGACATTTGGAGTGAAAAATGATCAGCTAAAATGCTCAGATGGCTGTTTGGAGTGCTAGGATGATTGGAATTGAATTAGTGAAGGTTTGCACAAAATAGTCTCCAACCGATCGGCTCACTGGGTGAATCGATTGGCTCAGGCAGAGAGAGATGACTGGTTCATCTGGTGAATCGATTGTCTCAATTGAGTCAGTGGAAGGTTCTTGCAACTTTCCCAAATTCATGAGAAATTTTGATCATTTCGATTGTGCAATTCTATTGATGCAAGGAATTAATATTTAGTATTAATTGCAAATCATTTCCCAATTTGATGTGTGATTAGGAAACTGCCAGATGACCATCTCACAGAGAGAAATGATTATCTCTCTTTCCAGATGACCGTCTGGGCTGCCATATGATCGTTTCAGTGTTTGCATGTTGTGAAAATTCAAGATCTTCTGATCCCTTTCACTCTTGTATAGACTGGGAACATTGACCCTTGTCTCTAATATAAATAGAGGGTAGTGGGGGCTTCCCAGAGCACAACACAGACAATTAAGAATTAATTTCTCTGACAATTTTTGTCCTCTCTGGTTGTGGAAACCAAGAGAGCCCACGCAAGTCTTACCCGACTAGGGAGGGATAGCAATAGCACAGAACAATTGAGGATCATCATTGTGGGAGACCAAGTTGGTGACTAGTACGTCAATGGGAGGGATAACTCAATCATGTTTGTTATAGTAGGACGACAGGAGTTCTAGGAGGTTTTTGTGGACTTCTCTAGAGGTGATGTGGCCTTTTCCTGTCACTAAGGAGGACAACATCAACTAGCAGTCCCTGGTGAGAGGAGACATTGCAGATGACAACATTAGAGGTTGATGTCCATGGTCCAGACTAGGAGGCGTAGTATTTAGACGAGTCCCAGTCCAAATAGAAGACAATTGCACTTCTACAATGATGAGGAGATTTCATTGGACTTTCTCTAGGACCAGGTATATCCTCAAAACCATCCTTCCCATCTTATAGTAATTGAGGTGATTTGTTGGGGAATATGATAGATAAAATTTTTGTTTCCTCTATGTATTCTATATCCATATTTCCCTAAAGTTTCCCCCTCTGTCGATGTCTTGAGAATTGCAGTATATAGAGCGGCAAGAGTAGCTTCCATATTTGCGACGTATACAACATCATTCTTCTTATTGTGGTCTGGATCTTCTAGGTAGATGCCACTGATGTCTATACCTATTTTTATTTCATCCAGGTACCTTGTAAGCATTGCTTCATCATAAGACACAGACTTGCCTATGCTAGCTTCTCCTTCCTTGGGTTCTTTTTATCATTCTTCCTCGGCAATTTGTTCTTCTTCAGGTTGGTTCTCCAACGTGGGGTTTTTGTCTGTGAGTGAAGATTTTAGGTTAAACTCTTGCACTGTGGCATTGACGTTGGTTGTAGATGCTTCTTCATGTTGTGGGTGTTCTTCTTCCCAGGATGTTTCCAGTTTGGTCTCTATGAGTACGCTTTGAGCTTCTTCATCTTTGTGTCTATCTTGGTTTGAGGGGCTTGAGGATACCTTTGAGTGGGAGGGGCTAACGATTTGTTCTTTGTTTCCTAATACAACCCTCCTCCTGAGACTTTTTCTCCTCTTCATATGATTTAAGGAATTCTTTTCATTCTTTGAACCATCCCTATCTTTATGCATCTCATCCATCTCCTTCTGAAGCCATGCCATCTCCTCCGCCATCTCTCAAACTTTTTGCATCATTGTGCATTAGTTGAGGAGGACATCATGCACGAACTAAGGAAGCGTTGGTGTCCTCTTATCTATTTGCGCTACCTACATAATTAGGCTTTGCAGGCTAGAAGAGATAAGTTGAGTAGTAGAAGAAATTAACATGTCGGATTGTCAATGGTAAAAGAGCTAGTAGGGGGTCGCTGAGAATTATTATTTTTTGGTAATTTTTGAAGAAAACTATGTGAATATGGTCACTTAAAATTGAAACACATGGCGGTCACCATGAATTCAGCGTTCAACGATTGTAGAGAAATTTTCTCGATGATCATCAAGAATTTGAAATGTTTGTTGTGGAAATCCGATTTGTTGAAGGATAGTGAGTATATGTAAGAGATGAAATAGTTTTTTGAGACTCACAAAAAATCAAAAATCAATACAAACTCACAAATTAGGCATTCATCACTCGCGGAAACGATGTTGGATTCAAAATCATAATTTGTTGGTTCGAAGGAGAGAAAATAGGAAAAGCGGCAATGATGTTCTATTGGAGCGAGGAGTGGTCGTAGGTGGAGAATAACAATGTGATTAGATATAAAGATGATTAAGGAAAAAGAAGGTTATTGTTCGTTAGTTTGGAGGGGTGAAAGGAAATTAGGGCTCAGCGGTGGATGGACGGTGTTGTTGTCTCCTTATACGGAATCAGAGGCAGCTACATGTCCACTGGCAGTAGTGTCATTTCTCTTGTCGGTGGATGAAGTGCACTTCAGTCATCTCTAGAATCCTCTAGGGATTTGTAGGTATGATTCAATAGGGAAGAGGAACTAATGTTAAGTTGTCAAGTTTTATACTCATGGGTTTGGAGATCACTGAGAATTATTCTTAGCGGTTGCTAAAAAATGGTATGTTCATTTGTTGCTAAGACTCTGGGTCTAGCAGTCACCATGTATTGCAACCTTGATACAGTCACCAAGAATTAGTAGAATTATTAGCAGTCATTGAAGATCATGTTGGTTGGTCCCTACTTCAACGGTCTCTAAAAATGGTGGTCTCTGAGAAATTTTCTCAACGGTCACCTAGATTTCAATGGTCTTATCGGCCAATGATCACATGCTCGAATTAATCTCCTTAAATCAAGCATACTTATTAATCTAAAATCTATTTTGATCATACTTAAAATTAAGAGAGTTAGGAACACTTGAAGTTTTAAAGAACATGTAAAGTAGACTTTAATTTTATTCTATGTACACTAAAGATTATGAAACAAAGCAAAAATTGCCAAAATCTAAGACTGAAATTGATACAAAACTAATAAATTCTTATTAATGGAAATTTGAGCCTAGAAATTAAAAATTATCAAGAGTCTAATAACTGGCTTGGTCTATCTTAACTTCTAGGGAAACTTACATGCCTAAGTATAAGATCTTCCTCGCTAGATTTGAAGCTCTCAAGGCACTGAAGCCTGCTATTCAGATCCAATTTGTCTAAAGAGAATCAAATGAACTAAACAACGTCCTTGTCAAATGGGTGGTCCGTCATGTGAAGGAACCCATTTCCTGGCCCTAATGCCCCGAGTTCATAGCAGATGAGATCTGGAATGGAAAACGAACGAATCATGTAATAACTAATTTAGCTAGTTTGCCTGCAACCCAAGAGCAGGATGAATAAATTATCTCGGTACTCCCCCCCCCCCAAAAAAAAAGTTAAAAAAGGATGAGTAATCCTTGGTTTTCCACCCAAGAAGTGCTAATTTATAGTCCTTATCTTGACTTTCTTGGTTTGGTTCCTTCCTCATTTCAAATTTCCTCTGGTGGTGTAGGATGGGGTTTTCCTAATTGGAATGTTGATCTCCTCATGAATGCTTCATCCTCGACATCCTTTCTTTTAAGATGGGCTTCATTCAAAACCTTGTCTCCCTCTGAGACATCCTTTCTTTTAAGATGGGCTTGTCTCCCTCTGAGACATCCTTTCTTTTAAGATGGGATTCATTCAAAACCTTGGTCCTTTGCTTGTAGATTCTGGCAATTTCAAAGGCATGTAGCTTGAGCTCCTTCAACTCTTGAAAGTGCATAAATCCTTTCTTCCCCGCTAGGGTTGGGTCCATGTTCAAGAAGTTTATGGCCCAAAAGTCCTTGTGCTCCACTTCTACCAGCAAATGTCTAGACTTTCCATAAATCATCTGGTAGGGAGTAGTCCCTATTGATGTTTTTTAAGTGGTGTGGTATGTCCCCAAAGCATCATCAAGTTTCATAGACTAAGCCTTCCATGTCATGCTCACTGATTTATCTAAAAGTTGCTTAATTTGCCTATTTGATACTTTCACATGCCCATATTTTTGTGGATGGTACAGTGTAGCTACTTTTTTCCTTAACCCTTACTTCTTTGACAGAGCCTCAAATTATCTCTCCCTTGTCAGTGACGACAATGCATGGGAAAGATGGTTTTCTCAAACACCCTAATGACTGCCTTGGAGTCACAATTGGTGGTTTCCACTGCTTCCACCCATTTGGAGACATACCCAATAGTAACAAGAATGTACTGGTTTCCTTGGGAAGAAGGGAAAGATCCCATATAATCAATCCACCAAATGTCAAAGATTTCTACTTCAATCCTATCCAACATAGGCATCTCATTTCTCCTGGAGATGTTACCCGTCCTTTGTCATTCATCACATGCCTTGGAATTGGCATGGCGTCTTTGAATAGAGTAGGCCAGTAGAATCTTGATTGTAACAATTTTGTTGTTGTCCTTTCTCTTCCTAGATGTCCTCTGTATGGTGAAGAGTGACAGTTCTTAAGAATGTGAGGCACTTCCTCTTCTTGTATGCAACAACGATACAAATTGTTGGCGCATCTCTTGAATAAGAGGGGGTCATCCTAATAATACTTATTCAAATCAGAATAACTTTTTCTTCTCATTGTATATGATCTCAGGTGGCAGTTGGTGACAAGCCAGATAGTTGCATATGTCAGCAAACCATGGTACCTTGGGCTCAACAACGTTGGCCATCATTAGTGCCTCGTCATGGTATTTATCATTAACTAGAAGGTTTTCATCATTGGTTATGACAATCCTCAATAAATGATTTGCAACTTCATTTTCAATTCCCTTCTTATCTATGATCTCGTGGTCAAATTCTTGTAATAGAAGAGCCTATCGTAGGAGTTTTGGATTAGTGTCCTTTTTTACATCAGGCATTTATTAGCACCATGGTCTATATACAACTTGACCTTTGACCCTATCAGATAGGATCTGAACTTGTCAAAAGCAAACACTATCGCTAGAATCTCCTTCTTTGTCATCGTATAGTTCACTTGTGCCTCATATAAAGTCTTTCTAGTGTATTACATCACATGATGTTTCTTGTTTTTCTTTTTCCTAGCACAGCCCCAATTGTCAAGTCACTTGTATCACACATTATTTAAAATGGCAGCCCCCAATTTGGGGCTTGCAAGATTGGAGCAGTTGTAAGAGCATTTCATAGGATTTCAAAGTCCTTGAGGAAATCCTATGAGAATTTGAAGACTACATCCTTCACGAGCAGGTTAGATAGGAGTTTACAAATCTTGCAAAAATCTTTTATAAATATTCAGTAGTAACATGCATGTCCAAGGAAATTCCTCACTTCTGTGATGGACTTAGGAGGTGGAATCTTTGATATGGTTTCAACTTTTCTTACATATACTTCAATTCCTTTCTGAGAAACTTTATGTCTCAGTACTATCCCCACTTGGACCGTGAAATGCCATTTCTACCAGTTCAGGACTTGTTACTTTTTTTCGCATCGCTCCAATACTCTAGATTAGTTCTTTAGGCAGCTATCAAAATCATCTCCATGGATGGAGAAATTGTCCATGAAGACTTCCATGATATCATCTAAAAAGACTAAAAAAGATGGATATAATGCATCTTTGAAATGTCAATGCATTGTAGAGCCCAAATGGCATTCTCCTAAAAGAATAGGTGCCATAAATATAGGTAAAAGTAGTCCTTTATTGATCATCAGGGTGAATGGGGACTTTATAGAATTTTGAGTATCCATCCAGAAAATAAAAATGGGGACTTTATAGAATTTTGAGTATCCATCCAAAAAATAGAAATATGCACAGTGAACCGAACCTTCCAACACTTGGTTGATGAAAGGTAAGGGAAAATGATCCTTCCCAGTGGTGGCATTTAGTTTTCTGTAGTTGATACACATGCACCAAACTATGATGGTTTGCATTGCTACCTCATCCCCATTTTATCTCTTAATGATTGTCATTCCTCCTTTCTTCAACACAACAAGGATTGGGCTCACCCAATTACTTTCATTGATAGGGTATATGACTCCTGAGACATGCAATTTTATTACTTCCTTCTTATCTACCTCTTTAAGCATTTCATTTAGCTTCCTTTGTGGATGAACTAAGGGCTTAGCAGTTTCTTCCAAGTTTATCATGTGCATGCAGAGAGTTGGTCTTAACCCTTTGATTTCCTCAACTGAGTAACCTATTGTGTTTCTATGGTTTTAAGTTCATTTATAAATTTTTCCTCTTGATCTTGTATTAGGGTAGAGTTTATGATCATAGGGTTTCTTTCTTCGTTATACATGAACTTGTATTTTAGGCCTTTAGGGAGTTGCTTCTGCTCAGGCTAGGCTTAGGTGCCTCCTTTTCTTCTGGTGTTTGTTCTGGAGGTGTTTTCTATATTTTTGAGTGTCTCTTCTTCATCAGTGTTGCATTCCTCTTATGGATGATTTAGATAATCCAAAATATCCATGACTTCACGATCTATAATACTTGGATTAGGTTGTTGTATGTATGCCCAGAGAACCAACCATATGATGATCGTACCGCCATATCATCTAAACTATTTAATTAATAATAAAATCAATCTTCCAATTTATTATGTTTATATAGTTATGAGATGATGATGTAACATAATAAATGTCTAAAGAATGATATTACTCAATGATGTATGTCTTCGGGTTGAGGACCTGAATGGTGAGATCATACGGATGTCAAGAGTATATGCGCTCTTGTTATGTCCCTAGTTGGATGTTTTTGTGGAAGGATAATAGACAAGAATAACACTTAAGACTAGACTGTGTGTTAGTTGATGACAAAATCTCAATAGCCAAATATGTGATATCAAACCAAACACATATACTTGTTAAAGAACTGTGTATCAGATAGACCCACCTTTAGAGTGACTCATGCAAACCATGATTGGTAGTGAGAGTCATCTCTCATAGTGATGGTGTTGATTATGGATCTTACACCTAAAATCACTACACTCATCACATGTCGTTCGGTGGGCTTTGATATCATCCATTATGATCCTGAATAAGGGTTGCTATAAAGGTGGTGCTCAGGTGAATTGTAACACATGGGGATGATTGTGAGTGATGTAGATGGGATTTGTCCCTCTTACGGGAGTTTGATATCCTGGCCACTTCATCAATGAGACTTAAAATGCATGCACATGCTAGTGTGAGTCAATATGTGATATTTAGCTAACATATCTCTCAGACAGTCTGCTCTAGTTCAAGGAACATAGATTAAACATTAAAGAGGATGACGATTCCAAGACTCGTGTTCGATCTAGATATCAGAGACAAAGGAACTATATAGTCATTGTAACACCAATTGCAGATTATAGGATTGTTCTCCAACTTCTTCAATTACTTGGGTAGCAATTAAGTCTTGCTAGATACCAATCATTGCTTGTGAAATCATACAATTATGAATATTACTGCCAATGTAATTTGGAGCCTACTGGATCACACACAAATGATGTATTGGAATAGGAGTATAATTGTGGATGTGATTGGAAATTTTTTGAATGAAACTCATTACAAAAATGTTTGGTAATCTACTAGATTAATATTGGAATATTATTTGAGTTAATTGGTTAAATTGTTTAAGACAGATAATTAGATTCCTTTATTAAGTTAGTTTGTTGTTCCGGAGCAATTGAGTAAAGGGGGATAACAATGATTAGTTCATCAATTAATATGATTAATTAGTTAATAAATTCATTCCAGAATATTCTTTTTATTATCCATGAGTGGCTCCTTTTAAATGCAATTGTAGCCTTTTGTTTACCCAAGGGTTTTGGGAAACCTTGCTTCCTTTCACATCCTATTTATAGGGGCTTGATATCTAGACCATTAATATAATTCTCTTGTACATGTACCCTAGTCGTCATCGTCCCCAAGAGAGAGAAGGAGAGAAAATGACACTAGCATGTCATCAAGCAAAAGGATACTCCTTCCCGCTGACTTGTGAAGTGCGATGTGGAGATCCAATCCATCTGTGTGGATGAAGTGACGATGTAGATGTTGAGTTTCCTGTGTTAGGAGGACGTCAACGATGACCGTATGAGCACACAAGGTGATGACCATGTGTACCCCGCCTAGTCTGTGTGGGAGTCAAAAAATTGTTTAACTGGGAATGTCCAACATTAAAAGAATTGTGATCTTAATGTATATATGTATATATAGATATACCTATAAAATCATACACGTCACCATTAAAATGTTTTCTTTGATGAATGTGTGTATGGTGATGGCCTAGAACCCTTGTCATGAATGTTTATGTATCTTGTGCTTGGATGCAATAGGTTGTGCATGAATCTTTTGTATAAGTATTTGGCTTCCATGTCGAGTCTTATTTGTTATCTCTAAGTGTAATTAAATCTATGCCCTCTAAACTCCCCTCAAATGTAACTCAATGTTCTACTTTCACATAATGTAATAGAGATAGGCATAGATTTAGTTTTGGAATACTTGTTGTGAAGAGGAAACTTGAATATTCAACTTTAAGGGGTGTCCATGGAGAGGAAACTTGAAGATCCATGACCAAGGAGTGTCCATGAAGCCAGTCATGTTGATGATGATCAAATGCAGGTTCATGTGATATTCACAGGTTGACATTGAATGGGATGTAAAAGACATAGGTGGGTAGTAATCCTTTTTAGATCCAAAGGACTACACTAGTATGGTCATAACCAATGATTATGTTTTTGTGGATTGCATGTCTATGGCTTGTGATAGTATGTATATGATACATGTTATAACTATGTGGTGATTGGATATGTATATGTATATATATATATCAAATCCTTCAAATAAAATATTAAGTCTTAGATGCTTTACATAAGTAGCACAATGAAAAACTTGATCGACTGAGTGTAGGTTACACCAAAGTGTGGTGCACCATCCATCTTGTAGAAGTGCGATCGTAGATATGTAGAGCTGCCTAAGTAGGGTGCATATTCTATTGTGTTGGATTTTGGGTTAGGCTTAACTAGGTGGTATTAATGAGCTTAAGTACCTAGAATAATAGATATGGAATATGGCAAAGAGTTATGCATACCATCTATCAAGAGTTGCATATGATGCAATTGGCAAATGTTGCCTACCTAAATAGTCAAATTATGGGCAATCAACCAAAGTTGGCTCATGATTTGATGAAATATGGATCTTGTCTCACTAGAATATTGTATGATGCAATCTTCCAAATTGATAAGTGAGGGTTATCAATTTGAACAAAATAGTGGGAGCGATAATAAATTAAAGGCCTAATTAAATATCATAAATCTTATTTTAATCAAATCAAATCAAAAATGTTTTGAAAAATTGCAAATTTCTTTTGTAGAATCAGATGACAAAAAATAACATGTTATCCTTGTGATCGGTCCTTGAGAATGACAAGTTGAATCTAAATATTTCCATGACTGGTTCAGGACGTTGAGAATCATTCTCACACCAGAGCGCAATCTCTATGTCCTGGAAACACCAGAGCCAGATGAACCTTCTCCCAAAGCATGTAAGGCTGACAAGGATGCTTACAAGAAGAACTCTAAAGATGTTGTGGATTTCAAGTCCATGATGCTGTGCTCAATGAACTATGAGTTGTAGAGAGAACATGAAAATATGGATGTGATTGAGATGGTGACACATCTGAAGAACATGTACCAAGATCAGGAAAGACAGGAGTTATGATGTCTCCAAGGCGTTGTTTAAGTACAACATTGTAGAAGGAGATCTAGTAGGTCCCTGTGTACTCAAGCTTATTGGATATGTGGAGAATCCTTCTAGATTGGGATTTCCCTTGGGTCAATAGTTGGCCACTGATATGATTCTACAGTCACTTCCACAGTCATACATCCAGTTTATCATGAACTACAACATGAACAATTTTGACAAGCCATTGTTAGAATTACTTGGTATGTTGAGGACTGCTAAAGCACAAATGAAGAAAGACAAGACCAAGTTTATGATGATGATCAGCATAAATGGGAAGTCAAAGGGCAAAGGCAAGGCAAAGAAGAGTTCTAAAGTTGGTCAAAATCCCAAGTATTCTACTCTCAAAGCAAAGGGAGGGGTAAACAAAGGAGGCAATTGTCACCACTATCACCAGCTTGGACCTTGGAAAAGGAAATGCCCTCTCTACCTAGAGGAACTGAGGAAGAATAAGTACGGTATAGAGATATCCACTTCAGGTATATAAGTTATTGAGATAAATTTATCTACTTCATATTGGGTACTAGATACTAGATGTGGATTTCACATATGATTGAATATGTAGGATCTAAAAACAAGTAAGCCTTTATTAAAGGGTGAGGTTGAATTGCACGTTGGAAATGGAGCAACGGTTTCGGCCACTATGGTTGGAACATATAATTTATCACTTCCCATGGGGCTTGTAATAGAGTTACATAAATGTAATTTCATACCTACTATAAATAGGAACATTATTTCTATTTCTTGTTTGGACTAGAATGTATTTGAATTCCATATTAAGAATGGTCAATGTTCTATTTCAAAAGATGAGATCTTTTATGGTAGTGCCCCGATACCCTATGGTTTTTTTATTAGATCCTAAGACAAATATTTATAACATAAATACCAAAAGGTTAAACTCGATAACACAGACAAAACATATCTTTGGCATTTTCATCTATAGAACATCAATAAGAAATGCATTTCTAGACTCCATAAAGATGGTTATCTAGACTCTTTTGATTTCAACTTAATAGAGACATGTGAATCTTGTTTGTTGGCCAAGATGAGGAAGACTCCCTTCCCTAAAAATAGTAATATAACTAGTGATCTATTAGGACTCGTACATAGTGATGTAGGTGGCACTTTTAGAACAAATGCTAGAGGTGGTTATCAACACTTCATTATGTTTATTGATGACTTCAGTGGGTATGGTTATGCTTACTTGACGAAACATAAGTTAGAAAATCTTGAAAAGTTCAAAGATTTCATGAATGAAGTGCAGAACCAACTTGGTAAAAGTATTAAGGCACTACATTCTGATAGAGATGAAGAATATTTAATCCATGAGTTTGAGGACCTGTTGTGAGCCTGTGGTATCATATCACAATGGACTCCACCTAGAACACCAAAGCAAAATGGTGTGTCAGAAAGAAAGAATTGTATGTTACTAGTGATCAATGATAAGTTTTTGCAATCTTCTAACTTCCTTCTGGGGTTATGCTCTTGAAACTGCAACATTTAGACTAAACCGTGTACCATCTATATTGGTTCAAAAGACACCATATGTGACATGGATTGGGAAGCATCACAAAATTTCTTTTATGAAGGTTTGGGGATGTGAAGCTTATGTCAAGAAAATGTTTGCTGAAAATTTTAGTCCTAGATCAAATAAATGTTATTTTGTTGGTCATCCCCAGGAAACCAAGGGGTACTACTTGTATAACCCAATTGATAGCAAATTGTTTGTTGCTAGGGATGATGCTTTCCTGGAAAGAAATTCATTTACAAAGTAATCAATGGGAGGAAATTAGAAATCAAAGAAGTTCAAGACCAAGAAGAAAGCATTGAACCTATAGAGGTATAAGAGGAATGTAGAGAATCACAAATTGTTGTGGAATCCCAAATTCCTCATGTGACGCAGGAACCTCGTATATCTAGTAGGACATGCCTTGAGCCAGATAGATTTTTTTATCTACTAACTCAAGAAGGCGATGAGTCGGTCATTGATGATGAGTCAACTACCTATCTAGAATATGTTAAGGGACCAAAGTCTGAGAAATAGTTGAGGCTACGAGATCTGAGATGGAATCCATGTATACTAATAAAGTTTGACCTTGGTGGATCCACCTAAAGGGGTAAAAGCCATAGGGTGCAAATGGGTTTTCAACAAGAAGACCAACATATATGGTAATGTATACACTTACAAAGGTTGATTGGTTGCAAAGAATTTCAAACAAGTTGAAGGTGTTTACTACGATGAAACCTTTTCTCTAGTTTCCATAGTTAATTTGATGAGGATTATGCTTTCCATTGCATATTATCATGACTATGCGATTTGGCAAATGGAAGTTAAAATTGCATTCCTTAAGAGGAGTTTTCTTGAGGATGTGTACATGACACAACCTAATTGAGTATGTGCACATGACACAACCTGAGGGTTTTATAAATCCAAAGGATGCAAATAAAGTTTGTAAGCTACAAAGGTCGATCAATGGATTTAAGCAAGCATCTCATAGCTAGAATCTTCAATTTGAAGAAACAGTCAAATAGTTTGGCTTCAGTCAAAATGAAGATGAACTGTGTGTTTACAAGAATGTTAGTGGGAGCATTATTGTATTCCTCATATTTTATGTGGATGACATATTGTTGATGGGGAATTACATATCTACTTTACATAAGTAAAGACCTCGCTTGGAAATACATTCTCTATGAAATACTTAGGTGAAGCATCCTACATCCTAGGAATCAAGATCTATAAAGATAGATCTAAAAGGCTTCTTGGACTAAGTTAGAGCACATATATTGATATTGTGTTGAATAGGTTCAACATGGAGAACTCAAAGAGAGGCAACCTACCTATGTCTCATGGCATTACAATCTCTAGAGCTCAATGTCCCAATTCTTGTGGAAGGGAACGCATGAATAAGATTCCATATGCTTCTACAATTGAATCTATCATGTATGCAATGTTATGTACTTGCCCAGATGTCTCATCTACCTTGATCATGACGAGTAGTTATTAGTCAGATCTCAATGTAGCTCATTGGACTGCCATAAATAACATCCTTAATTACTTGAGAAGAACTAAGGATCATTTCCTTGTCTACAGTAGAGAGGAAGAGTTGGTGTTAAAGGGTTACACTATTGTAAGCTCCCAAATTGAAAAAGATGACTATAGATCACATTATAGATTTGTTTTTTTCCTCAAGAATGAGTTGTGAGATGGAAGAGTTCCAAGGAAGAAATAGTTTAGGATTCTACAGTAGAATCCTAGTGTATTGTTGCATTCAATGCAGCAAAAGAGGTTGTTTGGATTAGAAAGTTCATTTTAGAACTTGGGATGGTTCCAAGCATCAGCAACACAATTGAGATATATTGTGTCAAAAATGGATCTATTGTACAAGCTAAGGAACCTAGATTGCATTAGAATTCCAAGAATATATACAATCCTTTCCATCTCACATGACAAATCTTACAACAAGGAGATGTGAAGATTTGTAGAGTACCAACCGAGTACAATGTGGATGACCCTTTCATAAAAGCAGTCTCAAAGTATAAGCATGAAGGACATGTTAGATCATTTGGGATTAAGTTCATGGGTTATTGTCTCTAAGTGTAAGTGGGAGTCTATTGTTATGTATGCCTAGAGACCCAATCATATGATGATTGTAATGTCATATTTTGTAAACTATTTGATTAATAATAAAATCAATTTTCCAATTTATTTTGTGTTATTTGATTATGAGATAATGATGTGACATAATAAATGTCGAAAGAATCATATTACCAATGGTGTATGTCTTTGGGTTGAGGACATGAATGATGAGATCATACAGATTTCAAGAGTATATGCATTCTTGTTATATCCATATTCAGATGTTATTATGGAAGGCTAATAGACAACAATAACACTTAAGACTAGAATGTGTGTTGGTTGATGATAGAATCTCAATAGTCAAGATATGTGATCTCAAACCAAACACATAGATACTTGTTAGAGAATAGTGTATCAGACAGACCCACCTTGAGAGTGACACATGGAAGCTATGATTGGTAGTTAGAGTCATCTCTCGTAGTGATGGTGGTGATTTTGGTTCTTAGACCTTAAATCACTATACTCGTCCATTGTTGTTTGGTGTGCTTTGACTTCATACACCTTGAACTTGGATTAGGGTTGCCATAAAGGTGGTGCTCAGGTGCACTGTGACACATGGGGATGATTGTGAGTGATGTATATGTGATTTGTCCCTCCTTTGGGTGTTTGATATCCTGGCCACTTGATGAGAGACATTGAGAAATGCATGGTCATATTGGTGTGAGTCAGTATGTGATAGTTAGGTTACATATATCTTAGACAGTCTTCTCTAGTTCAAGGAACATGGATTAAATAGTGAAGAGGATGATGATTCCATGCCTTAAGTTCAATTTGGATATCAGAGACAACGGAACTATACAGTCATTGTAACACCAATTATCGATTGTAGGTTGAAGATCATTCTCCATCTTATTCAATTACTTGGGTAGCAATGAAGTCTTGACAGATACCAATCATTGCTTGTGAACTCATAATATGATTATAAATATAATTTTCAACACAATTTCGAGCCTATCGGGTCACATATGATGTATTGGAATAAGAGTATAATTGCATATGTGATTGGAAATGTTCTGAATCAAACTGATTACTAAAAGATTGGGCAATCTACTAGATTAATATTTTAATATTATCTGATTTAATTGGTTAAAGTTTTAAGCCAATTAATTAGATTCCTTTGTTAAGCCATTTTTTGTATCTAGAGTGATTGAGTAAAGCCGGATAATAAAGATTAGTTAATCAATTAATATGATTAATTAGCTAATTAATTCACTTCAGGATATTCTTTTTATAGTCCACGAACGACTCATTTTAAACACAATCACATCCTTTTGTTTAACCAAGGGTTTTGGGAGCCCTGCTTCCTTTAATCTCTTATATATAGGGGCATGATGGATGGACCATTAATATAATTCTCTTGTTTGTGTACCCTCATTATCACCATCCCTAAGAGAGAGAAAGAGAGCAATCAATGTTAGCACGTCATCAAGTAAAAGACTATTCCTTTCTGTCGGATTGTGAAGCGTGATGTGGAGTTCCACTCGATACGTGTGGACAAAGTAGAGACACAAACATTGAGTTTCCAGTGTTCGAAGGATGTCGACGATGACCGTCTAAGCATGTGATGGTCTACACACATCATTACGTGAAGGGATGTAGTCGGACTAGCTTTGGGATGAGGTATATCATGTTAACCCTCTTTTTGAATACATTGTGGTTGAGGAGATCTACTTGTAGGATAAGTGGAGAAAATTTTATTATTTCTTCCTCTACGATTGTCGCCTCCCCAAAAACCAACACAAGGTTGTTGAGGGATCTCATTAGCAGATCGACTGTGGCATTATCTTCTTGTACCTCATTGCAGTTTAATAATAGTTGTCCTTGTAAAAGGATAGCTCAAAAAGGGATGGCCCCCTCATCGAGTCTTGTATGTGGAAGTCGATTTGATTGTTCCCTACTCTTAGATAAATGATTCCCAATTCAACATCGATTAACATCCTTCCAGTCAAGAGGAATGACCTTCTGAAGATTATCAGGCATGTTGAGTCTTCCATTGTATCGATCACAATAATGTCACATGGGATAAAGAATCGTCCCACACGGATAGTAACAACCTCCATGATCCCTATAAGTTTTGTGAAGGTATGGTCAGCCAATTGAATCCTCATTCCAGTTTTTACCATATTTGTGAGTCCCAATCTCTAGGAAAAATTGAAAAGAAAGGAGAGAAGAAACCCTAGATCGGGTAAGGGAGAAAACAAGACAGTGAAGATGGCACTCAAGACAGATCAAGAGAAAGGGAGAGGAAGAGCCGAGGTTTAAGTCAGAAGAATGCGGGAAGCAATTCGTGTTATCTACCGAAGTTGGATCCTGACTTGTCTTTATACAACTGCCAACTCAAAATGCCACAGGCTATTTACCAAAAAGGCCCTGCACCAACAAACCTATTTACAAAACAAAGCCACCATGATATCTCTTAAACCTTAACACAAAAGGAAAGAATAGAGGCAAAGATCCATGGGACCGACAGTGGCTATGTCATCCAATACCCCCCCCCCCCCGCAAACTTGGGATGGAGTTCCGCAGACCAAGTTTGTTTCACAGAAGTCGATGATAGATCTTGGACAAAGCTTTTGTAAAAATATCAGTTGTTCGTTGTACAGAAGGAACATGAGCAGTGAGTATGTGATGAACAACCACCTTCTCTCTTATGAAATGGTAGTCAATCTCTATGTGTTTGGTCTCGGCATGAAACACAAGATTCACAGTAAGATGAAGTACACTAGCATTATCACAGTACAAAATAGCCAGTCTATGCATAGATATTCCAAGATCTCAAAGAAGATACGACAGCCAAGTGAGTTTTGTTGCAGTAGTAGCCAAGGCTCTATACTCAACCTCACAACTGGATCTAGCCACTATGCTCTATTTTGTTGCACTCCAAGATATACAAGTACTACTGAGGAGGACACAAAATCTCATGGTTGACCTTCTTGTGGAGGGACAGCCAGCCCAATCAGAATCATTGAAGGCTTGAAGAGATAGAGTAGGAGAAGGTGCAACATGTAGTCCAAGCATAACGGTTCCTTTCAGATATTGAAGGATTCTTTTGACTATGATTAGATGAGTTTCAGTAGGGGATGTAAGAAACTAACAAGATATGTTTACAGCATATGCGATGTCAAGGCTAGTAATGTTGGCATAATGTAGACATCCAACTAGGCGCTTGTAGTGATGAGCATTGCTGAGTAAAGGGATGTTGTCAGATTGAAGAGTTTTGTTAAATGTTGAGGGAATGGGAGTCGAGGCAGGTTTGTAGTCAAGAAGTTGAGCCTGAGAGAGAATATCCAAAATATATTTTTCTTGACTCAGGAGGATGCCATCATGATGAGGAAGAACTTGAATACCAAGAAAGTAGTTAAGAGGTCCAAGGAGTCGAAGATTAAACTCATTGCTCAGGCATTCTTGAAACTGAGTTAGAGCAGTACAATCATTCCCTGTTAGTATGATATCGTCTACATACAACAAAGCGTAAATAGTGACTTTGTTTTGATAAAAAACAAAGAGAGAACGATCAGCAGAACTACATATGAATCCAGACATTAGTAAAAAATCACTGAGCCTATTAAACTAGGCATGTGGTGCTTGTTTTAAGCCATATAGGGATTTATGCAACTTGCATACTAAATGAGATCCACCTTTACTTACAAATACTGGTGGTTGACTCATATATATTGGCTCTGTTAGTTCACCATTGAGAAAGGCATTACAAATATCAATTTGAATCATCTTCCATTTGAAGGTTACATCAAGAGTGAGTACTCGAACAGTAGCAGCTTTGACTACTGGGTTGAATGTTTCCAGATAGTCAACACCCTCTTCCTAACTGAATCCTTTGGCCACCAACCTCACTTTAAGGCATTCAACAGAACCATCTGCCTTGAGTTTTATTTTGTAAACCCACCTGCATCCAATAATGTTCGTGTTTGGTGGTTTAGGAACAACAGACCAAGTGTGATTATTATGAAGAGCCTGAAGTTCAGACATCATAGCATCAAGCCATCTAGGATGTTGAAGAGCAGCTTTGACAAATGTAGGGGGAGATGGGACAACTTGAACATTCAGAATATATTTAGGATTTGACTTGAGTACACTTGCTTTACTGTGTGTAATCATAGGGTGAGTGTTTCCAGGATGAGTGTTTCCAGGATTAGTATGTAAGGAAGGTCCAGAGACACCTGCTTTACTACATGTAATCATAGGGTGAGTATTTCCAGGATTAGTATTCATAGGAGAGATAGGGACAGCTGCTATCGGTAAGTCAGTATGTGGCTAATCAGTGTTTGTACATTCAGAGAGAAGAGTTATGAGCAACTCTTGTGAGGTGACGATATCATCAGGATTAACAGAAGGATTTTGAGAATTGACAATGTCAGTGGTCATAGAATTATTGGAATCAGCAGAAATCTCTCCACTACTGTCATCAACACCTGTGTTCTCATAAGTACCCAGAGAAATTCTATCATTAATATCGTCATCTGGCTCAGATATGGATGACTCGTATGGAAAAATAGTAGCAGAGACATTGTCATTAGGAAAATTTATAGATGAGTTAAAAGGATTTTTGTCCTCTTCAGGGGAATTTTGCACAATATTATAATTGGAGGATGGTGATGGAGTATCATCAGTAGCATATAGAAACTCAGAAAAAGTTGAGACATCACCAGTAGGGATTTGAGATAACACTCTGTGTTTGTAGGGAAACACTTCCTCATTGAAAATAACATGTCGAGAAAAATAGATTCTTCCTGATGATATGTGCAAGCAGTGATATCCCTTGTAAGAGTCACTATATCCCAGAAAAACACAAGGTAGAGACCTTGGTTCTAATTTATGCTTATTACAATCTCACAAATAGGGAAAACAAAGACAACCAAAGCTTCTTAAAGACAGGTAATTGGGTGTTTTGTTATATAGAGTAAATAGAGGAGATTTGTATTCTCTGTTTTTAGAGGGTAGATGATTTATAATATGAACAGCAAAAGAAAAAGCTTCAACCCAAAAGGAGGTAGGTACACAGCTATCAAACAGCATGGTTAAACCAATTTCAACAATATGGTGATGCTTTCTTTCAGCCAAACCAACTTGCGCATGTGTGTGAGGACATGCCAGTTGATGAGCAATACCTTCTGTTAGCATAAAATCCTTCATCGCATGATTAACAAACTCACCACCACCATCAGTAACAAGAACTTGAACTTTCTTAGTAAATTGTCGAGCAACCATTTTACAAAAGAAAACAAAGTATTGAAAGAAATCAGACTTCTTCTTTAGAGGATAGAACTAGCAAAAACTAGACCATTCATCGACAAATAGAGCATAGTACATAAAGCCTTGTTTAGAGCATACAAGTGACTTCCCCCAAAAGTCACAATATACTTGTCCAAATGAGACTTTACATTTCTTATGGTTATTAGAGTAAGGTAGTTGATGGCTTTTGCCAAGCATATAACTATTGCAGAAATCAAGAGATTTATTATTAGAAACAATGATATTACTATGTTCCATATATTTCTGTAAGTCATGATTAACATGACCAAGTATTTTATGCCAAATTGTTGAGGATGCTTGGTTCTGTCTAGCTGCAATAAAAATTGATGGAGAAGGTGTTGACTTAGTGACAGACTGTAGCACATACATCCTTTGTCGAAGAGCTCCTTTAGCTAGGATTTTGTGGCTCTATAAATGCACAATTAGAAACATATCTTTGAAGAAAAAAAAGAAGCAAGGATAGTCATTTGTCAACTGAGCAACAAATAAAATATTTTTCTTCATAGCATGAGCTAACAACACTTTCTGAAGACACACGTCTGTATCATTTACAAAGTATGCACATCCAGTGTGTGTTATCGTTACAGATATACCATTTCCAATCATATAGAATCAGATCTAGAGTAACGAACAACATTGTGAAGGATACCTAGTGCTTGAGCAATGTGATTAGTTGCCCCAGAGTCCACGTGCCACTCATTAAGATTAAAATTTTGTCCCTCAGTTAGATGAACACCAGCTAAGGCTTTGGCTTGATCAATGATATCATCTTCAATCAATCGTTTAGGTATCTCAGTCAGCTGGAAGTTATTATCGAACTAGTGCCACCACTTGAAGGCCTCATGACCACGTTTGTCGTAGATGTGATAGAACATAGGTGGTCTCCCTTGATATTGAGGTCTAGAGGGATGAACACTAGGATTGAAGCCTCTTTCCTAAGAGGTGAAGTACTAATCAGGATGAGAGACAAGAACACCAGGTGATTGTGTAATCTAAAAGGGCTGAGTGCCATGAAACTATTGTAGACCAGGAGATTGTACCATGGGAAAGGACTGACCAGAAAAGTGTCATGAGGGAGAGTATCCTTCGCTGGAAAAGTGTTGTGAAGGAGAGTTATTACTGTTGACGAATTGAGAAGACTGACAGTAATTTCCTCCTGGAAACTGTTGAGATGAGTTGTAGTTGTTGTACTGATAACTACCTCTTCCAGTACCTTTGTTATTGAAGTTCACTTTCTATCCAACGAAAGCAAGATTAGGGGAATTTAGGGACTTAGAAGATGACCTTCTCATGTCATGATCCTTCAGTAGGGACACCACTTCATCATAAAGAGGAATTGGAGGTCGCATCATAGAAACGGTGAAGGTCTCAAACTCAGATTCAAGGCCGCTCATAAGGAAATACACCTTATCGCCGTCAGGAATGGATTTTCCAATCGCATGAAGTTGATCACATACCTACTTAAACTCTCAAATGTAATCAACAACTGATCTACCCCTTTTACTTATTCGATGAAGCTTAGTCATCAACTCAAAATTGCATGACTATGTCGACTCACAAATATTTTTGGCTAGTGCAGACCAGATTTGAGCAGAGGAAGACAATCCAACAACTACTCCTAATACCTCCTCAGTGAGTGATCCCATTATCCAACCTTTAACAAGCTGATCCATTCGCATCCAAGTAGTATAGTTAGGGTTTTAGGTGATGTTACCTTCATCGTCGACCAAGATCTTCTCACGCATCTTTTCTATTTCGTCAATGAACGACTCCAAAGCATTGCTCTCTATCAGTGCTTTGACTTAGACTTCCTAGTAGAGATAGTTGGTGTTCGTCAGCTTCAGAGACACGAAGTTGGAGACATTGACTCCGGTGGGAAAGGGATACTTCTGGACAATTGTCGCTCTCATCTCCTTGTTGACTGAATGACCTCCTTCGATCGTTGAGGAAGTGGAAGCTATTCTTCAGATCGAGATGCTCTGATACCAAATTGAAAAGAAAGGAGAGAAGAAACCCTAGATTGGGTAATGGAGAAAACAAGACAGTGAAGACAGTGCTCGAGATAGATCAAGAGAAAGGGAGAGGAAGATCCGGAGTTTAAGTCAGAAGAATGCGGGAAACAATTCATGTTATCTACCGAAGTTGGATCCCGACTTGTCTTTATACAATTGCCAACTCAAAATGCCACAGACTATTTACCAAAGAGGCCCTGCACCAACAAACCGATTTACAAAACAAAGCCACCATACTATCTCTTAAACCTTAACACAGAAGGAAAGAATAGAGCCAGAGATCCATGGGACCGGCAGTGGCCATGTCATCCAATAGGAAAGAATCAAGGGCATAAGATTGATACTTCCTCCCAGGTTTGCAAGTCATTGTCTTACCTTGTCATCTCCTACATTGAAAGGAATAGTGAATGCACCTACATCATTCTTCTTCATTGGCATTTTGGCTTTAATAAAGGCACTGGACATCTTATCTAGACTTACTATTTCTATCTGATCTCCTTGCCCCCTCTTAGTCATCAGATCTTTGAAGAACTTTGTGCAGGTTGGCATCTCCTTGATAGCATGTAGGAACGGTACATCAAGTTGTAGCTTCTTTGTAGCATCTAGAAACTTCTCGTACCTTTTCTTCATGTGGGCCTTGATAAGATTATAAGGAAATGGAACTCTTGGAGCATACATATCCCTTCTTGTGAAGACCTCCTCAGTGGAGCTAGACTTTTTTTCATTTGCAATTTTCTTTCCTTTGACTTTCTTTTTGTTTTTATCTTTTTTGATAGAACCTTCCTCGACGGTTGCCTCCTCCACTATACTAGTTGGGGTTGTGCTTCTACGTTGGCTCTGTCTCCTTTAGCACTCTTGTCTTGCGAACCTTCCAAAACCTTCCCAAAATGAAGAGTGGCCATTTTTGTGCTCTAGTGTTGGATGGAATCTTTCCTTGTGGGTTTCTAATGAGCTCTAATAGTTGTGCTAGATGTTGATCGATCTTCTTCTAGTGAGTATGCATATCATCCATTTGAGTCTGCATCGAGCTTAATACACCCGTATTGGTGATAGCACTTTGTATTAATTGTTCATTCATTCTGGCATGTCTTTTTGGGAATTTGAAGAGTTTAGGTACCATGTTTGTTTTGTTTTTGCTTTTACTTTGATTTTGATCTTGGTTTTTGCTATTCCAATTTGATTATGGCCTTGGCCTTGTACTTGGGTTTGGAAATTTCCCAAGTTCTTCTGGTAGTTCGTGTTGTGAGTGAACAAAGTATGTCCCCCACCTCTTCCAAATCCAGTTGGTCCTTTAGACGACCCACTTAACTGATGAATTTTTTTGATAGCATCCTTGTTTCCATAGTTGAAATCAGGATGGTCATGCCTCTTGAAGTTGATGTAAGAGACATTCTCAGTTTCTTATTCATTGTTATCCTCCTCTATCTAAGTGTAAATATAGTTGTCGATTCCATTGCCTCCCTCTCCATAGGTAACACACTTCATGACTTTTTCTATGGGTTTCTTTCCTTTGCTCCCTGAGTCTTTTAGTTCCTTAACATATGTTGCAATCTTTTGGATATGGGAAGTTATCATTTCCAAAGCTTTTGATTCTATAGTTGTTCCTTTGAGTGTTTCCTTCTTGGCATCCTTTATCATAATCTAGTCCCACTAGAAGTGCAGCCATATTGTCGATTATGACCAGATTGTTTTTTGGATTCTTATACAAGAAATCATTTCATTTCATTGCATTTAGTGAAGTTTTCCAGATAAGGGTAAGAATATTGTAGAAAGTCATGACCAAAACTCCCTTACCATAATTTTAGTGAGGCAATCTCTTTGGTGTTCTTGAAAAAATTACCATGCTTCGTACAGATTCTCTCCAAGCTTATGCATGAATCCATTTATATTGTGTCTAAGTTTGAGGGTCTTTTCCACTGAGTAAAACTTGGTGAAAAAGTGACAGCCAAGGGTGCACATACATTAATTTTCTTATCAGGTGAAGTAAGGTCATGACAAGGCTTTGTCCCTCAAAAATAAGTTAAATCCCTCACAGTATATCACCTCTTGTGGCACCCTCTTCATCATGATGGTGTCACATATGTTTTTAAGGCGTCAAGATGGTGGTATGGGTTTTCATCACGGGAATTTCCTCCAAAAGATTTTTTTGATCATGGAAACCACAGCTGGTTTAAATTTGAAACTCAGAGAATTGAACCTCGGAATGATGACTAGGCACCTTGATTTGTTGGCTCGTGTGGCTTCTAGTTTGTAAAGAGAAGGGCATATGTCATCATTGCCATCTCCATTGTTGTGGTTGTCAATGTTTTTGTCACCTTATTGTTCCTCTCATTCCTCCTTGATCTATGAGGACACACTTTATCATGGCTTCATTCTTCACGCTCCCCTTCATGGGGTATGGGAATTTCATGACGGTTGTTCTCAGGCCCTGCCTCATCGAAATAGTACTCCTCATGTTCAGATTCAATTTCAAGTGGAGGTCCAGCTTGCTCAACTCTCAAGTTTCGGCCTCCTCCATGGTGTTCTTCCCTATGAGGTGGCATGTTGCTTACAAGTGGGTTGTTGAACAAGTTATCCACTTCTCTTCAGACCACCTAAAATAGTATGCATGATCAAGTTAGAAATTGGTTGTGTTAAATGAAGTATTTTAGATGGTTAGAGATAGTGGATTAAAATATGTACGGTTAGGTCTATCGCTAGACTTGAGGCACAGGTCTATGGTGAGTAGATTTAGATTAATTCTTAACATTACTTATTACCTTGTCCACATCAACAATGCCAAAAAGTTGACTGTCCTAAATCACACATCCAAAAAGGAGCAGATCTATAGTAGTCAGACTCTTAAATTTATAACCCGACACTTAGGGCCCCACAACTATTATTTGGGTCTGATGTAGTAAATCAGGGTCATTCCATAGGGACAAGGAGTGGTAAGTGCTAAGAACATAGAACATTGGCTCAGTTACACCAAACAAGAGGGTAGATTGAGTTTGGTGTTCCTAATAGAACAATGATACTTCAACCAACAAATAAATCAAAAGAAGTAAAACAAAGCAAGAAATAAAACAAGAGAACAAGTAGAAACAAAAAATGATAGAACAAGTATGGAAATGAACTTGGATTGGGTTTCACCAACTAAGATCTCACACCAACCCACAATACTCACACCCATTGTATACCCTTATCAAGATTACAAGAAAACATCATATGTATCTCTTCCCTCCTCTCTGGATCTTAAGATAGATCTAGTTTATAAGGTTGTCTCTCTCAAGATGGCAAACTAACAGTCAAAAATATAACCATCTGATCATCAGCTTAAGCATTCAAACATTCTCATGCATTCATGCAATTCCATAACACTTATATAAGGCTAGTACTCCTCTTTCTAGGCATTAGCAATCAAACATCACAATATTGTAGCTAATCATACAAGTGAAACATTAAGAATAAGATTATGAAGATAATCAATTCTAAGAGAATATATTCAATGGATATAAGTATTTACATGTTGAGAGATCCTTAGTGTCTATCCCAACCCAAGTTAAGGTTTTTATCCACTCGTGTTCATGAGCAGCATTACGGATTACAAACGTGGTAAGACATGAGAGAGAATGACAAAATGGATGAAGTAGATGAGGTGAATGAACAGATTTAGAGGGCAAGAAGGGGGATACAGCAATTGTGACCACAAAAGACCAATACTAATGCACGTCAGCTTCAAATTTGGATCTAGAGAAGGCATGGAGAAGTTTCTAGTCCTTATTTCAAAGAATAGTTTGGTTATGATGGTGAAGATGTAGATCACTCTCTCCTCTAGAATCTCGTCTTTGGATATCTAGGGTCGATTGAATGGTTGGATGGAGGCTCAATCGTGCGAAAGCACTTCATCGTCTCCCACATTTTGTGACCCTCTTCATGGATGAAGTGGGTCTCTATTTATAGGCATTGATAAACAACTTAAAAACTCAACAGTCACTAAGTGTGCGAGTCTTTATTTGTCACCTTGGCATGTAAGATTCAATGGTCACCAAATCATGTGAGCTTCAACAGTCGCCAAATCATGATGAGTGCAGAGGATGCTTAGCTTGGGTAATGAGAGTGGTTGTTGAAGAGGTGACCTTCACCAGTCGCTAAGATGACTTGTCCTTCGGTCGTAGGAACATCGAGATCATTAACAATAGATATGGTGTAGAATTCATCAGTCGCCAATTGTTTGGAAGTCCAGTGGCCACTGAGAATGTTTAGGTCAGTGACCGTTACATTTTACGCAATTTTCATCAGTTACCAAGGACTCAAAACATTGAGGACCACTTGTGTTTAGGCTTAGCGACCGCTAAGATGTGTATCATTTCCAAGTTAGAAAAAGGGGTAAGTTTGGGTAGGTACATCGAAACTCACCAAAACAATTAGAACTATCTAGATAAAGCACGGTAAAGATGATAAAATGAGGGTAAAATAGGCACTCAAATATCAACAAAATTGGATGTTATTATCCCTCTCTGAAGGTGTGATATAGGTTATGTGGATGTATGATTTGTCCAACCCCTAATGAATCTCCTAAAGTAATTACTGGTCTATTACTTTGATTATGGTGATAAAACATAAGAAAATTGGTAAGGAGACCATTGATTCACATCCAAAATAAAGTAATAAATTATAAATTCATAGAATTCAAATACAAAGCAATATCAGACTTCTCTTCAGTCCTAAGGAATATGGGGTTTATCCCTTGCATGGTTCCTATCATCACACAAAGAGATGAAGATAAAGCAAATAGGCTACACATTAGAAAACCAATCTAAAAACCCCTAGAGAAATCGTGTTGGTGATCCCCTATGGTGAACACCTAGATCTACAGCATTATGGCTGCAAATCTTCCCTCCACAAGTGTTTGGATTTTCTAGCCCGTGTCTATATCCTTCGTATCCTCTTCTCTCAGATCTATGCTCTACAATAATGTGATAACCATCATATATTCTTTTAGCTGCACTCCCTTTAGGTCATAAGTGGGGTTTGGCCATCATTAAGTCGTGTCTGTTGGATCTACCTTGATTTCATATATGAACTAATTATGCAGTGTTGGTATTACAGATGTGGTTTCAGTGACACCGAGTCATCGACTGACTTAACTCTCTCAAAATATGTCGGTGTTGCCAACATTCTAAGTCAATAGCACTGAGTTTCTATCCTTAATTCTTATGATCCTTGGATATTGAAGTTAGTGCCATCAACATGTGAGTTGGTGGCACCAAAATAGTCAATCTCAAGTTCAAATTCTCCCTGGATCTTGAGTCATTAGCACCAAATGTGAACTTCGGTAGCATTGATGCCTCTCTCAGTATCATTGATCCCTCTCAGTAGCACTAAGATTTCTCTATTTCCCTATTTATATTCGTTTGTTATCAGTATCATCAACAAATTTGTGGTGGCACTGAGTTGTCCACTTAGTACCAAATTGCCTAAAATAATGGAAAAACACCATAAGTCTGAATCATAGATTAAAAATTAACATGATCCAGTAGACTTTCAAAAAATATGATGCAACATTGATTCACATGTTAATGATAGTAAACAAAGCATAAGCATATCTCAAAATGAACATATACGCAATTATTTCCCAAAAAATGGCCTATGAAAAGTGATTGAAAACCAATGTATCAAAATTTCCTAAGCTTGATTGTTTCTCGCCCTCGAGCAACACTACTTTTGGACTTGTTTGAAAGAGTCAACAAAATGAGAAATCTTATAAATTATCTAAATTACCCCCACCAGATAGTCCCGAACTGGCCCTTACCAACTACTGAACAAATAACTACTTTGAAGTGATAAAAAAATGTCATTAAGATATCCACACTAAGATCAATGAAACAATATTAATATAGAGTAGTTAACATTATAGTCAATAGGGAAGACGCTTGGTGTACCATGTGATTCCCATATCTACATTTCTCTGATCTACCTATACAACTGTGTTGTAAGCAGTTCCCCATATAGACATGGATGAATGCATTAATCATATGTATCTCTTACCATGCAAAGCAATGGGTGGAAATATAATAGGTGGCTATGAAACAAGACTCACAATTAAGATCCAAATTATATATTAATGGAATAAAATATGACTCATACAGAATGAAGGGAATGAAAATGCATGAGTCGTAGTTCCTACTATTATGGTAGAATTATGAATGCAAAAGCATTCCATCCTAGCAATGAGTGTGGGTGGAATTTGTAGACATGTAAACTATTTTCACTTTCTCCTTGAAGAAAATTCATATTGAGTTCACAATATCCTTTTCTCCCTCTCTTGATTTCTTTTTATTTTCTTTTACCTATCCTTAGCATGATTCATGATCAATACATGAGCTTTCTTCACCATACATCATTTCTTTCTTTCTCTTTTTTTCACTTGGAGGGATATGGATGTAGGTCCTTTTACTCTTTATTTACAGAGAAAATTAAATAGATACATCATGCACAATATGCAACATGATGAAACAATATTGCAATCTATATGAATGTCGTTATACAACTAAAACTTCTCAACTAAATAAAATGGCATGCACATCTTTATGTTTTCTCTGATGAACTTGTAAAGGAACTAGATAACATGCTACCAACTATGGTACTTATGTGCATATTTCATATCTACTTTTCGCACTCATTCGCACAAATTCAGTTAATTTTACCTTCCATGTAGCCTCTAATCATTCATTTTGCCTTCCATTTAGCCTCTAATCATACTTAACTTGCCATCTCTTAGTTATTTTACTTGTTGTATGATGTTGATCATAGGTACTCATCAAAAATGACAAAATGAAGATAATCCAACCCAAATCCAACCTTAATTGGATCCCCCATTAATTTGCAACTGACTCAGAGTTAATCATGAAGAAATAGTAAAAGACACACCGTGTCTGATTTAGAACATGGCATGTAACTTTCCAGAAGGGGCTCACAAAGTAAAGAGCACGTCGTGTGATATTTAACACACGGGCGTGTATGTTTAAAGAGGTCTTCATCCCCAAATTCCAAAGCAAGAGACACGAGGTGTCGTAATTAAGACATGGTGTGTCCGCACGTTCAAAGGCCAACTTCAACTTTCTACCAATGCACACAGTCGTGTGTTTATTAGCACACGACCTGTGCTGGAACGTCCCTAGATTTTGTCATCTCAAGTATTAGAAGTTCTGTGAGGAAAAATCCAAAAATGCTAGCTAATTGTTTTAGAGAGCGATGTGGAAGCATTATACGCATATATGAGCATACAACGATATACATACACCATAACATTTCTCAACATTTAACATGTACATTACAAAATAATTTACTACAACTTACATTGACATATTGAATAGAGAATTTTACACATAGTCTGAACATTTATGCTAACATGATCCTAGACAATAGGTACATCTTAAACACTACTCACTTCCTATCTTTTCTCCCATTCTAGCTTTGAACCTAGAAAATACGTGAAACAATGAATCAACACATGAGGTGTTGTGTATGTGGGTAGAAAGATACATACATATATGTTTACATTTGAATACTTTGATAAAAGAAAACATTGCTTAATTCAAAAATCAGGTGAACACATATTTTTAGATGTCTTTTGATGTGATTGTACCACTAAGTGGTGTCGCACTTCATTTTTCCTCACCCCTTGGGCTATGGGGATCACTGCCCCTCAGGCTATGGGATGTTCCGACCTTATAGTTAGAGAGAGAGAGAGAGCAAGAGAGAGAGAGAGAATGTAAACACTTAGTAGCTACAAACCATCCATATTCCTTTTCTTTGTTCTTAATGACATGGTGAAGATTACTATAATCATAGTACATCCAAGCAATATTCCCAAATAAGAACAAGCAATACATCATAGTTATTTCACACAAGAAACACTAGTCATATACTTAGATAAAGCCCACATACCTGAGCTTAGAGATTCTTAACTTACCCTTGATCATATAGTCATCTGGTCATCACCTGATTAATAACAATTAACCATCATTAAAACATGGTACATCATTTTAGTATTTTAGGTCCAATTTTGGGTTTAGTCAAACCTAGGTCCAATCTGATATTAGGATGGTGTCTGATAATTTTTCTTCTTATCTTAATTTCATATATTTTTAATGTTTTCCCCGTTTTCTAGAATTAATAAGAGGTTTACATCATCAAATTATGCATCATGGCAAAGGACCTAATATTCTAAAATTATATCATGCACAAAGTTCAGATTTGGTTTCCACATGATAATAGTGTTTGGAACTAATTTTCTCAGATTTCAAATTCATCTTATACTAATTATGCCATTTGAATGAACCCTAAAGTAGGCATCATCTAGTAATTTAAAAGTCATGCACATTACTACTTCAAAGGTCCGATCTAGTTGGCTTATGATAAAGGGTGCATTTTTTAATCCAAGAATATTTTTAGGGGATTTTTAGGATATTGCATCTATTTTTTAATGAGATTTCCAATTTATGGTCTATACATAAGAATTTAAATGGATTTACCTTAATTAGATATATTTTGGTCGTCGAATCTTCATGGTCAGGGCCTGGATTCTGGCCACACTACCCATAGGGGAAGGGCCCATGGCCAAGGTTTGGCTAGGCCCCACCCTTCTCGTAACCTTTTGGTCCCTCTTTCCCTTCGCGAGAGGTTCATCTCTTATCCCATAAAAGCGATTGTCTCCACCACAAAGAGGACTCACCTTCTCTGTCCCATGTCATGCGCGAGCGTCGTGGCATGGGGAAAACACCGGTGTGGCTTGTCATAGGCACGGCTCTCCCAGACTTGGCATAGATTAGGTGATTGGGGCAAGATTCTTCTCTCTCAACCCATCATGTGCTCCCTTCTCTCCTTTAGTTATCCAAGCACACCCTCTGTTTTCCATGGAAGTGCATCTACACACACAGAAAGACAACGGCCAGGACCTCCTCGCCAATGGATAAAACCTCCATCTTCAGTTGACCTCACAATCTTAGGGCGACGTGAGTCTTCTCTACAGGGATGATGTCAGGTCTCTTTCGCCACGAAAGGGGGTCTTTGATGAAGAATATAGGGGCTTGGGGATTGTCATTGGTGTTGGCAGAACTAGAGAAGGGTCAACATCTTGCTTGAAGCTACATCAAGGAGGTGCAACAAAAATCATGCTTGAATCCATATCCATCATTCTTCGATCTGGAATTGAGAGAGGAGGAGACTATAGGTGATGAGAATCTCCAAGCCTATTATCCTCTTGGTGGATCGAGTCTAGAGGTTGTGTCTTGACTTGGGACTGGTCTAAGTGGTAGGCTAAGGATGAGATATCAGTGGATGTTTTGCTATTGAAGAAGCAATCCTCATGTAGGTCAGAAGGAAGGTCTGATCTTGGATAGGACATCTACTTCCCTACAGGTCCCTAGATCTCGGGTTGGGTCCAGCTTCTTGAAGAATATCAAATTAGTGTCATGGATAACTGTTGTAGGAGTGGGGAAGAGGGAAATGACCCTCCCTACAAAAGGGGTAACCTGAACTGATGTTGCATCTGTGGTGGATCATCAGGTAGTGCAGGTGTGTTGTGATAACACCATGGCATGAGATGATGGGCCTATGAGAGAGGATGGTGAAGGTGGGGATGAGGATTGTAGTCTATCAATACCATAGGTATCCAACGAATGTTCAATGTGCTCAATGGATTTGTATATCATGATTTTTCCAATGATATCCCCTTTGATTACCCCACCTACATCGAATCTAAATGACACCTCAGCTTGGGTTATGTTCCTCCATTCCCAGATGTTAGGAAAGAGATGGTGTTCAGACTTCACGTATTAGCGGCTGGCAAGGTTCGATACAACCGACTAATCCAAAGATAGTGTGACATATTACAATTTCCACTCAAATTTACTCCAATATCATTGAAACTATGCTCCTTTAATCAAATATCCAATACTTTTCACATGCATAACCTTAAGAAGGGACTTTATTCATATATTAACCTTTAAACATAGGTTCATAGCATCCTAAAGTGTCTTATATCAAAGTTTGAGACACAAAGTTCATCATTTAGTCATACAAATAAATTCTCCAAACAACATTATAAATAGGTCAAAAAAACTTGAATTTAGCTCAAAATAGTAATGACATCTTGATCTTATAAGTTCAACAATACGAGTTGTGATGGTAACATACTGTTATAACCCCAAATTTTGGGTTCATTTGGTGAGAAATGAAATTTCTCATAGTAAAGATATTAGAACCAATGATGATATAATGTGTTTCAAATAAATAGATTTCATTCACAATAGCCTTGATGCTTGTGTTGTGGGATTTATTGGCTATTGGGCCCAAATAACAATGAAATATAATTAGTAAATGGATGCTTGATTTTTAAGAAAAGAAATATGTGGAAACCTCTAGAAGGCAAATCCAAAGAGGATTTCGTGCCTCTTGGGTTCCTTGGGTTCCAAGGAGTTCAAAGTTGCAAAGAAAAGGCAATAAGAAAAGAAAAGTTTAATTAAGTATTTCTTTAATAAGAAAGAGATTGGAAATAATGTTAAAATGTTGGAAATAAGTGGGAAAAGGTGTAATTAGGAGATCCTTTGTGGAATTTCGTGTTCCAAGGATTTCTAATGATAAAAGGAGTCTCAAAAAAGAGGAAAGAAAGAGAAAATACCATATTTGCAAAATAAAGGATAATGTGATGTATTATTAATGGGTTTTGGTGATATTAGTAAAAAGGAAGTATTTTCTATTAAGGAAAACTTAATTTCGAGGCCAATAGCCTAAAATCCAAGGGAAAGAATATTAAAAGTGACAATTCTCGAATTTATTAATAACCAAAGCACAAGGAATATCAAGGAGGTAAAGAGGAGAGAGAAGGTCTCTTCTCATTGAAAGAATAGGAAACCAAGTTGGGAAAGGACTTGGTTGCTTCGTGGGCAAGTAGTCTGGGGCGTGGATAACCCTCCCCTATATAAGGGGTAGAGCCCAGAGACGAGTATAGGAAGTTCCATGAATTCCTATCTTTTTCTCCTCCTTCTTTGTAAACAAACCCTAAGATAAAGGAGTCGTGCGGCCATGGGGCAACCAGGAACCATTAAGTAATCTTGATGGATGCGGGACGCGCCCCAGACAACCAAGGAGTGATTGGTCACCATCGTCTTACTCCCATCCTCACGCAGTGCCTGTTGGAGGACTATAACCCCGCCAAAAACACGAGCTTGGCATGCATGAGACTAGCCGTCTCAGCCACAAGTTGAAGCTTGGTCGTCTGCGGTAGGGGGTGGCGGAGGCAGGGAGGAGACTTCCGGCGAGGATCGAGCCTGGACGCGGTGGGAGTCAGCCGCAAAACTCTGCAAGTCGGCGGCCGCAGGTGGAAATCGCAAGGAAGAAGAAGAAGATGGCTCTTGGACAAAAAGGCCCCTCCAAAGCTTGAAGAGTCGGGGCAACATGCGGGGTAGTTCCGTAATTTGGTTATGTCTTAAACCAGCCGCGCCTACGATTGCATGAGTTGATGACGTGGCGTTTCCCTATTGGCCAAGTAAGTGTTTTAATGCAAAATTCATAGATAAATATTGGTAGCTTGGTTGGGGACATGTAATATATGAATCTTGCTCAGAACAATGAGGGGAATCTAATAAAAATATAATTGAAGCCCGATTCCTTATGCAATTCGAAAAATAATAGAAGCTATCAACTTTAATGTATTAATGTTTAAAGAACCCTATTTTAGTACGATTAAAGTGATTAGTAGGGTTTAGAAAATGATTAAAGTTGATCTTAGCCTGTTAATGATAAAAAGGATCATTAAGATTGAAAAAGGATGAATTTGCATGTAATTAGTGTAATTTAGAGTTTCTTGTGCATAAATATGTTTTAATGGGCCTTGAAACCCTAATGTTGACTAATTCGACTATTAATGGTTGTAATTGATTAATTTCATGATTAAAATTGGAATATGATAAGTCTAAGTTATTTCGAGCATTAAAGTTCTTAATTGATGGATAAATACCCTAAATGTGGTAATTAGGGTTTTCTCATGAATAAAAGGTGAAATTAATTGCGAATCCAGTTCATATGTGACTTGGATCATAATGGACTTTGAATTAATGATAAATGTGTATAATGATATTTTCAAGAGATAAAAATAGCAGCTTTAATGAAAAAGAAGCTTAATTGATGATTAATGTGTCTTTAATATGGAAATAGGGTTATATGTTGACAACCTTAATATTGAAGAGTAGATGAGATAATTAGGGTTTAATATGGTAAAAGATGAAGGGAAACTTTAATTGAAAAATGAAACCCTAATTCCCAAGGAAACCCTAAAATTGGAATAGAAATCCTAAGGATGATGATGATATTGAGTAAAATATATTAATAGAAGGAAATTGGTATATTTGTTTCAGGGTTTTGTGCATGATTGGTTGCTTGATTGGGATTTCTATGTTCTGGTTAATTCTGTATTTGAATCTGCAATACAGGTATGTGGTTAATTATGAATAACCGCTTTAGTTTCCCGATGGATTCTCGGAGGTTTAATCACATTGAATGCAACTAAACTGTTGGGTGTTTATTTATTTCAAGCAATTATAAATTGACTATGATTATCACATAATGTATATGCCTTCTAGCTCAGATCCTGGTCCCCTCTGTGTCGTAATGGTTGACCTAGTACATGGCTACCTAGAGGGTAGGTCCATCAGGTCATGAATGACTTAGTATATGGCTGCCTAGAGGGTAGGTCCATCAAGTCACCTTTATAGAGGTACCATATATGTCCTTACAGGGACAACACAGAGTTGTGGATAGGTATGGATTGAGTAGTTTGGCTTAAAATATAATCTTGATTGTTAAAAGATTAATTGAGTGATTATATTGTTAACATAGTTGAACATTATTTGTTTCCCCCACATACCAGCTTCGGCTGACCGACGTTTTGTTTGTCGGCGTTTTAGGTACAATGAAAAGAACAAACAGTAAAGTGGCACATGTGGTACTAAATGAGAATTAAAGTGCAAAAGAGGATTAGATAGATTAGTATCTGTGTGGATAGAAGTTTAGAGATCCAAGTTTTCAAAAAAGTATGCAAAAATTTATTTTCTTACAGCTTTCAGTATAGTATGTTAAAATTTGATAATTATTCTTGGTTAATTGCCGAACCTTTGATCCGGAAGTCATGGGTGCGGCTTCGACCTCTCAGTCTCCCTTAATTGGGGGTTATCGGGAGGTGGGGTCATAACATTTGGTATCACAGCTTAGGTTCCTCAATTAACCATTAATAATTATTAAATTTACAAACTCCATAGAACCCAAGGGAGTTATTAGAGGATTATCTGAAAGATGGAGGTGTCTAGAAAAGGATCACGACCGGGGGCTAGCAATATTTTCCTCTGCACCGCTAGTCGGAATACGAGGACTCCCGGATCCGTGTGACTGTCTGGCCAAAGTCTTAGGGTATGAATCGAAATAAGATACCTTTAGGACTTCTCATCTTATTCGTCCCTTCTCATCACAAAATTCTGATAAGGACCTAAAGGATTAGGGTTTTATTTCTTCTCCTCACCCTCTTGAGGTGTGGGTAAGGTTAATAAGGTTTAAGGAATCCTCCACTAAATTAATGGAAGGCATGTAAATAAGATGTCATGGACATAAGCTTAATAGATTAAGTGCAAAATAAATAATAGATACATGCTTAGGTCGTATGACATAAGTTGTCATGTCCTCAGAAGAGACCTGAGGCTAGACCTTCTTGTCAGGAGGATAAGTTAGTCTTGAAGATAGAGATCTCCATTGCAAGTAGAGACCTGGAACATCCTCTGAGGATGATGCTAACCCTAACCCTAAGTGAAGGTTAAAGAGAGATGAGTTGGACCAAGTGTTTGAAAGGACATGCCTTGGGATGCCATATGATCCAGGGGTGACCTAGCATCTTTGGCAACCCAACCCTGGGAAGAAGAGTTCCTTAGACCTAGAAAAGTTTAGTAGCAGGTTATGAGACCTTGTACCTTGTTGGTTGTCCTTTAGGAGGACCCAACCCTAAGTGTTGCTCGAGTTGAAGGATGACAGGAAGTGCATGTCATGCCTTTTGTAAGCTTGATTCATGGTTAAGAGATAGAACATGCAGTTGGACACCAAAAAGTGAACCTAGGGTTCCTAGGCCTAAGAGGGGAAGTGGTATACCTGATGCTCATGATGAGAATTGAGTTCCTATAGAAACGAGCATGGTACTCCTCATGTATAGAGGAAAAAGGGGAAGCCCCTTAAGTTTAAGGTATGTTTGATGAACCCCTTACAGCAAGGTTGATGATAAAGAAAGGTATGACCTTGATCTAATGTTGAAGAATGAGAACCTAGACGACCTAGCATAGTACAATAGGTGATCTACTTGTGCCTTAATAGCTTGTTATGGTTAAGTAAGCTCATGTGAATGTAAACCCTAGACCTAAGAGCTTTTGTGACCTTGTGGTCAAGAGATAGTTTTCCTCCCATCCTGGGAGAGGGACCCCTTTGGTAGGGTGTATATCAGTTTTGTTGGTTTAAGGTAACCTGAAGAAGTCTCATAGGATCTTGAGAAGCTAAGTGAAAAGTACATGGTATGAGAATGAACTTATAGACCCATAGATGTCCATCTCAAAGTACATGTGGATGTGTTACCATGGAGGTAACCGGTAAGGGGGCCTGACCAAGGTAGGCAGGTCACCATGACCCCTATGAAAGGATGGATGTCAGTCCATGTATACAAAGAGAGATGATGAAGGCTTGGGCAAGGTTCTAAGTGAACATGTACTATAATGGAGAATCCTAAGTCTATCCTAGGGTCAGGTAGGGATAAGACCGATGAAAATAGGAGTTGCCTAATTCCCCAAATGCACATGACCATAGGGTCGGGAGGTAACAACTATCATTGTCTAAGGGCCATGGGTTAGGAGATTGATCACCTTCATGAACTCATGGGACCCAAAGGGCATATGAGTAGGGCACTCTCTTGATGCATAAGGGAAGAGGGATGACCCCAAAAGAGTCGGTACCCTATAGACCTAGAGGAGATGACCAAGGATATAAAACTCAGTAGGCTCAAGACTAGTTTTCTATGGAGGTAACTTTGATATCAAAATGTTTGTGATGAAGAGGCATATGTGGCACGTTGCAACTTAGATGTAAAGGTGTATTAGCATAGTGGGATGTACCATCTCTACTCTTAGAATAGGAAGAACTCTGTATTTGGACTGCAACCAAATGCTTATTTCCTCTTGTTATGGGGGTGAGAGATAGGACATTACGCATGCCATAAACCAAGGATAAGGGATGATGTAGGTTGGACCGTTGCTACGAGGAAGGGGGATAGAGAAGATAATCTACCCTGGTAAAGTGAATGATACATGGATGGTTTGTAAACACTAAGAGGAATGATGTAGTCCCCTTATGAGGATGTTTTTATCATGAGCTATGTAGAACTTACAAGTTATACCAGGTTGAGTTTGATCACCATGATGATGAAATCAGAGAGTGTTCTTAATGAAAATAGACATAGAATTTGAGGTGAAATGATAAATGAAATACATGGAAGTGTATGTCTTCAATGTTACCTAATACCTAAGAATGTAAAGTGGGAATGGATGCTCTGGTTGATATACATCTGACTTGTTGGACTAGAAGCTAGAAGAGGTTGTTTGGATAACCCTGAGTTCGAAAAGGAGAGGTGTTTGGATAACACTCAGATGTAACAAGATACATTGAAAAGTTAAGGGTTGTTTGGTTAGCCAGTGTAGTCCTGGACGCAATGAAAGGATGGTAGTAGAACCTCAGATGTACTTCTTTGTAAGAGAAGGTGACGAAACCCCGACTAGAGTGGTTTAGGGTTTCGGAGGAATCGATCTTGAAGAATCATGACATATAGGAAATCATGATTAAAGATCACTATACACCGTGGTAAATGGAAATAGCACTTTGGATGCTTAAGATAAAGTTGCAGGTGGTTTATGGCCATGCAATACAGGAGGTAAAGGACGAACCCCGGTAACCCAGTGTATCGATATAGAGGACAAAAGAGTCCCTGAGAGGGAATGGGAGCTCAACACTATGGATGTTGTGATAGGTCTCCCCTAGACCAAGGAAGGTCGAAATGCAATATGGGTTATGGTAGGTCGCCTTACCTAGATAACATGAGAAAGAAAGAGTTCTGTTAAGGGACAGATCTAGTTGAACTACCCATGAGAGAGATGGTTCAACTACACCATGAAGCGAGTTCAAAGGTTCTTGAGTTTGACCTAAAGGTTTCCTTCTAAAAGATGGAAGTAGGTGTGTGAAGAACTCGATGTTAATATAGTTTATCACCCCTAACTATGGTTAGTATGATCCAGACTAAAGGGGTCTGATGAGGGCATGTGTGCTCGTTCAGGGTGATATCTAGAGACAGTTCTTTTCCTATGAAAGATGTGACAATGACCACCATAGCCAGTATCAAGTTTTATAAGAAGCTATGTAAGGGAGGTTGTGTCGGTCACCACTTCAGTGAGGTGATGTTGGTGAAAGGACCACATGATGGTTAGAAAAGGGCCACATGATGGTTAGGAAAGGACCACAGTGCGTGTAGATGAAGTCACTTTGATTGTGCAAGGGCTGAAAGGAGCCTAGAGACGATGAGAGTCATGAGAAGACGCAAAGTAGACTGACATACAAGTTACTGTGGAAGAATATGTGACTTGAAAATCTAACCCCTCTAAGTTATAACTAAGAGAGCTGAGTCCCCTATGCATGGGTTCTTTTGACATGGTTTGGTGGAGAAGGTTAAGTTTGACCCTACCCCTCAGGATAGAGTAATGGGAGATGTTTTCCATGTGTCCAGTTTAGAGCACTATGTGAGGTACCTGACCATGTGTTGAGCAATGAACCTAGTGAGCCCCAAGGGAGGCTGAAATGGCCTGAGTCACCTGTGTAGTTTATAGACGCCAGGATGAAAGAACTCAGAGAAAAGAATATGTGATAATAAAGTTTCTTTGGATGCACCATGAGTACGGTAAAGCCACATAAGGGCCAATGATGGACATGGAAAAGTCTTATCCTGAATTGTTTGTTTGCTTGATAGAATTTTGAGGACGAAATTCCTATAAGAGGGGAAGGATGTTATAACCCCAAATTTTGGGTTCATTTGGTGAGAAATGAAATTTCTCATAGTAAATATATTAGAACCAATGATGATATAATGTGTTTCAAATAAATAGATTTCGTTCACAATAGCCTTGATGCTTGTGTTGTAGGCTTTATTGGCTATTGGTCCCAAATAACAATGAAATATAATTAGTAAATGGATGCTTGATTTTTAAGAAAAGAAATATGTGGAAACCTCTAGAAGGCAAATTCAAAGAGGATTTCGTGACTCTTGGGTTCCTTGGGTTCCAAGGAGTTCAAAGTTGCAAAGAAAAGGCAATAAGAAAAGAAAAGTTTAATTAAGTATTTCTTTAATAAGAAAGAGATTGGAAATAATGTTAAAATGTTGGAAATAAGTGGGAAAAGGTGTAATTAGGAGATCCTTTGTGGAATTTCGTGTTCCAAGGATTTCTAATGATAAAAGGAGTCTCAATAAAGAGGAAAGAAAGAGAAAATACCATAATTGCAAAATAAAGGATAATGTGATGCATTATTAATGGGTTTTGGTGATATTAGTAAAAAGGAAGTATTTTCTGTTAAGGAAAACTTAATTTCGAGGCCAATAGACTAAAATCCAAGGGAAAGAATATTAAAAGTGATAATTCTCGAATTTATTAATAACCAAAGCACAAGGAATATCAAGGAGGTAAAGAGGAGAGAGAAGGTCTCTTCTCATTGAAAGAATAGGAAACCAAGTTGGGAAAGGACTTGTTTGCTTCGTGGGCAAGTAGTCTAGGGCGTGGATAACCCTCCCCTATATAAGGGGTAGAGCCCAGAGACGAGTATAGGAAGTTCCATGAATTCCTATCTTTTTCTCCTCCTTCTTTGTAAACAAACCCTAAGATAAAGGAGTCGTGCGGCCATGGGGCAACCAGGAACCATTAAGTAAGCTTGATGGATGTGGGACGCGCCCCAGACAACCAAGGAGTGATTGGTCACCATCGTCTTACTCCCATCCTCGCGCAGTGCCTGTTGGAGGGTTGTAACCCCGCCAAAAACACGAGCTTGGCATGCATGAGACTAGCCATCTCGGCCACAAGTTGAAGCCTGGTCGTCTGCGGTAGGGGGTGGCGGAGGCAGGGAGGAGAGTTCCGGTGAGGATCGAGCCTGGAGGCGGTGGGAGTCAGCCGCGGAACTCTGCAAGTCGGCGGCCGCAAGTGGAAATCGCAAGGAAGAAGAAGAAGATGGCGCTTGGACAAAAAGGCCCCTCCAAAACTTGAAGAGTCGAGGCAACACACGGGGGTAGTTCTGTAATTTGTTTATGTCTTAAACCAGCCGCGCCTACGATTGCATGAGTTGATGACGTGGCAGTTCCTATTGGACAAGTAAGTGTTTTAATGCAAAATTCATAGATAAATATCGGTAGCTTGGTTGGGGACATGTAATATATGAATCTTGCTCAGAAAAACGAGGGGAATCTAATAAAAATATAATTGAAGCCTGATTCCTTATGCAATTCGAAAAATAATAGAAGCTATCAACTTTAATGTATTAATGTTTAAAGAACCCTATTTTAGTACGATTAATGTGATTAGTAGGGTTTAGAAAAGGATTAAAGTTGATCTTAACATGTTAATGATAAAAAGGATCGTTAAGATTGAAAAAGGATGAATTTGCATGTAATTAGTGTAATTTAGAGTTTCTTGTGCATAAATATGTTTTAAAGGGCCTTGAAACCCTAATGTTGACTAATTCGACTATTAATGGCTGTAATTGATTAGTTTCATGATTAAAATTGGAATATGCTAAGTCTAAGTTATTTCGAGCATTAAAGTTCTTAATTGATGGATAAATACCCTAAATGTGGTAATTAGGGTTTTCTCGTGAATAAAAGGTGAAATTAATTGCAAATTGAGTTCATATGTGACTTGGATCATAATGGACTTTGAATTAATGATAAATGTGTATAATGATATTGTCAAGAGATAAAAATAGTAGATTTAATGAAAAAGAAGATTAATTGATGATTAATGTGTCTTTAATATGGAAATAGGGTTATATGTTGATAACCTTAATATTGAAGAGTAGATGAGATAATTAGGGTTTAATATGGTAAAAGATGAAGGGAAACTTTAATTGAAAAACAAAACCCTAATTCCCAAGGAAACCATAAAATTAGAATAGAAATCCTAAGGATGATGATGATATTGAGTAAAATATATTAATAGAAGGAAATTGGTATATTTGTTTCAGGGTTCTGTGCATGATTGGTTGCTTGATTGGGATTTCTATGTTCTGGTTAATTCTGTATCTGAATCTACAATACAGGTATGTGGTTAATTATGAATAACCGCTTTAGTTTCCCGATGGATTCTCGGAGGTTTAATCGCATTGAATGCAACTAAACTGTTGGGTGTTTATTTATTTCAAGCAATTATAAAGTGACTATGATTATCACATAATGTATATGCCTTCTAGCTCAGATCCTGGTCCCCTCTGTGTCGTAATGGTTGACCTAGTACATGGCTACCTAGAGGGTAGGTCCATCGGGTCATGAATGACTTAGTATATGGCTGCCTAGCGGGTAGGTCCATCAAGTCACCTTTATAGAGGTACCATATAAGTCCTTACAGGGACAACACAGAGTTGTGGATAGGTATGGATTGAGTAGTTTGGCTTAAAACGTAATCTTGATTGTTAAAAGATTAATTGAGTGATTATATTGTTAACATAGTTGAACATTATTTGTTTCCCCCACATACCAGCTTCGGCTGACCGACGTTTTGTTTGTCGGCGTTTTAGGTACAATGAAAAGAACAAACAGTAAAGTGGCACATGTGGTACTAAATGAGAATTAAAGTGCAAAGGAGGATTAGATAGATTAGTATCTGTGTGGATAGAAGTTTAGAGATCCAAGTTTTCAAAAAGGTATGCAAAAATTTATTTTCTTACAGCTTTCAGTATAGTATGTTAAAATTTGATAATTATTCTTGGTTAATTGCCGAACCTTTGATCCGGAAGTCATGGGTGCGGCTTCGACCTCTCGGTCTCCCTTAATTGGGGGTTATCGGGAGGTGGGGTCGTAACACATACCTCAAGACTTATCAATTCACCATTTGAGTTCATTGTGACTACTAAATGGAGCTCTTGGCATCATACGTACCCAAGTCAATCAATAAAATTTATTCATCATGAATGAACTCATTTAGGTGTAATCGTCATTAATTTCATCTCTAATACTAATTTCATAGTGAGAATACCCATTATAATATAATCAATATATAATTCTAGTCATATATACAACATTCATGACTCACAAAATATTATATTAGATGTCAAAACACTACAATCTGGGTTGTCACATTCACCCCACCTTATTGGAATTTCATCCCTGAAATTCAAGTAATATTATACTCATTGTAATATCAAGGGGTTCATGATGCCTCTAGGCTGCCACTATTTCTAGGTGTCAAGGCTTTAACGGTTTTGAGTTTACCCTAAGTTTACAACTTAGGATCTAAAGCATATAGGGTGTACCCACTTAGCTTATTTATATTGAAGCACCATTCAATGTCTTAGTTATAACATATGATTCTTAGTTTTAGGGTTTACATCCTCATCGTTCCTTGTTTGTTCACAACTTTGAATTTGAGAAGGAATTATGGCATGGTTTTATCATTCACTTTATTCACTAATGTAAGGTGGTATCAATATTCCACAAGTACCCTAAGAATAGGGGTTATGTTTCCATAATCATGTTTAGAAGGCATTTTTCAAGGTTTTTATTTCACCCCACTAATCTATGCAAGATGATTTCAAGATTTCATGTTTAACAAAACTATCACACATAACATCATTAATGTGGTCTATGATCAACATCAAACTTTGATTTCATCATTAGAGAAAGGCCTACTTATCATACTTAAATATTAGAGGTTCACCCTATTGAGTGAGTTATCCTCAACTAGAAGCTTAGATTTAGAAGGGTTGATGTTTGGCACTATATTTTGTGATCATTTAATCTATGATCCAAAGATATATTTATTTTGATCTCATGATTTCAAACTTACATATTTCATGTATGATATGAAGGGAAAGAGAATATACTCAGCCAATGTTATCATGATTTCAAGCATGGATATTACATGTATAGTATAGGAAGAGAATATAGAATAGGTCAAGTTTCTATGAGTGACTCCTCATACATAAATCATATATATAGCTCAAGTGAGGTTTCTTGCACCATACTTTAAGAAACTGGAGTGAAGGGAACGATATTTATGAGTATTTTATGCTCAAGACATTTTACTCTCAAAACCATAGTTTCATATATCACCTAGCTTGTAGCTAATGATGAGATTCATATAAATAAGTCACTCAAGTTAGTACCTAACTCAACCAAAGGATTGTCTTTCTCATCATGAGTAACCTACCCATCATTTTTTACCCAACTCACATATATAGGATTGAATAATGCAAAAGGACTCAACTCATCTAGTCAGGAGTAACCCAACATAGGACACATCATTTCACATATATATCATGTTTTCATATATTGTAGGGTAGTACCTATGACCCTCTCCTTGTGGGTCTCACTCTCTCCGTAGTTCACAACATATCTTGTCCTAATAGTGGAGGTCCTCCTTTGTAAAAGAGCTTGAAGATCATGCATATTCAACTTTATCTTAATTTAGCTCATCTTAAGTAAGAAAAGGGAATATACTTCCATCATCAAGGCTTATCTTAGAATCTTTAAACTTGGATTCAACTCATATACAACTGAAATCTATATAAGAAAACTTATACCATCAGAGATCAAACTTATATAAGACTACACATGCTTATTTTGTATATAAATCAATCACCTACTCTAACTGTCACATATTTAGTAAGGCTCTAGACATCTAATGTACATCTACTCTCTCTCTTCTAGACTGATGTCACTCCTTTTCACTTAGATTGCATCAACACCTACCAACCACTCTCCTGAGTGAGGGATATATTTTCATATTTACATATATCTAATAAAATATTATATAATTTTTCTTTGAGAAAGAAGACGTCATAGAAAACTGTCGATGCTCGAGCGAATTGGGAAAAAAAATCAAATAAGAAAAATGAGTGTCCCACACATAGTAGATAGTCCACTTCCATGTCACCTAGTGAAATGGTAAGAACAAGGTGTAGATTAGTGTATCTACCCAATACATATGAGCTCTATATGGAAAGGGTTTCACACATTTGTCTAAACATAATTCTCGAACATCTAGGTTCTAACATAGACTCTATGTCAAACTTTATTCCTATAGAACAACTTACTAAGTTTCTAGGATTTAAAGTGAAAGGTGGGATTTAATTTATATGTTTCATGGTGAGCAATTATTAGGTGTAGCTATTGTTCATGTTCTGATATCAACTGTAATGCCTCTAGATTCTTCCGTCTCAAGAATTAGAAGGCCCAAGAGGACAAATCTGAAAATGTTGGCTAATTGTTTTAGAGAGCGATGTGAAAGCATTATATGCATACATGAGCATACAATGATAGACATACACCATGACATTTCTCGGCATTCAATACGTATATTATAAAATAATTTACTACAACTTACATTGACATATTGAATAGAGAATTGTACACATAGTTTGAACATGTATTCTAGTAGGATCCTAGATAATAGGTACATCTTGAACACTGCTCACTTCCTGTCTTTTCTCCCATTCTAGCTCTGAACCTGGAAAATACGTGAAACAGCGAATCAACACATGAGGTGTTGTGTATGTGGGTAGAAAGATTCATACATATATGCTTACATTTAAATAATTATATAAAAGAAAAAAAAGAGTAAAAGAAGACATTGCTTAATGCAAAAATTAGGTAAACACATATTTTTAGATATCTTTTGATATGATTGCACTACTAAGTGGTATCACACTTTATTTTTCCCTGCCCCTTGGGCTATGGGGATCCCTGCCCTTAGGATACTCGGATTTTCTGACATTATATTTAGAGAGAGAGAGAGAGAGAGAGAATGTAAACACTTAGTAGCTACAAAACATTTATATTTCTTTTTTTGTTCTTAGTAACATGGCAAAGATTACTATACTCAGTACATCTAAGAAATATTCTCAAATAAGAACAAGCAATGCATCACAGCTATTTCACATAAGAAAAATTAGTCATATACTTAGATAAATCCAAGATACCTGAGTTTAGAGATTCTTAACTTTTTTTTTTAGGAAGGACGGTAAGTCCTATGATTGGGACTCCCCGTCATATATTAGCTAAATCACTAATTATAAAAGGCAAAAAGTTCGAAGCGAAATGCTGAGAAAAGGAAAACCTATCTACTTGGCCCCTACGTACAGCATTTGCTACCTCGTGGGCAACCTTGTTACAGTTACGACTAGTATAACTAAAACTACATAAGGTAAATAAGGTCTTCAGGTGGATAACATCTTCAACCATGGAGCCAATGTAGTCTTTCCTGAGACAGTTGTTGTTGCATGCATGTATGATTGCCTTGGCGTCAGATTCCACTTCTATTTTCTCCATGCCTCTCTCCTTTGCCCACGATAAAGCTTCCATGATTGCCATAGCTTCCGTGAGAGCTATATCACTCCCGGTCTGTACCCTTGCCCCCATCAGCCCGATGACAGCACCACCTTCATCCCTGGCCACGACTCTAAGACCCGCCGCCCCCTCCTCCCCACACGAGGTGTCCACGTTAAGCTTAACGTGACCCTGCGCCGGTTTTCTCCAGCTGCTCACTCCGGCGCTGTTGGTCGCACCACTGCTGGCACCGGCCATCTGCTGACCCCGCCTGTCCGTATGGCCATTGCTGCCTCTTCCACTCTCCCCCTCAGCTCGACCTGCATTGCTGCCTTCATTCCCGCCTCCATCCACGTCACTTCTAACCCAGCTCATGGCGCAACGGAACAGCACGCCCATGTTGGCAGTACCCGACTGGAAAGTGTGCATGCACCGTCCACGCCATATAGCCGTCATTGCAGCCACTACTACCTTCCTCTCTTCCAACGCCATGTCATGCAAAGCAACCTCCATAGTTGTTTGAAGCTCACCATCCTTCCTGTCCTCAATCCATTGTTGGATCTCCCTTGGGGTTTGGTCCCAAACCTCCGTTGCATTCGGACACCTGAATAACATGTGAGGAATGGTCTCCTTTTCGGACATACAAAGTGTGCATGTTCCATCTTCCGTACAGTGCCGGTCGAAAAGTCGTCCCCTAGTAGCAAGCCCACCCGTGCATACCCTCCACAAGAAGTGAGCCGTCTTTGGACTCCAGCCATCCTTCCATACCCTCCTCCATATCCCGTCTCCTACCCGATCATGATACTTCCGAGCTTCCTCCACTCCAAGCAAGCCCATCCAGTATGCTGACCTGACAGTAAACTCCCCATCCTTAGACGGCCACCACATCAACGAATCCTTCGGCTTCCTACTGCTGATCGGAATAGCACATATTTTCTTTGCAATACTTTCCGGAACACACTCCCTCATCCCATCTTGTCCCGTCCTCCGACATGAGCTCCCTCACTTTGTAGTAATCCAGGCTGCCATCATGTTTGAATCTTCCAAGCGTATCCCCCTCCTTCGGAACCCACCCGTCGTCCCATAAGTCTATGTCCCCTCTGTCTCCCAATCTCCATTGGACTCCCTCCTTCAGCACTGCCTTAGCTCTCCATAAACTCCTCCACACATGGCTCGGGTCATACCCCCTCCTTGCCTCCCAAAACGACGTCCGTGGAAAGTATCTCGCTTTGAGCACCTTCGTGACTAGAGCCTCCGGATGGCAAACAATCCTCCATGCTTGACGTGCTAGAAGAGCTTGATTAAAAGTATGAAAATCCCTAAACCCAAGCCCTCCTTGCCGTTTTGGTTTACAGAGCTTCTCCCAACTCATCCATGAGAGCTTCCTCTCTTTCTCCTTTGCCCCCCACCAAAATCTCGCCACCATACGCTGTATATCCTCCATAATACCCACAGGCAGCTGGAAAACACTCATAACATAGGTGGGGATCGCCTGTGCCACCGCCTTGATGAGGACCTCCCTCCCTGCTTTTGACAACAATTTCTCGGACCAGCCCTGCAGCTTCCTCCATATCCTTTCTTTTATGAAACTGAAGACCTGCTTCTTTGACCTGCCCACCATTGTAGGTAGCCCAAGGTAGCAAGCATGTCTATCCACCACACGAACTCCCTAAGAGAGCACGCAACTCCTCTCTTCTACTGCCTTGTACCCCTTTGCTGAAAACAACCTCTGTCTTTGAAAGATTTATCTTCTGACCGGATGTCTGTTCGTACTGGCTGATGATTTCAGCTATCTTCAGACATTCTACAGTGGTTGCTCTAGCAAAAAGAATACTATCATCTGCAAAGAAGAGATGTGAGATGCATGGGGCTCCCCTACACGGTTTGATGCCATGTAGTTGGGAATCCTGAACGGCAGTGCTAATCAAAGTGGAAAAAGCTTCAGCACATAAAATGAAAAGGTAGGGGAAAAGAGGGTCACCCTGGTAAAGTCCGCGTGCATGTCTCATGCTCTTGGTCCGATCTCCATTCTTAACTTATCCTTGATCATATAGTCATCTGGTCATCACCTGATTAATAACAATTAACCATCATTAAAACATGGTACATCATATTTTAGTATTTTAGATCCAACTTAGGGCGCATGAACAAGGTTTGGGCTGGGCCCCACCCTGCTCGTAACGTACTCGTCCCTCTTTCTCTTTGCTAGATGTTCATCTCTTGTCCCGTAAAAAGGACTGTCGCCGCCACAAAGAGGAGTCGCCTTGTCCGTCCCCTGCCGTGTGCAAGCATCGTGGCACGGGGAAAACGCTGGCGTGGCCTGTCACAGGCATGGCTCTTCCATACTTGGCTTAGATCAGGCGATTGGGGCGGGATTCTTCTCGCTCAACCCGGCCTGTGCTCCCTTCTCTCCTTCGTTTATGCAAGCACGCCCTCTGTTCTCCATGGAAGCGCCTCCGCACACGCAGGAAGACAACGGCCAGGACCTCCTCGCCGATGGAGAAAGCCTCCATCTTCAGTTTACCTCGCGATCTCAGGGCGACGCGAGTCTTCTCCGCAGGGACGATGCTAGGTCTTTGTCGCCGTGAAAGGGGATCTTCGGTGAAGAGTGTAGGGGCTCGGGGATTGGCATTGGTGTTGGCGGAACTAGAGAAGGGTCAGCATCTTGCTTGAAGCTGAAGCGAGGAGCTGCAACAAGAATCATGCTTGAATCCATATCCATCACCATCCAATCTGGCACTGAGAGAGGAGAATACTATGGGTGATGAGAATCTCCAAGCCTATTATCCTCTTGGTGGATCAAGTCAGGAGGTTGTGCCCCGACTTGGGACTGGTCAAAGCGGCATCTCAAGGATAAGATGTCGGCGGATGTTTTGCTATTGAAGATGCAATCCATGTAGGTAAGAATGAAGGTATGATCTTGCATTGTACATCTACTTCCGTACATGTCCCTCGATCTCGCCTTGGGTCCAGCTTCTTGAAGAAGATCAGATTATTGTCATGGAGAACCGATGTAGGAGCAGGGGAAGAGGGAAATGACCCTCCCTGCAAAAGGGTTAACCTGAACTGATGTTGCATCGGTGGTGGTCATCAGGTAGTGTAGGTGTGCTATGTTAACACCGTGGCATGAGATGATGGTCCTGTGAGATACGATGGCGAAGGTGGGGATGAGGAATGTAGTCTATCAATATCATAGGTCTCCAACGAATATTCAATGTGCTCGATGGATTCGTATATCATTATTTTTCCAACGAAATCCCCTTTGATTGCCCCACATATATCAGATCTAAAGGAACCTCAGCTTGGGTTCTATTCCTCCATTCCCAGAGGTTAGGAAGAACCTGGTGTTCAGACTTCACGTGTCAGCAGCCGGCAAGGTTCCACACAACTGACTAATCCAAAGATTGAGTGACATTATTCTATTACAATTACCACTCTACTTCAATATCATTGAGACCGTGCTCCTTTAATCAAATATCCAATACTTTGCTCGTGCATAACCTTAAGAAGAGAACGCATTATTTCATTAACATTTAAACATAGGTTCATAGCATCCTAAAGTTGATTACATCAAAGTTTGAGACACAAATTCCACCATTTGGTCATACAAATAAATTCTCCAAATAACCTTATAAATAGGCCCATAAAACTTAAATATATTTTAAAATTTATAACATCTTGATATGATAAGTTCAAAAATACTAGTTATGATGCTAACATGCCTCAAGACTTATCAATTCACCACTTGAGTTCATTGTGACTACTAAAGGGAACTCTTGGCATCATACATACCCAAGTCAATCAATAAAACCTATTATCATGAATGAACTGTTTTAGGTGTAATCGTCATTAATTTCATCTCTAATCGATAATCATACTTTCATAGTGAGAATACCCATTATAATATAATCAATATATAAATCCAACCATATAGAAAACATTCATGAATCACCAAATATTGTATTGAATGTCAAAATGCTGCAATCTGAGTTGTCGCATGTGTTATCTGCCTTGGTCGACTCTATTAGCAGCTACACAGTGTGTCTCTACTGGGACACGTTGTGTACCCTTCGCGAGGAAGTAGTTTAGTGGCCTGTTACATGATGCCACACGATGTGTCTTCGCAAAGATGTGTCGTGTCTTTATCAATTACCTACAAATTTCAATTACAACCGCCCCTCATTTCAAAAATGAATGCATCCACTTGGGGCAATTATCACTCATCATTTGACACACTTTTCGACCAGAAGAAGTTCCAAAGTAAGAGGAGGGGGAATATGGGGACAAAGGAGAGGTATCTTGGGAAAGAACCTCCATTCTTCACCATTACTTCTCCAAAAGGTGCAATAGAGCTTCTCTTCTCATTCAAGATTCTTGGGAGGGAAGATTATCCGAATTAGAGAAGCTTCAAGGGTGGAATTTCATCCTCTATCTGGAGTTCTACTCCTCTTTACTTCACCTTTGATTCCCTTTGCTTTTTCTTCTCTTTAGCTATGTGAAATTCTGAAAATTCTGCAATGTACTTGTGTTTCTTCATTATGTGCGAGTAACCTTCTTCTTGGGTAGGGGAGAGTAGCTCCCATACCATTACTCATGTGAACTCAGAATTTATATTGAATGTTAATTAATTTTCTTCTCCATGAGTTCTTATGGTGTTTTACTTTTTGTATGCTTGGCCGACCACCTTATATAGATCTTTTATGTTTTCTTGCGCTATTCGGGAGGATTCATGAGGGAGTAAGGAGTAGGTTTCATGGCAACATGCTCTTGACCACGGGAGTGGCTGGATGATGTTGAGGGTTCAAGGTTGTGGTCGAATTTAAGCATAGACATGGAAGTGTTATGCAAAGTTGAGAACCATCTCATGTCACTGGGAGGAGCATGATGATGGAAACCTCCTTGCAGATTAATGGCTTGCTTTAATTTCGTAGTTGCACAGGATGTGATAGTAGTGAAATCTTATGTCCAAGAATTTCTAAAATCTGATTTCAACTTTTAAATTTAAGTCCTTTTGTTGTTTACTTGTCTTTTATCTAATTACAATCAAACTCTATTGTTGTAATCTAACTTAGATTTTTGAGCATAGCTCTTTTGTGCCTAGCTAGCCTATCTCCTTGTTCTTTGACCTTGACTACAATTGGTCTTGTACGCTTGAGGGTGATTGATGACTTGAGACATGTAAGAATTCAAACTCGTTTGCCTTAGGTAATTAACCAGTTTTTGGCGTCGTTGTTGGGGAGCATCGATATTTTAGTTAGAGTACCAGTGCTACTTAAAATTCAAGACTAAGTCATCATTTTCCATGTTTCATATTGTGATGCCTTTTTAGTAGTGTGATTCTCACTTATTTATTGCTTTTTTAGATTGCATGCGTCGCTCTAAGAGGGGTCTTGAGACATCAATATTTCTAGACCTAGAAATTGAGCGAACTTTTGCAGTTGAGGGGGAGAAAGGAAAGGTGATAACTCCACGAACTTGTGTTGCTTTTGATTAAGAGTTGGGATGAGCTGCTAAATGTTTTTCTTACTAAGTATTTCCACCCTAGCAAGACAGCTCAGCTGAGGAACCAAATCACCAACTTCAAGCAACAAGAAGGTGATACACTATGAAACATGGGAGAGATTTAAGGATCTACAACTCTTTTGTCCTCATCATGGTTTGAACAACTGGTTGCTAATTTAAACTTTCTATAATGGGTTATTTTGCAACACCCGTATGAGTATTGATGCCATTGCAAATGGAGCTCCAATGAACAAGTCCTATAGTGAAGCATATGATATCATTGAAGACATGACACTCAAACACAGTCAGTGGAGAACTGAAAGTACAACCAACCCTTCTCTTGCACCATCTCAAGTGAGAAATTTAGTGGGAAGCACACTATAGCAGTAGATATCATTGCATCCAAACTTGATGCTTTGACTCAGAAGTTTGAAAAGTTGACCACTGACTTTGTTCAAGTAGTTGAGAACGTGTGTGAGGCGTGTGGAGAATCTGGTCACAACTCTTCTTCTTGTTTTACACCACAGATGAACACCACAGAGACACCAGAGTAGGTTAATGCAGTAGGCAACTTCAACAATAGATAAACCTACAATCCTGTCTCAAAGACCTATAATCCAAGATGGAGGGACCATCCAAACTTTTCTTATAGGAACAAAAACTCTCAAAACCAACAACAGCAAGGTCAAGCTCAAGAACCTATGAGAAATTTCCAGCCAATGAATTTTAGTTGTCAACAGCCGTTAGGATATAGCCACTACAACAACAGAAACTTCAACCAGCTTCAACAAATGACTCAACCACAACAAAAGTCCAGCTTGGAGAGTCTTCTTGAGACTTTCGTGAGTACATAGATTCAGTTGAATGATGAGTATCAGGTACATGACAACCTCTTGAAGGATTCCATCACATAAATTTCTTCTAAAGTTGATGGGATTGTCACCCATACAAAGATGTTGGAGAACCAGATATATCAATAAGATTTACCCAACCAAGGAGAACTTTCATGTTCTTTGCCCATTCAACTAATTATGAATCCTAAAGAAAGTTGCAAATCCATGACTTTAAGGAGTGGGGCAGTCATAGGAGGGTGTTCACCGCCTTCTAAGAGGAAATCTTAAGAAGTTATTGACACCACTGTGGAGGAGTATGTTGAAACCCAAAGGAAGAAATCTGTTGGAAATCTACATCCAGATGACTCTTCTTACAAGCCTAATGCTCCTTTGTCTCACAGGTTTGCTAATACCAAAGATGATATTAAATTCAACAAGTTTATGGACAACTTGAACAAGCTATATGTGAATCTTCCTTTAGTTGAATTCATAGCTGAGATGCCTTCTTATGCTAAGTTTTTGAAAGACATCCTTACAAAGAAAAGAGAATCCGGTCAATTTGAAATGGTTATGTTATCTAAAAGGCTAAGCTCTATCATCCAGAACAGTATGCCTGAAAAACTAGATGATCAAGGTGCTTCCACTCTCCATTGCAAGATTGGAAATTCAACTTTTGATAAAGGCCTTGTTGATCTTGTGCTAACATCATCTTGATTCCTATTTCTATGTGGCAAAAGCTTGACTTGGGAGAGTTGAAACCAACATCATTGACGATTTAGTTAGTTGATCTCTCAATCAAACATCCTTGAGGGTTGATTGAAGATGTTCTTGTATAGATAAGGAAGTTTTTCATTCCGTGTGATTTTCTAGTCCTAGACATGCAAGAGGATCTAACAAACCCAGTCCTCTTTGGAAGACCATTCCTCCGTACTATGGGTTGTTTTGTTGATGTTAGAGAAGGAAAATTGGCCATCAGAGTTGGAGATGAAGACCTAGTATTCCCTGTCTATGATGCTATGAAAGCACCCACCTCTAAGGAGTATCTTTATCTGATAGATACTATTGATATGCTGCTTGAGGAAGAAAAAAAATTTGTTGAGACTGTTCTTGATGATGTTGAAAGAGAAGATAACAAATAAGACACAAAAGTCACTTTCAATAAGGAGATCTCTGAATCCTTGAAGATTCCAACAAGTGAGGAATAATCAAAGGATAATGAGGAAAGTAATTTCGCTTCTCCATATAAACAAGTAGAATTAAAACCCCTCCCATCGGGGTTGAGGTACGCTTTATTAGACCCAAATTCCACCTCTCCAGTTACCATAAATTCTGAATTGAATGAAAAACAATAGGAAAAACATTGTTGAATGAAATTAGAAGCTAAAAAGATGTAATAGGGTATTCGGTTGATGACCTTAAAGGAATTAACACATATATTTGTATGCATCGTATAGCTTTATAAGAAAATGTCAAACCTTGCATAGATCCTCCAAGAAGATTAAATCAAAATATGATGGAAGTTGTTGAAAGGAAATTTTCAAACTCAAAGATGCAGGAATTATTTATCACATTAGTGTTAGTCCTTGGGTGATCCCTATACATGTTGTGCCCAAGAAGGGAGGAACTATATACTGTAATAAAAGGGGAAAATGACGAATTAATTAAAATAAGAATCATCATTGGATGGTGAATGTGTACTTATTATAGAAAACTAAATAAAGCCACTAGAAAGGACCATTTCCCTTTGCCTTTTATTGACTCAATGTTGGAAAGACCTGCCCATCACTCTTACTTTTGCTATCTTGACACGTATAGTGGGTTCTTCCGAATTCCTATATACCCACCTGATCAAGAAAAGACCACTTTTACATGCACCTATGGGATGTATTCTTATAGGAGGATGACTTTTGAGCTTTGTAATTAATCGACCACCTTTGAAAGGTGTATGCCACCAATATTATGTGATTATTTTGAAAATATTATGGAAATATTTATGGATGACTTTAATGTTTATGGCAACTCTTTTGATGATTGTTTTTTTAATATAAATAAAGTTTTGTAGAGATGTCAACATGTCAACCTCATTCTTAATTGGGAGAAGTGCCATTTTATGGTACAAATAGGGGTTGTACTAGACCATGTCATTTCAAGTAGGGGAATTGAAGCAGACAAGGAAAAATTAGAAGCTATTGAAAAGATGTCGACTCCAACAAACACAAAATAAGTTTGTAGTTTCTTGGGACATGTAGGGTTCTACAGAAGATTCATAAAGGAGTTCTCCAAGATTGCAAAGCCTTTATGTTCCTTTCTATCCAAAGACATTGAGTTTGTATTTGATGATGACTGCCAAACAACACCCACATGTCATACTAACCTAGTGTAAGTCCGATCAGGCCATGATGGTTAGGTGATATGTCCTAATAAGAGGGTAAAATACCCCAAACAACACTCCTCGTGTGCATAAACCTACATTAGCAAATGAGTGCAGGAACCCCTAATCCAACATCATATCTTTTGGGAAATCAAGAAGAGAAAGCTAAAACTTGTTAATAATAGCTATGATTTCATCTTTTGCATCCTTAATAGCTGAAAGTTTTGGCTACAGATTCACTAATTGTTTGGCTTGGTCATCCAAGTTCCACTTAGTGTTGCCTAGTTGACTATTTCATTTAATATGTTACCACCCTTGCTAAACTTAAATTATCTTTCTTGGATGTCTGAGTTGAAATCAAGGCTATGAATATAAACCTGATGATTATGGTTGTTTTGACCTCATTTACATATTTCATTCATTTAATCTATGCATGAGCTTGGCAACTCCTATATTTGTGTTTCTATGCTCTTTTTTCTTGAGAACAAGCAATAGTTCAAGCTGAAGGGGATTTGATATGTGCATTTCATATCTACTTTTTGCACACATTAGCAAACAAATTCAGTTCATTTTGCCTTCTATTTAGCCTCTAATCATACTTAACATGCCATCTTTTAGTTATTTTACTTGTTTCATGATGTTGATCATAGGTACACATCAAAAGTGACAAAATGAAGATAATTCAACCCAATTTTGACCTTAGTTGGATCCCCCATTCATTTGCAGCTGACTCAGAGTTAATCCTAAAGATAGCAAAAGACGCATCATGTCTGATTTAGAACACGGCGTGTAATTTTCTAGAAGGGGCTCGCAAAGCAAAGAACATGTGCTATGTTATTTAACATGTGGGCGTGTAAGTATCTAGAGGCCTTCATCCCCAAACTGTAGAGCAAAAGACACGGTGTTTCCGCATGTTCAAAGCTCAACTTCAAATTTCTGTCAATGAACACGGTCGTGTGTTATTAGCACACGACGTGTGCTATCTACCCAGGTCGACTCCAGTAGTAGCTACACAGCATGTCTCTATTGGAACATGTCATGTACTTATCACTAGGAAGCAGTTTAGCAACCAGTTACACAATGCCACATGATGTGTTTTCATAAAGACACGTCGTGTCTTTATCAATTTTCTACAAATTTCAGTAACAATCGCCCCTCATTTTAAAAATGAGTACAACCACTTGGTGTGGTTATCACTTTTCATTTGAGACAATTTGACCAGAAGAAGTTCCAGATCAAGAGGAGTGAGAATTTGGGGAGAAAGGAGAGGTATCTAGGGAAAGAACCCCCATTCTTCACCATTTCTTCTTCAAAAGGTGCATCAAAGCTTCTCTCCTCATTTAAGCTTCACGGGAGGGAAGATTGTCCGAGTTAGAGTAGCTTCAAGGGTGGAATTTCACCCTCTATCTGGATTTCCACTCCTCTTGACTTCACCATTGGTTACCTTTACTTTTTCTTCTCTTTAGCTATGTGAAATTCTAAAAATTCTGCAATGTACGTGTGCTTATCCATTATGTGCGAGTAGAACCTTCTTCTTGGGCATGGAAGAGTAGATCCCATGCCATTACTCATGTGAACTCGAAATTTATATTGAATGTTAGTTAATTTTCTTCTCCATGAGTTCCTAAGGTGTTTTATTGCTTGTATGCTTGGTTGGCCACCTTTTATACGTGTTTATGCTTCCTTGTGATATTTGGGAGGATGCATGAAGGAGTAAGGCATAGCTCTAATGGCAACATTCTCTTGACCATGGAAATGTCTGGAGAATATTGAGGGTTCAAGATTGTGTTCAAAACTAATCATAGACACAAAAGTGTTATGTGAAGTTGAGAACAATCTCATGTCACTAGGAGGTGCATGATAATGGCAACCTCCTTGAAGATTAATGGCATGCTTTAATTTCATAGTTGCACAGGATGTGATGGTATGGTAGTGAAATATTATGTCCAAGACTTTCTAATATATGATTTCAACTTTTAAATTTAAGTCCTTTTGCTATTTTTTTGTCTTTTAGCTAATTGCAATCAAACTCTACTATTGTAATCTGACTTAGATTGTTGAACATTAGCTCTTTTGCACCTAGATAGCCTCTCTCCCTGTGGTTTGACCTCGACTATAATTGATCCCATACGCTTGTGGGTGATTGACGAGTTGAGACATATAAGAATTAAATTTTTTTGCCTTACGTAATGAACAACTATGCAATGAAGTCAAGAGGAAACAATTTGGATTACTTGATCATATTGTGGTGGTAAATGAAATATCATGAAAGGTGGATAAGATCATATGATTTAGAGAAAACGTCTTTCTTAACTATGATATATCCCTCTCTGATCAACTTGCGTATAGTGTGACTTAGAGTTTCTTTCTAAAATTCCCATTCAAAACCTCATTACTTGTTTGGTTGGTTTGGGCTCAAACCTCGTCATCATACACAAGTCTTAAAAAACTTAATATTTTCATTCATATAAGATGTCCTTAAGCTGACTAACCCAAACACTTCCTCCAATTGGTGTTGTCTTAGACTTCACAAATAATCTTAAAAGATAAAGCATTTAAGCAAGGATTTCTATTTTTTGTGAAAATTTGATCCTTTTTGGATTCACTACAAGAGCAAGAAACATATTCTTTTTAATGATGTGATGCAATCATGATATATTAAGCTCCACAATTAAACTAGATAGATTGTGGATCCTAAAACTTGAAAACAATAAAAACTAAAGAAGATAGAAAATAATGCAAGATAAATTCGTTCAATTACCCCTCTAAGATTGAAATTGACTATGTCCTCATAGTCAAAAGTCAAACTAAAAGGTGGAACGGGGGTACCCAATACTCAAATGGTGGTGGTGGGTGGAATGTTCTTGGCATTATCTATGGATCATGGAGATAGAATGTGTCAGTGAACTGTGAAGGATTACGTGACATGTCTGGTGGTTGGGGGTATCTAGTAAAGTGTCCCTGACTCCTTTAGTGGTCACAGATCAGTTGTTGATGGTACTCAATGCACTGTATGTAATTTTGGATGTTCTTATAGTTCACCAAGAGAAGACGTTTATTGTTGTAGATGGCTTGTCGTTGCTAAAGTAGTTGTCCCTGAACACCCTGAATCTAGAAAAGCAAACCTCAATGGCCTTGGCACCAACCATTTTAGCATTCTCGATGTGGATGGTGCTTGTCGACATGTTGTCATCGTCTTGGTGAAAAAAAGTGAGAGATCAAATAAGATAGGTTGGTGAAAACTTTGGAATCACTCAAACTTTCTTGTAACCATTGATGGACTTCTTCAACTTCAAAATGAGAGGGGAGAGCTTTGGGTGTGACGAGACCACCAATTTCCTCCCCTTTTATAATTGAAGAAGTGTTTGTCCGTGTTGTGTTTGTTCTACTGATATTTTGTTTCAGTGGTATCTACGAAATGCTATATGTGGGTGTATTAATGTCATCCATTGATATTGATGGCTTTGGGTCGTCGATACATTGACCCATGGATTACTTTGTGTTAGTAGTATCAACGTGTTTCAGTGGTATCAGTGGTACCAACTCCATAATTGCCTCATGAGTCGATCGGTCCCACCAACTGTTGGATGTGACGGATCATGAAAATATGTACTGGTTCTATGGGTATGGTCATCTCTGTCAATTTCACCAACATGTGTGTCAATGGTACCTATTTGTGTCATTTTATGACTTCTTTGAGTTGGATTGGTTGGTACCAAGTATCGACGATTGTTTATTGTAGCACTATGATTTTTCTTGAAAGTCATCGGTGCTAACAATGGTGTTTAGTGTGATATGGACATGATTTCTTCTCTCTAAGTCCTTGGCTGATATGGATTTGATGCCACCAAACTACCTATCAGTGGTATTGAAATATGTAGGATTCCCTCTTGACTCCCGAGTGGTTGGTCGGTGCTACCAACCATGGCATCGGTAGAACAAACACTACGAGTTTCTATACATCACCCAAAACACATCAAGGTAGCTTGATTTCATCAACTTAATATCTAATATAACAAATACAAACTATAACTAATGAGAAGAACTAAACAAAAAGTAATAACATAAATTAAAGTGGGTTTCCTCTCTTAAATGCCCATGTTTAATGTCATGGGCTCAACAAGATGCTTATATTCATCATAGGTTGTCATAAGATGGTAGTGAAGACTAATTTGGTAGTTTGAACTCCACTCTATCATCATATATTCCCAGTGTAAAGTAGCCTCTACCCATGGCAATGATCACATCCACCATATCTTGGAACAACCTTCCTAACAACATCTCATATCCTCACGTATCTTGTATATCAATGACAACAAATTCGACATGATAGATAAATATGACAACTTTGATTAAAACATCCTTGCATATCTCATGATGGCCTCAAAATTGACTCGTTCACTACTGTGTTTTCATAGTTGTCATCGTTGGTTTCTTCAATCCCACCTTAAAAAAGGTAGAGAGATACATGAGATTTATGCTCACCCCAGAGTCACATAATGCTTGTTGGGAATGTGTATTGCCGATAGAACAAGGTATGTAGGGTCCTTACTCTTTGTTGGAAGCCTTCTCTGGATCATAGCACTGACCAATTCATCAGCATGCATGATATATGCATCTTTTATCTGTCTTTTATTATTGATAATATCCTATAAAAATCTTCCATATGCAAGAATAGATTTTGTTACCTCCACTTGTAGGATGTTCATGTGGAGCTTTTGAAAATGTCTATGCATTTCTTAAATTACTTTTCCTCCTTTCCTGACTTTAAACTATATGAAAATGGCCCATGAGGATTCCTTGAAAACTTGTTTAGAGAAATCTATGACATATTAGGAATATAATCCCTTAATCTTGCATCAAAGCCACTCCCTAGGACATAATATGCATGTCTCATGTGGATGGGGTGACATGTGGCTGCTCCTTCTCTATTATGGGTGACTTCTTGTCGACTGTGACTGCTCCACTTAGGAGTAGAACCTTCACATGTTCTTGTTGCACAGGCACATCTTCTAGTTCTAGGAGTTCAGACATGGCAACAGTGGAACCTTAGAGTTCCTTTTCTTGCAAATTCGGCATAGATGAAATGTCCTTGTCACTCTTTTTATACTGTATTGACTGAGGTGCATATGTGTGAATAATTCACATATGTTTTACAACCCTGATATTCCTTATAGGATGTGAGAAAATGGGACTTGTAATACATAAACACATTTTGGCTTTGGCCTGTGTTGATTTTGTATCTCCTCAATAACATGCTCTGTTTCCTTGAAAATATATACAAAGTTTACTTGATGATGTTGATCATCTATCTTTGTGTTCCCAGTGAATCCATGCTGAGTGGGATTCTTTATGGATGCCACATTTTCTACTAATTATAAGATTTTGTTTTCTGTACAACAGATTTGAGCCCCTTGGTTTTTTTGTTACTGTTTGGATTGGTCCAATAAAGCCTCATTATGACTCATAAGTTTTCCCAATTTGTCTTAAATCCTATCCATCTTACTAGGACTTCTATCATGCTGATATTGTTGTGAAGGATTATCTTGTTGTTTATGTTTGGGTTATTGAGCTTGTGATGGGTCTTGTTGGAAATTATTTGTATCCTTTCAAGATAAATTAGGATCTCAATACTAGGAATATTCATTGTTGCCCCAATTATTCTGCTTCCGTACATACATAACTCCTCTTCACCTCTGGATGAGGTGCAAAATATATGACCAAGATTTCTTGTGAGTTTATCTATTTTAGATTAAGTTCTATTATCTCACTTGATTTCATAGCACTCTTGATTGTTGTTAGTGATTCTCCCTCCTCACCCTAGGATTGGTTCTTGGCCATGTTCTTCAAGATATCATGACATCTTGTAGACTTGTAATTCAGGAAGAGTCATGCCCCTATACTGTCAAGAGTAATCTTTTCCCCTTTGTGTAGTCCATAATATAATGTCTTCGCTTGACCATATAGATCAATCCCATGATGAGGGACTGTCCTGAGCATGGTTTGAAATCTCTACCAAGCTTCTGATTAAGACTCTTTAGCATGTTTCTTGAATTGTAGAATTTTCCAACCAAATTGTTTGTATTATGTGGTGGAAAATATCCCTCGAAGAAAGCATCTATCATCTCATCCCATGTTTCAATTGACTTTGGGGGTAGGATAATAGTTGTGCCTTGGATTTATTAGACAATGAATATGAGATAAGATTCAGATCACCATGGTTGCAACTTTGTCAAGCTTCAGCATGTCATAGCTCTCCACATGTCATAGCTCTCCACAAAGGTGTTTATATGAGATATAGTATCCTCCAAGATATGCCCGTGGAATGGTTGAGACTTTATTATTGTCACCAGTCCTATGTCAATTTTATAGCTACCAACATTCATTGTCTAGTGTTTCATTGGTCTAAGCTACGTTGTAGCCGAAGATGCCTTTATCTTTTCCCATATTGTTTGTTCTTCAAGAATGTCCTCCCCATGGTCATCACTGTTCAGGTCCATAAGTATAGTTTTCTATTGATCTGGCTGTGGCGGTGGAGTGTGAGTGAGCTTCCCAGCTGAAGCCCCAAACACTCGTCTTGTGTAAGATCTCCTCCTCATCTACACTTGTTGGAGTGGACTCTCTATAATCCATTGTTCAAGTGTGAAGCATGCACTAGTACCTAAAATTAATTTGGATAGTGTGACTCATAGAGTCTAGTAAGATGAAAAAAGAAAACTTTATCAATTATTCTTTGCTACAAAATAAAAATAAAATCTAAATAAAAATAGCCTTGAGTGTCTTCTCACAGCACTCGTAGTGTTGGTGTTTTCATTTCTGCGGCAACAACACCAAAAAATCACAAACCAAAAGTGTGCATGTGAAATGCAATCACATGTGTCATGTAATACAGGCCTATGAGGCCCGAGTGATGAACTTAGGGAAACATTCACTAAATACTACTACTTACATAGACCAAATCAACTAGAAAAGGGTTGGTTGGTTGTTTTATGACTAATAAAAAAGAATTAAACCTAAATTAAATATTTATGATCAAGATAGGATGGATTCCTTAGGAGTAGTGTTTTAACCACGACACACATTGTATTCAAATTTCATTTTCAATAATAATTATTAACTCTTTACTCTAAACTAAAGCCATGTAGAAAGTATTACCCACTCCCGCATCGTAATACACTACATGAATTAAAACAAACTCCACTCTAATAGATGTTTAGGAATTAGTTAGGTGAATTATCTAAATCTCTAGGTTAAACTTTCATAGTCATAAGTCTTCTCCCATGGTGTGATATAGGCTATGTGGATCTATGATTTATTCAATCCCTAATTTCTCTGCCAAAGTAATAAGTTGTCTATTACTTTGTTTATGGTGATCAAGCATAACCAAATCAATAAGGAGATCATACATTCACATCTAAAATATAGAATATATTATCAATTTATATAATTCAAATACAAGCAATATCGAGCTACTTCCGGGCCTCAAGAATATGGGGCTTAGCCCTGTATGATTTTTATCATGATACAAGGAGAGGAAGAGGAAAAAATAGGGTAAAAATAGAAAAAGAATGTGAAAAACCTTGGATAAATCATCTCAGAAATCCCTTCTAGTGGATACATAGTGCACCATTTCAACTACAAATCTCTCCTCCAAAAATGTTTAGAGCATTTGATGTGTGGATATTTCATTCATCTGCTCCTCTCCCAACTTTGTATTCTGCAAGGACATGATAACCATCATATACTCTTTCAGACACACTCCCTTTAGTTCATAATTTGGGATTTGGCTATCATTAATTTGTGGTTTTTGGATCTAATATGATTTTAGATCTGAAATAATTTTGTAGTGTCGATACTACTGATGTGGTTTTGGGGGCACCGAGTCATTGACTGGCTTGACTCTCTCGAACTATGTTAGTACTACTGACATTATGATTCAATAGCATTGAGTTTTTATCCTTGAGTTCTCATACTCCTTGGACGTTGAAGTAAGTACCGATGGCATGCGAGTTTGTGGCATTGAGATAATTATTCACGAGTTCTAATTCTCCTTGATCTTGAGTTGGTAGCATTGAATACTGATTTTGGTAGCATAAATGCCTGTCTTGGTAGAACCGAGATTTCTTTATTTTCCTATTGTATATTTGTGCTTTGTCGGTACCACTGACAGATGTGTCGGTGGTCGAGTTGCTGACACAGTGCACAAATTTCCTAAAATAAGGGGAATACCATAAGTTCAAATTTTAGATAATAAATTAGCATGACTCAGTAGAATTACTAAATGTTTGATGTTATATTGATTCACGGGCTAAGATAGCAAATAATGCATAAATATATGTCAAAATGAGCACATATACAATTAATGATTTAACAACCCCAAACTTAAGTAAATTATTCTTTTTCCCCTTTACCAAAATCTTTTACTTTAGAGCCCTCGTACTAGTTTGATATGTATTAGGATGTTAGTAACCTCCCAATAAAGAGATTTTACCAATAAAACAACTATTTGAGGATTTAGTAAAAGAAATAGGAATAATATACAAAATTTGGGTCTAATTGTACAAATTCTCCAAATTGAAGGATTTAAGTTTAAATAAATCTTCTAGATATTTTCCTAAGGGTATGTAGGGGAAATAGGGTTTCACACACAAAATTTAGTTATTAAATGATAAAAGAATACATTGATATGTTAAAAATAAGCCTTACCTCATTTTGGGTGTTAAAGTTCTTCAAAAGGCAAAATTGACTTTAAATTCAGATTCTTTGGATGCCTATTAGTTTACTTGTCAATTTTCACTTTATTTAGACATTGTTTACTCTTCCAATTTGGATTGGGAAGGAAAGGAATAATAATGTGGTTTCACTTTAGTAAAAATCAGATTTTGGGACTCCTATAAATGGCATCCCATCACGTTGTTATCTAAGTATGTTTGATACATGCCCCACTCTAAGCCATTTGATGTGGGTAGGGAAACTGAGGCATCATCACCTAGCTTGTGTCGTTTTAGAAAAATAGCCGCACAAAACATAGTGTTTTCAAGATTACTCCTTCTCTAGACCATGAAAGTTTGAGTTCCTTTCACTATTGTACTCCAATTTGAATTCCCCATTCAACCATGATATACCCAACACCTAGTTTTCCTTATATTTGTTTTTCCCAATTTGCCTCCCAAGGCTTCTCGGATCTCCGACCCTGGAAGCCCTACCTATGTGTCTTACATATAACTAACCCTACCTATAGTTTTGTCTGATCGCAATAAATCTTTCCAATTGGGTTAATTTCATCTTGTGTCATCATTTTACCTGTTGCCAAACTCAGTTTGCAGTCTATGTTTGTGGTCTAGGCCCTGGATGCTCTGTTCTACTAGAACTCAATTGCTCCATTGGTAAGTCACCATGAACCCTCTCCTTTCTATTTGTCTGGTTGGATTTGCAAACCCTTTCTCACACAAATTTTGCCCAAACTTGATATGCTCCTACTACTGCACACGTCGGCCATGGCATGGTTGTGAAGTGAAGTAGACAAGTCACATGTCAATTACATTTGTGCCCTCACATGCTCTTCTCTCATTTCTTCGACTACATGGGTTAATATGTCTTTTTCCCTACATCTAAATTTATTTGTCACACTAATGTAAGGATATGAATATGACTACTATATCACGACCTAAAGTCCCAATTTGTATCTAAAGGGAGGTTTAGTATTTTTCTATCAAATTGCACCAATAAATCAATAAATAATATGAATATAAATATCATATCTTTTAACTGGAAGCTCCAAAAATTATAAAAAGATTGTTTTAAATTTGTGATATTTACCCTATATTTTGGTATGGTTTTGATCGCCAGATTCATAGTTTCAAAGATTGTATTTCTAGGTTTTCAAGCTATCTTATTCATTTATTGATAATAAAGGGAAAATTTTAATGAATAAAATTTAAAGAGCTTGGATTAGACCAATAATCAGAACCATGAACCTTATATTAGGTTAATGTCAAAAGTCAGACTAGGGTTTTAACAAAGGTTTGGATTTCTAGGGTTTCATCTTTTGTAGAATTAATTTAACCCAAATAATGTACCAAATAATATATGTAGATTTGAGGTGATTTTATACTTGGAAGATTAGAACTTGATCTTTGATTTAATACTCAAACCCAGGTATGTGCATCTACTCTATTTAATTGGGCATAATACACTACAAGAAACATTGTCAATGCCGACATCTTATCCCAGCAGCATAGGTTACGAGCTGGTATAGACTATTTATACCGACACATATAAATGTTGCCGGCATAGAATATATAGCCCGTCATTGTGTAAATGTTGGGTTAGAATCACTTCTATGTAATCCCAAATAAAAAATATAAAAAATATAAGAACCTCCTAGAACTATCCAAGTACGAACTTGTTTACCCACCAGTTTCCGTCCTTTTATCCTTATTATTGTTTAACGGAAGCCAAACTCATGCCCTAATTATAATCACAAAGCAGTAGCGTGAATACTGACCGCCGCACAGCGTGAAGCAGTTTCTTCCTTCTAACCTTCGTAATCAGCCACCTCACGTGAATACTTATCGCCTCACAGACGGGAAGCACTATTCCTCGTCAGCATCCTAATCGGCCTCGTCATGGTATTGTACAATTATCTATTGCTTATTTTCATCACGTTCTCATCAGTCGCCGTATACTATTCTAAAAATTAGCATCTCCTCCCAGTAAGTTTTATAGTCATAAACAATTCTGATCGTTGACTACATATTACCAAGATTACGATATGAACTGAACCAAAGCTAACAGCCATCCGTCTCGTAAGCCAAGTTTGGTTTTATATTGGACATGGAAATGGCGATACTATCAGTTCTCGTAACTCTGTTCATTTTGTATATTTAAGAATACAAGGATGATGCGTACTCATTAAATGGTAAAAATATGATATGGAGTCAAATTTCATTTTTTTATCTTAGATGATACACCTCAATGCAACTTGTGTTTGAAAACATGGAAGATATCGCACAATACTAATAAATTAGAATCTATGGACAGTTTACAATAAGAATCAAATTGAAAACTGAAAGACCAAACATGATTTTCTCTTGTAGATAATATCTTGGGTTATCTTGAACTTTTGAACTCATATATGATCAGATAGTAATGAGAAAACAATTAGGTATATAACAATCTATCAACTTACATGTTTTTCATGAAAACAGAATAAGTACTTAAAAATAAATCAATTTACATATTTTCATGTAATGATTTTAGAACAATATACAATGATTACTCATGAGAATGTCTTTTTATTTTTATCTAACAAAGGTAACACATATTTATGTACAACTTTTGATTTATTTGCTAGTTAAACTTAACCAAATATGGACAAGTCTTGGATGGTGAAACTACGTGCTGGTTTAGAGTATGTCGAAGGGGTGTAGAAATTTTTAGATTTTGCTTTTGAAAATGCATCCAATAGAGGGAGAATCTTGTGCCCATGTGTTAGATGTATAAATGGTAGTTGGAAGTCATGTCTTGTTGTTAGAGATGATCTAAAAATTCATGGCATTATGCAAAGCTACACTTTCTGGACTCTTCATGGGGAAGATCATGATGTGAGTCATGTTGACACAAATATCAATGAAGAGTTAGACATAAATGTTGGAATGAAGGGTATGCTACATGATATTTTTCAAATCCCAGCTGAACATGTGGCAAACTCAAGTACTAAACATGAGAATGATGTTCATGTCCCTCAGTATGTTGATAATTTTCATGAATATATGTGGTATGCTGAGAGATCTTTATATGCTGGTAGTAAGGCTAGAAAACTTTATTTTACATGCCGATTATTCTATATAAAAATTGAAAACAAATGGAGTGACAAATCATTTGATGATCTTTTATCTCTGTTAAAGGAATGCTTTCCCATCGATAGCTTGGCAAGTAACTTTTATGAAATAAGAAAAATGGTTAGTGATCTTGGGTTTGTACAAAATAAGATTGATGCATGTCATAATGATTGTGTATTGTACCACAAAGGAAACTCTAATTTAGAGAGTTACCCAACATGAAATGAATCTAGATGGACTATATTGCCAGGTCAAGCCTTAAAAGATGGTGGGAAAATTGGTTATAAGCAGTTGCGCCATTTTTTATTGATACACAGACTTAAACTAATGTTCCTTTCCCCAAAAATAGTTGTTGATATGGTTTGTCATCATGAAAAGCGATCTAAAGTTGAGGAGATTTGTCATACAGTAGATGCTCAAACTTGGAAGAATTTTGATGAGATCTACCCAGACTTTGAATCTGATCCCCACAACATTTGCCTTGGACTATGTATAGATGGACTAGATCCATATAGACATGGTTCCCATCACAGTATATGGCCAGTTATTTTCGTAATATATAACTTGCCCCCGTGGATGTGTATGAAGCATCCATATTTCATAATGCCTTTCTTGATACCAGGTCCAAGTTCTCCAGGAAATAATCTTGATGTGTATCTAGAGCCACTAATAGACAAGCTTTTAAAACTATGGAATGGAATATAAACTTATGACTCTCATAAAAAGGAGACATTTACACTTTGTGTTGCTTCGATGTGGACAATGTCTAATTTTCCAGCCTATGCAATGCTTTCTCAATGGAGTACAAAAGGGGAATTGGCATGTCCAAATTGTTATGGTGAAACACATTTTCTACTACTACCATATTGCCACAAAACATGCTACATGGGACATAGGCAGTTTCTAGATGAACATCATCTGTACAGAGATCAACCCATGAAATTTGATGGCAGTTGTGAGCGTAGGCCCTCCCCTAAAATCCTTTCTGGTTATGATATCTATGAGCAGGTACAAGATATAAATGTGAAGTTTGGGAAAACCACAACTTACACTATTCCTCATGATGGTACCAATAATTGGCGTAAAAGGTCTATATTTTTTTAATTTTGATATTACAAAACCTTGTTGCTTCGTCATAATCTCGATGTAATGCAAATTGAGAAGAATATTGGAGAGGGTTTGCTTGGAACTTTATTAGGTTTGAAGAAGAAAAATAAGGACACCTTGAATACTCAGTTTGATTTAGAAAGATTAGGGTTGAGGTCTGAGATTTATGCCAAATGCCTTGGTGATAATGGCTATGAGATTCCTTCTACATGTTACAGTATGAGTAAAAAGGAGAAGGAAGCTTTTTGTGCTACTTTAAAAAATATGAAAGTTCCAGATGGCTATTCATCAAATATATCTCAAAATGTCATTGTAAAAGAGCGCAAGATAAATCTTACAGAAAGTCATGATTACCACATACTATTGCAATAGTTACTTCCTATAGCTATCAGGGGAATGTTGCCTAAAAAGGTTTGTGCAACAATTATTAAGTTTTGTAGCTTCTTCAAAGACTTGTGGTCAAAAGATTATTGCCCTGACGATTTTTGTAGGCTGGAAAGGAAAATTGTAGTTGTTTTGTGTAAACTTGAGATAATATTCCCCCTTCTTTTTTTGATATAATGGTACACTTACCTACTCATTTAGCACATGAGGCTCACCTAGGTGGACATGTCCCATACAGATGGATGTATCCATTTGAAAGGTATGTAAATTGTTACTATATATTTTTTATTTATGAAAATAAATATCATGATGGGTAAAATGTCAAATTGTTAGGAACATGTTCAAAATGAAATCATACATAATAAACAAGGCACGGCCAGAGGGGTCAATTGCACAGGGTTATTTAACGGAGGAATGCTTAAACTTTTGCTCAAGATACTTTGAATGAGTTGATTTAGTTTGGAATCATCCTAGAAGAAATAATGACTCGTTTTAAATCAAATCTAACAATCTTTCTAATTGTAGTGATCGTGGTCTGGGAAGATCTAAAAGTTCTATTTTGGATAAAAATGATCTAGAAATTACACATCGATATGTCCTATTCAATAGCAAGGTTGTTGAAATCTTCATTAGGTAAGGAAAAAATAATATTGAGTCTAATATTGGCTTTGGATTTTATATTTCAAACACTAATTATAAATAGCTTTATAGAATATGGACAAGATCATTCAAAATGCAAAAACCAAATGCAAAATCTTGGGAGATCGACACAGCTAAAATTTGAGAATTTCCGATTTGGTTTCAATCTTATGTGAGTGACATAATTCTCTTTAAGTCTTATGTGAGAACATACTTCAATTTTTATTTTTTATTTTTTTGGTCCTTAGTCCAGAAATGCTTATTTGTCAAGTGATATCAAGGCTTTGGCGAGAGGTCCAAACAATGTTGTTAGGCATTATAATGGTTTCCTTGTGAATGATTTCCGATTTCATATTGAATGGAGGTAAGTAAGAAGAAAATTTCAAAATAGTGGAGTTTTTGTGACAGCCAATATTAAAGGATATGCCTCTTCCAAGGATTCAAACCCTAGATAAGGGATGATGGATTACTATGGAGTTCTTCATGATATAATTGAATTGGATTATTTTGGGGATGGTAGCATTGTGTTATTTAAATGTAAGTGGTTTGATACAATGTCAAGGGAAAACAAGGGAATAAAGGATGATGAATTTGGATTTACACTTGTTTTCTCTTCTAAACTCAATTATATAGATGAACCATATGTATTTCCATCTCAACTGGAACAATTTTTCTATGTAGATGATCATGGGGGGAATGGGTTGTTTCTATTCATACAACACCAAGAGATCTATATCATTGACTTGAAGAAGAATGTGATACTTATGAGGTTATCTCCTTCTTTATGAGCATACTAGCAGCTACAATGATACTTACAATGAAGAAAATATAGAGTTAGTGAGGGATGGTGTGCCTGTTGAAGTTATAACCACCATCAACCAAAGCAAGAGACAGATAATGGTTCACGATGTAGATGTATAAGATGAGGCTGAAGCTCTCGATGAAAGTGATAGTGAATAGAGATCACAATATCTTTTGGCTTTATTTTTTTATCTTATGAAACAATCATGTTTATTTCTTTGAACTATAAGGAATGTTAAATAATTCACTTTGCTAGAGAATATTCATATATCAACATGTTTTATTTATGTTAGCAATGAGTTTGAATTACTATAGTTTAATTATTACAACCCATATATAAGTATTACAACATTAAAAAATTGCCTTTCAATTGTATATAAATTTATCGTACTTATTACAGTTTTATTGAATTTTTCTACTTGTTTTTTTATTACTGAAAATATGCATGTGTTGGTAGTATTATGGTAATGGAATGTCACAGTGTAAGACAGTCTCAATCTTATAAGCGACCACGACAAGTTGAGGCTCACATGTAAAAGGAAATCATGATTGGGAGTGAAAGCCACCCTCACCATGAGGAAGAAAATGAACCAACAAGTTAGAAATATAGTATTTCATCGCATATTTCATATTTATATGTTTCTCTTGGATTTATTTTCTTTTATATGTATTTCCAAGTTCAATTGCAAACACAAGGGCATACTAAATCACTTGAAATTTGGGCAAGAGTAGAACCTGCTCATTTAGATTTTAATGAAAAGGGAAGACCAATGGGTCCTCGGAAGAGCCACATTCTTCCCCTTGATTTTTGTGACTGGAGGGCATATAATCCAGCAAACATAGAAAAAGCATGGGATAATATCAAGGTACTTACTTATGTTTATCAAATTTTCATGTATTATAGGTCAATTTGCATAGATACATTAAAAAATTCAATAAATTGTATTTGTAGATTTGTTTCACTACTCAACATCCCAATTGTATACTAAGAATCCTTCAAAAACTTGCTAAGATATGGAGGAGTGTGAAGAGTGAGCTGAAACAAAAGTACTTTGACCCATACTATCCAGATAAAGAAAAATGCCATGAAGCAATTATGGTTGATGATCGAGTGGATCCTCATCAATGGGATGTCTTGGTTGAATTTTGGTTTTCACCAGAAGGAGAGGTATATTTAACTTGTTTTCCCTTTAACTATTATGATATATGTAAATAAACCATTGACTTTTAGTTTTAAAGCAATTATGGAAGAGAAATAAAGTTTCCAGGAGTAAGCAATCACTAAACACAACATGTGGTTCAAAGGATAATGCAAGAAGAATACATGAGGAGGTAATTGTATTTACATTAATGAAAAACTTAGTTAGGATTTTGATATTTATCTATATTGTTACATTCTTTTTTGTAGACCATAAAAAGAAATGAAAAGAGGCCTTCAAGATGTGAACTCTGGAGAATAACTCATTGTCATAAGGATGGAACCCCTTACCACATGATGTACCAATCATTGTATGTTAATTTGATTTTATAATAGTAAATTAAGCAAGAAATAGTTAAGAGTATGATGTTGAATGTTATTTTTGTAGGCAACAACAAATAAATGAGCTCCAAACCCAAGATGCTAATTCAAAAAATGGTCTAGATGACATCCTATCACAGGTTCTACTTGAGAAACCTGGTAGAGTTCTCTCATTGGGACTTGGCTCCACAAGAGCCAAAACTTGGAAGAAGGATCCAACAACTAAAGAATTGGAGCTTGAAGCACAATTTCAAGAGGCTCTTGCACGTGAAGAGAACTTACATACCAAGAATAAAGAATTCCAAGACAAATTCCAACTTCTTGATGAAAAACTTTCTAGACTTGAAGGAGAGCGGATTGATGATGCCAATAATATATAGGTATTTTATTTTTTATACGTTCTCACAAAATTTAATAAACCAATCAATTACATATATGGAACAATATACATTTAAAATATTTTTCCTTGTATTATGGAATATTGTCACATAACAATTTTTCATTCAAATTCATATTTCATTATTCATAGCTTGATTTCAAATTCTGTATAATAGTATTTGATTAGCACTCATGTGATAATAAATTCATGTTTTCTCACTTACATCTAGTTTTATAATTTCTACGATTTATTGAAACTCGTGTTTTTAATTATGTTTCTTATTTTGTAAGAAACAACTATCAATTCTGAAGAAAGTTGAAGCAAGGATGGACTATTTCATATCAAAGGTATCAAGATCTTATTTTGGTTTGCTCAAGACTTTAAAAGAATGTGCATAATATTGTATGGGTGTACTCGTGTTTTATAACACTAAACCATTTTGTGGATGTCCCTGTCTAAACAATTTCAAATGTTAAATGTATGGTACTTTTATTCATCTCAAGAATTTGAATTATGGTTCTTTTAGTACAATTTGTATGTTATGAATACTATAAGAATATGTAGCTGCAATGTGCATGCCCATCTTTTGGTATAATATTGGATGGAATTTGTTTTTTCTTTAGCAACTTTTTGTGTTGTTTCCCAATAATTGGATAATGTGTCAATTGTTGTATATCCTTGATATACTAGAAATTGAAAGAATCTAGCATATTTCCTATCTTGTTTTGAACTACTATATATAAGAAAACTCAATTTTCTAGTATGGACTTCCCATACTTTCTATTAAATAATTATTTTCTAGTGGTTGTAATATCTATACCGGTGCCTTCTCAGTGCTAGCATATATCTAACAAGTTAGCTATTTTGGCGCCAATAATACATATGTTGAAGATGGTACAATTTGTGCCAGAACTATATAAATGACGTCATAGAGGGAATAATGAAAGATAGGAGATAACCCGACACACTTATTCCAACATTTACAAATAGACTCAAAAAATGTTGGTAAAGTTCTATGTTGACATCAGTATAGACAACATTTATTGGACGTTGGTATATCCTATATCGGCATTTATGGGCCTATACCAGCATTTTGTAGGACTTTGGTATAAGCCAATATTGTTGTAGTGATATCATGACCAATATCCTTTTCCCATATGAGGCATTGACTAAATTGTGAACATTCATATCATCTTGTGAATATCGTATTGGTTTGTTAGTGTTGATATGGGAATACCTCTTACCCTAAGATGGTATTCTGGCCCAATCTTGTTAATGATTTGGGTCCTCTGACCCCACTTAATGAAAACTTGATATTCTCACCCTTTGCATGAGAATAATTATACTTTATCTTGCTTTCCATATTTGATGGGTGATTGACTAGTCATAACTATATGTAGTGACACCATATAGGCATTTGGTTTTATTTCCCTTTCATGTTTGATACATAGGAACTGGGTCTTATTCCCTTTCCAGGCATTGGGTCTTATTCCCCTGCCACATATAATATTAGGCATTGGGTTGTATAGCCCTTCCAATGCAGTGGGTTTTTATTCCCCTACAAAATACTAAATTTGTTTGGCACTGAGGTTTTAATCCTCCAGCCATTTGGTATGGAATACATATGGATTCCTACCATACTTTTTAGTATATGCTAGTCATTATTTTTGTCACCATACAACCATTTATTTTTCTATTATTGTTGATGTACATGTATATAGCAAGGCTCCTTTTAATTATCATATCCTTGATAACAAATGCCTCTTCTATTGGACATGTTAAATCTTTTGGAAAAACCTTCTCTTTTGGATATCTTCTTATTGGCATCCCTTCATTCGAATCTTCTTGTATTTAAATATTGCCCAATAATTTTACTACTCATACTCAACATTAGTTGACGTCCTTTCTCTTGTTTTCTTCTCACACGAGGTGTTGTTACAACCCACCCAAAGGTACACAACATGTGGCTCAAGAAGAGGGAGACTTTGCACAAGACTAGTTCCAAGGATGACTTCCAAGATTGGCAGGTTGCTCATCACAATGTGATCTTTCTAGTTAGGATCATATCATGTTAGTTTCCCTAAGTGGCCCCTATTTTAAGTTTCAACAAGAAATTTTATAATAGTTAGATTAAATTTTCATTACCACAAAACTATTCTTCTTTTATCCATCTATTTGAAAAAATATTGTGTGCCCCTTTATTTAAAAATCATTATATATAATCAAGAATGAATGGGCTTCTATGAAATTTATTTTCTTAAATTAAGTAAGGAGTGGTCCCCTCTGAGCCTCACTCCTTACGGGATAGTATCAGAGCATTATTGTGCTCAACAATCTAACTATTTTAAAATTCATCCTTAGAACATTTTCCCTTACATGTTAAACCTATGTTTCAGGAAAACCAACATGTTTAATGACACGGATGCTATCCCCCAGTCCGATGTTTCGGATGGGTTTACTACACCAATAAACCCTCATCTTGCATGCCTATAGATCCCCCTGAAAGAAACAACTTGAGCTCTCAAGACACCCTTGTGACTTAGGGTGTTGTTGACACCACTACTTCGATTGGAATCTCCCTGGAGTAGGAGTTAGCCATGTCGTGACAATTCCTCACCATAATTATGGTGGGAAAGTTGAACACCACCCATGAGTCTGATAAGCTAAAGGAGTACTCACTGACTGACTTCATGAAGATGTTGGGAAATTGGGGCAACAAATAAGGCAGGGGAAATAAGAATTTTAATGCATGATTCCCTAACTAGAAGATCATGTCAACAAAAATGTAACTAAGAGGGAAAGGTTGCACTAGTTATACTTAGTCCTAGAGCAAGTACAACGACAACTCTTGTAGCAACATGCTTCATTCGCAAGTTGCACCTGGATGGTCGGCGGCGGCGGCCGCCTAGTTGATCACCATGAACTGTGGTTGAATGCATCCTCTTAGCGAAGAAAGTTCCTCTCCCCTCTAGAGTAGTCCACGTAGACCACCAAGAACTCCATGTTGTGCTACTAGATCCAATAGGAAGGAGTTGTCCCTTCAAACGTCTGCATCCTAACACTAATTTTCTCTCCCACAATTGTCTTTCACTCTTTGCCCCAACCTTTCAAGGATAGGAATTTCTCGGGATCTATTGGTTACCACAACCAGAGAGGACAACAATTTTCAGAGCTTATTGTTGTGTCTAGGAAGCCCCAGTACCCCTCTATTTATAGGATAGGTAAGTAGTAGGGTTTCTAGTCAATCAGGGAGTCCAAGAGAAGGAATTCAGGAATTTTATAGAAGCTACGAATGGTGAAATGGTTGGTTCACCTATCCAACCGGTCAGTTCACACATGAATTGGTCATTTCATGTCATGAGCTGGTCGATTCATGTGCTTTCTTGCTCTAAATCAAATTGGCATTCAATGTACAATTAATGCAAAATGTGATGTCAACATCAATCCTTGATCCAATCGAATTGATCCTTGAATTGGGCGGTTCATAACATGAATTGGTCATCTCATACCTTGAACCAGTCAGTTCACTTAGTGAACTAGTCAGTTCACTCCATGGTTCAACCATTGATCAACCATTGTTGTTTCCAATTGACTAGACACTCCAACTGATCGGTCAACACTTGAATTGGTTGGTTTAGAGTGCAGACAATCAATTTTGAACCAGTTCTATTTAAATTAAATACTTAAACACTTTAGTAATCAAGTTAAGCATCATTCATGAATAAACTTGTATTCCAAGTGCATCCTCTGTGTGTGACCCTATAGATCCCAGATTACATTGGTGATGAATATCCATAACCAATTTATCACATCAAAAGAAATGAGTGGTATCTAGCAATACATCATTGCTACCCAAGTAATTTGAAAAGATGGAGAACAACTTCAAACTACAATATGTAATCAGCCTTTTTTTGATCACATAGTTTGTTTGTCTCTAATATCTGGATTCAACTCAAGGCATGGAATCGTCATCCTCTTCGACATTCAATCCATGTTCTTTGAACTAGAGTAGACTATCTGAGATGCATGTGAGTTCATATATCACATATTGAATCACGTGAGTATGTCCATAAATTTATCAATCTTTCTTATCAAGTGGCATGGATATCAATCTCTTGTAGGAGGGAAAAATCCCATCTACATCACTCCCCACTCAATCCTTGTGTTTTACAATGCACCCGAGCATCACCTTTATGGAAGACCTTTTTCAAGGTCATGTTGGATGGTGTCTAAGTACATTGAACGACATGTGATGAGTGTAGTGATTTCAGGTCTAAGAACCACTATCACTATAAGAGTTCATTTTGACTATCATACAATGGTTTCCATGTATCACTCTCAGGGTCGATCTACCTAGTACACTGTTCTCTAACAAGTACCTATGTGTCTGGTTTGATATCACATATCATGACTAATGAGATTTTGTCATCAACCAACACACACTCTAGTCTTATGTATTACTGTTGTCTATTTTACTACCATAGTAATATCTGACAAGGGACATAACAAGAATGTATGCACTCTTATCATACATATGATCTCATTGTTCAAGTCCTCAACCTAAAGACATATGTCATCAAATCACATTGTTCTTTAGAAATCTATTATGTTTGTGCCATTGTCTCATGATTGAGACAAACATAATAGACGGATACCTTTATCATTATCAAATTAGATATTAATGCCCATTACAATCATATATGATTGGTTTTATGGGCATACATACCAACAGACTCCCACTTGCACCTAGGTCCAATCACATATAAATCTTATTTTGAGTGATCTTAACATGTCCATCATGTTGTTGGTATGTATGCCTCGAGAGCCAATCATATGATGATTGTAATGTGGCATTAGATACCTTATTTGATTATTATAATAATAAAGGTAAGTTTGTATAATATGTTTGTCTCAACATGAGATAATGAAACATAGGTAGTATATGTCTAAAGAATGATGTTACTCAATGACATATCTCTTTAGGTTGATGACCTGAATAATGAGATCATATGTATGATAAGATTACATACATTCTTGTTATGTCCCTAGCCAGATATCATTGTGGAAGCAAAATAGACAATAGTAATTCATAAGACTAGAGTGTGTGTTGACTGTAGACATAGTCTCATTAGTCATCATATGTGATATCAAGTCAAGCACATAGGTACTTGTTAAGGAACAATGTATCAGATAGACCCTCCATGAGAGTGATACATGGAGACCATAGAATAGTAGTCAGAATCAGCTCTCATAGTGATAGTGGTGATTGTGGTTCTTACACATGAAGTCACTACACTCATCACATGTTGTTTGTTGTATTATGACATCATCCAACATGACCTTGAATAAGGATTTCCATAAAGGTGGTGCTCGGGTGCACTATGACACATGGGGATTAAGTGTGAGTGGTGTAGATGGGATTTGTCCCTCCTACGGGAGATTGATATTCAGGGCCTCTTGATAAGAGAGACTAGGAAATTATGGCCATACACATGTGATTCAATATGTGATGTGTGAACTAAAATGCATCTCAGATAGTCTTCTCTAGTTCAAGGAACATGGATTTTATGTTGAGAGGATGGTGAGTCCATGCCTCGAGCTCAATTTGATTATCAGAGATAAAGGAACTATACTATCATGGTAACATTGATCAAAAATTGTAGGTTGAAGTTTTTCTCTAACTTTCCAAATTACTTGGCTAGCAATGACGTGTTACTAGATGTCGATCTTTGCTTGTGATGTCATAAGTTGGTTATGTACATTCACTGCCAATATAATTTTGGACTTATAGGGTCACATGCATAGGATACACTTGTAATAGGAGTTTATTCATGAATGATGTTTAAATAAATTACTAAAGGTGTTTAGGTATTCAATTAAACAACTGAGGTTCAAAGTTGACTAATTGGACTCTAAATCAACCAATTCAAGTATTGAACTGATCAGTTGGAGTGTCAGGTTAATGGGAATCAACATTTGTTGACCAATGGCTGAACCAGGGTGTGAAATAACCGATTCACATAGTGAACCAACCGGTTCACATGCCTTAACTAACTGGTTCATGGGGTGAACCATCCATTTCATTAGTTAATTCGATTAGATCAACTATTAGTGTTGATGTCATGTTTTGCATTAACCATGCAATGAATACCAATATGATTGAGAATAAGATACTACATGAACTGACTATTTCATGGTATGAACCAATCGGTTCACACACAAACCAACCGGTCAGGTATTCAAATTGACTGGTTCATCATTCGCAAGTTCTAGACTATTCATGAACCCATCCCCTTCGACTCCCACACCATATAGGAACCCTGACCCTAGCCTCTCCTATAAATGGAGGGGTATTGGGGGCTTCTTAGATACAACAATAAGACCTAACAATTATTGTCCTCTCCGGTTGTGGTAACCACTATAGAGCTTGAGCAAGTCCTACTCATTAAAGGGAGGGATAGCAAGGGAGAGATAATTGTGAGACAGTGAATTGGTGTTAGTACACTGACGTTCAAAGGGACAACTCCTTCTTGTTGGCTTTGGTTGAGCAATGTGGAGTTCTCGATGGACCACATGGACTACTCTAGAGGCAAGGAGTTTTCCCGCTAGGAGGACAACGTCAACTGCTATTTGTGGTACCAGACCAGGAGGCCATTGCTAATGACTATTTGAGTGTTGTTGTTGAAGAAGAAGCTCGTTGATACTTGGAGAAGAAGTAAGATACTACAATAAGAGTTGTCACTGGACTTGCTCTAGGACCACGTATAACTCTTATTACCTTCCTTCCTAGATACATTGTTGTTGACATTATCTTTCTTACTAGGGTATCAGTCTTTTAATTTTTTTTTGTTGCCTTATATGTCGCCCTGATTTCCCAACACATGTTTCTATTTTGTTGGTGCTTTTATAACGGATTAGTAACATTTACTTCTAGTCGGTATTTTGCAAGTTTTCACATGTCTTCATTGTATGACTTCTTGTATGTGATGGAAGTGTCATAGTATGTTATCTGAGACTCCTTTGCCTAAATAGTATCTCCATTGTTGTCACAATACTACTACTATGACAACAATGGTTGGAGCCTCCAACAAGTTTATCTCTACGAACTTCTAGATCTAGACAGTACCTTCTCATAACACTAAGATACTCGGCTTCAATTTTAGAATTAGCAACTGCCTCCTGCTCGTATCTTTTCCTGCTAACAATTCTCATTTTAAGGTCAAACACAAATTTAGATTGTGGTCTTCTTTGTCAGTTTGGAATTTTGCATTGGTGTAACCCATTACACCCCATTCTTTCTTATTACCATAACTAAGGAACAAATTATTTTAGTACTTTTCAAGTACTTAAGGATGTTCTTTATGACAGTCCAGTAACTTTCACTGGGACCTGACAAATATTCACTAGTCATGTCTCATGCATACGAGACAATTGTATGAGTACATATACTCTCATCATATCCAATATATATGAGATAATATGATGACTACACAACATTGCATTCATGATAGATCCAATTGGGAATTCACATGGCATCTATCAATGTGTTCATGTTCTTCACAAGAACTGGTACACCAGTCTCCTGAGAGACTAACTCCATGGAACATGGACAAGTTTTGTCTCATTGAGTCATGCATGTTGAACCACTTCAACATCTTGCCAATGTATGTGCTCTTTCTTAGATCAAGAAGCTTTCTAAAACTATATTTATAGATCTCAAATCCTATCACATAGGATGCTTTGCCTAAACCCTTCATAGAGTAGGTACTTTGTAGGTTTTAATATTTGTAGTATAAGGATGTTATTCTCCATCATCATGTGGAATATAAATGTATTCCCACTAAATCTTTTGTAATCACAGATTTCATCTTCACTCGAACTCAAGTCAAACTCTTTAAATATCTTGTCAAATTGAAGATTCTAGCTCTGAGATGCTTGCTTCAATCCACATTTTGACCTTTGTATCTTACAAAATTTATTTGAGATATTGGATTTATAAAACCTTTAAGTTGTGTCACATACACATACTCATAATTATTCCTTATTAAGGAATGTGTTTTAACAACTATTTTTCCAAATATCATAGTCATACTAAGATGGAATGGCAAGCTTTATACTGATGGATTTAACCATGGAAACTGGTGAAAATATTTACGCATGTTCAACACGTTGAACTTGTTTGAAACTATTTGAAACCAATATACTCTTCCATGTTGGTCTTTTCCCTGAAGATGCAATTTTGGGTTTTACCCCTTCAGGTGGTTCCACCAAGATCATACCTTGTTGGTGTACATGGAGTCCATTTTTTATCCTAAGGCCTCAAGCCATTTCTCAAACTCTAGTCCCTCAATAGAATCTAGGTATATTGTTGACTCATGTCTGTGGTAAACTTATTGTCTTATTGAGTTATAAAATATCATAATCTTTTAAGCTTAAGGTGTGTTGTAGTAGAAATATGAGGTATTGTATTACATAACAAATTTGAGATTCCACAAAAGTTTGTGATTTTCATTGTTCCGATTGAACCCCTTTAGGTTCAATGTTTTCTTGTTTGTATCAAACATTTCAAGTTCTACTTTTCCTCCTATTAATTCCTTTGGAATTAAATTGCTTATAGGAATATAGCCATCATGGAAACAAAACATTTTTTCGGATTGGAATCTAGAAGTAGTATTCAACAAAATAGTATTTATGTGGTTCGTGGACAAATATTTTTAAGAAACTATTTTCTTACATAAGATTTAAATCCTAATCTTTGTAAATGACATATCGTGACACTTCCAATTCCATATCTCATATGGTGTCTTTTGAACCATTTTAGATGGTACATTGTTTAGTGTAATGCATGTTCCCAAAAGGAAATTAGAAGATTAGCTAAATTTATTGATAATCACACCATGACAAACAGGATGTGATTCCTTCTTTCTGTTGCATCATCATGATACATTATCATTATGTTTTAGGTGGAGTTTATGACACACAAATGTGGTCTCCCAGAAGGTTCTCAAACTCTTGGTTCAAACTATTTTTCATATCGAAATGTTTTAATACTTCACTCATGATCTCCTTGAAAATTTAAAGAGAATCATACTTGTATTTCATTAAATACAAACTACCATATCTAATGAGATCATCACCAAATATAATGAGGTACTAATAACCACCTTTAACATTTATTCTAAAAGGTATATTTACATCAGTATGTATGAGCCCTAATAGAATAGTTTCTCTCCCACTACATCTAGTGAAGATGTTTTTGTCATATATCTCAATAAATAAGACTTGCATGTCTCTATTGGTTCAATAACCAAAAGATTATGAAAAGTGAGGTCGCGGCAGATGGAGGCAGTGGGGGCTAGCAGCGCGCTAGGGTTTGGCGGCACGCTAGGGTTAGAGAAGATACCTGGGAGGTAGGAGGACGAAGGCGACCCAAGGGGGAGAGGGGAAACTCCACCCGCTGGGGAATATCGGAATTCATTTCCAATATGCGAATAGAAGTTCACAGAAAAGCATGGTGCAGGGCGGAGTTGGGCAACACGACTCGGCCATGGAAATCAAAACCAATGGAAACGCCTTTCCATCGCTAGGAAATGGAACAGGAACGGACACAAAGAACCAAATGACAACCACATCTAATGGAGAACCTCGCCAGCAAAACCAGCAGATGCACTACAAAATAGAAGTGATGGGAAACCAAGACAGTGACCATGGATACATCCATATTGATGAGGAAAAAACTAGAATCAAGCTTTAAAAGGACGAAATCATCATCTCGGAAGCAGAGGGATTCCCAGAGTTCAACCTAAAGGCTAAAGCATGAAAGAAACTACTGAAACCATGACAGTTCGTCGTGGTTGTGAAGTTGATCAGACGGGAGATCATCTATATGACACTATGTGATAAGATATGAATCATGTAGGCTCCAAACGGAGGATCGACTTGGATAACGAATACTTCTTTGTGCAACTCCAAAAGATGGATGACTACCTAAAGGCTCTCATAGGAGAACCATGGCCTTTGTTTGGGTCCTATCTGATGGTGCAAAGGTGGAGTCTGAGATTCTCTCCGGACAAGGCACACCCAGAAAGCTTTATAGCTTGGGTCAGAATCCCTAACTTGCCCATCCATCTCTACCACGATACGCTCCTTGAGGAAATAGGCAACAACATTGGGCAGACGATTAAAGTGAACTCTAACACTACTTACCAGAGGAGAGGGAAATTCACCAGAATAGTGGTTGAATTGAAGTCTGGGAAGCTGCTAGTACCCGCTATAATGGCGGAGGGGAGGAGATTAATGGTACAATATGAAAGTATACCTTTCATCTGTCTGAGGTGCAGTCACCCAGGCCGCATGGAGATAGAATGCATGGTATTACCTCAGGAACCCCCCAACTTAACGAGAATAGGGGCGGGGAAGAAACACCAATCACAGTAGATTCAAAAGAAAGAATGGAGGCATTTGCTGATACAATACATGCACAACCAACTGTAAGGAAACCGTGGAGGAAACCTCAGGAGAACCTGAAGAAGAATGATCACAACCGTAACAGGTTCCAACAACTAGAGGATTCATAAGTTGAGGAGGTAGAGGCAGTGGGCGGTGAGGATCATGGAGACATTGAAGTTATGGTAGAACGAATTGCAAGAATTGACTGGAGTGCCAGGAAGCAAAAGACAAGACATGAAAAAAAGGCATAGAGTACCAAGCAACGCACACCTCTTGGCGAGTCAAACCAATCTAACCAGAATAATAGACAGGAGAAGTCCACTGAAGGAGGAAATACAGGAAGCAAAGGGAAAGAGAATGCTCACTCCACTGTTGTGTTGATGGGCGATGAAGTCATGGAGGGAAACACTGGTAACTCAAATACTTTAGAGATCGTGCATATACGACCATTCTCTGTTGGGGCATCAGAAACATCCTTCTCCTTCTCGGGAAGAGGGAGTGTGGGAATCCATCTCAGAAATAGGAAAATTATAGCCCAATCAATGTCGTTTGAACCTGGCTCAAAGAAACGAGGCAGGAAAGGAATGAAGGACATCCTAGCTGAAGGAAGTGAAGTAGAAAGAGGACCCCACCCAAACCCCTTCAAATGATCATTTTAATCTAGAATGTCCCAGGTATCTGTCACAAAGATACCCAAATAGCTGTCCGAGAACTAGTCATGAAGTACCAAACTACAATCATGGCAGTAATTGAGCCTCGCACGAGTGGGAGGCAAGCGGACATCATAATAAAAAAAACTCAGATTCCCTCGATCCCATAGGGTCGAAGCTATTTGATACTCAGGGGGGATTTTGGTTTTATGGAATGACCAAGCTCTGGACCTAGAGATCATCCTTAGCCATCGATGGTTTGTCCATTGTCAGGCAAACAACAATGTACTCATCACCTTTGTATACAGAAGCACTACTCGCCACGGTAGACGGCTATTATGGAACAGATTGGGCAATATTGCCCAGATGGTAGGGGAACCATGGATGGTCCTGGGGGACTTCAACGCCCACCTAACACCAGATGAGAAATCGAGAGGGCTAGGCCTCGATCGGAGAAGCTGTGAGGACTTCAGCGATGCCATGGCATCATGTCAGCTGGTGGAGATGGAGGCCAGTGGACCACATATGACTTTTCGAAGAGGCCTCTTGTAGGAAAAACTCAACAGAGTGCTTGGTAATCTAAACTAGCTAGAGCCCTTTCCTAGAAGTAGGGTGGAGGTGGTGGAGTGACTCAACTCAGACCATGCTCCGCTTCTAGTGGCGCTGGACGAGTAAACACGACAGCAAAGGAAACAAAATCGAATCAACACTCATGCAAGCTGGCAACAGATGCAAGGATTCCACGACCTCCTATCCTCCGAATGGCAGAACCAAATGGATTTTACTGAAGCAGCTCACCATTTCCTTAGCAAAGCAGAGAGGTGGCACACAATAGAAAATTGAAAAAAATCTGAGGACCAAAAGAGCACTCCAGACCCACCTCCTCCTCGCCCAAGAACATCTGTCCCATGTGTATGATCCTCAGGTAGAAAACATCATGTTTGATCTCCAATACAAGCTTAACAAAGTGTTGAAACAAGAAGAACTCGATCGACAGCTGAAAGCTCACTGCGAGTGGCTGCAATCGGGCGATAAAAATTCTAAGTTCTTTCATGCCTCTGTTAAAGAAAGAAGATGGAAGAACAAGATCTCGAGACTGAGAGGGGATGACAGAGAATGGATAATTGATTATGCCCAAATCTGAGCTCTAGTCATGAATCATTTCGCCAAGCTCTTTACAGAAGATTGCCCAGCTGAAAGGCATCAATGGTGCGAGGAATACACCAGAACCTTCCCTAAGCTTACTGCTGAACAGTACCAGAACATGGGGAGAAACCCAGACCAACTAGAAGTGCAGAAGGTGCTATTCTCCATGGCTAAGTTCAAAGCTCCTGGACCGGATGGAATTGACGCTAACTTCTTGCAAAATAATTGGGAAACTATTAAACTGTCATTACTTGCGTTTGTGCAAAATGTATTTGTAGGTGGTCAGTGGAACCATGAAGTGGCCAACGCCTTGATGGTGCTCATTATGAATATGAATAAACCTGAGTCATGTGCCCAGCTACGCCCCATCTCACTGAATAACGTTTGTATGAAATTTGTAATGAAGATTATAGTTACACGACTGAAGCCCTTTCTCAATAACTAAATTTCACCAGCTCAATCGAGCTTTGTCCCAGGGAGGAGAATAAGAGACAATATGACACTAGTTCAAGAATTAATCCATTCAATGGAGAAAATGTGCACCAAACATCACACCATGGCCATAAAAATTGATTTAGCTAAAGCCTATGATAGGATGAGTTGGGAGTTTATCTCAGACACCCTCTGACGAACGGACATGCCAAAAAACCTGATCAATATAATCATGGAGGTCATATCAGCATGCATAATGACAATTCTCTGGGAGGGAGAGGAGACAGAAGTGTTTCATCCTACTAGAGGAGTCAGACAAGGGGATCCATTATCCCCCTACGTCTTTGTTCTATGTCTATAGAGACTAAGCCAAGCTATAATAGCTGTTGTTCAAGAGGGGAAGTGGGAGCTGACAAATTTTAATAAAGGAAGGACCAAAGTATCGCATGTTTGTTTTGCCGATGACATAGTACTATTCTGGGAGGCTTCTTCATGCCAAGAAAGGGAGATCCTCAGATGTCTCAAGGAGTTCGAACGGGCATTCGGACAGCAATTGGCAAAGGATAAGTCCAGTGTCTTCTATAGCAAAGGAACACCACAATCTCTATGAAGACAAATTAGCATGAGACTAGGGATGGCTGAAACAAGAGAGATCAGCAGACACTTGGGAGTTCCCATCATTCACAAGAGGAAGATGAAGTCTCTATACCTATCAACTACCATAGTGATTGAGAACAAGATATCCGGTTGGGTAGCTAAGAGTCTATCCCTAGCAGGAAGGACAACACTAGCCAAGGTTGTTCTAACCAACTCAGCCACGTACCTGATGCAAACAGCCTCCCTTCCTCTGTCGATCTGTGATAGAATAGACCAGCTTATTTGTAGGTTCGTGTGGACTGGAGATAGCAGATCGAGAGGAATTCTACTTGTAGCATGGGCCAAAGTCATAGCTCCGATCGCTGATGGGGGTATGGGCATCAAATGCGCCAGAGAGCATAATAGCTATATGTTAATGAAACTAGCCTGGGGGTTCATTAATCAGAGACCATGCTTGTGGGTTAACATGATGGAAGACAAATACAGGAGAGGCCTGGTGTATGCAACGCATGGCTCCATAGTTTGGAGAGCAATCGGAACCCGTATGGCAGAGGTCTACGCAAATTCGAGGAGAACACTGGGGAATGGACCGACAATGAACGCCTGGACTGACAACTGGGTGAGAGGCGGATGTCAACCTATTCTCAAGGTAGGGAGAAGTGTTCCCGGATCCTTGGAGGATATGAAGGTGTGCAGCATGGTTACGGACCAGGGGAGTTGGGATCACGACTTCTTAATAGAGTGGTTCTCACAGGAAACAGTAGAGAACATCCTTCTGACGGGACCACTGTGACTGGAGTGCGGAGATGACGGGTGGTGCTGGTTAAGAGGACCTTAGGGCTGCTTCACCACCGAAAGTGCCTACGAAGATCTCATCATGGTGAGAGCAGAAGCTTCCCCAGGAGACTGGAATATCATTTCTATTGCAAAGGTCCCCCAATGAGTATGAACCTTCGGTTGGCTCATGGGACACAATAGACTTGTGACAAACCTCCTTCGATACAGGAGAGGGATGACTACATTGGAGGCTTACAAACGATGTGGGGAGGAGGACTCTGTCCTTCATGGCCTTCGGGATTGGAAAATTAGTAAAGAAATGTGGGAACTTGTCTCCTCGCATCTGGGTGACAAATTCTTAAAGAAGAATGATATTCGGAAGTGGATGAACTACAATCTCAAGAAACCAGGCGGCAACCATGGGTGGCGAGCTACATTCCAAATTGCAAGCTAGATCCTGTGGAAGAGCAGAAATGAATCTATCTTTGAAAATAAAAAGCCCTCAGTAGAGCTGATAACTATAAGAATTAACCTCGAGGTGCAGGCCTGCAACCATGCGCTCGACAGTGAGACACTGAACTCCCCGACTACACTACACAATTCACAAAGAGCACCAGTGGTACCGAAAAAAGGGCATAGGCTTAATGTGGATGTGGCGGTGGACAAGGCAAAGGAGAGGATATGTACAAGCTGGATTCTCCATGATCAGCTTGGTGCATGGCTAAACGGCGGGGCCTATACCATGAGGGGCAAAGATGCACTTGATGGAGAAATGCAAGCCAATTCTAAAGGACTGGATGCAATATTTGAACTACAACAACAAGCTAGTTGCATCATCATTGACTCGCAACTCTGCTACAAAATCATCAAGAATGAGATGAGTACGACAGCATATTTGATTACACTGAAATGAACCATTGAGGAAAAAATGAAATTGAACAAGGAACCTATCCTCTGCCACTATAGTCGAGAGTATAACAATATGGCAGACACTCTGGCCAAATGTTTCTTGAAACAACCTGCTTCGAATATTAGACTCCCTTATTGCCCTGAATCCCTCAAGAATGTATACATTATTGAACGATATTCAAACCCTCTACCATGGCAATGTAATGGAGAGGGAATGGAGAGTATGCGCACATGTAGCCCAACTATTTGATTGTTAAGCTGGTGGTTCGCCAAAAAAAAACCAAAAGATTCTAGATGACCATCATATGGATTATAGAATGCATTTCTCATTTATGCACTCTAGATGACAATGTTATAGGTATTCATTATTCGAGTCATTGAGTCATCTGATATATATAACTATCTCTAGAACTATCAATTATAAACCATGATACATTGGGCCACTTCATAAAAGATCTGATCTTTGAGAGGAAAATGTCAAATATAATATTCTTGTTTGTACAAGATACATGATGTCTTCATTAATGGCAGGTACATAATATCAATTCACTAATTGTAAAACATGTTCATTACATGAATGATATATTCCTATCGTGGTGGCAGAAACTTTTTCTCTACTCAATTCTAGGTTACTTCTTCTCAGGTCTTAAAGTGAAGATCTCTATCTTTTTCTTCTTCCTTTTGAGTTTTAAGTGCAAAGGATAGATTCCTTTTGCATTTACCTTTCTCCTCATTTTGAGTGTAGAATATTTTGACGTCATATTAGCCTAAGAACTCTTCTTGGCCTTGCCCTTATCATTGGACTTCACTCTAGATCATCATCATAGGTTTGTCATTCTTCATTCTTTTGTTGACATTTATCAACATGTCAAGTAATTCTGATAGCAGTTTAGCCAAGTTACTCAAGTAGTCACACTTGATAAACTAGATATATGATTTAGGAAACGATTATAGAACCATATATGTGGCCAACTCTTGGTTCAAAGGGAATCCCAATTTGTCTAGATGTTCCATATGGCCAATCATATTGAGCACATAAATCTCTACTGGATCTCCTTCTATCATCTTACAAACAAAGAGCACCTTTGAAACATTGTACCTTTCTTGCTTTGCGTGATTCTAGTTTATATTCTTAAGATGTGTGACCATATTAAGAAACCCCATGTTTTCAAGTTGATCATGTAACTCCTAGTTTATGCAACATAGCATAAGGTGCTTTATGTCCAAGGCATAGTTGGAATGCTTCCAATAAGCATCCACCTCAGCCCTAGGGGCATCAGGAGCATGTTCCTCTGACATTGGTGTCTCCAAGACATAGAGCTTTCTCATCATTGAGAACCCTTCTTAAAATCCAAAACCAATAGTTTCTCCCATTTAGTTTCTTCTTCTTAAGAACTAATTTTGACATTTTTTACTACAAAAGAAAATTGCAATTTATCAAAACACTTTTGATTAATTTGATTTGATAATATAGATGAGATTAATAAGGCCTTTCATTTATTATTGCTCCCATCATTTTTCTCAAATTGATAGCCCTCACTACCAATTCATAAGACTATAACGTACAACCCTTATAGTGAGCCAAGATCCATATTTCATCAAATCAAGAGTCATCTTTGGTTGATTTCTCACGACTTGACTATTTAGGTAGACAACATTTGTCAATTTCATCACATGCAACTCTTGGATAGATGGTGTGCACAAGTCTTTGTCACAAAGTGTATGTGTGCTTTTAGGTACTTAATCTCATTAAGATCACCTAGTTAAGCCTAAACCAAAAGCCAACATGATACAATATGCACTCTACTTAGGCAGATCTACATATCTACCATCACACTTTTCGAGATGGATAGCGCACCATGCTTTAGTGTAACCTACACTTAGTCTATCATGTTTTTGATATGTGTTTCTTATGGAAAGCATCTAAGATTTAATATTATATTGAGGTATTTTATATAAATACATATACATATCAAATCACCACATGCTATAACCACAATGAAAACATGCAATTAAAACACACACGTGATGGTTATGGTCGTTCAATTGTAATTCCTTGGAGAAACAAGGAATTACTACCACCTAAGGTCCACATAATATGCAAAAACCTTTAGTTGATGAAGATCTGTGTTGGAATCAGTCTAGGATGATCGCCTTAACTCTTAAAATGATCAGGTCACCTCTTGTTCAGTCTTCTGGTCACTTGAAATGGTCATCTAGTCTCGGATTCAAGAGACATATGGACACCTCTAGCTGATCAGTTGGGCCACCAGTCGATCGGTTAGTCATGTCGTCTTGCTTCCTTCATCCTCCAACCAATCAGTTTGTCCTTCAAGTCAGTCAGTTTGTCTTGGTGAAGAACGTCTTCTCATGATGAAACATAAATTAAAACTATCATATTCCATATTACATTGTAGAAGAGAAAACCTCAAGTTACATTTGAGGGGAAATAGAAAGGTGTGCATTAAGTTACATTTGGAAAGGAGGAGAGAGGTTAGGTATGTAAACCAAGTATTAATAGGAAATAAACCCAAGAACAAAAATTCAAGGGCTATACACCATAAAGATGCTTCCAATCACCATCAAAATGATTATAAGGCGACACATATAATTTGCATATATATCATATCATATATAACTATATATTAGTTTTTGGAATTGTATGTGGTATTTAATTAGATATGCACATTAACTAGTTTAATATTCAAATAATATGAAATAAAATAAATATTATCTTATCAATTTAAATCTAGATACACTGTAAATTGACGTGCATCTTATACCACTATTGGGAAATTGAGGCAACAGATAAGGCAACAGAAACAAAAAAATTTATGTCTAATTCCCTAACTAGCAGATCATGTCAACAATAATGTATCTAGGAAGGAAAGGTTAGAGTTATACCTAGTCTTGGAGCAAGTCCAGCAACAACTCTAATAGCAGTGTGTATCTTTTGCAAGTCGCACCTGGCTGTCAACAACAGCCTCACGGTTGATCACCATAGACTGTGGTTGAATGCGTCCTCCTAGAAAGGCAAGTGCCTCTCACCTCTAGAGAAGTTCACGCAAACCACTGGGAACTCCACATTGTGCTACCGGAGCCAATGGGAAGGATTTGTCCCTTGGAATGTCAACATGCTAGAGATGATTCACTCTCTCACAATTGTCTCACCCTTGTTTTCCCTACCTTTGACGGGTAGGACTTGCTCATGCTCTCTTGGTTACCACAACCAGAGGGGACAACAATTTTCTAAGCTTATTGTTGTGTCTTTGAAGCCCCCGGTACCCCTCTATTTATAGGAGAGGCCAAGGTCAGGGTTTCCAGCCAATCTAGGAGTCGAAGAGATGGAATTCATGAATATTCTGGAGTCTACAAATGATGAATCGATCGGTTCACCTATACAACTGGTTGGTTCTGTTGGATCTAGGGCTCTAGAGGGGGGTGAATCGAGCTTTAAAATTCTCACAAGAAAAGTTAGACCTTCAAGTTATATCAATTGAAACCAAATGATTAAGGTCAATTTGAGGTCCTATCTAAGCAAGCATAGCAAGGATGAGAGAAAATGAAACATGCACTTAGATAAGGTGGTTTATAGTGGTTCCAATCTCCAAACTAGGAGATAGTCAATCCACTACCTAAAGAGGTCAACCTCTAGGATTTTGCAATCCTTGTATACTTATATTCCATCGTAAGAGATACAAGGAGACCACCATATATCCAAGGACTAACCTATGTAAGACAAGAGTCTTTCACTTACACAAGGACTTATTCACTTGATCAAGATGTCTTCATCCTTCAACAAGGACTTACCCACACTTGCATCAAGTCATTGGCCTTGAAGGAATTACCCACTCTTCTTGAATCATGGCCTTACCCTTCTCCTTCACCTGGAGAAGATCTTCACCTCTTCTTCCATCTTGAAGAAGATTAGCAATAGCTTCACCTTCACTTAGAGTACCTTACTTCAACCTTTGTTCTTTGAGAAAGGGGGTTGTAAAGATGAAAGGAATGAGATATTTACAAGCACATGGAGGTAGCTCTCTTACAACATGGTTAACTCACTCATAATCATTAAATTCTTTGTAAATGAGAGAGAGAAAGGGGCTCAAAGGGTTTCAAAACACTAAACTATGGCAAGGACTTAGAATAGCAAGAATGAGGAAACTTGGAATGAACTCCAAGGGGTCTTGTTTATAGCTGGGGGTGTTCCTTTGAGTGTGGGATCACTTAAGAATGAAAAATAATCATTTTACAACTTGTAATAGATCTATTTTCATTCACAACAACTCTCCAATGATTATAATTACTTTTTCTATATTTTTTGCACAGTATATTCAGTCAAGTTTCAATAAAGATAACCAAGAAAAATCAATTTTCAAACTATTGATTGAGTTTGTTCTGGAAAACTCAACCGATGAGTCAAAATCAGTTTTGCTTAGTTGATCGATCGATTGAGTTCTGTGAGTGTGCAACTCGACAGATTGTTCATTTAAGAAAACCCATCACTGGATCGCTCGAGTTTCCAACTTGACCGATAAATAGCCTGTGACAAATTTTTCAATTTGACTTATGAGTAACCAAACGTTGGAATTAAGTGTTCCTGATTTTTTCTCATCTTAGTTACAAGTCATATCATAAATACAAGTGATTATAAAATTAATCTAAGGTGATTTGGTGTGATTTCCCAAAAGGCACACTTGCATTGCTTTTGACTTGAACTTGAACAAGCTAGGGCTTGTGTAATTTGATCTTTTTCATGTACCTAAAGCCTAAAATCAATCTTGAACAATCATATTAGATACATAGGAATGGAATGGTTAAGTCATTATCAAAATATGGACAATGTATAACTATCAAGTCAACATTCTCCCCCTTTTTGACAGTGACAAACCATTCCTCAATCATATTGAAAAGTATATGTAAATTTATACCTTTGTCTTGTGAATTGTAGGGGGATTCATGATTTTAACAAAGTGAATTGCTCCCCCCCAATCTATGCTTACTCTTACCTACATAGTTAGTCTTTCTACACAAAACAATATAACATGTATACTATATGGTCCTTTAGTAAGTCACATGATAAAGCATATAATGAACAAGAAAAGGATCACATAGACAATAAAAGCAATATGGTTGAGCTTTGAAACATTGAACTTATCTCCCCCTTTTGACATTATCAAAAAATAAGGGGGTAGAAGAATAAAAAAATAGGTCTTCTCCAAGCACAACCAAAATATACATCCACAAGATAAAACATGCAATCTCAAAGCACACACCAAACAGAGATGAGAGAGAAACAAGCAATCTAAGTCATAATCAAAATATGGGAAAATGGCACCAACTCTCGAGATATAGTAAATCAACGACTAAGCATACATATGATTAAATTTACAACACAGAAAGAATGTCCTCAGAAACAACTACAAATCAAAACGATCAAAGCAACATGATGGTGAAAATAGTACATCTCAGATAATGTGCCCAGATGTTTTTAGTACAAAATAGTCTTGAAAGATATATATGTTCAACATCTATAGACTAAAAACTAAAACATATAAATAGTTAGGTCATCTATGTCCACGGCATCAACATCATCAGTAGAGGCTCCTGGCTCATAGTCATCATCTCTGTTTGAAGGTGTAGTAGAGACAGGAACATCACCTTCATCACAAGAACCATCAACAGAGCCATCAGAACCATCATCACCATCATCCTCAGATGCCTCCTCCACAGCAACTTCATCATCATCCTGATCTGGAATCTCCTCGTCAATAGAGGAACCGAAACTACGACCGGGCCACCTGGCATTCTGCTCAGCCCAAGACATACCAAGGTCATGTAACTCCTGGTCTTGAGGATAAGGAGTAGAAGTGCCAAGTCCTACAAGTAGGATAGCTATAGGACCAATAGGTAGAAGTTGCACAGGAGGGGAATATTCACCAACAAAAGAGGGTGTAGTTGTGGAAGCAGCAGGTGGATGGGCAGGGTAAAAGTGATTATATGCATAGGATGCATAATCGCCTCCTAGATAGGGTAGGTAGGCAGGGTAAGGGTGTGCAAATGAGAGGTTCATGGTATACATGATGGAACAGAGATCTTGATGCATTTTCTCCTAAACCTGAAGGTTATGCACATGTCAAGGCATCATGTAACCCATAATAGTTTCATTATATACATGGAAATAGGTGCGGGTAGGTCAGGATGGATGAGGTGGTGGAGGTCCCCGAGTGGAGATGGAGGCTCCAAGTGTGGTAGAGTAAGGGTAGGAACACTCATATGAAGTTTGGTCTCACTAATGCAAACCCCTTTCAAGGCAAGTGATTTGCCAGTGGCAGTCTGAAAAAGACCACAAATCAGGGTTGGGTAGGAAGGATGGGTGACATGGGTGTTCTTAGCTTAGTCAAAGCACATCATGTGGTGGAGAACATATCTAGCCCACTTGACTCTGATGTTCTTCAAGATACAGAACATAATCACCGTAGTGTTCTCTGTAATTATAGTTTCGTTTTGCTTTGGGTGAATATTGCAGTTGACCACTAGGGCGAGTATGTGGTTCTTGAGATCTAAGGCTGAGGAGGGAAGGGTATATTTCTTCATATAGGTAAACTAAATCTTCTTCAAGAAGTTATGGATGTCCAAAAGAGTGAGATTATATTTCTTATAGAAGGCCTTAGGGTCTAGGAGGTGAAAATACTCAGGGTAATCCTTCCTCCATGTATCAGTCACCTTAGTACCAGAAAAAGATATTCAAGGTATCCTCAGAGACTTTGAATTTCTTCCCAGCTATCATGGAAGTAAGGACTACTTGAGAATTAGGCAGGGGTACAAGAGTGTCGTAATTCCATTGCAAACTTGCATAGAATTAGTGAACGTCTTTGGTTCTTGTGATGGAATTGTGGTAGCACACACATTCAACACTCAAGGCAGAGAGGTGGTGGTTGTACAACTCATATACTTAATCAATAACCTTTTGACTACGTGGGCTTAGCTCAAATAGGGTACGAAAAGGAAAGGGGTTCCTATGAAGGAGCTCCTTGTACCTATTTAGAGCATCATTAGAAACACATAAGGTATCATCAAAGGGTATAAGGTGGGAGTTTGACGAGGAGGATGGTGCTCCAGATGGGGCAGCTCTCTTTCTCCTCTTTGAAGCCATGGAGGCAAAATAAGAGGATTGAGAGGTCAAAAATATAGGAAACACCACCACAAATTGACCAAACACCAAGGGTTGAAGAGAAAGAGGTCAAGGGAGGTTGAGCAAGGTTGAACTAGGGTTAGTGAGAGGAAGGTTGGGGCTACAGTTGAGACCTTGAGGGAGATGGAGAGTGGATCAATCAATTTTTCTCTAATTGAGAGGGAGAAAAGTCAGCCAAACATACTTAATCTTACTCCAGCCCAGTCATCAGTTGAGTTCTGTGACTGAGAAACTCAATCGAATGGCTCTTTATAAAATCCCTCAGCCACAGATCGATCAAGTTGGAAACTCGATCGATGGTCAGCCTGAACCAAATTTAAAAATTTTAATTTCTAGCCATTAGAGTGCTAATTAAATTTATTTTTTTGTCCATTTTGCATTTTAAACATACTTAGGCACATATCACTTATCATTGGGTAGTATTTTGTGATAAAATAAGTGTTTATGGTAAATATCCAAAACAAGTGAAAAACAAGGCTAATGAACATGAAATAATTAGCATTAAGCAAGCAAGGGTGATCAAGATGTAAGCAAAGCATATAGGATAGATGACAACTAGCTAGAAGGCATATCAGATTCATTCAAAGTAGTTATGAGCAGTTTAGATCTAATAAAACTAAATTTCTCTATAGCTAGAGGTTTTGTGAAAATGTCCATCAACTGATTTTCCATGTCCACATGTGTGATATAGATATCCTTTTTGGCAATGTGATCATGAAGAAAATGATGGCAAACCTCTATGTGCTTGGATCTACTATGCAACATAGGATCGTATGATAAATTAATTTCACTAGTATTATCATAATAGATAGGAGAGGCATTAAAATGAATGTTAAAGTCTTGGAGCATTTGCTTCATCTATAGGACTTGGGCACAACAACTCCCAGCTACAATGTATTCAACCGCAGTAGTTAATAATGCCACTGTGCTCTATTTTTTGGAGAACCAAGACACCAAGCATGGTCCTAGGAGAAAGCAAGTTCCACTTATGTACTTTCTATCAATCAAGAATCCTACGTAATCTACATCACTATAACCCGTAAGAGTAAAGTCCCTTGAGTTTGGATACCATAGTCCAAAATTTGGATTTTTGGCTAAGTACCTTAAAATCCTCTTAACATCTATTAGATGTGATTTCTTGGTATTTGACTGAAAGAGAGCACACAAGCTAACACTAAACATTATATCAGGTATAGAGACAGTTAAATGAAGTAAACTTCCAATCATACATCTATAGATATTCTCATCTACCTTCTCACCTTCTTCATCTTTATCAATTTTGGTGATGTTAGACATGGGTGTGTCCATCGGCTTGGTGTTCTCCATCTCAAAGCGCTTAAGTAGCTCACTTGTGTACTTGCCTTGGTTGATGAAGTTCCCATTTTTAGTTTTCTTGATTTGAAATCTGAGGAAGAAAGTAAGCTCACCCATCATGCTCATCTCAAACTAGCTCTGCATTAGATCACTAAACTCCTTGCAAAGATCTAGATTAGTTCCGCTAAAAATGATATCATCAACATATATTTGAATGATAAGAAAATTGTTAAAAATGTGTTTGAGAAATAAGGTACAATCCACTTTGCCCATGATATACCCATGATCTAATAAAAAGTTCTTTAATTTCTCATACCAAGCTCGAGGTGCTTGTTTGAGTCCATAGAGAGATTTTTGCAACAAATAAACATGGTTAGGTAGACTATAATATTCAAAGTATGGGGGTTGTGCAACATAAACTTCCTCCTCAATGGTACCATTTATAAACGCACTTTTCACATCCATTTGATAAAGAAGAAAGTTTTTATAACTAGCAAAAGAAAGCAACATACGAATGAACTCAAGTCTAGCTGCAGGTGCATATGTTTCATCAAAAATCTATACCTTCCAGCTGATTGTAGCCTTGAGTCACTAACCTTGCTTTGTTCCTTACCACCTTGCCGCTTTCATCTAGATTTTTATGGTAGACCCACTTGGTACCAGTGATCTATCTATCACTTTGTCTTGGCACTAGGGTACACAGTTTGTTCTTTTCGAGTGCTCCAATTCTTCTTGTATGGCTAGGATCCATTCATCATCCCCAAGAGACTCTTTGAGGTTCTTTGGCTCGAGTTGTGCAATGAAGGTATTGTTGGCTTGTTCTTTGTTGAAGTCATCCCATGTATTCACTCTTTCAAATGGATCACCTAAGATTAGCTCTTTTGGATGATTCTTTGCAAAGCAGGGAGTTGGATCCTTCTTCTCTTCATCTCTCTTTTCTCATTGAATGACCGCCTCTTTTCCCTTTTGGGTGATGTTGAGTTCTTTTAGGATAGGTATCACTTCACATGCAACATCATCATTTGTAACAATATCTTTGGGAATAGAGGGATTAGTCTCAATAAACTTAACATTTATAGATTCTTCTACTTTAGCAAGATCAACATTAAACACTCTATAAGCCCTGCTAGTAGTGCTATAGCAAAAAATAGAAATCCTTGTAAGATTTCAGATCAAACTTGTCGAGATAATCTTTTGTATTCAAAATAAAACAAGGACATCTGAAAACATGGAAATACTTTATAGAAGGCTTCCTACAATGCCATATCTCATAGGGGGTTTTCTTCAAAGAAGGATGTGTAAAAACCCAGTTTTGCAAAACAAAACATGAGGTACTAACGGCTTCGGCCTAAAACTTCTTTGGAGTGTCATACTATAAAATCATGGTACTAGCCATCTCATGTAGTGACCTATTCTTCCTCTCTACAATCCCATTTTGTTGGGGTGTTCAAGGTGAAGAGAAGTTATGTGCATATCAAAATTCTTCATAAAAATGTTCAAAAATATCATTTTCAAATTCTCCCCCATGATCACTATGGATGGAAACAATTTGGCAAGAATCATCATTCTCAAGTCATTTATAAAAACTATAGAAAACATCAAGCATTTCACTCTTAGAAATGAGAAAGAAGGTCCAAGTATATCTAGAGAAATCATCGACAATAACAAGACAATACTTGGAACCACGAAGCGATTGAGTTCTCATTGGTCCAAATAGATCGATATGAAGACGTTTGAGACCTCTCTTGGTACTAAGGAATCCTTTGGATTTGAAGGAGGACTTGGTTTGCTTTCCTTGGGTACAAGGTTGCCATTCCTCATCCTTTTCAAAATCCAATTTGGGAAGTCCCTTGACCAAGTCCTTTTTTCTCAACTTATTCAATTGATTCATATTTACATGACCAAGTCGGTGATGCCAAAGAGAAATATCATTCAAGTTGGCTACTAGGCATCTATCAACAATAGGCTTAAAAGATTTAAGCACAATTACATAAAGATCACCACTTCTAGTTCCCTTATATACGACTTTATAGGTGAGGGAACCTAGAATCAAGAATTCAAAAGAAGTAAATAGTACAAGGTAACCATTATCACATATTTTACTTACACTTATTAAATTTTGATGTAGGTTGTCCACAGAGAGAACATTTTTTATACACAAGGAATCACCTAAATCACCCTCACCTTTTACCTTACCTTTCTTATTGTCCCCAAAGGTAACCGAACCTCCTTTCTTCTTAGTAAAGTTGTTGAAATGGTTTATATCACTTGTCATGTGTTTAGTGCAGCCACTATCAACAATCCATCTACCTTTTTCCTACAAGAAAGGAGAGTGTCTATTCCCAACTCACACTTTGGGATCCGGAGTTAGCTTGGGGACCTATTTCATCTTTGGGTTGGTCCCCTTAGGCTTGCAAGGACAATAAGTAGAATAATGATCATCACATTTGTAATGAGAAAAAATCATAGGGTTATTAGTTACAGAAGACTCTCCAATGAAAAAGGAGGTTTTCTTACTCTTTTTCTTACCTTTGGCTTTGTTATTGTCGTTAGGTGCTCCCCCTACAAATCCCAAATTACTAGTACCACTTTGTTTAGTAGAATGGTCAAGGATTTCATTTAGGGAGTTTTTCCCTTTGAGGAATTTCTATAGAGAGGCTCTAAGTCTATGATTGTCATCATTAAGAGATATTATAGTAGGAGATATCAAGATCATCTCTAGACTGAACAAGGTTGGCCTCTAAACAAAGGGCTTTAGTTAAATAAGAATTTTTCTCTAGAGAAATAGAAGCAACATCAGTACTAGGCAAGATAGGTCTAGAAGATAAATCATTAACTTGACCAAGAAACCTAGTATTTTCATATTTAAGCTTTTCAATTTCCTTGAGATAAGCATCCCTCTCATCTCTATGAGCATCAATAATAAGCTTGAATTCATCATTTTCAATTTTAAGGGTTTCAAGCTCATTCATGCACTTTTGGTTATCTTCCTTAAGATTTTCAATGTTCTTAAGGTAAACACCATTCTCTACCTCAACTCCATTGTATTGGAGCTCAAAATAAAAAAAAAATTGGCCTTGCAAGTTATCAATGTTCTCAAGATGAGTTTTCTCATTTTTCTCTAGAATCTCAAGTTTAGCATACAAATCATCAATAATTTTTCTAACCTCTTTCTTTTAGATTTACATTTAGCAAAAGAAGAATGGGTAGAAACAAGCATATCAATAAGAGTTTCTTTATCTAACTCATGCAAGATTACCTAACTTACCTCACTTACCTCACCAATTTCTTCACTTGTAGAGGCCATGAGTGCAAGTTGGCACTGTCCATCTTCTTCAGAGCTTGTGCCACTTGAGGATGATGTTTCTCAAGCTTCATGAGCTGCATTCTTGTGTCTTCTCTCCTTCTTTTCCTTCCTCTTGTACTTTATCTCTTTCTTGTACTCTTCCTCCTTCTTGGAGCTGCCCTTGTGGTGTGACTTTTTTTATTTAGGATATTCACTCTTGTAGTGTCCCTTTTGGCCACACTTGTAGCATCTTAGAGTAGAGGATGAGGATTGCTTTCCCTTGACGTGCTTGCCCTTGGTGTAGTTTCCTTCATTCTCACTAGGGCCATCATCTTCACTAGAGGAGGAAGGAGAGATCTGGCAAGCAAGTTGTTGTTGAAGGATGACAGCCTCCACTTGAGCTTTGGAGGCATTATCCTTGATCTTTCTTGCTTCCTTCTCTTCTTGCTAGGCTTCTTCATCTTGCTTGTCATATCTTGACTCATGAGCTTGAAGATTGCCAATGAAAGCTTCAGTTGGGATTTCACCAAGGCTTCTCACTTCTTCAATGAAGGTCACCTTAGACTCCCATCTCTTTGGTAGAGTCCTCAAGATCTTGGAGTTGATTACTCCTCTATCCAAGTTTCCCAAAGTAGCTAGGACATTGATGATGATGTTGATCCTAGAGTACATCTCGAAAATTCCTTCTTTCCTTTAAAAGGTTGTTCAACATGTAGATCTTGTCCTACTTAACTTCCTTTGTCCCCTCATAGGTGATGCAAAACTTATTCCAAATCTCATAGGCTATATCCCATGAGAATATGTTGTTGAACTTCATTGGGGTGACGGATGCATAGAGGATTCTTATAGCTTTGGCATTGAGTTGAGCTTCTTTTAGTACAACTTCTTTCCATATTGACACAGCTCCTATTGGTTCCTTGTATAGTGTGACCATCACCTTCCACATATCAAAGTTCATCCCTTGAATGTATAACTACATACACCTCTTCCAATAGAGGAAGTTGGTTTGGTCAATGATCGAAGGATGCATGGAGAATCCTCCCTCTAGGTTGTGTGAACCAAGTAAGTTGTCTCCCATCTTCTCATCTTGTGGGAGATTGTTGGAGAAGATCCTTGGCTCTAATACCACTTGTTGGATCTAGGGCTCTCGAGGGGGGTGAATATAGCTTCAAAATTCTCACAAGAAAAGTTAGACCTTCAAATTATATCAATTGAAACCAAATGCTTAAGATCAATTTGAAGTCCTAAGTAAGAAAGCATAGAAAGGATGAGAGAAAATGAAACATGCACTTGGACAAGGTGGTTTAGAATGGTTCCAATCTTCAAACTAGGAGATAGTCAATTGAATACCTAGAGAGATCAACCTCTAGGACTTTACGATCGGTGTATACTTATATTCCATCATAAGAGATACAAGGAGACCACCATACATATAAGGAATTACCTATTCAAGACAAGAGTCTTTCACCTACACAATGACTTACCAACTTGATCAAGATGTCTTCAGCCTTCAACAAGGACTTACCCACACTTGCATCAAGTCTTTGGCCTTGAAGGAATTACCCACTCTTCTTAAATCTTGGACTTTCCCTTCTCCTTCACCTCGAGAAGATCTTCACCTCTTCTTCAACCTTGAAGAAGAACAACAACAGCTTCACCTTCACTCGGAGTAGCTTTCTTCAACCTTTGCTCTTTGAGAAAGGGGGTTGGGAAGATGAAAGCAATGAGATATTTACAAGCACGTGGAGGTAGCTCTCTTACAGCATGCCTAACTCAGAGTTTAGTTTGTCAATTTCAAATCAGTTTTGTTTAAATTGAATACCTAAACACTTTAGTAAGAAAGTTAAACATGATTAATGAATGAAATCCTATTCCAAGTGCAACCTATGTGTGTGACCCTATAGGTCACAAATTATGTTGGCAGTAAATGTCTATAACCAATTTATGACATCACAAGCAATGAGTGGTATCTAGAAACACATCATTTCTACCCAAGTAATTTGAAAATTTGGAGAATAAATTCAACCTACAATATGGTGATCAGTGTTACATTGATCGTATAGTTCCTTTGTCTCTAATATTTGGATTGAACTTAAGGCACAAAATTGTCAACCTCTTCAACATTGAATCCATCTTCCTAGAACTAGAGTAGACTGTCTGAGATCCATATGAGTTCACATATCAAATATTTAATCGCATGAGTATGGACATACATCTCTCAGTCTCTCTTATCAAGTGGCATGGATATCAATCTATTGTAGGTGGGAGAAATCCCATCTACATCACTCGCACTTAATCCCCATGTGTTACAATACACCCAAGTATCACCTTTATGGCAACCATTATTTAAGGTCATGTTGGATGGTGTCTAAGTACATTGAATGACATGTGATAAGTGTAGTGATTTCAGGTCTAAGAACCACAATCACCACTATCACTATAAGAGTTGATTCTAACAACCATATAATGGTTTACATGTATCACTCTCAAGGTGGGTCTATATAGTACACTGTTCTTTATCATGTACCTATGTGTTTGGTTTGATATCACATATCATGACTAATGAGATTACACTCTAGTCTTATGTATTATTGTTGTCTATTTTTCTCCATAGTAATATCTGACTAGGGACACAAAAAGAATGTATGCACTCATATAATACATATGATCTCATTGTTCTAGTCCCCAACCTGAAGAGTATGTCATCAAATAAATCATTCTTTAGACATCTACTATGTTTGTGTCATCATCTCATGATTGAGGAAAACATAATAGAAAAAATTACCTTTATCATTATCAAATCAGGTATCTAATGCACATCACAATCATCATATGAATGGCACTACGGGCATACATACCAATAGAAGATGCAACCACCCTATTTTAAAGGTGAAGGTGAATTCAAGATGGTCGATAAGGTTGATGACTTGGTTCTAGCTATAGAGTAGACATTTAAGATTATGGCATGCTCTCTGCACCAGAAGCTCTGGTTTGCCTCTTATGTGCTAGATGGACCAACATGTGTCTGGTGGAATGGGATAACATAGACTCATTACACTTCTACTTTGACATGGGAACAATTCTTGGCACTCTTACGTGAGAAATGCATTTGTATTGTTGCTCTTTGAAAGAAGGAAGCAAAATTCTATATTTTGAAACAAGGTTCCTTGTGTGTGCTCACTTATGTGCAAAGATTCATGTTTCTTTAGTGTTATGCTACTAGTTTGAGTGAGGATCATAGGCCTGTTAGGTTTTTGCAAGGACTCGACTCCTTGTGGGTCGTGCTCTTATCACACAGATTCCCCTCACCTACCAGCAGATGATTGATAAAGCCTTAGCCATTGAGTCCTACCCAAGTTTTTAGGCCCCAACACAAAGTGAGAACATCAACAACTGCAAGCATGCTAGTGAGGAACAGAGACCTTCTAGGTTCTACTGCAACCATCAACACCATCCCTAGTAAAGTGTACAACCTAGAATGGAAATTGGAATCTGACATGCCACCACTATGGTCATCCTAGGCATATTCGATCACAATACCCTCAACTTCAACAATGCCAAGTGTCGGCTCTGCCTCTGCATCACCCTCTAGGGAATAACCTTAAAAATCAAAGGGGACCTTATGTTGAGAGATGTGTAAGTCGAGATTTTGCACTTGAAGCTATAGATGATAGGGGTGCCCAGGAAGTACATGAAGGTAACATGCACTGAACCCTTTTTCCTATGCAATTATATTTATTCCAAACCAATTTATGTTTGATCACATCAGAATATAGAAGGAAAGTAAGTTCTATTAGGATCATGTGGAGATTAGAATATGGAAGTGCTTGTCTTAAGGGTTATACATAGAGAATAGGTTTTTCCCTATGTTGGAAGTATGGTTATAGAGAAAATCAAATATTCATATGTTTTGTATACCTCCTTGAACCTGACCAAAGTAAAATAGTTAGTTGAGAGGTTATGGTTAGTGACCCAGATTTGTATTGATTTTGGCACCAATTTTCATATTTTCATTGCATATTTTTCAACGACAACATATATTCCATATTATGAATATAAAAGAAAAGAATCGGATTTTGTCAATGTTCTCAAAAAACAAATCACCACCATGTACGAGTTTGGATGGATAAGTACCATTTAAGACAAAACTTCAAACCCATTTGATCAACCAATACCTTTGACCTGGAAAAGATCTATGGGTAACTAGTTCAGGACATAGTTGTCGTACATCATGCTATCCATATAGAACTAGTTAGGTATTCAAGTCTCCTTTTTCTAGGTGGATTCCCAAAACCTTAGTCTTTAAGAAGTACAAAACTAATTAAGGATGTTTGGTGTAAGACACACTCGCTAACTCGTGAGCTATTTCTCAAACCAATAAGCATCTGGATATAACTACATCCTACGTAGGATACTCGAGTAGAGACATATTTGTAAACATGCATCAATGTATACAATAATATTGTACTCAAAATATAGAAATATTTTGTGGACTCTTAATTTAGGTCGTTTAGATTTCGGGGATGAAATTCTCTTTCAGGGGTGGAGTGTTGTAACGAACCCAAACTTAAGTAAATTATACTTCATCACATTTACTATAATATTTTACTTTAATACCATTGTATTAGTTTTGTTTGTATTAGGATGTTAGTAACATCTCAATAAAGATTTTTTTAACAATAAAACAACTTGGGGCTTTCATACAAGAAATAGGAATAATATAAAAATTTGGGTCTAGTTGTGCAAATTCGACAAATTGAAGGATTTAAGTTTAATTAAATCTTATGGATATTTTCCTAATGATAGGTATGGGCATGAGGGTTTTACACACAAAATTTGGTTATTAAATGATAAAAGAATACATTGATGTGTTAAATATAAGCTTTACCTCAAGTTGTGGGTTTTCGATATTAATGTTTTCCAGGAGACAAAATTAACTATAAATTCTAATTATGTGGGCCCCTATTAGTTTATTTGGCAAGCTTCACTTTATTTAGACATGCTTTACTCTTCCAATTTGGATTGGAAAGTAAAGAAATAATAATGTGGTTTCACTTTAGTAAAAATTGGATTATGGGAATTAAATGCATGACATACTATCACGCTATGATCCAACTATGTTGAATACACACTCCATTCTTAGACATTAGATGTGGACTGGGCAAGTGAGTCATCTTCACCTACCTTGCGCCATTTTAGGAAAATAACCACACAAAATAGAGCAGAGCGTTTTCAAGATTACTCCTTCTCTAGTCCATGAAAGTTCCAGATTCTTTTTCCATTGTGTTCCATTTTGAATCCCTCATTTAACTATGGTCTACTAGAGACATATTTTGTCTTATATGCATTTCACCCACATCGCCTCCCAAGGGTTTTTGGAGCTCCGACCCTGGAAGCCCTAGCTATGTGTCTTATATATAACTAACACTACTTATAGTTTCGTCCAATCGCAAGCAATCTTTCCCTAGGGTTAATTTCATCTCATCTCGTCGATTTTCCGAATGCCAAACTCGATTTGTGGACTGTGTTTGCGGTCCAGTCCCTCGGTGCTCTATTTCACTAGAACTAAATTTCTCCTTTAGTAAGTCACCATTACCCCTCTACTTTCTATTCGTCTGGAAGTATTTGTGAACCCTTGCTCACATAAATTTTCCTCAAACTCAACCTTCTCCCATTGTTGCACTCCGCTGGCCATGACATGGGTGTGAAGTGAAGGATACAAGTTGCGGGTTAATTACCTTTGTTCCCTCACATGCTCTTCTCTCATTTTGTCAACCACATGGGTTAAATATTTTTTTGCCCCACATCTAAATTTGTCTGTCATGCTAATGTATGGATATTAATATGACTAGTATACCCTGTCATGGCCTAAAGTCTCAATTTTATAACTAAAGGGTGATTTGTTCTTTTTCTATCTAATTTCACCAATAAATAAGTAAATAGTATGATTCTTAAAAAAAATCTTGTACTGGAAGCTCCAAAAGCTATAGAAAAATATGTTTTAGAAACATGAGATTTCCCCTATCTTTTGGCATGGTTTTCATTGCCTTATTCTAACGTTTAGTGAATTGATATTTAAGGTTCCAACCTATCTTATTCATTTACTGATAATTAAGGGAAGCTTTTATTGAATAAATTTTAAAGATCTTGGATTAGACTAATAATTAGAACCTTAAACCTTATCTCATTTTAATGTCAATAGTAAAACTAGGGTTTTAACAAAGGTTTGGATTTTTAGGGTTTCATCTTATGTAGTATTAATTGAACCCTAGTTAACGTACAAAATACTATATGTAGGTTTGAGCTGACTTTATACTTAGAATGGTATAATTTGATCTCTGGTTTAATACTCAAACGTAAGTATGTGTGTATACTACATTTTCATTGGTCATAATATCATGACTAAATATCCTTTTTCCATATGTGGCATTGACTAAATTGTGAAAATTCATATTATCTTATAAAAGTACTCTTACTTGTGAATATCTTCCTGATTTGTTAATGTTTATATATGAATACCCCTTTGATGGTCTTTTGACCTAATCTTGCTAATGATTTGGGTCCTCAGACCCCACTTGAAGATAACTTGATATTCTCTTCCTTTGCATGAGAATAATTATAATTTATCTTGTTTGCCCTATTTTGCATGGGTGATTGACTAGTGAGTAATTTTAAGTAGTGACACCATCTAGGCATTGGATTTTATTCCCCTACCATGTTTGATATATAGGCATAGGGTCTTATTTCCCCGCTAGGCCATGGGTCGTATTCCCCTGCCACATATAATATTAGGCACTAGGTTCCCTGCCAATGCGTTGGGATTTATTCCCTTGCAAAATATGGTATTTGTTTGGCACTGTGGTTTTAGTCCTCTTTCCCTTCACTATGGAATACATATGGGTTCCTACGCTACTTTTTAGTATATGATAATGATTATTTTTATCACCATGTAACTATTTATTTCTATGTTATTGCTGATGTACAAGTATATGGCAAGGATTCTTTTAATTATTTTAACCTTAATAAATGCCTCATCTTTTAGACATGTTAAATATTTTAACGAACCCTTATCTTTTGGATATCTTCTTATTGACATCCCTTTATTTGAATGTTATCCTGCATTTAATTATTGCGCAGTCATTTAACTACTCATACTCAACATTTGTTAACGTCCTTTCTCTTATTTACTTCTCCTCTTGGGTGTTGTTTCAACCCACTCAGAGGTAGCATAGCCTATGGAATAGGAAGAGGGAGACTTTGAGAAAGACTAGTTCCAAGGATGACTTACGAGATGGGTAGGTTACTCACCACATTCTGATCTTTCTAGTTAGAATCATATCTTATTAGTTGCCCTGAGTGGCCCCTATGTTAAGTTTGGACAATGAAATTTTGTAATAGTTAGATTCCACTTCTGCTGCCTCAAAACTATGCTTCCTTTATCCATCTGTTTGAGAAAATATTGTGTGCCCCCTTTTATTTAAAAATTATTATTTATAGTCAAGAGTGAATGGGGCTTTGTATCATCCTAAATATCTTAAACCTATAAATGATCATTAATTCGAAATCCTAATTTGCAAATTTAAGATTTTATCTATCAAATAGAATGTAATGTGACATTTAAGTCCCATATATAATGAAATATTCTCCTAACCTCAAATTAAAGAAAGGATAATGTCACCTTTTAACAATATATGCATTAGAATAGTGACCTATATGAGGTTGATGTACAAAATTAATGAAAACTGAAATCTAATTGGATAGGGGGATTCTAGAGTCCTGATTAGCTTGTGGTTCAAATTTGAAGCCAATAGGACTTCATATGACCCTTGAAATCAATAAGTACAACTAGTATATAGTTTTGATTAATGATTAATTGAATATCATTCAAATAATTCCAGCCTAGACTATAGTACCACGTCTTCATCCTGTCACAAGCATGTTTGCGTCACACGGACCTAAACGGGTCAGACTCCCGGGTCTGTGGGTAGCGTGAGTCATCACTACCACCCGAAGTCCAACCCCTCTCTGACTCTTTTGAGACAGCAGTCCTCATCTGAGTCTATCTTCCTCTCGGTCTCTCATCTTTTTGAACTGATCAACTCTTCAAGAACCTCACATGATAACGACTCCATTGATGTCCAGTTTTACTGGGACTCCCTTCCTCAATCTCCCAGTCGATGAGATCTTGCACCGTTCCACCCTGAAGCAAACTCCTCGGGGCTCCATCTCTCTCGGGACCCTTCCTATATATTTGATACCTTGAAAACGATCCCTGGCATCCCGTAAACTACAAGAAACCACTTCTCTACCCTTAAATCCCCTGAAACCCCATCTTCAGTATCCAGCTCTCCGTACACCTAGCGCTGGTCTAAAGCGGAGGTACAGTGCATCTTAGACCTCTGTAGAAGTGTGGAGGAGTAACCTACACCTAGAGGAAGCTTATGATACCCAATTTTGGTTGAGATTTCAGGTACCGTGAATTCGCCGCTTTTTTCTATTCTGGGATCATTTCAGTTATTGGTAGCAATAGGCGAACTACACTACCGATTTCATCGCTTTTGGATTCTTCTTGATACTCAGAATCCACTCGGACTGCTAATTTCTACTTTGATTCACTCGTTTGCTGATTCCCTTTCTCGGCGGCACCTGCTTCCATGGCAGAAGGTGACCTTGCCTTTACGGCCACCCCACGACCCGTTTGTCGTCTCGCTGAATCCGACAAGGTGACGAGCAAGAAAATTTGTTGATCGGCTTCTCACATTTTTCACAGATTTCAAAATTTGACCCTGAGATCGGTGTTGTTTTGGTCAACCTGATGTTGTTCGTCACTACTCACTACAAAGGTGATGAACAAACTTGGGTCGTGATTTCCAATTTTACCCCTACAATCGTCTCAGCCATCACGCGCCCCCATGGGCATATTCGAACTTTAGCTGCCTCATCCAACTATCGATTACGGGTGTGAGCCTTGGCCAGGTGCGCGGCTCTGACTGGGCCAGCTAGGTAGGGTTCGCAGTCCTTTGGATAATTGACTTCCTGTGTGGATTTTTGGTGATATTTGATAGGCCAGTTTTTCCTAATTCCATTATCAGAAAAATACGTACAAATAGTCATTAGAAAGATTTTTCAAAGAGGAAACTATTTTTAGTGTTTTCCAACCCTAGTTCTTGATATCAGACCGCGTTTCCTTAAAAGACTCAAGTTAGGGTTTAGGATGTATTAATGATGATAATTAATAAAAATCATATATTTTTAGGAACATAGGAGTGAATCAAAATCAGGGAGACTAAATTAGGGTTTGCCTTGCTCCAGGTTAGCGGGTCATGCCACTATGCATAAGTAGTTTGGATGAATTTCATGTTATGTATGATTTAAGATTATGCTTTAAATTCCAAGTGAATGAATGAAATTAAGATAATGATGATGTCTCAGCTTTTATTATTGCATATTGTTTGCTATAATCATAAAGTCCTATGCTTATCTTTTATGCTCGTTATTTTAATTCTATGCTCATGTAATGGTTAAGAAATTGAAGAAAGACTCATGTAAATTATGTAATGATAATTTCAAGATTAAGAGGGAGAAATCCCATGATGATTAAGATAATGTACTTAAGTTGTGAATTGTTTCTCTTTATGTTATTTTATCTTTAGGGCATTGATGAGCACTTTGGTGCAACTAAGATGAGCTTTAACCAGCTTGATGAGCACTTTGGTGCAATTATTGGATGAGGATAATTTACATTGATGGCAAGATAAGAACAATGATGTTATTGATTAAGATAAGAGAATGAAGTAACTTATTATATGTTTCTCACAATGATAGACCTTGATGGTCGTTATGGGCTTCCTAACAATGATTGGCTTTCTAAGCATGATGTGGCCCATCGGGCAATGATGGAAGAAAGCATATAGTAATGTTTCTTAATTCATTTATGTAATTAATGGTAAAGTGTAATGGTAATTCATAATGTTAAGCCATGTCATGTTTATTTTAGTTCAAGTATATATGCTTACTTTTCAGTTCCTATAACATGCATAGTGTCGCTTACTTACATTGTTGCTTTCTTTCACATGGTCGTGGGACGAGATGTCCCTAAATCAAAGAGCAAGAGGGAATTGAAGTGATCCCTTCAAGTGTAGCTGACTCAAGGAGACTTTAGCTTGGTGGGTGCCATATACCAATTCAATAGATTATCTAGTCTAGTTTTATTTCGTGTTTTAGATTTTCTTAGTCTACATGTTTTAGGCTTGAGATCAAGATGAGATAGTTTATGTTTTTCCTTTCAAGAACAATGTATGAAACTATTCTTCCAATTAATTCATGGTGTTACATTTTTCTTATTGCTGTGTATATCATGTTTTGTAATGTTCCTCCGAGGTAAGTGATCCATGTTATGGACAACATAGGATTTGCTTCCGTTTTCATGTATGTGCTTGGAGGGGCATTACAATATGGTATCAGAGCAAAGAGTAGATGGCAACTAAGCTAAAGATTCACATGTTCTAACCCTAGGTATACCTTATTTTTCTAGATGGCTCCTAAGAAGTCTGACAAAGGAGAGGATGGGGAAGATGGTGCTAGCTCTTCCAGTGAGGGAAGTGGATCAAGAAGGAACCCTAAGGCAACCTTGGAGGACTTAGTACAACTTCTCACCAATGCCCTAGGATAAGGACAACGTCAACCCAGACACCACGAGCTAACCTTGGTGGACTTCTTGAAGATCATGCCTGACTCCTTTGCTGGAGAAGGAGAGGATGATGTCATCACCAAGGGAGAAGAATGGATTATGAGCATGGAGCATTGTTTTCATGATCTAGACTGCCCTCAACAATCTAGGGTTTCACTTTGTCACCCACATGCTCAAGGGAGCAACCTGTACATGGTGGGAGAAATTCCTCAACTCAAGAGCAGCTGATGCACCTGCACTCACATGGGAAGGATTTTTTGAAACCTTACTTGAGGGCTCCGATCTCCAAACCATGGATTAATCCCAATTTAAACACATGCGGAAGCATTCGGTAAACAGCGGAAGACGAAAATCACGGGAAAATAAAACTTTTCGAGATTAGAGCTTGAAACCACAAACCTTTTCCATAGAAAAAGGATTTAACTGTTTACAACTCAGACCAATTACTTCTTGAGTAATTACATGCAACATGCTTACAAAATTTTCTCAAGAATGAACCACAAAACATTTCAGGACCTGAGAGTACAGAGGACATCTAGGACTTTACTCTAACTACACCATGAAGCAGACTAGATCTCCACCTGAGATAGTTACTGCTCCTGATGCTGCTGCTGCTGGGATTGTTCACCTGAGTTCTTATTCCTCCGTCTTCGACGACCACCTAAAAAGTAGAAGTCTACGGGGTGAGACAATTATACACAATTGCCCCAGCGAGAGTTATAACTCTCCATTAGGCTTTATAAGCAAGGCAGGAATAACTAAAGCATTAAGAGCCTTCAAGATATTCACTAGCAGTTCTATGATAAGCAGAGTTCAATCAATATTAACAATATGAGAACCTCCATGCTATTCAATGATAACATCAATCAAATAACTCGTAGCTAACTTTAACAGATATGCTACGCTATTGATTACGTTTTTCAAACATTATTGTTATGCCCTGTGGAGATGAGGTATACCACTCATACTCCAACTGATCACTGAGAAGTCGCATCAGTATCATACATAGGTCATTAAGAGAGCCGGATTCTTATGACCTCACCTTCCTCAGTCAGTTAGAGGATTGATTGTTTGACATCTGGCGGGATGTCTATGTAATAGCTCACCAGGGTACTCTGGTCCTTCGCTATTTTTAGAGTTACAGTGGCATTCTGTACTCTCTTCGCTATCGGAAGATTTCTTGTTTATCTTTCACCGATACGGGGTTTATGTCTTTAAGGGAGTGTAGAGATACAGCTCACCTTTAAAACTTTGGGGTGGGGTCTGATGGACTACTAGAATCTACATCATCCACTCACCCTTTCTGTTATAGTGAAGGTATGACGGACTACGAGAATCTACATCAAATACCTACACTAGGATGTCAGGTTCTACACATCCATGTACCCCACATACTCAACAGTATGTGCTCCAGGAGTTCCCTTAGGAAAACCTGTTTCACCATCATTTAGACAACTGACAATGATGGATCTATGATCAGGGCTCTACATTTCACTTGATTAGTTAGGTACATTCAGTATTCCAATCATCATACAGTAACACAGCTATATATGAGAATACAAAATGTAGCAGGCCTAACTTATCACAACTATCAGATATTCATCTTCAAGTCATCTGTCAAGCATGACCTTGATAACATTTATGGCTCTTACAGCCCATAAATCGCAAAGGATGTCACTTAATAGTGCATCAAGATGGTTCACTATTCATAAAGCATAAGACATGCTTTCAATGAATATAACATGGTATTCCATACCTGGGTGTGACCATCATCTCATAACAACCTGCATAGTTAATTCAACAGATAATTGTAAATAATTTAGTAAATAGGGATACATTCCCAATTAGGGTTTCACTTGGATTCACCCTCAACTAGTGTTTCACATGGAATCACCCTCAAATAGGGTTCCACATGGGATCACCCACAACTAGGGTTCCACATGGAATCACCTTCCATTAGGGTTCCACTTAATAACCCTTACAATCAGGGTTTACTATTCATCTTTCATGTCATCGCCCTAAAATTAGGGTTTACTATTCACTCCATGGTGAATTGTACTCATTACATCATCATGTAAGAGAAACATCATCATTAAGACTCTTAATTATCATTAAGATCCATTAGATATCATCATTAGGGTTTCCATGACCTCACATAGGTGGGTCATTCCCTAATCATGCACCTTCATGTGTAAAAGAAGTATCTTACTAGAGATTCCTCCTAAAAAGGGCACTTTCTCTCTCTAGGATACTTTCTCTCTCTAGAAACACTTTCTCTTTCCTCTCTCTAGTAGATGGTGGCAACACCACTCTAGATTAGGTTGAGACAAGTCTCCATTGACTGATATGAGCCAAAGCATCAACATCATGTGATTAGGGTTTGATTAGATTAGGGTTTTACCCCTTTAGACCCCTCGAGGGTATTTTGGTAATTTGCCACATGATCACCATCATGGGTTAACTCACTAATCACATAGTCCCTTAATGACCTAGGTTACCATTAGGGTTTAGATGGAGTCATCATTAAGCCATTGGCACCATCAAATGGTTAAGCATAAATCCCCACAAATCTCCAAGTGGTTTCCAACTTTCAAACGATCTCAACCATCCAAACGGTCTTGAGACCGTTTGATCCTCAAACGGTCTTGAGACCGTTTGGAGGTGAGGACCGGTTGGGAAGTTTGACTTCCAAACCGTTTGGAGCCTCAAACGGTTTGAGGTCGTTTGGACCAAACGACCTTGAGGTCGTTTGAGCCCAAACGGTCTTGAGGTCGTTTGAGCCCAAACGGTCTTGAGGTCGTTTGAGCCCAAACGGTCTTGAGACCGTTTGGTCTCAAACGGTCTTGAGACCGTTTGGGTCCAAACGGTCTTGAGACCGTTTGGCCCAAATGGGCTCAAACCGTTTGGACCTCCAAAAGGGTTCAAAGATCACCAATATTTATAGATAAGTGTATTGAAGCCCTCACTTGGTTAAAGCTATGCTAACCACTTATAAATTGAGTCAATTAGGGTTAGCCTTAGCCACTTAGTCATCAAATTGACCCTCAATTGCAAACCAATTAGGGTTCAATCGTTCTCAATTAGGGTTTCAAATTGATTGGTCATCAATGTTCAACAGTGTGAATCAATTCAAGGTTGAACCTATCAATCGACCTCCAATTGGGCTCAAACTTGGCCCAAACGGTCTTGAGGTCGTTTGGACATCACCCAAACGGTCTTGAGACCGTTTACCCAAAGTTTGACCAAGATCCAAACCGTTGTGACTCAGGTTGAAGTCCAATTAAGTCAAAATCAGCACTTTTCAATCAATGCATCAATTTCCTACAATTGGACCCTCAAACCACTAGATTAACTCAACCCTAAACCTTCAAACGGTCTTGGATTGTGCCCAAACGGTCTTAAGACCATTTGGAGGAATCCCCAAACGGTCTTGAGACCGTTTGGGTCCTTCAACCCAAAACTCAACAAGATCTATGTGTTAAATCAGCACTTTTTCACCCGATTAGGGTTCCATGTTGAAGTGCCTTCAACTCCCAATTGGTTAAGAATTAGGATTTGATTCTTTGCAGGGATGAGATTCAACCTGTTGGGAACAGACCCTCAAACGGTCGTCCCTTGGTCAACGCCCTCAAACGGTCTTGAGACCGTTTCAATCCAAACGGTCTTGCAAGACCGTTTGAGAGCAAACGGTTTGAAACCGTTTGAACCCAAACGGTTTGCAACCGTTTGGACCAAAAGGATCCAAGACCGTTTGGAAAAGCAACATAGGGAATCACGCCCCTCATCTTCAACCTCTTGCAAGGTCGGTTTCTCCACTGGTTCAATTGCAATCGTGCAAAGAAGAAGGGAGATAGAAGGAGATATACTAGCAAATTTGCAAGAAACAAAGCATGATTATAAAGCACAAGTTCAGAGTTATAAAACCCGCCTCAAGTTTGATCCTAAAGCTCCAAGACTCTGAGGTCCAAGCTCTAATGGCGTCCTTGAGCTTCCACAACTCGATCAGGGATGAAAACTCCAAGGAATCGAAGCTTTGGTTGGCTAGAACAAGAAGACTAGTTAAGCTAACCATGAAACCAACCCTAGAAAGTGAAAACCACCATGAATTCGAGCTAGACATGAGGTTTCTTACCTAGAGCAAGCTACTTCGTCTCCCTGTTCTCCAGAGCAAGTCCTTGGCCGTTTAAGAAAGAAAGGAAGTGAATGGAACAGGGAAGGATCGTTTGCTCGTTTGCAAAAGAAAGGCTTTTATAGTTTTAGGCTATTTTCTAACATAATGACCTTTTAAAGCCAAAATTCACATCTAGGTCCCTCCTTGCTCAAGGGCACGTCCAAGCCCATCTAACCTTATGCAAATCTTAGAAAAACTCAAGATCTAAGGGTATAGGAATCCAACCTTCAACTAGGGTACATACATGTTAGGGTCTTGTACCCATTTTAGGTGATTTCTACCACAAAGATCATTTTTCTTATCTGATTAGGGAATGATGTAACTCTTTCATCATTTCTACTCTAAATGATGACAAGAGTCATAAAAGATGTTCTAGATGGTGAAATTACAAGTTGGACCCCTCAATTTGGGTAAATTGCAATTTATCCCAAATTAGGGTTTCTGAGCTTGGGGATTGCTTCCACAGCTGCACCTTGGTGCCCAAGCTTGGGAAATCCCTCAAACCTCATCATAGACATCCCCATGATGTCTTAACATCAAAGGAACATCTTATCTTGTGAATTTTGCAAGTTCAACCCTTAAACTGGGTAATTTGCACATAGGTCCCTGCATACAACATAATGCTACAACTTTATGCAAAAGGAGCAAGATATGAAAGTGAATGTCCCTGAGGGACTTAATTACATGCCAGGGAGTGTTCACAAGTATAATAATTACATATTTAGGCAAAACTTCCAGGGTTAGGTCATAACCCAGGTCAGGGGTGTTACAAATTCTTTACCCCTCAAAAGGATTTCGTCCCCGAAATCGATAAAGCATATTATAAGAAAAGAGTAGGATATTTTCTTCTCATCTTATCTTCTAGTTCCCAAGTGGCTTCTTCAACACCACGATGGTTCCAGAGGACTTTTACAAGGCTTATATCCTTCTTCTTTAACTTTTTGGTTATGTTATCGAGGATTGATACTGGTCCCTCCTCATATGTTACATCTTCATTCAACTCTACTTCCATAGGTCGTAGAACTGATTCAGTATCTGGGTGACATTTTCTCAGCATGGAAATGTGAAACACAGGGTGCAGCTTCTGTAACTCCTGGGGTAACTCTAGTCTATAGGCTACCTTTCCAACTCTTTCAACAATTGGATAAGGTCCCATAAATCTAGGAGCTAACTTCCCTTTCTTCCCAAAACGAAGGACTCCTTTCCAAGGTGAGACCTTGAGATACACTCTGTCTCCAACTTGGAATTCTAAGGGTCTACGACGTTTATCGGCATACGACTTCTATCTATCTTGTGCAGTCTTCAGCTGTTGTTGTATAACTTTAATCTTTTCTGTAGTTTGCTGCACAAGATCAGGGCCTAACAACTGGTGTTCACCAGTTTCATACCAACACAAGGGTGATCTACAACGTCTACCATATAAGGCTTCATATGGTGCCATATCAATGCTATGCTGATAGCTATTGTTATAGGCAAACTCTATCAAGCTTAGGTGTAGATCCCAACTCCCGGTAAACTGGAGAGCACATGCTCTCAACAGATCTTCTAAGGTCTGTATAGTCCTTTCTGACTGTCCATCAGTCTGAGGATGAAAGGCTGTACTAAACCTTAGCTTGGTGCCTAGGGCTCTGTGTAACTGTTCCCAAAAGCGACTTGTAAACTGGGGACCTCTGTCAGAAACTATAGTGACAGGAACTCCGTGCAAACGTACTATTTCTTGAACATATATCTGGGATAACCTCTCAGCAGAAAAGGTTGTTTTGACAGGCAAGAAATGGGCTGTCTTTGTCAACCTATCAACAACTACCCAAATGGAATCATGTCCTTTGTTTGTCCTGGGTAGGCCAACAACAAAGTCCATGGTCACATGATCCCACTTCCACTGTGGTATGGGTAAGGGTTGCATTGTTCCTGCAGGTTTCTGGTGTTCAGCCTTAACCTGCTGACACACAGGACACCTCAGAACAAACTCAGCTACATTCTTCTTCATCCCAGGCCACCAATACATATCCTTCAAGTTCCGATACATCTTGGTGCTCCCTGGATGCATAGCATACATTGAAGAATGAGCTTCTTCCAGGACTAACTTCCTCAGGTTATCCACATCTGGCACTATCATTCTTCCATGATAGCATGCCACCTGGTCATCTGACTCATGAAAACCTTCTCGTTTCTCATCACCAAACTCAGATCTAATCTGCTGTACAAAAGCATCTACTTGTTGAGCCTCCTTTATCTGCTCTCTCAGGGTAGGTTTAATCTGCATCTCAGCTAACAGACCAGCTAACAATGATGCCTTCAACTGCACATTGTCTTGTCTTAAAGAGATAAGCATATCTCTTCTAGAGCATACTAAAGAACTTAGTTGTGCCCTATTCATGGTTGATGTTGCTGATTTCCTACTCAAGGCATCAGCAACCACATTGGCTTTGCCTGGATGGTACTCAATTGTACAATCGTAGTCCTTGATTAACTCCATCCAACGACGTTGCCTCATATTGAGCTCATGCTGAGTGAAGATATACTTAAGGTTCTTGTGGTCTGTGAAAATCTGAAACGTTTCTCCGTAGAGATAATGTCTCCAGATTTTCAAAGCATGAACCACAGCAGCTAACTCTAGATCGTGTGTTGGATAATTTTCCTCGTGTTTCTTAAGCTGTCGGGAAGCAAAAGAAATCACTTGGTTATCCTGCATCAACACACATCCAAGTCCATTCTTGGAGGCATCACAAAAGATTACGTATTCCTTTCCTTGCTCAGGCAACACAAGCACAGGTGCACTTGTCAACCTCTCCTTCAACAGCTGAAAAGACTGTTGACACTTATCACTCCAAGTAAAAGGAACATCCTTCCGGGTTAACTTGGTCAAAGGTAAGGCTATAGAACTGAAATTCTTAATAAACCTTCGATAATAACCAGCTAACCCCAAGAAACTTCTAATCTCCGTCGGTGTCTTCGGTTGTTCCCATTGCAATACAGACTCTATCTTTGCAGGGTCAACACGAATTCCCGAGGCAGATACCACATGTCCAAGGAAGGATACTTCAGATAACCAAAACTCACACTTGCTAAACTTAGCGTATAGCTTATGCTCTCTTAGCAAGGTCAAAGTCTGGCGAAGGTGTTGCTCATGCTGCTGAGCATCCTTACTATAAATCAGTATATCATCTATGAAGATGACAACACACTGATCAAGGAAAGGTCGAAAGACTCTATTCATGAGTTCCATGAATGCAGCCGGTGCATTGGTTAGTCCAAACGACATGACCGTGAACTCATAGTGACCATATCTTGTCCTAAAGGCAGACTTAGATATGTCACTGTCCTTAATGCGGAGTTGATGATATCCAGACCTTAAGTCTATCTTAGAAAAGACTGTTGCACCACGCAACTGGTCGAAAAGATCATCAATCCTCGGCAAAGGATATTTATTCTTTATCGTTACTTTATTGAGTTGTCTATAATCAATGCACAACCGCATCGATCCATCTTTCTTTTTAACAAACAAAACCGGAGCACCCCAGGGTGAGGTACTCGGTCGGATGAAACCCTTCTCAAGTAACTCTTGAAGCTGTTTCTTGAGTTCTGCCATCTCAGCAGGCGCCATCCTATACGGAGTCTGGGCTATGGGTTTCGTATCTGGGACCAAATTGATCTCAAAATCAATTTCCCGGGGTGGTGGTATACCAGGAAGTTCTTCGGGAAACACATCCTCGAATTCCCCGACTATCGGAACTTCAGCAGGGTTGGAACTCTCCTTGGTAACATCTACCACATGGGCTAAGAATGCGTAGCATCCTTGCCTCATCAACTTATCAGCAACCATAGCTGATACAAGACAAGTGGGCAGAATCTTTCTTTCACCTTGAAAGATCCATGTGTTGCTTTCATCAGCAAACACTGCCAGCTTGGATTCACAATCCAAGACAACTCGATACCTTTCCAAGGTATCCATCCCTAGGATTATATCAAATCCTTGCATGTCAAGCGGTATAAGATCCACCTGAATGCGATGCTTATAAAAGGAAAGTACGCAAGGTTGAACCTATCAATCGACCTCCAATTGGGCTCAAACTTGGCCCAAACGGTCTTGAGGTCGTTTGGACATCACCCAAACGGTCTTGAGACCGTTTACCCAAAGTTTGACCAAGATCCAAACCGTTTTGACTCAGGTTGAAGTCCAATTAGGTCAAAATCAGCACTTTTCAATCAATGTATCAATTTCCTACAATTGGACCCTCAAACCACTAGATTAACTCAACCCTAAACCTTCAAACGGTCTTGGATTGTGCCCAAACGGTCTTAAGACCGTTTGGAGGAATCCCCAAATGGTCTTGAGACCGTTTGGGTCCTTCAACCCAAAACTCAACAAGATCTATGTGTTAAATCAGCACTTTTTCACCCGATTAGGGTTCCATGTTGAAGTGCCTTCAACTCCCAATTGGTTAAGAATTAGGCTTTGATTCTTTGCAGGGATGAGATTCAACCTGTTGGGAACAGACCCTCAAACGGTCGTCCCTTGGTCAACGCCCTCAAACGGTCTTGAGACCGTTTCAATCCAAACGGTCTTGCAAGACCGTTTGAGAGCAAACGGTTTGAAACCGTTTGAACCCAAACGGTTTGCAACCGTTTGGACCAAAAGGATCCAAGACCGTTTGGAAAAGCAACATAGGGAATCATGCCCCTCATCTTCAACCTCTTGCAAGGTCGGTTTCTCCACTGGTTCAATTGCAATCGTGCAAAGAAGAAGGGAGATAGAAGGAGATATACTAGCAAATTTGCAAGAAACAAAGCATGATTATAAAGCACAAGTTCAGAGTTATAAAACCCGCCTCAAGTTTGATCCTAAAGCTCCAAGACTCTGAGGTCCAAGCTCTAATGGCGTCCTTGAGCTTCCACAACTCGATCAGGGATGAAAACTCCAAGGAATCGAAGCTTTGGTTGGCTAGAACAAGAAGACTAGTTAAGCTAACCATGAAACCAACCCTAGAAAGTGAAAACCACCATGAATTCGAGCTAGACATGAGGTTTCTTACCTAGAGCAAGCTACTTCGTCTCCCTGTTCTCCAGAGCAAGTCCTTGGCCGTTTAAGAAAGAAAGGAAGTGAATGGAACAGGGAAGGATCGTTTGCTCGTTTGCAAAAGAAAGGCTTTTATAGTTTTAGGCTATTTTCTAACATAATGACCTTTTAAAGCCAAAATTCGCATCTAGGTCCCTCCTTGCTCAAGGGCACGTCCAAGCCCATCTAACCTTATGCAAATCTTAGAAAAACTCAAGATCTAAGGGTATAGGAATCCAACCTTCAACTAGGGTACATACATGTTAGGGTCTTGTACCCATTTTAGGTGATTTCTACCACAAAGATCATTTTTCTTATCTGATTAGGGAATGATGTAACTCTTTCATCATTTCTACTCTAAATGATGACAAGAGTCATAAAAGATGTTCTAGATGGTGAAATTACAAGTTGGACCCCTCAATTTGGGTAAATTGCAATTTATCCCAAATTAGGGTTTCTGAGCTTGGGGATTGCTTCCACAGCTGCACCTTGGTGCCCAAGCTTGGGAAATCCCTCAAACCTCATCATAGACATCCCCATGATGTCTTAACATCAAAGGAACATCTTATCTTGTGAAATTTGCAAGTTCAACCCTTAAACTGGGTAATTTGCACATAGGTCCCTGCATACAACATAATGCTACAACTTTATGCAAAAGGAGCAAGATATGAAAGTGAATGTCCCTGAGGGACTTAATTACATGCCAGGGAGTGTTCACAAGTATAATAATTACATATTTAGGCAAAACTTCCAGGGTTAGGTCATAACCCAGGTCAGGGGTGTTACATTACTGGAGCACTATGTGTTTGAAGCCATGATAGAAAAGAAGGAGCTAGAGTTTGCCAATCTAGCTCAGGTGGGTGACATGACGGTGACCCAGTATGCCATGACGTTTGGGATCCTACAGAAGTATGATTATGATTATGATGAGCGATGCTGGACAAAGAAGTTCATCTGAGGACTCAAGTCCGACTTAAGCGTTTCCCTATCGGGAAGAGGCCATAGAACCCTTCAGGATACTTTAGATGCCACCTGAGAGCGGGAAGACCACCCCAGAAGGTCTTACAAGAAGGAAGGTCCCCAGAAGAACAACCAGCATCAACGTCAACCTCCGCACAATAAGAGGAAGGCTCCTGAGTTAGAAACCCCTATTCCCAAGAGAAAACACAGTGCCCAACTTGTAAGAGGGTCCATGGAGGGTCGTGCATGTAACAACCCCGCCTCCCGGTAACCCCCACTTAAGGGAGACCAAGAGGTCAGAGTTGTTATCCCAATAAACCGGATCAAAGGTTCGACAAATAATCAATAATAACTATGAAATTCTACTATCTAAACTAAAATCTGGTATTAAAATAAAACTTTGCATATCTTTTAAAACTTTGGAAATCTATCTATCCACAACTTGAAATATTCTATCTAATCCTCCTTGCACTTTATTTCTTATTTTCACAATGTTTCACTTTACTATTTGTGCTTTTGAGGGTTATACCTAAAACACCGACAAATAAATACGCGATTAGCATACGGGAATATGCTGGTACGTGGGGACAACCACTAGTATAGAAACAACATTCAATGTCACTTTTCTGGGTGTCATTTATTTAGGAAATCTGACGCCTATAACATTCAACGTCGGTGATTAAGGTAAACTGACGTCTATAGTCAAGACACGGGTACCGCTTTGTATTCAGCGTCGACTTGGTAATAGAAAACTGACGCCTAATATCGCCTGTGAAATCCAATTTTTGAGTGAAAAAAAATTGGCCCCAAAGTGTCACATACAACGTCGGTTTTTTAAAATCTAACCGATGCCTATATAAGATGAAAATTTGCGTAAAAAATTCTAACTTAGGTGTCAGTTATCCTTTGATAACCGACACCGATAATGGTTCCCGCCAAATTTTTTAGAGCAAAATTTGTCTAATTGGACGTCGGTTTTTAAAGAACAACCGACGCCGAAGCGTTTAGGTGTCGTTTGTTTTAGATAACCGACGTCGTTTACCAACTTAATATACCCACAAATAGCAACTGTTCCCCTTTCTTCTGTTTCATCACGAAGCAACTGCTCCTTTCTCTGCTCTTGCTGCGTCGCCACCCACCCGCCCGCTGCTACTCACCACCTACTGCTTCTCGCTCGCCTCCGACGCTGCCTGCTGCTTGCTCGCTGTCGACGCCGGACGTCGTTGCTGCTGCTCTGCGTCATCGCCGCCGTCCTCTTTGCCGCCGCATGCCGTCCTCCTTGCCGTCGCCGCTGCCTGCTCTATGCTCGCCGCCGTTCTCCCTGCCATGCCGTCTGCCTGCCTGCTGCCCGCTGTAGCCTCCAGGTAGTCGTAGCCTCTGTTCTTCCTTCTCCCTAGCTCCTTACCTACAACAAACATGGTCGTGGCTGTGTTGGCCTACCACGGCCGTGCTGCCCAGAATGGCCGTGTTGTCCAGCACGGTCGTGCTGCCCAGCACGGCCGTGGTAGGCCAACACAGCCACGGCCGTGTTTGTTGTTGGTAAGGATATGAAAAAATCTTTATGTAATGCTTTATGTAAATTCTAGGATACGAACAAATCTTTTGCTTGCATATATTTATGCTTCTAATCCTAATGCTTGACCTAATTCAATAAATTTTGATGCATGTTGAAATAAGATTTAAACTTGTCCATTCTAGCATCCTAATTTGATTTGATTAAACCCTAACATTGATGAAACCCTAACATCAATTGTGATGAAACCCTAACATGTACATATCTATTATTGTGTTTGTTGGCCTAGAAACCCGTCCAATATTTAATCAATAGGAGTAAATCTTGGATAGTCCCCAGTTTGGGACTGTTCTTAAACACCTAATCTCACTTAGGATGTAAGCGTATAATGTTTATTGAGTTTTCGAGAAAATTTCGGTAGCATTTCCCCGTTTGTTCTCTAAGTACATATGTACTTAGAGAACAACGGGGAAATGCTGCCGAAATTTTTTTGAAAACCCAATACACATTATACACTTACTAGTGAGATTAGGTGTTCAAGGATGGGATAGGTGGTACACATTTATTATATATAAGAATGACATCACATGTGTTTGTTGGCCTAGAAAGTGAACAATCATTGTTCTTTATATTACTTGTACATTGGTATAAATTAGAATGAACAATCACTAAATTATATACTGTTTGTATGGAGTCCGACTTCATTGTACCTCCTAATCTGACAATATTTTCCATGTAGCGCATCACATTCTAGCCGCAGGCCCAATCGTTATTTTGTATTGGACACTATCAAATGTTACCACCATAGAAATGCTTAATAAAGGCACTTTCATTTCATGTCCCGCACTGTCTACTTCAACATCGGATGGGTCTAGATAATATATAGTTAGCGTGGCTGGGATGATTACCCCTAATTACAAATAAGCCAAATAAATAGAAAACCAGATGGGTCTAGATAATAGGAGTAAATCTTGGATAGTCCCCGGTTTGGGACTGTTCTTGAACACATAATCTCACTTAATATGTAAGTGTATACCCTAATCTTGTCCTAATATATACTTGTTTTCTCTTTGATCATAGAATGGATAGATCATGGATGTCCATTCACAATCGCTGCACCCCAGAGTTTATATCTGGTCTTGACAAGTTTATTAGATTTGCTGAGGAACATAGGAAACAACCTGAAGATAGGTTCTATTGTCCATGTAGGCATTGCGGTAACAACTTGAAAGTCAGCATTGGTGACAAAATTAAAAGTCATGTCATGTGCAACGGGATTGTACAAGGCTATACAGAATGTCACTGGCATGGAGATATTTCAAACCTGAAACCAGTGGATGTCGATAGCAGTGCTTGTGTGGAAGAAGAAATTGCCTACGATGACATAGATGTGAAAGAACGAGATCCAGTAGACATCGTTGATGCGATGATGGATAGTTGTGGGGTAGAGCACACCGATCCACCTCCCATTTTTAGAAACATTGTGCATGATGCTGAGATATCATTATACACAGGTTGTACTAAGTTTACAAAGCTTAGCGATGTGTTGAGATAGTATAAGCTGAAAGCTAACAATAGATGGAGCGACAAAAGCTTCACGTCATTGTTGTCTTTGTTGAAAGAAATGCTTCCTGAAGGAAACGAGATGCCAATTTCAACATACCAGGTAAAGAAATTTTTGTGCCCAATAGGAATGGATGCCAAGAAGATACATGCATGCCCGAATGATTGTGTATTATTTCAAAAGGACTATGTGGATTTGAAAGATTGTCCAAAATGTGGTGCGTCACGGTATAAATTGACGACTTTGGGGGAGTCCAAAACTGGTTCTCCTGCCAAGGTGATGTGGTATCTACCTATAATATCACGGTTTCAACGCTTGTTTGCCAATCCGATAGATGCGAAGAATTTGAGGTGGCATGGAGATGTTAAGAAAAATAATGATGGGATCCTACGACATGCGTCTGATTCCCCACAGTGGAAGAAGATTGATCTATTGTACCCTAAATTTGGTGAAGAAGTCAGGAATCTAAGACTTGGGCTTTATACAGATGGGATGAATCCGTACGGGACATTGAGCAGCCAACATTGCACTTAGCCAGTCATGCTTGTTATATACAATCTTCCTCCCTGGTTGTGTATGAAAAATAAGTTTGTAATGTTGTCATTGTTGATATCGGGCCCTAAACAACCTGGAAATGACATCGATGTTTATCTTGAACCTCTGATTGATGACTTAAAGAAACTCTGGGGTGAAGGTGTGATGACCTATGATGCTTCATGAAGAGAGACATTTCATTTGCATGCTATGTTGTTTGGCACTATTAATGACTTTCCAGCATATGGGAATTTGTCTGGATATAGTGTCAAAGGAGATAAAGCGTGTCCTATATGTGAAGAGAACACTGATTCAACAAGACGAAAACATGGCGGAAGACTGTATATCTCGGTCATTGAAGGTCTCTTACAAAATTCCATCTGTATCGTAGGAAGCGCAAAGCATTCAATGGATTGAATGAGGAACAGAGTGCACCTAAACCTAAACCAGGGGAGGTTGTTTATGAAAGAGTAAAAGACTTTGTCAATGAATTTGGTAAGAGATCACAATGTACTATGGCCACATAAAGTGACAAATCTTTATTTAAGAAGAAGTCAATATTTTGGGATCTTCCTTATTGGAGTTCTTTGACAGTCAGGCATTGTATCGATGTCATGCACGTTGAGAAAAATGTCTGTGATAGTGTCATTGGTACTTTGTTGAATATACCAGGTAAGACTAAAGATGGGATAAAATCCAGACTGGACCTACGTGAAATGGGAATAAGGTCAAAATTAACAAAATTTCGTGAAATGGAAAATCAGAGAACATACTTACCTCCCGCTTGTTACACATTGTCTAGAAAGGAGAAGAAAACTTTTTGGGAATGTTTGGTAAATGTTAAGGTGCCACAGGGTTACTCATCCAACATTCGTAGATTGGTATCAATGAAAGATCTGAAGTTTATAGTTCTTAAATCTCATGATTGTCACACTCTAATGCAACAAATATTCTATGTGGCAATTAGATCTATATTGTCGAAGCATGTAAGGTTTGCAATCACCAGACTTTGTTTTTTTTTCAACAGTCTGTGCAGCAAAGTTATTGACCCTGATACTCTCGATAAATTGCAAAGAGAAGTGGTTGTTACCCTATGTCAGCTTGAGATGTATTTTCCTCCGTCGTTCTTTGATATCATGGTACATCTTGTTGTCCACTTGACTAGGGAAGTGAAAATGTTGGGACCAGTTTTCTTGCATTGGATGTATCCCTTTGAACGATACATGAGCATTTTTAAAAGTGGTTTTCGAAACCGTTATCGGTCTGAAGGGAGTATTATCGAGGGTTATGTGGCGAGAGAGGTTATAGATTTTTGCAATGACTTTCTCAGTGGTAATGACACTCTTGATAATGACAAGAATATTGACGAGCAATTTGGCAAAGGAATTTTGGGATCACATGTGAAAGTAATCAGCCGTGAGCAGTTGGAACAAGGTCACTTGTATATTTTACACAACATGGATGAAGTGAACGTTTATATCGAGGAACATACCAATTTCATCAAGAGACAATATCCTCGAGCCAATACAATGTGGCTTTCTAGAGAGCATAACAAGACATTTATTAAGTGGTTTGAAGATAAAGTCTTACATCAACTATCTCAAACACCATATGATATTACTGAAACTATCAAATGCCTCACCTTTAAACCAAAATTGACTGTTATGTCTAATGAATGGTATGACATTAATGGATTCACATATTACACAAAGTGCCAAGATGATAAGAGTGTCATCCAAAATAGTGGGGTCACCCTTCAAGCATCGATTATGTTTTTTTGCAAGTGCAAAGGATAAGAGTCCATGTGAAGCTAAAATGTCATATTACGGTGTCATTGAAGACATATGGGAGTTAGACTTCATAGATTTCAGAATTCCGCTCTTCAAATGTAATTGGGTTGATAACACCAAAGGAGTTATAGTGGATGAATTGGGTTTCACTTTAGTGAAATTTGAAAAGATTGGCGAGAAGGGTGAACCATTCATATTGGCATCACAGGTGAAACAAGTATTTTATATTGATGATCCTGCAAATGATAAATGGTCGGTTGTTCTTCATGGTAAAAGATAGTTCATTGAAGATCCTATAGATGAAGAACAGTACTATGATAAGTATGATGACTCCAGTCCATTCTCAGTTGGGTTGCCAACACCAGCAAATATTGAAGCTAATGATGACTTGTAAGTGCGCAGAGATCACAATGAAGGATTGTTAATTGATAAAAAAAATCGCAATATTAGAGGCATGTTTATATTTTTTTATATGTTTTATTTTTCTGAATGTGAATTTTACAATCTGAATTACTTTACAATGTGAATGTGAACTTTACAATGTGAATTTTACAATGTGAATTACTTTAGAATGTGAACTTTACAATGTGAATTACTTTACAATGTGAATGTGAACTTTACAATGTGAGCTTTACAAATTGAATTACTTTACAATGTGAACTTTACAATGTGAATGTGAATTTTCAGATGGTTGAGCATTCTCCTGATGACTGTGCTGATGATTACTGTGAGAGTGAGGACATCAATGCGCCACCTCACAATGTAAGTTTTAAAAATATATCATATATTTATATCTATATGTCCATTTATAGTTATATCTTGTAAATGTGTTTATTTTGTCAAATTTTAGGTTGATGATGCACATGTACCATCTGAAGCACTTGAGGCACTTGATCAGAAGCACCAAAAAGTTGACAAGAGAAGGGGCATCACTATGATGAAGAAGTTAATAGCACAAAAGGGCAATGGACCCAAACTTTTTGTAGATTTTGATAATGCAGGAAATGCATCTGGTGTGAATCGCAATTCATTTGTTTCATATCTTGGGTATGTTACTCGTAGCCATTGCGGTTGTAAGATAGATTCTTGGCATAAAGTTCCTAAGGAGAAGAAAGACGTAATATGGAAGGATTTATGCGTGAGTTATTATTAATTTTCAATTCTATTTTGTAGATTACTAATTTTTTGGATACTAGTTAATAGCAATTCTATTTTGCAGAGTATATTTGAATTGGATGAAAAGTTGCATCGTAAATGCGTGATGCAACGCTGTGGGAGAGTCCTAAGGAACTATAGGACAAATCTCACCCAAGAATACATAAAATAAGGTGACAAGAGGAAGAAGACATCCACTGAATAGTGGAACTTCCTGGACCAAGAAGAATGGGATGCGTTTGTTGCTTCAAGACAAACTGATGAATTCAAGGTATTAGGCGTCAGTCCCAATCTCATTAATATATGTTGTATTCACCTATTCAAGATTAACATTTAGTGTTACTAACCAAATCATTAATGTGAATACTAACTAGGCCCTCAGTGAGGCACAAAAATCAAGGCGTGCACTGAATGTGCATGACCACACAATGGGTCCAAAGGGGTATGCAGGCATTCGCCAAAGACTACAGTCTGAGGCTACTGCTCAGTCTGCTGCTACTCAGGAGTCCTCTACTTTAGGTAGCACACCTCTGCCTCGCCATGATGTTTGGATAGTTTGGAGGCAAAATAAGAAGGGAGAAATAAGGAAGCTCGCAACTGCTGAGGCGGATGCAAAAATGGTAAAATACAACTCTTACAACAATCGTTCGAATATTGATTATTTGTGGTGTTTACTTAATTACAAATTTTTGTTTTGGTGATTAGCGGGAGCTGCACGAGCTGAGGAAACAAGGCAAGTTCATCCCTGAGGGCACAAGGGATGAATTGACAGTTGCTCTGGGTAACCCAGAGCATCCTGGACGTGTTAGGGCTGCAGGCGCTGGTGTGGGCATCAAAGCTTTTTTTGGGCCATCCCAGTGCAAACATGTCCCAAAAGCAAGACTTTCATAAGAAGAGGTAACATATTCTTTCTTTATAATGTTACTGTAAAAGAGAATTCAATAATTAGAAGCTAACGTTTCTTTTATCCATGTATAGGTAGATAAGATAGTTGATAAGAAACTCGAAGAAGCACTAAAAAAGTGGCAGGCATCTCAGACTACCACTTACCAGACAGTACCTATGGCATCTCGCTCTACTCCTACTACAGAGGTTGGGAGTAATCCTGTAGACCCACCACCTAGCACATCCACTGTAAGTATTTTTATGACATAGTAACTAGTTTTTTAATTCAAAATGATATGTTTTCAAGATGATATGTATATATGAAATTGTAGTCGTTTCAAAAAAAGATGATATGTATATATGTATATAACATTCCTTACACAAAAATTTGTAGGGGTTGAAGCCATGCCGTCTAAAAAGTAAAGAATATGTCATTGCAGAGGCGTCGGCTTACCCATCCCTACCAGGGGAAATGTTTCACGGGTCTCCATTACCAGCTGGTTGGATTCGTGTGAGCCCGATACGTATATTCTCCAAGTGGATGGATCTTCCATTGCCATATGCCCACCCAGATTGTGAAATTCTTGATGAGACAGAAGGCGGAGTGATATTGTGGCTAAAAGCAGATGTCCTCTTTACTAAAAATGTATGGTAAATTTACATTACGTTAAATTGTTAGTGTGTGTATATGATGTCAGTTGATCTAAAATTATATATATATATACAGGTTAAAAAGAAGACACCCACAACATCTAGGCCTCCACCTCCACCTCCTACATTACCCAGTTGGGTTCCACAGGACCTACCTGTCCCGTTAGGTCCTAACTGTAGGGGTATGGCAATATGGTTAGGCGAACATGATATAAATTTCCCTATAACTGTTTCTATAGATTCGGATGCTACAGGTTAATCATACGAAAGCGACCTATTTATATAAGATATTTTGGAGTTGTTTCGATATGATTGGCTAAATACATCTGTGATAGAGCTATGGATAAGGTGAGATCTTCTTTATACATCCATATACCTTGTGTAGGATCTGGTGATCTGGTTTCTTATTTATTAATGCATGTGTAATTAATACATGTTTTGCAGCTACTTAGACAAGATATGTGCAGATTTTGCATTCGAACATGTAGGATTTTTGATTCCATCTTTGATTAGTCTATTAGCTAAAGACCCTCTGTCAGTTCAACAATACTGCTGTGAGGCTTTTACAAATTTTGCTCAAAATAAGAAGACAATGATAATAGCTCCATTCAATGTAGAGTAAGTTTACTTTGCTTATTATAATTTGGACTTAAGAAAATTACATTTTTATTGTGGATTTTGAGTTATTAATTTTTAACTTTTTTACCTCTAGTGGTATGCATTGGGAGTTACTAGTTATTTTCCCCGAGACATTCACTGGCTATTATCTAGATCCTAAGGGGGGTAAATTGAATTCAAAATATGGACACAAAATGAAAATGACATCATTCTGGTGAGAAATATTTCATTTTCATATCTGTCAACATATGTTATTACATTACTATTTAATTATGCAATGTACTGTGTTACATTAACATGTAGGGGTTTAGATGAGTTCAAAAAGGCGGGAGGAAAGGTCCGCATGAAAAAGAACCAGCAAATAACTTGGAAGAATGTGGAAGTAAGTTCCCGACTACAATGTATATATTATTTATGTGAACAGTACTTAATTAGTTGTATTGTTTAATATTTTGTATGTTTCAATTTATAGTGTGCTACACAAGACAATGGATGTGCATGTGCATACTATTTGATGCGATTTATGCACATGATTATCAAATATGCCACAGTGGACATCGATACTATTACTGAGGTATTATATAGTCTCATTAGATAATATGAAATATATCAATCTTATTTATAGCTCATTAATTATATATATACATCATTCTCTTTGTAGGTGTTTAAAATTGACCACACTACAGGAAAGGCCTTACCAGATGTACATGCTCCCTATATGACGGGAGAATTAAATGAAGTAAGAGAAGAATGGGCAACAACCATACAAGTAGTGGGGGTTTTAACATATAATTGGGATGTTGATAGTGAATAATGACTAAAGAATGATATTTTGTAAATGAATTTCTGAATTATAATATATGTGTGAATGTTTCTACATGTCTGGATGTTTCTACATGTGTGTGAGTGAAAATGAATGAAACTGTTGGTTGCTATATGAATGTTTCTACATGTGTGAATGTGAAAATGAATGGAACTACAGATTGCTGGCTACATGAATGTTTCTAAATGTGTGAAAATCAAATGGAACTGCATGTTGCTAAATGTGTGAATATTTTTGTTGTTAATTTTGCAGGTTTGTGGCCTGTTGTTGGCTAATATCAATGGATGTCGTAAAACCTACAGTTCATAACTGAACTGCAGGTTTCTCATCCTGTGACCAGCCACAGCAGGTCTGCAGACTGTAGAAAAAAAAACAAACAATAGGCTTCAGTTATTTGTATAAAACTGATGCCACATAGTTACAGTGTTGGTTTCCCTACTCGTAACCGACGTCTATTTCCTTAACACCACGGTCGTGGCAATGGGCCAGACACCACGGCCGTGCTGACCAGCACGGCCGTGGCAGCGGGCCAGACTACACGACTGTGTTGGCCAGCACGGCCATGGCTGCGGGCCAGACAACACGACCATGTAGGTCAGCACGACCGTGGCAGCGGGTGATATGGTGTCGGTTATCACTAATAAACCGATGCTGATAGTGCCCCAGATGGCGGCCTTTCTGTGGCGTGAAGGTATATGGTGTCAGTTTCTTATCTAATAAGCGACGCTGATAGTGCCCCAGATGGCGCCCTTTCTGTGGCGTGAAGGTATATGGCGTCGGTTTCTTATCTAATAACTGACGCCTATAGTCCCCTTCTGGCACGTTTTCGGTGGCACACAAAGGGTTTTGTCATCGGTTTTTGAACCGACGCATAACGGTTGGGCTTTTAGCGTCGCCCACATAGGTGTCACTTAGAAACCGACACTAAAGGCCTTAAATAACTGACACTAAAGGTCAATTATGTACTAGTGAACCAAAATTTCACAATTATGGCTAATAATTTAATTATCACAATCAGGGTAATTTAGCATTCCAATTTACATTTTCAATGTGTCATTCTCCATCGCTTTTGCCCTAACCCTGGAATACCCTTCTAGGGTTTCTCTTTTGCCATTGGCTTAAGGCCACCTTCTCAATCCCGAGCTTGGTGACTGGGGGTCACCTCTCATGGTGCCCCATAGTCATGCAACATAGACCACCTTCTCATTCCCGAGCTTGGTGTATGGGGTCACCTCTCGTGGTTCCCATTGGTCTACCCTCTTGGGCCTGACCTTTATAGCATCATCCATCAGGGTGGCATGTAGGTGCGAGAATACACATGTATTTATAATTGTGATAACCATAGTAACTTTATAATTACAGTATGAACATCCAAACTGTTTAGTTTCAATCAATGCGATCAACCATCTGGGAAACCTTCGGGAAAACTAATGCGATTAATCGTAATTAACCACATACCTGTCAAGCTGTCTTGAATGTAGAATTAATCCAAACAAGCAAGTAATCAAGAATCAAGCAAGCAAGCACACAATTTGGCCCTGAAATATACATCCAATATTCTCTATCATGGATCATGGTATCCAAGTCTAATAGGCCTAATCGTGCCCTAGGGTTACTAGCCCTTTTTAGGGTTTTGACCATAATTAGGGTTTCACTTCCTTTTTACGACTTTTACTTTACTTTTATCAAAATATCCATCAAACCCTAATTATCTCATCTTATTTTCCATTAAGATCCTAAGATCAGGTTTGGACCACAAAACCCTAATTTTCAGATTAACTATATCTTTTCTTCCCCTTTTTCCTCACTTAGGGTTTCTAAGGGTATTAATTACAATATTAGGTTTAAAACCCTAATTCTTGCAATTTCCTTTTCAAAACAGGTTAATATATATCATTAAACAAGTTAATAATGCTTGAATTTATTCACTTGCAAGATTAAATTCATCCTTTATCAACAATTTAGGGTTTCTAACCATAATTTAATACCTTTCCCATCCAAATTATACACTTTTACAAAAGTATACCGATTTAGGCTTCCAAACCATTTTTAATTTACTCCTCATATTTTTCTGATCAATTTTCATGATAAACTTTCCTCATCTGAGTTTTCTAGCTCAAGATATGATTTTTGTAAGAAAATCCCTTTCTATTGATTTATTAGCAATTTCTAGAAAAACACGGATCGTTAGATCAATGGTCCGTTGGTCCACTCAGGATCCAACGACCAGGGACACGCGCGCCTAATTTTCATTTTAAGTTGCGAAGGACAAGATTGCCCTTACCTTGACTGAAGGCACAGAGGGGTAGTTGGGTAATTTCGCTGGATATCCTTCGTCTTCAACCTTGCGATCTTGCAGTTGCTGTGATGGTCAACTATATGGTTGACTTCTCGATCCAGTCATCGTGCGAGCGCGCCAAATGTCCAGGGAGTTCCACCTCCCTCCGTCGAACCTGCCAACGGCCTCAATTGCTCGCCCATGACTTGCCAAGACCGCCCCCTACTTGCTGGACTCCGACGAGGTTTGCCAAGAGTACATGGGTGCAAGTCAGGTTGGATCTCCAAACTGATCGCACAGGAACACTCCCCTTGCTCTTCCGCAACGTTTGGGGTAGCAAAAGGATATGTCAGTATCCCCCTTCACCTGCCCCTATATATAGGGTCGGAGGCAGTGCTGCGAGGATTGGGTATTTCCCCAATAGGCGGCCAACCCTCGAAAAACTAGGGATGATCGTTTGTGGTTTCCTCTCCCGAGTCCAAAGAAGCTATCAACAGGCTGGCATACTCTCTAGATCACGAGGAATCCAAGATGGAAAATTCCTCCTATAACTCGCAGAGTCCCAGTCCGTGTGGGACTTAGACGATAAGCAATCAGTGTTGGATCAAGATCCAACAGTTCTCATTGCACGCGGTCATCCAAAAGGGATTTCCATTTTCAATTGCCAAATTAATGCCTTATTTTGGAGATAACTTGAGAAATTGATATCTTCCAAACCATAATTCATTTTTGTCTCAACTTTTAAGGGAACTCTTGTCTTTACATTATCTAGCTATGTACGAAATTTGGGAAACAAATTACAATGGATGGGAAGGCTTCCTTCTCTCCAAAGATATACATTTATTAATTCAAAATTAATTAGTAATTCTTTTCCCTTTGCCATTATATTGTTATTTTGGGTCCCTTGGACCTTAAGAAATACTAAAAGCACAGATTCCAATATTAGGGAATATCTATTTGCCTTTATCCTCTTTTAAATGATTACTTCTCATATTTTCCTTTTATTAATTAAATCCTTTTCCTTGTTATTTCTCTTTTCTTTTCAATTGGGCTCAATGGCCAACAAAGCCCAATATCAATCAATCAAGGTCATTTCACACAAAATCCATCACAAATCAAAGAAAAATATTTCATTTATTCTTTAAAAGAGAATTACATTTTTCTTTACATACTTTGGAAATTTAGGTTATAACATCCTCCCCTCCTTATAGGAAATTTGCCCTCAAAATTTCAAGCAATCAAACAAACAATTCAGGGTATGCTTTCTCCATGTCTATCTTCAGCTCCCATGTGGCCTCATCCTCTCCATGGTGCTTCCAAAGAACCTTTACCATCTCTATATTCTTGCATCTGAGCTCTTTCACCTTGGTATCTAGAATCCGCACAGGTGACTCAGGATAAGTCAGCTTCCCTTGAAGCTCAACATGTTCAATGCTCAACACATGGCTCAGATCTTGCACATATCGCTTCAAGTTAGACACGTAAAACACATCACGCATCATGCTATACTGAGGGGGTAATGCCAAACGATATGTAGCTTCACCAATCCGTTCTAATACCTCAAACAGACCCACGTATCGGGGACTCAAGTTTCCTCAATTCTTGGCTATAGCTCGGAGCGGTCAGATTTTCAAAAACACATGCTCTCCTACAGTGAAATGCACATCAATCCGCTTTGCATCAGCATATGACTTCTATCAATCCTGGGCTCTCTTCAGACTTTGCTTGATCAAAGCAACTTTATCAGCATACACTTGGAGCTCATCTGACCTCAACCGGGTCCTCTCACCCACATCATCCCAGTGAAGTGGGGATCGACACGATCTCCCGTACAAAGCTTCATACGAAGGCATCCCGATATTGGCTTGGTAGCTATTTTTGTGGGAAAACTTAGCTAAAGGTAAGTACTGCTCCCATGAGCCACCTCAATCGAGCACACAGGCTCTCAACAGATCTTCTAATGCCTGGATCGTACTTTCTGACTGACCATCCGTCTGGAGGTGATAATCGGTACTAAAATTTAACCTGGTACCAAGATCCTCTTGAACCTGCTTCCATAACTTGGAAGTAAACTTTGGGTCTCTATCTAAGATGATCGATCCTGGTATGCCATGCAAAAACACTATCTCTCTGATATATAGCTCAGCTAGGTCTGACACTTTAGCAGTGGTCTTTAAGGCAAGGAAGTGAGCTGACTTGGTAAGACGATCTATCACGACCCATATCGCATCATGACCCTTCTTGGTCTGGGGTAGACCCACCATAAAATCCATGGTGATATGTTCCCATTTCCATTCTGGAATTTCTATCGACTGTAAAAGCCCGTCGGGTCGTTGGTGTTTCACCTTCACTATTTGGCATGTAAGACAGCTAGCCACCCATGCCGCAATGTCTGTCTTCATTCCTGGCCACCAGAAAATCTGATGCAGGTCCTTGAACATCTTAGTAGTTCCTGGGTGCACTGTGTATTTGGATCCATGAGCCTCTTGTAGGATGCATTCCTTTATCGATGAATCCACAGGAACCCATATGTGATCCTCAAACCTGATTCCTCCGTCTATTCCCACTGAGAGACGAGTATGTGGCTCCATCATCAAACCTTTCATCTTGTCTAACTCTTCACTGGTCAACTGTGTTGCTATGATCTCACTCAACAACTCAGATTGGATTTGGATATTAGCCAACCGAACTCGGTCCTCTAATGGTTGTGGAGTCCACTCCACGAGCTCCTCTAAACTCTTTCACTGACAAGATAGAACAACTGCACACTTGAGTTGTTTCTAACTCAAAGCATCAGCTACGACATTCGTATTACCAGGATGATAGGCGATGGTGAAGTCGTAATCCTTCATGTACTCCATCCATCATCATTGTCGTAGGTTCATGTCTCTTTGTGTCAGTAGGTATTTTAAGCTCTTATGGTTGGTGAAGATCTCAAAGGTAGCATTGTCCAAGTAATGCTGCCATATCTTCAAGGCATGGATAATAACAGCTAGCTCTAGGTCATGTGTCAGATAATTCACCACATTGGGCTTGAGTTGTCGGGAAGCATATGCAACCATGTTTTGATTATGTTCCAACACACAACCAAGTCCCATCTTGGAAGCATCGGTGAATATCATGAAAACCTCATTTCCAAAAGGTAGAGTTAACACAGGGGCGGTGGTCAGCTTCTCCTTCAATTCTTAGAAGCGAGCTTCACATACGTCAGACCACACAAACTTCACATCCTTTCGGGTTAACATGGTCAATGGCAAGGAGAGTCTTTCAGAAATCCTTGATGAAGAGACAGTAGTATCCGGCCAACCCCAAGAAGCTGTAAATCTCGGAGGGGTTCTTTGGTGCCGTCCAGTCTCGAACTGCCGATACTTTGGTTGGATCTACAATGATCGTGAGATGATGTATCCAAGAAACATGACTCGGTCTAACCAAAACTCACATTTTGAGAACTTTCTGAAAAACTTATGCTTTCTCAGGATATCAAGGACTCTACCCAGGTGGTCACGGTGTTGGGCTAGGTCATCTGAATACACCAAGATGTCTTCTATGAACACTATTATAAAAAAAGTTGAGGAAAGGTTGGAACACACTATTCATGAGGTTCATGAAGACACTAGGTGCATTGGATAGCCCAAACGGCATGACCACAAACTCATAGTGACCATATCGGGTTCGAAAAACCATTTTCGGTATATCCTCGCTCCTTACTCTCACTTGGTGGTATCTTAACCTCAAATCGATCTAGGAAAAGACTCGAGCTTATTTGAGTTGGTCAAATAGGTCATCTATCCTAGGAAACAGATACTTATTCTTAATGGTTGCCTGGTTGATCATCTGATAGTCAATACACATCTGAAGTGACCCATCCTTCTTTTTCACAAAGAGGACTGGTTCTCCCCAAGGAGATGTACTGTGCTGGTTAAAGCCTTTATCCAACAACTCTTGCAACTGGGTTTTTAACTCAAGCAACTCTGTCGAGGCCATTCTATAGGGTGCCTTAGATATAGGGTTAGTCCCAGGAGCTAACTCAATATAGAAATCTACCTCCCTCTCAGGGGGAATCCTTGCTAGATCATATGGAAACACATCTGCATGCTCCCAAACTACCTCTATCTCATCTAAGGATAGCCCCTTAACCTCAGGTATGGTAACTATGGCTAGGCAGGCTCGACAACCCTTGGCTAGCATCCATTCAGCTTTCAAGGTGGACACATAAAGGATGGTTGTCGCATCCTTCCTCGAATGGTGAAGTGGGGATGGCCGGTTTTCCTAATGAGAATTTTCTTCTCTCTACAGTCAATCTGGGCTCTGTAGGTGGAAAGCCAATCCATATCGATGATTACATCAAAATCATTCATATCGAGAAGGATGAAGTAAGTAGTAAGCTCATGGTTCATATACTTGACTGGCAAAACAGGGGTTTTCAAAAGAGAGGTATAAATACAACCACTCGGGGTTGTGACATCCAAAACGTAACCCAAATCCTTGATATCCAAACCAAGCATAGTTGCCAGATTTCTCAAAATAAAAGTATTAGTAGAACCAGAATCAAAGAGTACTTTTACATTTTGTCCCATGACTTCCAGTAAGCCTACATAGTTTGTGTCACATCTGAAATCTATTGCATGATCTACTAAACTAAAAGAAAACATCTAAGGGTTATTACCCTGGATTAGCCTATTAGCAATTGCCTGAGCTTCTTCATTGTCGATGGAAAACACTCTAGCTTGCATCCTCTCTCTAGCTGGGGGTGCTCCGGCTGGTGCTCCTACTAGAGGTGTTGCAGCTATTGGTTGTGCTGCCACAGACTGTGACCCCAAAGGTCCTCTTGGGTCAGGCTGAGGGCAATTGGCGATGAAGTGTCCTTCTTGTTGACATCTGAAACACACCTTCTTCTCAAAGTGGCACTTCCCAGGATGTGTCCATCTGTAGGTGCGACACTGCAGGAGGCGACCATGAGTCTAGCCTTTGTTCCCATGCTTGCTTTTGTTGTGGTTGTGTCCTTATCCCTTCTTGTATTCATTCCTCTACCCTTGATATCCTACAATGAAACCCAAGTACCCTTTGGATTGATTCTGTGTAGGCATCACCATCCTTTCCATGTCTAAGGTGGTGTTGTAGGCTTCAGAGAAGGTCTTTGGCTTACTAGCCATCACATGTGGCATGATGGCAGGGTGCAGGTGCTCGATGAAGTGGTCCACCCTCCTCTCTTCATCCATCATGTGTCAGAAGCATTCCAGGATGCGGAACTTGCGACCAAAGTCTACAACTGATGAGCTTCATTGAGTCATGTTGGTGAACTCTCTTTCTTTCTCCTTCTTGGCTGAGACGGGGATGAATCTGGTGGTGAAGATGGACTTGAAATCGGTCCACGCTATTGGTTCTTCTCTTAGGTCTCTTCCTGTGATATGGTTCTCCCACCATATCTTGGCTGCACCTTCCAAAAGGTGATTAGAAAATAGAACCTTCTTGTTTGGCTATACTTCAAGCATACAAAATCCATTCTCGACTGCAAGCAGCCAAACTTCTGCCTTGTCGACCACTTCAGACTTATCTTCTCCCCAGAACTTCTCGATGTTCATCTTGATGAAGTCCAAGATGGTGGCTCCCAATTGAGGACGAATAGGTAGTGGCTCGTCATTCTCGTCCCTAACCGTGTCTCTGAGGGCCAAGGAACGAATAGACTCGGTCAGCCGTTTCTGTTGTTCAATCCAAACTGCATCTGTAGTGTGAACTACCATGGTCGGCTCCAGACCACCAGACTAGCCCTCCTCCATCTGGGCTACCTCCTCATACACATGTTGTTCCTCATATCCTGGTCCTTCCTCTTGCTCAAGGTTGTTGAAGGGTATTGGTTCAGGGTTGGGAGCCTCATGCACAGCTTCCTCGGGTCTCTTTCTCTTCTTTGAGGTTTCACAACCATGGTTCCGCTTCCTCTTCTCAGAGGACCCATTATCTTTGTAGGGAGGCCCACCACCATTGGTGGTAACCGGGATAGCCACAACCTTTGTACGAGCCATCTACATAAGCCCACAAATAGACCTTTAGTCTATACTTAACCATTTATACTTATGTCGATGACATCTTAATGACATATCTTTTATTAATTTGGTGGAGGATTCCTTAGATCTTATCAACCTTAACCCATACCTCAAGAGGGTGAGGAAGAGAGAGAAAACCATAATCTTGAAAAATCCTTAAAGAATTTAAGTTGAGATGAGATGAACAAGAGGAGAGATTCCTAAAGGTATCTTATTTCGAGTCATATCCTAAGACATCGTCCAGGAAATCACACAATACGAGAGTCCTCATATTCCAACTAGCGGTGCGGAGGAAAATATTGCCAGCCCCCGGAATTTAGCAATGTGTCATTCTCCACCACTTTTGCCCTAACCCTGGAATACCTTTCTAGGGTTTCTCTTTTGCCATTGGCTTAAGGCCACCTTCTCAATCCTGAGCTTGGTGCCTGGGGTCACCTCTCATGGTGCCCCATAGTCATGCAACATAGACCACCTTCTCATTCCCGAGCTTGTTGTCTGGGGTCACCTCTCATGGTGCCCATTGGTCTACCCTCTTGGGCCTGACCTTTATGGCATCATCCATCAGGGTGGCATGTAGGTGCGAGAATACACGTGTATTTATAATTATGATAACCATAGTGACTTTATAATTGCAGTATGAACATCCAAATTGTTTAGTTTCAATCAATGCGATCAACCATCTAGGAAACCTTCGGGAAAACTAATGTGATTAATCGTAATTAACCACATACTTGTCAAGCTATCTTGAATGCAGAATTAATCCAAACAAGCAAGTAATCCAGAATCAAGCAAGCAAGAACACAATTTGGCCCTAAAATATACATCCAATATTCTCTATCATGGATCATGGTATCCAAGTCTAATAGGCCTAATCGTGCCCTAGGGTTACTAGCCCTTTTTAGGGTTTTGATCATAATTAGGGTTTCATTTCCTTTTTACCACTTTTACTTTACTTTTATCAAAATATCCATCAAACCCTAATTATCTCATCTTATTTTCCATTAAGATCCTAAGATTTGGACCAAAAAACCCTAATTTTCAGACTAACTATATCTTTTCTTCCCCTTTTTCCTCACTTAGGATTTCTAAGGGTATTAATTACAATATTAGGTTTAAAACCCTAATTCTTGCAATTTCCTTTTGAAAATAGGTTAATATATATAATTAAACAAGTTAATAATTCGAATTTATTCACTTACAAGATTAAATCCATCTTTTATCAACAATTTGGGGTTTCTAACCATAATTTAATACTTTTCCCATCCAAATTATACACTTTTATAAAAGTATATTGATTTAGGCTTCCAAACCGTTTTTAATTTACTCCTCGTATTTGTTTGATCAATTTTCATGTATAAACTTTCCTCATCTAAGTTTTCTAGCTCAAGATATGATTTTTGTAAGAAAATCCCTTTCTATTGATTTATTAGCAATTTCTAGAAAAGCACGGATCATTAGAGCAATGGTCCGTTGGTCCACTCAGGATCCAACGACCAGGGACACGCATGCCTAATTTTTGATTTTGCATCATCCATCAATGTGGCATGTAGGTGCGAGAATACACATTTATATTACAAGTGTGATAATCATAGTCGCTTTATAATTTACAAGAACGAACATCCAACTGATAGGTTGCATTCAATGTGATTAATCATTCAAAAAACCTTTCAGAAACTAATGTGATTAATCATAATTAACCACATACCTGTCAAGATGACTTGAATGCAGAAATAATTCCACCAATCAAGAAACCAAGCAAGCACACCCAAGTTGATCTTGAAATAGGCATCCACTTTTTCTATCTTTAATCATGCCATCATGGTCTATTAATCCTAGTTGTTTCCTAGGGTTACTAGTCCTTTTTAGGGTTTTGATTACAATTAGGGTCTCACTTCATTTTTATTATTTTAAATCCTAATTTTATAAAATTACTCACAAACCCTAATAATCTCATCTTTCTTTCACAAAAGATCCTAAGATCATCTATTAGCAACATGAAACCCTAATTTCAGATTACAAGCACTTTTATTTCCTTTTTATCCTATTTAGGCTTTCTAGGTATATTAACCATCACATTAGGTTAAAAACCCTAAATCTTGCAATTTCATCTTCAAAACATGTTAATATTCACCTTCATCATTAAACAAGTTAACCATGCTCAAATTAACTTATTTGTACTATGAAATCTATCCTTTATCATGAATTAGGGTTTCTAACCACAAATTAATACTTTTTCCATCAAAATTATACACTTTTGCAAAAATATACTGATTTAGGCTTCCAAACCATTTTAACTTATCTTTCATATTTTTCTAATCAATTTTCATGATAAACGTTTCTCATCCGAGTTTTCTAGTAAAAGATATGATTTTTACAAAGAAAATCCTTTTTCTGATTTATTTGTTAATTCTAGAAAACGAGGATCGTTTGATCCATGGTCTGCTAGTCCACTCAGGATCCAATGACCTAGGATGCATGCGCCTATTGTTATGATCAAAAGTAAGTGAAGGACAAGAATGTCCTTACCTGGATAGAAGACACGGAGGGGCAGTTTGGTAAAAGACCGTGGGGTTTTCTTCTTCCTTGCGCCAAAGCACAGCGAGCCCTGCGATCAACCTTGAAGTTGGCTTCTCAATCTCGTCCACCTACAAGCGTGCTAATGGGTCAGGGAGCCTCGCCTCCCACTATTGAACTCGATCGAGCCCTCAATTGTTGGTCATGGATGTGCTAGCACCGCCTCCAACTCGTCAGACTCCGGTGAGGCAACTTGGGTGGACGAGTGGGAAGGTCGGGGTCGATCTTCAAATTGATTGCACGGAAACACTCCTTGCAGCCTGCCGTAGCTTTAAGGGTAGCAATTAGGCATGTTGATACCCTCCATCATCATCCCCTATATATAGGGTCAGAGGCAGATCCTACTAGATTGGGGATTCTCCCAATCAACGACCAAACCCCTACAAAGTAGGGATGGTTTTCCTCAGTTTCCTCTCCTGAACTCAAAGGAAACAACTCCTGGCTTGCACACACTCAGGATCGCAAGAAAACTGAGAGGGAAAATCCCTCTGCAACTCGGCAGAGTCCAAGTCCTTGTGGGACTGGATGATGAGCGATAGGCTTTGGATCGAGATCCAACGACTCACATCGCACACGCTCAACCAAAAGGGAAACTCATTCTGATTTGCAAGATAAATATATATATTTTGGAGATAATTTGAGAAATTCATATCTCCTAAACCATAGCTCCTTTTTGTCTCAAATTTTAAGAGAAATTTTGTCTTGGCATTATCTAGCTAGTTATCAAATTTGGGAAACAAATTCCAACGGATGGGAATGGTTCCTTCCCTCCCAAGTTATCCATCAATTAATCCAAAATTAATTAGCATTTCTTTTCCCTTTGCCATTATCTTGTTATGTTGGGTCCCTTGGACCTCAAGAAATCCTAAAGGCACGAATTACCACCTTGGGAAATATCTATATGCCTTTATTCTCTTATTATTGTCCATTTCACCTATTGTCCTTTTATTACTTTAATCCTTTTCCTTTTTATTTCTCTTTCTTTTTAATTGGGCTCAATGGCCAACAAAGCCCATTATCAATCAATCAAGGCCATTTCACATGAAATATGTCACAAATCAAAAATAGATTTCATTTATTCTTTTAAAGAGAATTACACCTTTCATTACATACTTAGGAAATTTGAGGTTATAACATCCTCCCCTCCTTATAGGAATTTTGTCCTCAAAATTCAAACAATCAAACAAACAAATCAAGGTATGCTTTCTCCATGTCCGCCTTTAGCTCCCATGTGGCCTCATCCTCTCTATGGTGCCTCCAAAGAACCTTTACCATCTCTATATTCTTGCATCTGAGCTCTTTCACCTTGGTATCTAGAATCTGCAAAGGTGTCTCAGGATAAGTCAGCATCCCTTGAAGCTCAATAGGTTCAATGCTCAGCACATGGCTCAGATCTTGCACATATCGCTTCAGGTTGGACACGTGAAACACATCATGCATCATGCTATACTGAGGGGGTAACGCCAAATGATATGCAGCTTCACCAATCGATTCTAACACTTCAAACGGACCCACGTATCGGGGACTCAACTTTCCTCTGTTCTTAGCTATAGCTCAGAGCGGTCAGATTTTTAAAAACACATGTTGTCCAACAGTGAAATGCACATCAGTCTGCTTTGCATCAACATATGACTTCTTTCGATCCTGGGCTCTCTTCAGTCTTTGCTTGATCAAAGCAATTTTATCAGCATACACTTGGAGCTCATCTGACCTCAACAGGGTCCTCTCACCCACATCATCCCAGTGATGTTGGGACTCACACGGTCTCCCATAAAAAGCTTCATACGGAGGCATCCCGATACTGGCTTGGTAGTTGTTTTTGTAGGCAAACTCAGCTAAAGGTAAGTACTGCTCCCATGAGCCACCCCAATCAAGGACACAAGCTCTCAACATATCTTCTAATGTCTGGATCATCCTTTCTGACTGACCATCCGTCTAGGGATGATAAGCGGTACTAAACTTCAACCTGGTACCAAGTTCCTCTTGAACTTGCTTCCACAACTTGGAAGTAAACTTTGGGTCTCTATCCGAAATGATGGAATTGGGCACGCCATGCAAACACACTATCTCTTGGATATACAACTCATCTAGGTCTGTCACTTTAGTAGTGGTCTTTAAGGCAAGGAAGTGTGATGACTTGGTAAGATGATCTACCACGACCCATATCGCATCATGACCTTTCCTGGTCTGGGGTAGACCTACCATAAAATCCATGGTGATCTGCTCCCATTTCCATTCTGGAATCTCCATTAACTGTAAAATCCCTTTGGGTCGTTGGTGTTCATCCTTCACCATTTGGCACGTAAGACAGCTGGCCACACATGCCGCAATGTCTTTCTTCATTCCCGGCCACCAGAAAAAATGATGCATGTCCTTGAACATCTTAGTAGTTCCCAGGTGCACTGTGTATTTGGATCCATGAGATTCTTGCAAGATATGTTCCTTTATCGACGAATCCGCCGGAACCCATATGTGATTCTCAAACCTGATTCCTTCATCTACTCCCACGGATAGATGAGTATGTGGTTTCATCATCAAACCTTTCATCTGGTCTAGCTCTTCACTATTCAACTGTGTTGCTATGATCTCACTAAACAACTCAGATTGAATCTGGATATTAGCCAAATGAACTCGATCTTCTAGCGGTTGCGGAGTTCACTCCACCAGCTCCTCCAAACTCTTCCACTGACGGACAAAACAGCTGCACACTTAAGTTGTTTTCGACTGAAAGCATCCGCTATGACATTCGCCTTACCAGGATGATAGGCGATGGTGAAGTCGTAATCCTTCATATACTCCATCCATCGTCACTGTCGTAGGTTCAGGTCTCTATGTGTCAGCATGTACTTTAAGCTCTTGTCAGTGAAGATCTCAAAGGTAGCACCGTATAGGTAATGTTATCATATCTTCAAGGCATGGATAATAGTAGCTAGCTCTAGGTCATGTGTCGGATAATTCATCTCATTGGACTTGAGCTGTCGAGAAGCAAATGCAACCACATGCCGATTCTGTTCCAACACACAACCAAGTCCCATCTTGGAAGCATCAGTGAATATCATGAAACCCTCATTTCCAGAAGGTAGAGTCAACACCGGGGTGGTGGTCAGCTTCTCCTTCAACTCATAGAAGCGAGCTTCATATATGTTAGACCACATGAACTTCACATCCTTCCAAGTTAACATGGTCAGCGGTAAAGCAGTGTTTGAGAAATCCTTGATGAAGCGATGGTAGTATCCGACCAACCCCAAGAAGCTGCGAATCTCGGAGGGGTTCTTTGGTGCCATCCAGTCTCGAACTACCGATACTTTGGCTGGATCTACGACGATTGTTCCTCCTGAGATGATGTGTCCAAGAAACATGACTTGGTCTAACCAAAACTCACATTTCAAGAACTTTCCGAAGAACTTATGCTTTCTCAAGATATCAAGGACTCTACCTAGGTGGTCATGGTATTGGGATAGGTCATCTGAGTTCACCAAAATGTCATCTATGAACAATATCACAAAAGAGTCAAGGAAAGGCTGGAACACACTGTTCATGAGGTTCATAAAGACACTAGGTGCATTGGATAATCCAAACGGTATGACCACAAACTCATAGTGGCCATATCAGGTTCAAAAAGTCGTTTTGGGTATATCCTCACTCCTTACTCTCACCTGGTGGTATTCTGACCTCAAATCGATCTTGGAAAAGACTCGAGCTGATTTGAGTTGGTCCAACAGGTCATCTATTCAAGGCAAATGATACTTGTTCTTAATGGTTGCCTAGTTGATCATCTTATAGTTAATACACATCCAAAGTGACCCATCCTTCTTCTTTACAAAGAGCAATGGTGCTCCCCAAGGTGATGTACTGGGCCGGATAAAGTCTTTATCCAACAACTCATGCAACTGGGTTTTTAACTCAAGCAACTCTACAGGGCCATTCTATAGGGTGCCTTAGATTTAGGGTTAGTCCCAAGAACTAACTCGAAGGAGAAATCTACCTCCCTCTCAGGGGGAATCCCTGGTAGATCATCCAGAAACACATCTGCATACTCCCAAACCACATATATTTCCTCTAAGGATCGCCCCTTAACCTCAGGTAAGATAACTATGGCTAGATAGGCTCGACAACCTTTGGATAGCATCCGTTCATCTTTCAAGGAGGACACATAAAGGCTGGTTGTCGCATCCCTCCTTCCTCGAATGGTGAAGTGTGGGTGGCCGGTTTTCCTAATAAGAATCTTCTTATCTCTACAGTCAATCTAGGCTCTGTAGGTAGAAAGCCAATCCATACCAATGATTACATCAAAATCATTCATATCGAGAAGGATGAAGTCAGTGGGAAGCTCATGGTTTAGATACTTTACTAGCAAGATGGGGGTTTTTAAAAGAGATGTATAAATACGACCACTCGAGGTTGTGACATCCAAAACATAACTCTAATCCTTGATATCCAAACAAAACATAGTTGCCATATTTCTCGAAATAAAAGTATTAGTAGAACCAGAATCAAAGAGTGCTTTTACATTTTGTCCCATGACTTCCAACAGGCCTACATAGGTATTGCCATATCAGAAAACTACTACATGATCTACTGAACTAAAAGGAAAACTCTAGGGGTTATTACCCTCGATCATCCTATTAGCATTCGCCTGAGCTTCTTTATTGTCGATGGCGAACATTCTAGCTTGCCTCCTCTCTCCAGTTGGGGGTGCTCCGACTGGTGCTCCTGCTGGAGGTGCTACAACCATTGGTTGTGCTACCACAGGTTGTGACCCCAAAGGTCCCCTTCGGTCGGGCTAAGGGCAGTTGGCAATGCAGTGTCCCTCTTGTTGACATCTGAAACACACCTTCATCTCAAAACGACACTTCCAAGGATGTGTCCATGTAACATCCCAGGATTTGAGGCCTCGGATAAAAAGATCTTATAATGAATGATTGTACTACCCATATCACCAAGGTGCACCTCCTTTTCCGGGAGCCCATCTCTAAATAACTCCATAGTTAAGCGTGCTCAGCTTGGAGTAGTACTAGGATGGGTGACCAGTTGGGAAGTTGATCCTGGCTTGCGTGTCAATGTGGACAAAGTGCGCAATTAAGGCTAGTGGTGGTCTGTGGGGCCAGTCGTCATTCCTGAAACTCTACTACAGCCTTGGGCAGTGGGCCCAGGCGTTACAAATGGTATCAGAGCCATAACCCCTCCAGTAGGTGGGGCCCACATGGGCATGTGGCATGCCAGTCTTGAGCTGTGCGGTCCAGGCATGTAGGAAAGTGCTGTCCATGGTTGACGTAGCCACCCTTGCGCTGGTGTTCCGTGATCGGGAACTGGGTGTCCATGGGTCATTGTGGGTCTGCACTGAAATGGGGAAGAGATTATGAGGCTTTATAGTTGAGCCTTGACAAGGACGTCAAGAGTCTAAGTGGGGGAGATTGTAACATCCCAGGATTTGAGGCCTCGGATAAAAAGATCTTATAAGGAATGATTGTACTACCCATATCACCAAGGTGCACCTCCTTTTCCGGGAGCCCATCTCTAAATAACTCCATAGTTAAGCGTGCTCAGCTTGGAGTAGTACTAGGATGGGTGACCGATCGGGAAGTTGATCCTGGCTTGCGTGTCAATGTGGACAAAGTGTGCAATTAAGGCTAGTGGTGGTCTGTGGGGCCATTCGTCATTCCTGAAACTCTACTAGAGCCTTGGGCAGTGGGCCCAGGTGTTACAGTCCATCCACAGGTGCGACACTACTGGAGGCGACCACGAGGCTTGCCTTTGTGCCCGTGCTTGCTTTTGTTGTGGTTGCATCCCTACCCCTTCTTGTGATCATTCCTCTGCCCTTGAGCTCCTTCAGTGAAACCCAGGTATCCCTTGGAGGGATTCTGTGCAGGCATCACCGTCCTTTCCATGTCCAAGGCAGTGTTGTAGGCTTTAGAGAAGGTCTTCAGCTTACTAGCCATCACATGGGGCTTGATGGCAAGATGAAGACGCTCTATGAAGTGGGCCACCCTCCTTTCTACATCCATCATGTGCCCAAAGCATACTAGGATACGGAACTTGCGACTAAAATCTGCAACTGACGAGCTTCCCTGAGTCATGTTAGTGAACTCTCTTTCCTTCTCCTTCTTGGCTGAGACGGGGATGAATCTGGCAGTGAAGATGGTCTTGAAATCGGTCAATGCCATACGTTCTTTGCTTAAGTCTCTTCCTATGATACGGTTCTCCCACCATATCTTGGCTACACCTTCCAATAGGTGAGCGGCAAATAGAACCTTCTTGTTTGGCTGTACTTCAAGCATATGAAATCCATTCTCGACTGCAAGAAGCCAAGACTCCACCTTGTTGACCACTTCAGACTTATCTTCTCCCCATAACTTCTCGATGTTCAACTTGACAAGTCCAAGATGGTGGCTCCTAGTCGAGGATGAATAGGTAGTGGCTCGCCATTCTCATCTCTAGCTATGTCCTTGAGGGCTAAGGCATGGATAGCCTCAGTCAGTCGTTTCTGTTGCTCCATCCACACTGCATCCATAGTGTGGACTACCATAGTCGGTTCCGGACCACCAGCATGGTCCTCCTCCATCTGGGCTACCTCCTCAAACACATGTTGTTCCTCATATCCCGGTCCCTCCTCTTATTCAAGGTTACTGAAGGGTATTGGTTCAGGGTTGGGGCCTCATGCGCAATTTCTTTAGGTCTCTTTCTCTTCTTTGAGATTTCACCACCATGGTTCCACTTCCTCTTCTCAGAAGACCCATTATCTTTGTGGGGAGGCCCACCACCATTGGTGGCAACCAGGATAGCCACAATCTTTGTACGAGCCATCTACATAAGCACACAAACAGACCTTTAGTCTATACTTAACTATTTATACTTATGTCGATGACATCTTAATTACATATCTTTTATTAATTCAGTGGAGGATTCCTTAAACCTTATCAACTTTACCCATACTTCAAGAGGGTGAGAAAGAGAGAGAAAATCCTAATCCTTAAAATACTTAACAACATTTAAGTTGAGAAGAGATGAACAAGATGAGAGGGTCCTAAAGGTATCTTATTTCGGGTCAAATCCTAAGACATCGGCCAGGCAGTCACACAATTCGGGAGTTCTCATATTTCGACTAGCGGTGCAGAGGAAAATATTGCCAGCCCCCAAACATGATCCTTTTCTAGACACCTCTATCTTTTAGAAAGTCCTCTAATAACTCCCTCAGTTCTATAGAATTTGTAAAATTTAATAATTATTAAAGATTAGTTGAGGAACCTATGCTCTGATACCAAATGTAATGACCCCGTCTCCCGGTAACCCCCAATTAAGGGAGACCAAGAAGTTAGAGTCGTTATCCCAATAAACTGGATCAAAGGTTCGACAATTAATCAATAATAATTATGAAATTCTACCAACTAAATTGAAATCTTGTATAAAATAAAATTTTGCATACCTTTTAAAAACTTTGGAAATCTACTTCTATCCACAGCTTGGATCTATTCTATCTAATCCTCCTTGTACTTTATTTCTTATTTTCATAATGTGTTACTTTACTGTTTGTTCATTTCAAGGTTGCACCTAAAATGCCGATAAACAAAACGTCGGTCAGCATATCAAAACATGCCAGTATGTGGGGATAACAAAAAGTTCACAAATATGGCTAACAAACTAATTATCACAACCAAGGTAATTAACAAGTCAATTTATGTTTTCAATGTGTCAATCTCCACCACTTTTTCCCTAACCCTGGAATACCCTCTCTAGGGTTTGACTTAAGGCCACCTTCTCAATCTTGAGCTTGGTGCCTGGGGTCACCTCTCATGGTTCCCATTAGTCATGCAACATAGACCACCTTCTCATTCCTGAGCTTGGTGTCTGGGTTCACCTCTCATGGTGCCCATTGCTCTTCCCTCCTGGGCTTGATCTTTTTGCATCATCCATCAGGGTGGCATGTAGGTGCAAGAATACACATTTATATTACAAGTGTGATAATCATAGTGACTTTATAATTTGCAAGAATGAACATCCAACTGATAGGTTGCATTCAATGTGATTAATCATTCGGAAAACCTTCGAGAAACTAATGCGATTAATCATAATTAACCACATACCTGTCAAGATGACTTGAATGCAAAAATAATTCAACCAATCAAGAAACCAAGCAAGCACACCCAAGTTGATCCTGAAATAGGCATACAATTTTTCTATCATTAATCATGCCATCATGGTCTATTAATCCTAGTTGTTTCCTAGGGTCACTAGTCATTTTTAGGGTTTCGATTACAATTAGGGTTTCACTTCATTTTTATTATTTTAAACCCTAATTTTATAAAATTACTCACAAACCCTAATTATCTCATCTTTCTTTCACAAAAGATCCTAAGATCATCTTTTAGCAACATGAAACCCTAATTTCAGATTATAAGCACTTTTCTTTCTTTTTTCTCGTATTTAGGCTTTCTACGTATATTAACCATCACATTAGGTTAAAAACCTTAAATCTTGCAATTTCATCTTCAAAATAGGTTCATATTCACCTTCATCATTAAACAAGTTAACCATGCTTGAATTAACTTATTTTTACTATTAAATTTGTCCTTTATCATGAATTAGGGTTTCTAACCACAAATTAATACTTTTTCCATCAAAATTATACACTTTTGCAAAAAGATAATGATTTAGGATTCCAAACAATTTTTAACTTATCTCTCATATTTTACTGATCAATTTTCATGTATAAACTTTTCTCATCTGAGTTTTCTAGTAAAATATATGATTTTTACAAAGAAAATCCTTTTTCTGATTTATTTGTTAATTCCAAAAAATGAGGATCGTTTGATCCATGATCCGCTGGTCCACTCAGGATCTAATGACCTAGGATGCACACACCTATTCTTATGATCAAAAGTAAGTGAAGGACAAGAATGTCCTTACCTAGATAGAAGACACAGAGGGACAATTTGGTAAAAGACTGTGGGGTCTTCTTCTGCCTCGTGTCAAAGCACAGCGAGCCTTGCGGTCAACCTTGGAGTTGACTTCTCAATCTCGTCCACCTACAAGCATGCCAAGGGGTCAGGGAGCTTCACCTCCCTCCGCCAAACTTGATTGAGTCCTCAATTGCTGGCCGTGGCTGTGCTAGCACCGCCTCCAACTCGTCAGACTCCGGTGAGGCAACCTGGGTGGACGAGTGGGAAGGTCAGGGTCGATCTTCAAATTCATTGCACGGAAACACTCCTCACAGCCTGCCTCAGCTTTTAGGGTAGCAATTAGGTTTGCTGATACCCTCCATCATCATCCCTTATATATAGGGTCAGAGGCAGATCCTACTAGATTGGGGATTCTCCCAATCAATGACCAAACCCCTACAAAGTAGGGATGGTTTTCCTCGGTTTCCCCTCCTGAACTCAAAGGAAACAACTCATGGCTTGCACACGCTCAGGATCGTGAGAAAACTGAGAGGGAAAACCCCTATTCAACTCAACAGAGTCCAAGTCCTTGTGGTACTGGACGATGAGTGACAGGCATTGGATCGAGATCCAACGGCTCACATCGCACGTGCTCAACCAAAAGGGAAACTCTTTTTTTAGATAATTTGAGAAATTCATATCTCCTAAACCATAGCTCCTTTTTGTATCAAGTTTTAAGGGAAATATCATCTTAGCATTATCTAACTAGTTATCACATTTGGGAAACAAATTCTAACGGATGGGAAGGTTTCCTTCCCTCCCAAGTTATCCATCAATTAATCCAATATTAATTAGCATTTCTTTTCCCTTTGCCATTATCTTGTTATCTTGGGTCCCTTGTACATCAATAAATCCTAAAGGCACGAATTATCACCTTGGGAAATATCTATATGCCTTTATTCTCTTATTATTGTCAATTTCACCTATTTTCCTTTTATTACTTTAATCCTTTTCCTTTTTATTTCTCTTTTCTTTTCAATTGGGCTCAATGGACAACAAAGCCCATTATCAATCAATCAAGATCATTTCACACAAAATCCATCACAAATAAAAAATAGATTTCATTTATTCTTTAAAAGAGAATTACACCTTTCATTACATACTTAGGAAATTTGAGGTTATAACAGTAGAATTGTAACATCCTCAGAATCTAAAACCTATCAATGATCATAAATCTGAAACCCTAATTTGCAAATTTAAGATTTTATCTATCAAATAGAATGTAATGTGACCTTTAAGTCCTAGATATAACGAAATATTTTCCTAACCTCAAATTAAAGAAAGGATAATGTCACCTTTTAATAATATATGCATAAGAATAGTGGCCTATATGAGGTTGATGAACAAAAGTTAATGAAAACCAAAATCTAATTGGATAGGGAGATTCTAAAGGTCCTAATTAGCTTGTGGTTCAAATTTGAAGCCAATAGGACTTAATATGACCCTTGAAATCAATAAGTACAACTAGTATATAGTTTTGATCAATGATTAATTGAATATCATTCAAATAATTCCAACTTAGACTATAGTACCACGTCTTCATCCTGTCACATGCATATTTGCGTCACGCGGACCTATTCCGGGTTGGACTCCTGGGTCTGTGGGTAGCGTGAGTCATCACTCCCACCCGAAGACCAACCCCTCTCTAACTCTTTTGTGGTGGCAATTCTCATCTGAGTCTATCTTCCTTTCGGTCTCTCATATTTTTGAACTGATCAACTCTTCAAGAACCTCACATGATAATGACTCCATTGATGTCCAATTTTACGGAGACTCCCTTCTTCAATCTCCTGGTCAGTGAGATCTCGCACCGTTCCACCCTCAAGAAAACTCCTCAGGTCTCGATCTCTCTAGGGACCTTTCCCTATATATCTGATACCTTGAAAATGATCATTGGCATCCTTCAAACCAAAAGAAACCACTATTCCACCCTCAAATCCCCTAAAACCCCATCTTCAGCATCCAACTCTCTGTACACCTAGCAGTGGTCTGAGGCAGAGGTACAGTGCATCTCAGACCTTTGTAGAAGCACGAAGAAGTCAGCTACACCCAGGGGAAGCTTATGATACCCAATTTTGGCTAAGATTTCAGGTACTGTGAATTCACCTCTTTTTTCGATTCTAGGATCGTTTCAGCAATTGGTAGCAATAGGGAAACTGCACTCCAATTTCATTGCTTTTGGATTCTTCTTGATACTCTAAATCCGCTCAGACTAATAATTTTTATTTTGATTCACTCATTTGTTGATTCCCTTTCTCAGAGGCACCTACTTCCATGGCATAAGGTGACCTGGCCTTTACGGCCACCCCATGACATGTTTTTTGTCTCGTTGAATCTGATAAGGCGACGAGGAAAAAGATTTGTGAACTGGCTAATCGCGTTTTTCACATATTTCAAATTTTGACCTTGAGATCGGGTGTTGTTTTGGTCTACCTGATGATGTTCATCACTATGGAGGTAATGAACAAACATGGGTGGTGATTTCCAGTTTTACCCCTACAATCTTCTCAACTGTCACGCGCCCCCATGGGCATATTCAAACTTTAGCCACCTGATCCAACTATCGATTGTAGGTGTGAGCCCTAGCTAGGTGCGTGGCTTTGACTGAGCCAACTAGGTAGGGGCCCTAGTGCTTTGGATAATTGACTTCCTGTGTGGATTTTTGGTGATATTTGAATGGACATTTTTTTCTAAAATCATAGTAATTACATCCATTATCATAAAAATATGTATAAATAGTCGTTGGAAAGATTTTTTGAAGAGGAAACTATTTTTAGTGTTTTTCAACCCTAATTCTTTAAGATCAGACCTTATTTTCTTAAAAGACTCAATTTATGGTTTAGGATGTATTAATTATGATAATTAATAGAAATCATGTATTTTTAGGAACATAGGAGTGACTCAGGATCAGGGATACTAAATTAGGGTTTGCCTTGCTCCAGGTAAGTGGGTGATGCCACTATGCATAAGTACTTTGGATGAATTTCATGTTATGATTTAAGATTATGCTTTAAATTCCAAGTGAATGAATGAAATTAGATAATGATGATTCCTTAGATTTTATTATTGTGTGTTGTTTGTTATAATCATAAAGTCCTATGCGTATCACTTATGCTCATTAGTTTAATTCTATGCTCATGTGATGGTTAAGAAATTGAAGAAAGACTCGTGTAAATCATGTAATGATAATTTCAAGATTAAGAGGGAGAAATCCCATGATGATTAAGATAATGTGCTTAAGTTGTGAATTGTTCCTATTTATGTTATTTGGTCTTTATGTCATTGATGAGAACTTTGGTGCAACTAAGATGAGCTTTAACCGGCCTGATGAGCACTTTTGTGCAATTATTGGATGAGGATAATTTACTTTGATGGCAAGATAAGAACAATGATGTTAATGATTAAGATAAGATAATTAAGTAACTTATTATATGTTTCTCGCAATGATTGAACTTTATTGTCGTTATGGGCTTCCTAGCAATGATGGGCTTTCTGAGCATGATGTGTCCCATGGGGCAGTAATGGAGAGAATGCATATAGTAATGTTTCATAATTCATTGATGTAATTAAAGGTAAAGTGCAATGGTAATTCATAATGTGAAGCCATGTCATGTTTATTTCAGTTCAAGTATATATGCTTAATTTTCAGTTCTTAAAACATGCATAGTGCCACTTACGTTGTTTCTTTCTTTCACATGGTTGTGGGATGAGATGTCCCTAGATCAAGGAGCAAGAGGGAATTGAAGCGATCCCTGCAAGTGTAGTTGACTCAAGGAGACTTTAGCTTGGTGGCGTGCCATCTACCAATTCAATAGATTATCTAGTCTAGTTTTATTTCGTGTTTTAGATTTGCTTAGTCTACATGTTTTTGGCTTGAGATCAAGATGATACGGTTTATGTGTATCCTTTCAAGAACAATGTATGAATCTATTCTTCCCATTAAGGCATGGTGTTCCATTTTTCTTATTGTTATGTATATCATGTTTTGCAATGTTCCTCTGAGGCAAGTGATCCATGTTATGGACAACATAGGATTTTCTTCCACTATCATGTATGTGCTTGGAGCTGCGTTACAAGCTCTATGAAATTTATTTTATTAATTTAAGTAACAAGTGGTCCCCTCTTGTACCCTACTCCTTAAAATATGGTATCATATCCTTATTATGCTTGGCAATGAAATTCATCCTTAGAATGTTTTTCCTTACATGTTATACCTATGTTTCAAGAGAATTGAACTATTCAGAGAGACAGGTGCTTCCCCTTGTAACATACCTAAATCTAGGGTTGTAGATTAGAACTTACTTTCTCTAGACCCCTTTCCAATAATAATTAGTATTAGGGTCATCTCCCCTTATTTAAATGAATTAGTAATTTTCAAATCAAACACCATGATAAGATGGTAAATTTCCCTTTTCAAAAGGTTTTAAGATCAAATAAGTTTTTAAGGGCTTTGATCGAGGTTAAATATATAAATTCACCAACTAATATAATTTATTGATATGATTTGTAACTCTAGTAACCTATTAAGTAATATTACCCATAATTTAGAGAGAAAGGTAATAATGCATTACTTGAGTAATTCGAATGTAAATAGTAGAATGCTACAACCATCGATGTTAAAAGATAAAAATAAGTTAAATTCACGTTCCCCATATTTTAATTACCTTACCTAATAAATTTCATGCTAATTGGATGTCAAATACACCCCTAATAATGGGCTAGTAGGTAGGTATAAGTTTAAATAATTTATTTCATTTAAATATTTGTCACACTTTCTTTCACAAAGGAGGTTATGACTCAATCCATCATGTGGACCCTTCATCGGATCGGGTAGCCGGGATGTGGAACTTGTCTTCTCCTACCCCACGCATCTTCTGCATTCCCATCTCCGGGACGACCAGTTCGAACCAAAAGTCATCATCTCTTGCTTGGCCTCTCCGTCTTCTCCTCTTCCCTTTCTCCTCATCTATATTTCCTTCCTCGTCCACCACTAGCACAGAACCCTACCTAGCCTATTCCCTTCCTTGCCATCCTCTCTTCATCAACACTCCTCGTACATCAGCTCATACAAACTCCATGAGCGTCGACAGCCTACAACACCAAAGCAACTGGCGCCACCATTCAATCTTCTCACCACACACTTTTGATCATATGAACTACTCCCTTATCCTTGTCTTTTTCATTGTTACTCCTCTCTCCTCCTTTCCTTTGAAGGACAACTAAACCCTTGTGGCCCATCTCCATGTCTCCCCCTTCCACTCAGTCGCTGCAGCAACTGACAGACGTCATCATTGCCCACCATAGGGGTGATTGCTAGCCCACCCCTACCACGTCCACACTGCTGCATCATAGAACCTTCTCTCACCCTACATATATGTGTGACTTGGTCCTTCTTACATATACCTACAAGTTGCCATCCTTGACCTACAACTCTTGGCAACCTCACCGCCACCAAGTTCCACGCCTTCCAACGTGATTGACCAGCACGTCTGCCTCCACCACCTAATCTGCCACCTTCACCCTCTCCCTAACAACCACCATCTATGGATGGATCTAATGCACCTTTACCCTCCCCATCAACAGTCATAACCAAGTCTTCTTTATCTAGCCTTATCCTTCTTCCTAACACCACAAACCTATAACATACAGGCATCACTAGTTCCAAGCTACCTCCTTCTCTAACTCTTGCACATTACTGCCTCTTCACCCTTTGAACACAACATAATAAGAGGAGTGGATATCTCATCATCTTCATGAAACTAATGACACCTACTAGCTAGGAAATGCAACCATTACCTAGGCCATGTCCCTTCTTCCCTTCACTCAGGGTCAGAGAACTTCAAGATCAACTAGGAATGAATTCAATCTCATATTAGATCTGATGCAATAATGTAATCATAGACCAATAGTCATCCTATCGTGTTGATTACTTGTGGCATATAATCATGCGGGTTAGCCATCATCTTTCTTTAGCCCTAACTTGAAATATTCAGTTTACTTGATCATTAATAATAGCATAATAGATGGTAGCCCGAAATTGGAAGCATAACTATTTAAGTAAATCATTCCTTAGTCCTAACTCTGTCAAAGTAGCACATATGCATAGTATTGTGTATATACATTAAATATGAATCTTCTCACTAAATATCTGCAAATGGATTAGAGTATATAAATGATTGCATGATTGTTAATAATTATCTAGTTTTATCCACTTGAATAACACTACTGTACTAGTATTTCATCATGAGTGAAAAGTCATTTTACAGTCGGTATCTTGATATCTTGAAATTCTTGATTTTAGAAAAAAAAACTAATAGTAGTAAACTACATTCGGGTCAATGATATTCCAAATTCTTAGAATGTACACTCGATTTAGAGTTGTGTTCATATCTTTTAGAAGTTGAGATATGAGTGGCAGATTGTGTATAAGAAGGTTCATTTTAAAATTGTAAGATTGGGTGACTTTATGACTTGACAAACTTACTCATGATGACATGATTTGGACTATACTATTTACATTCATCTAAAAAGTATCATATGCATAATTTTACTCTTGTGGGAAATCAAAATCTAAGTAAGAGCATGAGAGATATATACTTATACATATATGAATGGTAGTGAGATTTAAACCCTAAACTTATCTAATAAGTGTATGTTGTTGAACAGTATCTCATTAAAACACATCCTTGATCGTAACTAATTCAAATTGAGCTAATGAAATAAAGAAATAAAATGATATAACGAAGCCTAATTTGGAGGAATGAATTACCCACACATATAAGTAACATTGGCATCCTAGACTTCTGTATCTGAAGATGGATATAAGAATGAAAACCTGTATCTCATGGAACATACGACCACTATATAGGGTTAAGAACCCTAATCTATCATTAGGTGATATGGAGCAAGATAAGAGCAATATGAAAATTTATAGTAGGAACGTAAACACATGTATGTTTTGGTTTGACTAGCATACCTACTATGTTCCTAGGATGTAAACTTGACTCCATGGACCGAGTATTTAGATTGAGTTTATCACTAGACATGAAAATCAGGTATGTGCATTCTCTACCTCATTTACGACATTGAGGCATCTCTAAAAGTGTCAACTCTATTTGAAATCTGAATTGTTGGACATTTATATTCCTGGTCTTAAATCATTTATACCAATGAATGTTGAAATAATTTGTTTATAATGGGTCCTTTGACCCTTGCCTTGAATGCCTTTATATGAGAAATTGACTAAGATGATAGTCTTGCCACTCTATTTATGCACGCTACATGTTTGACTAGAATATCTAGAATAGTGGTACTTATGTACAACTATACTTATATAGGGTGTGCGTATTCCGCTCGAGATGTGTTGTGAAAGACTGGACTTTTTTGTCTTAATTTCGATGACGAAATGTCTTTTAAGGTGTGTAGGATGTGATGGAGTGGACTTTTGGAATCTTAAAATGTCCAATGACATAAGTGAAGTCATGCATGTTGAGTTGTTTGAGATTCCTAAGTGTTTTGGTAAAGCTTGAGTGTTTATTGAGGTTGATATCATGATTTAGATCCTTAATTTATACCTTTGTGAAGTATTTAATTGACGGATCATATAGTTGAGTTTTGATCAATTTTGGATAGGATGCAATTTGAGTTATGGTTAATCTATGGTTGAAATTTCATAGAATTTCAAGTTTCCTAGAGAGAGTTATATAGGTTTGAAATCATCCCATTCCTTGACGAATTACATAAGTTGGAGTGAAGTATTTAATAATTTATCCTAAGTTGTTGATTACACAGTGTCACACGCCCTTTGACCTTGGTTGGGCATGACTAGGATCTGAGCCACAGATATGTGACGTGGCATCTCAGTGTTCATTAGATGGAGAGAACGGATGACCATGACTTTACATTCAAGTCCATGTTCATACGATGCAGTTGAGCTACAGAGCCATCAAACTGCCCAACCACGTCATTGAATGTGGGCTCAGACGAAGTCGTAAACTGGCAGTTGTCCTCACCAAATCAGGGAGCGAAGGGAGACCGATCCAACCCCATCACTGCTTGCCCCTCTCCACAAAGTTTTTAGGTGCTGCGGGTGGAAGGTTAGAACAAGAAAGTGAGGAGGCAGTACAATAGTAGAGACCTGTAGCGAGGAGAAGGTTTTGGTGGTTGACCACACACCAGATATAGGATCGATGATGGTGCCAAGAATGGACACACGAAGGTGTTGAGCAGAGAGGTGTTGTGTTGATGTAGTTGTAGAGGAGGAGACACAGCTACAGTGCTGCATATGTGAGAAACTCGAGGCGAGTGAGAAGATCTGGAAGTAGTCGAACTGTCGCTAGAGTTTGGAGATGTAGCGGCACTCACGAAGTGGAGCACATGCTCTGTTGGTTCCTCATCAGCGCTAGTCCAGGCGGCGACCATGGCCATTGAGTTCGAGGTCAGGAAGTTCTAAGGTGGAGGACCTATTGTTGATCGCTCACCCAGAAGCTAGGAGACGAGAATGAGTAGTGTCATAGACCTGCAGGTTCATCATCGGTGATCATTGTGCTGAGGCTGAGAAGCAACGCCGAGCAACCGGTGAAGAGGCCCTGTTGGTAGTTGTTTCCCTCGTTGATGGTTCCTAGATGTGACGGAGGCCACACTGCTGAGAAACAGAGACAACAATGACTCTATGATCTAGAGAAGGAGAAGCAACTAATCACTGCCTCCTCATGCTGACTTGCTTCATGGTGCGGCGGAAGCGGTGCCTAGGTATGAAGATGAAAACACGAACATGTTGATCACTGAAAGAGAGATCAGGCGGATCCGACCCAAACCTAGGGCTCTTGACATGGACCAGCCGATTCGGCTCCCAGCAACCAGGCTGGTCCAATTGTTGTAGTAGGGAGTGGGAGGCCACGTGGCGGCGTTCAATTGGCCCGAAAAGGTAAATAATTTAGTAAATGCTCAGAACTTCAATAATCCATAGAAATTAGTATGCTTATCAGAAAATTACAAATAATATATCAAAATTCTCAAAAACATGAGTAGAACAACATGGAACCTTTATCTCAGTCTTTTGATGCTTAAATATTAGTGATATTATGTAATATGTATAATGCTTATTTCATGAATAATAAATATCAAACAATGTTCTAAAATTATGATAAAATACCAGTAAATCATAAATCATGTTCATAATACATATAAGGTCATATTTTATGATGTTGATGCACAAAATTGTGTAATTTTCTTAGAATGCCTATCTAGGGTTAGTAACTCTAAATAAAATGCAATAAATACATACATGCTTAATAAATGATGAAATTTACATAACAAGCTCATATCAGTATATGGAACCTTAGTTTTAATTATGAGATCATGACGATTCACAAAATCTATGTAATATGAAGATGAACCTTGATACATGGGTTGTAACCCTAATTTGAATAATGTATATAAACTAGGGTTAATATGTGCACCAAAAAGGATATGGAACCTAATGTTCAGATAATGAACTATAATCTAGAATATGACATCAGTAAGATAAATATAAGGCAAGAATTCAAGAAATCATGAGAATATCATAATGAGATAAGGTAAACCCTAAAATGAATATAATTTTGGTTAAGATGAGATGTAAGATGATGAGAACCTGATGATAGTATATGATCTTGTCTTAATCAGGGTTTGACCAAGGATATAGTTGACCTGAGGAATATGTGTGATGATTAGGATGTCTCTTTTCAAGGTACGCCATTACCTCTTACTTGGCTTATTATACATTATGCTTGTGTTATATGGTAGTAAAGACTTGGCATATGGTATTGATTGAAATGATTGTCTTGTATGATATGTTGCTTGAATTTCCATATGTATTGCTATGAACACATCACACATAATATATCTGTTCCATTATATGAAAGCACCAACTCTATGGCAGTGTGCTTGGAAGTAACCGAACTCTTTGGTAGTGGTCATATTGTACATATGGAAGCACCAACTCTTTGGTAGTGTGCTTGGACCCAACTCTTTGGTAGTGGTTACACTGTACATATGATCCAACTCTTTGGTAGTGATCATAAAGGCCTTAATGCATTCAACTCTCAGGTAGTAAATGCATGGATGATATAATGGAAATTATACTTAAAATATGTGTTCTCTTTTGTTAATGAACAACTTTGTGCAAGTATACACTTTTCTTATATTTCTTCTATTACTGCCAAGTATTAGTTTTATCTTATTGCCAAGATATGATGAGAGGTATATAAAATAAATGTAGGCGTACTCAGTATAATATTCTTGAATATTGTGCTGACGTGTACCGCATGTAATCTTTTTGTTTAGGTTGTGGTTTTTCTCTTGAAGATCCAGGATAGTTGTGAGTTGTGTGGCGAGCTGATGTACAGGTGGACCTGTTCTCTTAAGATCATGTAGTTTAGTGGTAGTACATGTATATGTAGAGGTTTGTTGTTCAATGTGTAATATCAAATGTTGTAATAATTCATGTTGTAATTATATGTTGAATGGTGAACATATGTGTATGGTTTTATTATTTTTCATGTACATGTGCTACTGATTGTTTCCTTCTAACTCCCTTGATTTTCTTCTTCTTATCCTAGTGTGGGATGTTTAAATTGGAATTCTCACTGAGGTGAGGTTTCAATTTAGATGTCTCACATCAAATTAAGTTTTAGAAAATCCAGGGATGTCGTAGGTGGTATCAGAGCATGAACAATATCAAAGCCTAACATTTTCTCATTATGCAACACAAAACTAAAGAACTTTGAACTTAATAATCTTTAGGGTTAGATTAGTCATCTTTTAGAGACTAGATCTGACCTAGACTCTAGGTTAGCACCTAGATGTCTGAGAACTAGGTCTAGACTAGTGCTTGTTGTATAACAGTTCCTTAGATGTCGTTCTTTCCTTGCAGTGCAACGTTATGGGATGTTGCACTATTTGGAAATGACGTGCATCAAGGGAAGAGAAACCCTAGACATATGGCGCTCGTTGTCTAGAGTAGCTACACTAGTCTACACCATGTTCTCACCTCTTTCCTTAGTTTTCATGACATTGTACTCTCTACTATGTGTGGGACACTCATTTTCAGGATTTGGTTTTGGATTCCAACCGGATCGAACCGAGATCGTTTTCTCTGATGCTTGTTTTATCGGAGAAAAACTATATAATATTTTAATATGTATATGTGTTACAAAAATGTGTCCCCACACATGTACGAGGAGGAGGTGGTCATGCAACCTAAGTGAAAGTGAATGACATCAGTTTAGAAGAGAGAGTAGTTCTAGATTAGATGTCTAGAACCTTTTTGATATATACGATAGATGGAATAGATGATATAAGTTTGATGATATGATGTAAGTCTTATAAGATGATTAAGATTATTTATGTTGTCTTTGAGGATCTAAGTTCATATTTGAGGATTTGAGATAGGTTTTGATAATGCAAGTAAATAGGCTTTTATGGGATAAGATAAGCTAAGTTAAGACAAGTTGTGAATCAACATGAGCCTCAATCTCTTTTACGAAGGAGGACCTCTAGTGTTAGGACCAATTTTGGGGTTAGCTCAAGAGAGAGCGAGACCCACAAGGAGAAGGTTAGAGAACCTAGACTCCATGATATGAGAAATGCGAGAAAATTGTGTTATGATATGTCCTAAACTAGAATACTCCTATGTGAACGATTTGAGTTGCTCTATGCATGGTTCCCATAGATTTCTTGAACCCTAGATGTCCTTGGGAGGACCAAACCCTAGAGATAAAGAGAGGCTGGCTATATGTGCATATGTGAACATGAAGATGAGAACCTACCATCTGGGTGAGGGAGAGAGTCCCAAGACCCTAGAGGAGGCAACTGTGTTAGTTTCTGTGAAGCCTCATGCTCGGGTTGGTGGTTCCTTGTAGGAATCTAGTGGAGGTGTATATAAGAGAGTTTTGGGTAAGCATGTTTCATAAGTAAAGACCTATTAAGAGGATGTCATCGTATGTTTTGGTTTGTGCTTATGTGGCTAGAGCTAGTAAAGCAATCAACTAGTACCAATGAGGTATACCTAATAACCCTAGGCTAAGAGAGGAAAGATAAAATATACATACATGAAATACTCATAGAGTTGAGTTAGCTTAGAGAGACTGAGCATGACACTACCCTTATGGTGTGGGTCAGGAGAACCTCTTTTGGCCTAGGTAAAGTTTTGATATATGTTTAACAAGTCACTCACATAATTTGTTTAGTACAACCATGATGTAATATATGTAAGAATGTGATCTAATATTGAGATATGATAGTGGATATGACATGATGGAAAACTTAAAAAAATGGTTTAATAGATATCAATGCATAAATGGTTAACCATGTACATGAACAATGATTATAATGTGATATTGTTGGCTAATCTTGTGATCAAATCACTAGTAAATGTTGCAACTTATTATGAGCAATGAGATAAGATCATATGAATGAAACATGCTACATGAGGTGTTAATCTTAGTGCTTAATAAAGACGAAAAATATAGATTGACAGTTAGCACAACATAATGATTATGACACTTGATATGATCTAGATGGATTGAGTGGGTTAACTATAGTTAACTCCCTCTTAAAAGGCATATGTTAATGTTGAACATGTTCTAACAACTGAGCTCAATAAATGTGGATGACACCTTGATGTATGAGTTAATCTTAGTTAACTCCTTTAGAACATGGTAATATGATGTGGGAACCCTAATTCATGGGGGAAAAAATAAAGATGCAATCCTAACATATGAGATACGTCATGGTGTAACCTAAGCTCCTAAACCACGTTATATGATGAGTGGTTCACCCTTGTATCACCTTAGATGTTTGAAAAACATCCTAGTAGATTAGATATAGTTTTGGAGCTTTTGTTTATGTTGTACATAGAATGGTGCCTACATATGGATGAAGACGTTTAGGTTTTCCCGGGAAGTATGCGTATGGGTTACTTTCGAGGATGAAAGTTCCTTTAAGTTGTATATGATGTGAAAGACTGGATTTTTTTGGCTTAATTTCGAGGAAGAAATGTCTTTTAAGGTGTGTAGGATGTGATGGAGTGGAATTTTGGAATCTTAAAATGTCCAATGACGTAAGTGAAGTCATGCATGTTGAGTTGTTTGAGATTCCTAATTGTTTTGGTAAAGTTTGAGTCTTGATTGAGGTTGATATCATGATTAAGATCCTTAATTTATACCTTTGTGAAGTATTTAATTGACGGATCATATAGTTGAGTTTTGATCAATTTTGGATAGGACGCAATTTGAGTTATGGTTAATCTATGGTTGAAATTTCATAGAATTTCAAGTTTCCTAGAGAGAGTTATATAGGTTTGAAATCATCCCATTCCTTGACGAATTACATAAGTTGGAGTGAAGTATTTAATAATTTATCCTAAGTTGTTGATTACACAGTGTCACACACCCTTTGACCTTGGCTGGGCATGACTAGGATCTGAGCCACGGATATGTGGCGTGGCGTCTCAGTGTTCATCAGATGGAGAGAACGGATGACCACAACTTTACATTCAAGTCCCTATTCACACGATGCAGGTGATCTAAATATCCATCAAACTGCCCAACCACGTCATTGAACGTGGGCTCAGACGAAGTCGTAAATCGGCGGTTATCCTCACCACATCAGGGAGCAAAGGGAGACTGATCCAACCCCATCACCGCTTGCCCCTCTCCACTAAGTTTTTAGGTGTTGCGGGTGGAAGGTTAGAGCAAGAAAGTGAGGAGGCAGTACAACAGTAGAGACCTGTAGCGAGGAGAAGGTTTTGGTGGCTGACCACAAACCAGAGATAGGATCGACGATGGTGCCAAGAACGAATGCACGAAGGTGTCGAGCAGAGAGGTGTTGCGTCAATGTAGTTGTAGAGGAGGAGACGCAGCTGCAGATGTGAGAAACTCAAGGCGAGTGAGAAGATCTAGAAGTAGTCGACATGTTGCCAAAGTTTGGAGATGCAGTGGCACTCACGAAGTGGAGCACATGCTCTATTGGTTCCTCGTCAGAGCTAGTCCAGGTGGCGGCCATGGCCATTGAGTTCGAGGTTAGGAAGTTCTAAGGAGGAGGACCTGCTACTGATCGCTCACCCAGAAGCCGAGAGATGAGAATGAGCAGTGTCGTAGACCTACAGGTTCATCATCGGTGAGGATGGGGTGATCATTGTGCTGAGGCTGAGAAGCAGCGCCGAGCAACCAGTGAAGAGGCCCTGTTGGTAGTTGTTTCCCTCGTTGATGGTTCCTAGATGTGACGGCGGCCACGCTGCTGAGAAATAGAGACAACAATGACTATGTGATCTGGAGAAGGAGAAGCAACCGATCACTGCTTCCTCACGCTGACTTGCTTCACGATGTGGCGGAAGCGGCGCTTAGGCATGCAGATGAAAACGTGAACGTGTTGATCACTAAAAGAGAGATCAGGAGAATCCGGCCCAAACCTAGGGTTCTTGGCATGGACTGGCCGATTCAGCTTCCAACAACCAGGTGGGTCCAGTTGTTCTAGCAGGGAGTGGGCGGCCACGTGGTGGCGTCCAATGGGCCCGAAAAGGTAAATGATTTAGTAAATGCTCAGAACTTCAATAATCCATAGAAATTAGTATGCTTATCAAAAAATTACAAATAATATATAAAAATTCTCAAAAACATGAGTAGAATAACATGGAACATTTATCTCAGTCTTTTGATGCTTAAATATTAGTGATATTGTGTAATATGTATAATGCTTATTTCATAAATAATAAATATCAGACGATGTTCTAAAATTATGATAAAATACCAGTAAATCATAAATCATGTGCATAATACATATAAGGTCAGATTTTATGATGTTGATGCACGAAATTATGTAATTTGCTTAGAATGCCTATCTAGGGATAATAACTCTAAATAAAATGCAATAAATACATACATGCTTAATAAATGATGAAATTTACAGAATAAGCTCATATCAGTATATGGAACCTCAATTTTAATTATGAGATCATGAAGATTCAAAAAATCTATGTTATATGAAGATGAACCTTGATACACGGGTTGTAACCCTAATTTGAATAATTTATATAAACTAGGGTTAATATGTGCACCAAAAAGGATATGGAACCTAATGTTCAGATAATGAACCATAATATAGAATATGACATAAGTAAGATAAATATAAGGCAAGAATACAAGAAATCATGAGAATATCATAATGAGATAAGGTAAACCCTAAAATGGATATAATTTGGGTTAATATGAGATGTAAGATGATGAGAACCTGATGATAGTATATGATCTTGTCTTAATCAGGGTTTGACCAAGGATATAGTTTACCAAAGGAATATGTGTGATGATTAGGATGTCTCTTTTCAAGGTACGCCATTACCTCTTACTTGGCTTATTATACATTATGCTTGTGTTATATGGTAGTAAAGACTTGGCATATGGTATTGATTGAAATGATTGTCTTGTATGATATGTTTCTTGAATTTCCATATGTATTTCTATGAACACATCACACATAATATATATGTTCCATTATATGAAAGCACCAACTCTATGGCAGAGTGCTTGGAAGTGACCGAACTCTTTGGTAGTGGTCACGTTGTACATATGGAAGCACCAACTCTTTGGTAGTGTGCTTGGACCCAACTCTTTGGTAGTGGTCACATTGTACATATGATCCAACTCTTTGGTAGTGATCATTAAGGCCTTAATGCATTCAACTCTCAGGTAGTTAATGCATGGATGATATAATGGATATTATGCTTAAAATATGTGTTCTCTTTTGTTAATGAACATCTTTGTGCAAGTATACACTTTTCTTATATTTCTTCTATTACTGCCAAGTATTAGTTTTATCTTATTGCCAAGATATGATGAGAGGTATATAAAAGACAAGTAGGCGTACTCAGTACAATATTCTTAAATATTGTGCTGACATGTAACACATGTAATCTTTTTGTTTAGGTTGTGGTTTTGCTCTTGAAGATCCAGGATAGCTGTGAGTTGTGTGGTGAGCTGATGTACAGGTGGACATGTTGTCTTAAGATCATGTAGTTTAGTGGTAGTACATGTATATGTAGAGGTTTGTTGTTCAATGTGTAATATTAAATGTTGTAATAATTCATGTTGTAATTATATGTTGAATGGTGAACATATGTGTTCAGTTTTATTATTGTTCATGTACATGTGCTACTGATTGTTTCCTTCTGACTCCCTTGATTTTCTTCTTCTTATCCTAGTGTGGGATGTTTAAATTGGAATTCTCGCTGAGGTGAGGTTTCAATTTGGATGTCTCACATCAGATTAAGTTTTAGAAAATCTAGGGATGTCACATGTGCATTTCCACCCTTATTTCTTTTAGGCCATGATCCTACGATGTTATGGCCTTGTTTATGGTATATTTAGTCTACATTATTATGCATGGAAAAGTTTATTGTTTAAGTTATAATTGTGGTTAAATGCTATGGCAAGACATTTTATTCTTCATGATTGTACTCTGATTTTAATGTGCCTCTTTTTTCTTGATATACTTGTTTTAAACTTATCTAATTGCAAATATCCCCCTTCTTGTGGGAACATTCTTTTAACACATTTAACCCAATATAATGCCCAAAACATTTATTATATATACATACACAACCTTTGCTGACCTATACTTGTTTCCTATGTTCTAGGTGATGCTCCTTTCCACCTAGGTGTAGGTACATTAAAGGAGAAGGATGTTGAAAGATTGTATATAGGATATTAGACCTAAGGATAGCTTGGAATAGCTAGGTTTCCCTCTGCAATAGGTCTTGCATGAGATTACATCTGTTAGATGTGTGCTTTTTTCCTTTTTATACCACCTTTTATGGTGAGAACGATTGTAAATGAATCATCATGTAACTTTGTAATAGTTTTTGTTTTTGTTTGCTTTATTATTACATGACTTTTTTATTCTACCATTTGAGTGGATCCCATTTTGGGTCCCACTCTTTATAAAATGGTATCAGAGCCAAAGTAGTTGGTGACCTTATAATTTCAAGTTATTCTAGGTTGAGCCTTAATTAGGTAATTAGGTGATCATTTACATTTGATTGATGTACCTAATCTTGAATAGTGGAATATCAAATAGGGTTTCAATCCTGATCTAATTTGGTTTTTTTCACTCTCCAAACCACTATGTGGTCGAGATTTAGATTTTGGGAAATTAACCCTACCCCCTCAATGGATAATAAAAGTTCCCTACATAGGGGTCGACTCTTATGGTCAATAGGCTTAATATCCCCACATTAGGGAAAGATAGTTCGTAACTAAAATGTAGGTTTACTTGAAAACTCGTGTATAGGCTTAACCCTAATTTCCATTTGGGCCTTTCCCTTTTTTTTTTTATTTCTAGCATGCCTCGTATGCATCCACTATGAGGACCGAGCATATGTGAGGGATAAGCATAGAACTCAGACATAAGTTTAACAATGGTGATGATTCCCTTGATGCTAGGTGGTTGACTTAAATAACTATATTATGGAAGGCATGGCTTGCCCTCAAATGGAGTATGTCCACATAGCTTGTCCAAATCAATCTAAGATTTGGATGCCATTTTCATTGAACTGGCATGCCCGATATATTATAATTTGTTAAAGAAAGTATAATTTCTAGTAGATATCCTAAGTTGTTCACCTATTTGATCTCATATAGTGTGCTTGGTTTATTTAGTGAATGAGATGAGTAGCTTTACTATATAGGTTACCTTGCCTTAAGAAGGCACTATGGATGTGAACTAGCTTATGATGGGAAAACCCTAAATCTCTTCCTATAACATTGGTTAATATCATGACTTCCATAGGCCTTGAGACGAGACAGTGTGAATTATGATTTGAGTGACATGGGGAATGGTGTATGTTTTCCCCTATAAGGGTTTGCCATAAGTTGACGATGCCTAAATAAATAAATCCGTCTTCCTCATATGCTTATGTATTAGAGATGCAGTCGTATGTCATCTAGGTGTTGAAGTTAGACCCTTTTTTGGAATGAAGTGATGATAATAAAGGTATATGTGTTATGTTGTGTGAGGTGGTTGACTTGGTTCTCATATCGATTTTGGCGCAATTTTTATATTTCTATCGTAAAGTTTTTATCATCAAAATTATTTTTATTATTAACTATATCTACAAAACAAAAGCTTTTATATTTTTTTGATGGTTTTGAAACCAATCAACCACCACAAGGAAGTTTGAGTTGTAGAGAAACTTTTTAGTGAAGAACTTAATTGACATGATCAACCATGAGACCCTAGGCCTTAGTGTGATGAATAAGTAGAAAGAAGACGTTTTGGATATGTAAGACCTATACTCACCCTTTTTTGCCCCTCTAGGTGATTAGATAAGTTATAGGTTCTCCTTTTAAGAGGTGGAGTACTGGTGCTTTATCCTTTAGGAATGTAATTTAACTTAGGACTATCTAAAGTAAGTTGTAGTAGTAGCGATACATGGATAACATCCAATTTTAAGGTCATATGTATGTAGCTACCACCTAATTGGGATAGATGGGTAAGCCTTGCTATTTTACCACCAAAAAAATTACCTACAAAATAAAAATAAATTTTATGATTTTTCTTGCCTTATCTGAAATGGTGAACATAAGTGAGGTAGTTTACTAAGTGAAAAAATATCATGATTTTTTTTTGAAGTGATGTTAATCATGGTAATTGAAAGTGAAATCCCCATAATAATGAATCCAGTACTATTAGCTTAATTCTAGGTTCTTGTGTAACTTCCCTAGCTCAACATCATACATGAGAAGTTTAATGGAGACTTGAGACATGTACTAACATAGTTTCTTTCACCTTGAGACTGTAAGTTTAGTTTGGGGTTATGCATAGTGAGCCAATATGTTAAGTAGTGTAGAAACTTATAATTTAGTTAGAAGTATAACTTAGTATACCATGCTATAGATGGGTGGATTTTGAGGATGAAATTCTCTTTAAGGGGTGGAGTGTTGCAACATACCCAAATCTAGGGTCGTAGATTAAAACTTCCTTTTTCTAGGCTCTTTCCAATAATAATTATTATTATGGTCATCACCCCTTATTTAGATGAATTAGTAATTTTCAAGTAAAAAACAATGATAAGATTGTAAATATCCCTTTTCACGATTTTTTAAGATCAAATAAGTTTTTAAGTCTTAGATTGAGGTTAAATATATAAATTCACCAACTAAAATAAGTTATAGATATGACTTGTAACTCTAGTATCTTGTTAAGTAATATTACCCATTATTGAGAGAGAAAGGTAATGATGCATTAATTGAGTAATACAAATGTAAGCAGTAGAATGATCCCATTGATGTCAAAAGATAAAAATAAAGTTAAATTCACATTCCCTATATTATAATTACCTTACCTAATAAATTTCATGCTAATTAGATGTCAAATACACCCCTAATAATGGGCTAGTAGGTAGGTATATAAGTTTAAATAATTGATTTCACTTAGATCTATGTCACACTTTCTTTCTCCAAGGAGCTTATGACTTAATGCATCACATGGACCATTCATCGGATCGAGTAGCCGGGAGGTGGACCATGTCTTCCCCTACCCTGCGCATCTCGCACATTCCCATCTCCACGGATGACCATTTCACACCAGAAGTCGTCGTCTCTTGCTTGAACTCTCTGTCTTCTCCTCTTGCTTTTCACCTCATCTATATTTCCTTCATTGTCCACCACTAGCACAAAACCTTGCCTAGACTATTCCCTTCCTTGTCATCCTCTTCATCAGCACCCTTCGTACATTAGTTGATACAAACTCCATGACCATCGATGGCCTACAACCCCAGAGAAACTAATGTTGCCATCCCATCTTCTTGCCACACACTTGTGACCAGCCAATGTAATCCCTTGTCATCATCTCTGCCTCTCTTCCTCCTCTTCTCCTCCTTTACTTAGAAGGACAACTAAACCCTAGTGGTTTGGCTCCTTGTCTCCCCCTTCCGCTAAGCCACTAAATCAACTAAGAGACGCCACTATCGCCCATCATACGGGAAATCACTACCCCCCCTACCACAGCCACACTACCATAGAACGGAAGCTTCTCTCACCTTACATGGATGTGTGGCTTTATCTTTCTTATGTAGACATACAAGTCACCATCCTTGACCTACAACTCTTGGCAACCTCATCATCACCAAGTTCTAGGCCTTCCAACGTGATTGACCAGCACGTATGTCTCCACCATCTGGTCTACCACCTTCACCCTCTCCTTGACAACCACCATCTATGGATGGATCTACTGCACCTCTCCTCTCCTTGCCAATAGTCTTAACCAAGTCTTCTTCATATGGCCTTGTCCTTCTTTCTGATGTCACAGACCTGTAACATACAAGCATCACCACTCCCAAGCTACCTCCCTCTCTAACTCATGTACATCACTGCCCCTTCACCTTATGAACTCAACATAATAAGAGGAGGGAATATCTTGTCCTCTTCATGAAACTAATGACACCTGCTAGCTAGGAAACACAACCATTACCCAGGCGATGTTCTTTCTTCACCTTAACTCTGGGTCAAAGAACTCGAGGCTCAACCAGGAATGAATTCAATCTCATATTGGATCTCATGCAATAACTCCATCATAGACCAATAGTCATCCAATCGTGTTGATTACTTGTGGCATATCATCATGCAGGTCAGCCATCATCTTTTATTAGCTCTAACTTGAAATAGTTAGTTTACTTGATCATTGATAATAGCATAATAGATGGTTGCATGAAATTGGAAGTATGACTATTTAATTAAATCGTTCCTCAATCCTAACTCTATCAAAGTAGCACATACATATAGTATTTTGTATATACAATAAATAGGAATCTTCTCACTAAATATTTGAAAATGGACTAGAGTCTTAAAATGAATGCCCGATTGTTAATAATTATCTAGGTTTATCCACTTGACTAACACTACCATACTAGTATTTAATCCCGAGTGAAAAGTCATTTTACAGTCCATATCTAGATGTCTTGAAATTCTTGATTTTAGAAAAAAAAACTAATAGTAGTTAACTAGATTCAAGCCGATGATATTCCAAATGCTTAGAATGTACACCCGATATAGAGTGGTGTTCATATATTTTATAATTTGAAATAGGAGTGGCAGAGTATGTATAAGAAGGTTTATTTTAAAAATATAAGATTGGGTGACTTTATGATTTGACAAACTTAGTCATGATGACATGATTTGGACTATATTATTTACATTCATCTAAAAAGTATCATATGCATAATTGTACCCCATGTGGGAAATCAAAATCTAAGTAAGAGCATGAGAAATATATACTTATACATATTCGAATGGTAGTGAGATTTAAACCCTAAACTTATCTAATAAGAGTATGTTGTTCAACGGTAACTCATGTAAAACACATCCTTGATCCTAACTAATTCAAATTGAGCTAATGAAATAAACGAGAAAATATAATAATGAGGCCTAATTTGGAGGAATGAATTGCGCACACATATATGTAACATTGACACCCTAGACTTATGTATCTAAAGATGGATATAAGAATGATAACATGTATCTCATGGAACATATGACCACTATATAGGGTTAAGAACCCTAATCTATCATTAGCTGATATGGAGCAAGATAAGAGAAATATGAAAATTTATAATAGGAATGTATACACTACTACAGAAATGGCTTATGAAGTCACTTTCCAGGCGTCGGTTATTAACTAAGTACCGACGCCTGAAACCTACATCATTGGTTTAAAACACAAACCGACATATATCAGATAGGAGTGGCCAGACACGGGTATCACTTTCTATTTAGCGTCGGTTCAAGAATAAACAACCGACGCCTATAAACACCCGCCAAATCTAATTTATCAAACGAAAAAATTAGGTCCAAAATTTAACTAACAACGTCGGTTATTAAATACATAACCGATGACGAAAACCTTTTCGCGTGGTACATTTTTATCGTCGGTTATATTCCCAAAACCGACGCCGATTTGTTTACCCGCGCTATCCACGCCAAAATTTTTACACCCCTATGACGTCGGTTTTTTCTTAGTGACCGACGCTGTTATGTTGTAGCGTCGGTTTTTTAAAGAACCGACGCTTAAGGTTAACTTAACTGCATCCGCGCGAGGGACTCTTCCTCTTTCTCTGTTTCATTCCTGATTCTTCAGTTTGTGTAACTAGGTCTGGCAATTTCTTCTCTGCTGGTGCCGCCGCCGCTCGATTGCTTCTCTGCTGGTGCCGCCATCGCTCGCTGCTCGTCTCCTCTCCTCCCCTCGTCGCCGCCCCACCGGTGGCTGCTTTGGTCGCCCGTCTGCTCCTCTCCTCTCCTGCTAGGTCTCTTCTCCTAGTCGCCCGCTCACTGTCGCCGCCCGTTTGTTGCTTGCTGCTCCAGAAACCCACCCTCTCGCTCGCTGCTACCGCCACCCTCTTTCCTGCTCGCTGCTCCTACAGGTATATCCTTTTCCTCCTCTTCTCCTCCATGTTGTGAAATCGCAGGTCGGCATGACCGTGCTGGGCAGCACGGCCGTGTTGGTAGCACGGTCGTGCTGCGTAGCACGGCCGTGGTGGCTGATTTTGTGCTATATTGCTCAATTATGTGTGTATATTTGTGTATTTACTATTTTGTGATATTTTTTACTATTATGTGCTTGCATATATTTGTTCTTAGGGTTTAGGGTCACATGTGGGTCTTCTATTTCTAAATTGATTATGTGGCCCTAATTAATACATTATAATATAATTGAATCGTGTATTTGTGTTGTTGTAGGTGTTGTTGACTTATTGTTCAAATCTTTGATATATGGAATCATGGTTTATTTACTATTTATTATTTACTGACAAGCATGATTAAATGATGTTACACAAAACTTAGGATATGAATGATGAAACTAGGATTGTAGGTATAAGAATGACAGCACATGTATTTGTTGGCCTAGAAACCCGTCCAAGAATTACTCATTAGGAGTAAATCTTGGATAGTCCCTGGTTTGACTTGTTCTTGAAAACCTAATCTCACTTAGGATGTAAGTGTATAATGTGTATTGGGTTTTTGAGAAAATTTTGGTAGCATTTCCCCGTTTGTTCCCTAAGTACATATGTACTTAGAGAACAGCAGGGAAATGCTGCCGAAATTTTCTCGAAAACCCAATACACATTATACACTTACTAGTGAGATTAGGTGTTCAAGAATGGGATAGGTGGTACACATTTATTATATATAAGAATGACAGCACATGTATTTGATGGCCTAGAAACCCATCCAAGATATACTCATTAGGAGTAAATCTTGGATAGTCCCCGGTTTGGGACTGTTGTTGAACACCTAATCTCACTTAGGATGTAAGTGTATAATGTGTATTTGGTTTTCAAGAAAATTTCGACAGCATTTCCCCGTTTGTTCTCTAAGTACATATGTACTTAGATAACAGTGGGGAAATGCTGCCAAAATTTTCTTGAAAACCCAGTACACATTAAACACTTACTAGTGAGATTAGGTGTTCAAGAATGGGATAGGTGGTACACATTTATTATATATAAGAATGACAACACATGTATTTGTTGGCCTAAAGTTTAACCATGCAATAACTCTAATCTGTTAACCCTAGACCCTAATCTTGTTGTAATGTATATTTGATTTGTCTTTGATCATAGAATGGATAGATCATAGATGTCCATTCGCAATCACTGCACCCCAGAGTTTATTTCTGGTCTTGACCAGTTTATTAGATTTGCCGAGGAACATAGGAAAAAACCTGGAGATAGGTTCTACTGTCCATGTAGGCATTGCAGTAACAACTTGAAAGTCAGCACTGGTGACAAAATCAAAAGTCATGTCATGTGCAACGAGATTATACAAGGCTATACAGAATGGCACTGGCATGGAGAGATTTCAAACCCAAAACCAATGGATGTCGATAGCAGTGCTTGTGTGGAAGAAGAAATTACCTACGATGACGTAGATGTGAATGAACCAGTTCCAGTAGACATCATTGATGCGATGCTGGATAGTTGTGGGGTAGAGCACACCGATCCACCTCCAATTTTTAGAAACATTGTGCATGATGCTGAGATATCATTATACACAAGTTGTACTAAGTTTACGAAGCTTAGCGCTGTGTTGAGATTGTATAAGTTGAAAGCTAACAATAGATGGAGCGACAAAAGCTTCACTTCATTGTTGACTTTGTTGAAAGAAATGCTTCCTGAAGGAAACGAGCTGCCAATCTCAACATACCAGGTAAAGAAATTGTTGTGCCCAATGGGAATATATGCCAAGAAGATACACGCATGCCCGAATGATTGTGTATTATTTCAAAAGGATTATGTGGATTTGAAAGATTGTCCAAAATGTGGTGCGTCACGATATAAATTGACGACTTCGGGGGAGTCCAAAACTGGTTCTCCTACCAAGGTGATGTGGTATCTACCTATAATATCACAGTTTCAACACTTGTTTGCCAATCTGATAGATGCGAAGAATTTGAAGTGGCATGCAGATGTTAAGAAAAATAATGATGGGATCCTACGACATGCGTCTGATTCCCCACAGTGGAAGAAGATTGATCTATTGTACCCTAAATTTGGTGAAGAAGTCAGGAATCTAAGACTTGGGCTTTGTACAGATGGGATGAATCTGTACGGGACATTGAGCAGCCAACATAGCACTTGGCCAGCCATGCTTGTTATATACAATCTTCCTCCCTGGCTGTGTATGAAAAATAAGTATGTAATGTTGTCGTTGTTGATATCAGGCCCTAAACAACCTGGAAATGACATATATGTTTATCTTGAACCTCTGATTGATGACTTAAAGAAACTCTGGGGTGAAGGTGTGATGACCTATGATGCTTCACGAAGAGAGACATTTCGTTTGCATGCTATGTTGTTTTGCACTATTAATGACTTTCCAACATATGGGAATTTTTCTGGATATAGTGTCAAAGGAGCTAAAGTGTGTCCTATATGTGAAGAGAACACTGATTCAATAAGACTAAAACATGGCGGTAAGATTGTATATCTCGGTCATCGAAGGTTTCTTACAAAATTTCATCTCTATCGTAGGAAGCGCAAAGCATTCAATGGATTGAATGAGGAACGGAGTGCACCTAAACCTATACCAGGGGAGGTTGTTTATGAAAGAGTAAAAGACTTTGTTAATGAATTTGGTAAGAGATCACAATGTACTATGGCCACACGAAGTGACAAATCTTTATTCAAGAAGAAGTCAATATTTTGGGATCTTCCTTATTGGAGTTCTTTGACAGTCAGGCATTGTATCGATGTCATGCACGTTGAGAAAAATGTCTGTGATAGTGTCATTGGTACTTTGTTGAATATACCAGGTAAGACTAAAGATGGGATAAAATCCAGACTGGACCTACGTGAAATGGGAATAAGGTCAGAATTAACAGATTTTTGTGAAATGGGAAATCAGAGAACATACTTACCTCCCACTTGTTACACATTGTCTAGAAAGGAGAAGAAAGCTTTTTGTGAATGTTTGGTAAATATTAAGGTGCCACAGGGTTACTCATCCAACATCCGTAGATTGGTATCAATGAAAGATCTGAAGTTGATAGGTCATAAATCTCATGATTGTCACACTCTAATGCAACAAATATTGCCTGTGGCAATTAGATCTATATTGCCGAAGCATGTAAGGTTTGCAATCACCAGACTTTGTTTCTTTTTCAACAGTCTGTGCAGCAAAGTTATTGACCCTGATACTCTCGATAAATTGCAAAGAGAAGTGGTTGTTACCCTATGTCAGCTTGAGATGTATTTTCCTCCGTTGTTCTTTGATATCATGGTACATCTTGTTGTCCACTTGATTAGGGAAGTGAGAATGTTGGGACCAGTTTTCTTGCATTGGATGTATCCCTTTGAATGATACATGAGCGTTTTTAAAAGTGATGTTCGAAACCGTTATCGGCCTGAAGGGAGTATTATCGAGGGTTATGTGGCGAGAGAGGTTATGGATTTTTGCAATGACTTTCTCAGTGGTAATGACACTCCTGATAATGACAAGAATATTGACGAGCAATTTGGCAAAGGAATTTTGGGATCACGTGTGAAAGTAATCAGCCGTGAGCAGTTGGAACAAGGTCACTTGTATATTTTACACAACATGGACGAAGTGAACGTTTATATCGAGGAACATACCAATTTCATCAAGAGACAATATCCTCGAGCCAATACAATGTGGCTTGCTAGAAAGCATAACAAGACATTTATTAAGTGGTTTGAAAATAAAGTCTTACATCAACTATCTCAAACACCAGATTATATTACTGAAATTATCAAATGCCTCTCCTTTAAACCAAAATTGACTGTTATGTCTTATGAAGGGTATGACATTAATGGATTCACATATTACACAAAGCGCCAAGATGATAAGAGTGTCGTCCAAAACAGTGGGGTCACCTTCAAGCATCGACTATGTTTTTTGCAAGTGCAAAGGATAAGAGTCCACGTGAAGCTAAAATGTCATATTATGGTGTCATTGAAGACATATGGGAGTTTGACTACATAGATTTCAGAATTCCGCTCTTCAAATGTAATTGGGTTGATAACACCAAAGGAGTTATAGTGGATGAATTGGGTTTCACTTTAGTGAACTTTGAAAAGATTGGTGAGAAGGATGAACCATTCATATTGGCATCACATGCGAAACAAGTATTTTATATCGATGATCCTACAAATGATAAATGGTCGGTTGTTCTTCATGGTAAAAGATAGTTCATTGAAGATCCTATAGATGAAGAACAGTACTATGATAAGTATGATGACTCCAGTCCATTCTCAGTTGGGTTGCCAACACCAGCAAATATTGAAGCTAATGATGACTTGTATGTGCACAGAGATCACAATGAAGGATTGTTAATTGATAAAAAAATCGCAATACTAGAGGCATGTTTATATTTTTTATATGTTTTATTTTCTGAATGTGAACTTTACAATGTGAATGTGAACTTTACAATGTGAATTAATTTATAATGTGAATGTGAACTTTACAATGTGCGCTTTACAATGTGAACTTTATAATGTGAATGTGAACTTTACAATGTGAATTTTACAATGTGAATTACTTTATAATGTGAACTTTACAATGTGAATGCGAACTTTACAATGTGAGCTTTACAATTTGAATTACTTTACAATGTGAATGTGAATTTTCAGATGGCTGAGCATTCTCCTAATGACCGTGCTAATGATTACCGTGAGGGTGAGGACATCAATGCGCCGCCTCACAATGTAAGTTTTAAAAATATATCATATATTTATATCTATATGTCCATTTATAGTTATATCTTGTAAATGTGTTTATTTTGTCAAATTTTAGGTTGATGATGCACATGTACCATCTGAAGCACTTGAGGCACTTGATCAGCAACACCAAAAAGTTGACAGGAGAAGGGGCATCACTATGATGAAGAAGTTAATAGTGCAAAAGGGCAATGGACCCAAACTTGTTGTAGATTTTGATAATGCAGGAAATGCATCTGGTATGAATCGCAATTCATTTGTTTCATATCTTGGGTATGTTACTCGTAGCCATTGCGGTTGTAAGATAGATTCTTGGCATAAAGTTTCTAAGGAGAAGAACGACGTAATGTGGAAGGATTTATGCGTGAGTTATTATTAATTTGCAATTCTATTTTGTAGATTACTAATTTTTTGGATACTAGTTAATAGCAATTCTAATTTGCAGAGTATATTTGAATTGGATGAAAATCTGCATCGTAAATGCGTGATGCAACATTGTGGGAGAGTCCTAAGGAACTATAGGACAAATCTCACCCGAGAATACATAAAAGAAGATGACAAGAGAAAGAAGACAACCACTGAACAGTGGAACTTCCTGGACAAAGAAGAATGGGACGCGTTTGTTGCTTCAAGACAAACGGATGAATTCAAGGTATTAGGCGTCAGTCCCAATCTCATTAATATATGTTGTATTCACCTATTCAAGATTAACATTTACTGTTACTAGCCAAATCATTAATGTGCATACTAACTAGGCCCTCAGTGAGGCACAAAGATCAAGGCGTGCACTGAATGTGCATGACCACACAATGGGTCCAAAGGGGTATGCAGGCATTCGCCAAAGACTACAGTCTGAGGCTATTGCTCAGTCTACTACTACTCAGGAGTCCTCCACTATAGGTAGCACACCTCTGCCTCGCCATGATATCTGGATAGTTGGGAGGAAAAATAAGAAGGGAGAAATAAGGAAGCCCGCAACTGCTGAGGCGGCTGCAAAAATGGTAAAATACAACTCTTACAGCAATCGTTCGAATATTGATTATTTTTGGTGTTTACTTAATTACAAATTTTTGTTTTGGTGATTAGCGGGAGCTGCACGAGCTGAGAAAACAAGGCAAGTTCATCCCTGAGGGCACAAGGGATGAATTGACAGTTGCTCTGGGTAACCCAGAGCATTCTGGACGTGTTAGGGCTGCAGGCGCTGGTGTGGGCATCAAAGCTTTTTTTTGGGCCATCCCAGCGCAAACATGTCCCAAAAGTGGGACTTTCACAAGAAGAGGAAACATATTTTTTCCTTGTAGATGTTACTGTAAAAGAGAATTCAATAGTTAGAATTTGACGTTTCTTTTATCCATGTATAGGTAGATAAGCTATTTGATAGGAAACTCGAAGAAGAAATGAAAAAGTGGCAGGCATCTCAGACTGCCACTTACCAGATAGTATCTATGGTGTCTCCTAATGCAGGCTCTACTCCTACTGCAGAGGTTGGGAGTAATCATGTAGACCCACCACCTAGCAAATCCGCTGTAAGTATTTTTATGACCTAGTAACTATTTTTTTAATTCAAGATGATATGTATATATGAAATTGTAGTCGTTTCAAAAAAAGATGATATGTATAAATGTATATAACATTCTTTACACAAAAATTTGTAGGGGTTGAAACCATGCCGTCTAAAAGTTAATGAATATGTCGTTGCAGAGGCATCAGCTTACCCATCCCTACTAGGGGATATGTTTCACGGGTCTCCATTACCAGCTGGTTGGATTCGTGTGAGCTCGGTACATATATTCCCCAAGTGGATGGATCTTCCATTGCCATATGCCCACCCAGATTGTGAAACGCTTGGTGAGGCAGAAGGCGGAGTGATATTGTGGCTAAAAGTGGATGTCATCTTTACTGAAATTGTATGGTAAATTTACATTACGTTAAATTGTTAGTGTGTGTATATGATGAAAGTTGATCTGCAATTATTATTATTATATATATATAGGTTAAAAAGAAGACACCCACAACATCTAGGCCTCCACTTCCACCTCCTACATTACCCAGTTGGGTTCCATAGGACCTACCTATCCCGTTAGGTCCTGACTATAGGGGTATGGCAATATGGTTAGGCGAACATGATATAAATTGCCCTATAACTATTTCTATAGATTTAGATGTTGCAGGTCAATCATACGAAAGCAAACTATTTATACAAGATATTTTGGAGTTGTTTCGATATGATTGGCTAAATACATCTGTGATAGAGCTATGGATAAGGTGAGATCTTCTTAACATCCATATACCTTGTGTAGGATCTGGTGATTTGGTTTCTTATTTATTAATGCATGCATAATTAATACATATTTTGCAGCTACTTAGACAAGATATGTGCAGATTTTGCATTCGAACATGTAGGATTTTTGATTCCATCTTTGATTAGTCTAGTAGCTAAAGACCCTCCGTCAGTTCAACAATATTGCTGTGAGGCTTTTACAATTTTTGCTCAAAATAAGAAGACGATGATAATGGCTCCATTCAATGTAGAGTAAGTTTACTTTGCTTATTATAATTTGGACTTAAGAAAATTACATTTTTATTGTGGATTTTGAGTTATTAATTTTTAACTTTTTTACCTCTAGTGGTATGCATTGGGAGTTACTGGTTATTGTCCCCGAGACGTTCACTGTCTATTATCTAGATCCTAAGGGGAGTAAATTGAATACAAAATATGGACACATAATGAAAATGGCATTATTCCGGAGAGAAATATTTCATTTTCATATATGTTAACATATGTTATTACATTACTATTTAATTATGCAATGTATTGTGTTACATTAACATGTAGGGGTTTTGATGAGTTCAAAAAGGCTAGAGGAAAGGTCCCCACAAAAAAGAACCAGCCAATAATTTGGAAGAACGTGAAAGTAAGTTCCCGACAGCCAATATATTGGGATGTTGATAGCAAATAATGACTAAAGAATGATATTTTGTAAATGAATTTCTGAATTATAATATATGTGTGAATGTTTCTACATGTTTGGATGTTTCTACATGTGTCTGAGTGAAAATGAATGAAACTGTTGGTTGCTATATGAATGTTTCTATATGTGTGAATGTGAAAATGAATGGAACTACAGATTGCTAGCTACATGAATGTTTCTAAATGTGTGAAAATCAAATGGAACTGCAGGTTGCATTGCTAAATGTGTGAATATTTTTGTTGTTAATTTTGCAGGTTTGTGACCTGTTGTTGGCTGATATCAATGGATGTCGTAAAACCTACAGTTCATAACTGAACTGCAGGTTTATCATCCTGTGACCAGCCATACAGCAGGTCTGCAGACTGATAGAAAAAAAAATAGGCGTCAGTTATTGGTATAAAATCGACGCCACATCGTTACAGTGTCGGTTTCTAATAGTAACCGACGTCTATTTCCTTAACACCACGGCCGTGCTGGCCAGCACGGTCGTGGCAGCGGACCAGACACCACGGCTGTGCTGGCCAGCACAGCAGTATTGGGAGTGCACGGTCGTGGTAGCGGACCAGACACCACAGCCATGTTGGCCAGCATGGCCCTGTTGGGGTTTATATGACGTCGGTTCTTATTTAATAACCGACGTTGATAGTGCCTAAGATAGCACCCTTCTGTGGCGCGAAGGTATATGGTGTCACTTTCTTATCTAATAACCGACTCTGATAGTGCCCTGTTGGCGCATTTTTGGTGGCGCGCGAAGGGTTTTGGCGTCGTTTTTGAATCGACGCGTAACGGCTGGGCTTGAAGCGTCGCCCACATAGGTGTTGCTTAGAAACCGACACTAAAGGCCTTAAATAACCGACACTAAATGTCGGTTATGTACTAGTGATACATGTATGATTTGGTTTGACTAACATACCTACTATGTTCCTATGATGAAAACTTGACTCCATGGACCATGTATATAGATTGAGTTTAGCACTAATCATGAAGATTAGGTATGTACATTCTCTATTTTATTCTGGGAATTATTTGACTTTAACCTAAATTCATTTTAATGAGGCATCTCTTGAACTGTCAACTTGATTTAAAAACCCAATAGTTGGAGATTTATATTCCTAGTCTTAAAGCATTTATCCCAATGAATGTTGAAATACTTTGTTTATAATGGGCCCTTTACCCCCTTCTTTCATTACCTTTATATGATAAATTGACTAAGATGATAGTCTTACCACTCTATTTATGCATGCTACATGTTTGACTAGAATATCTAGAATAGTGGACTTATGTACAATCTATCTTATAAAGGGTGTGTGTATTCTTCCCGGGTGTATATTACCACCCTTATTTCTTTTTGTCCATGATCCTATGGTGTTATGGCCCTATTTTAGGTATATTTAGTCTACATTGGTATGCATGCAAAAGTTTATTGTTTTAAGTTATGATTGTGGTTAAATGATATGGCAAGACACTTTATTCTTCATGCTTGTACTCTGAATTTAATACGCCTCATTTTTCTTGATATAATTCTTTCAAACTTACCTAATTGCAAATAACCCCCTTCTTGTGGGAACATCTCTTTTTGCACTTTTAACCTAATATAATGCCCAAAATGTTTATTATATGTACATAATCATCCTTTTCTTACCTATACTTGTTTCCTATATTTTGGGTGATGTTCCCTTCCACCCAGGTGTAGGTACATTAGAGGAGAAGGATGTGGAAAGATCGTATATAGGATATTATACCTAAGGATACCTTGGGAATAGTCGGGATACCCTCTGCAATAGGTCTTACATGAGATTATATTTTTTACATGTTTGCTTTTTATCTTTGTTATACCACCTTTTATGGTGAGAACACATGTAAATGAAACATCATGTAACTTTGTAATAATTTTTGTTTTTGTTGCTTTATTATTGCATGGATTTTGTATTGTACCATTTGAGTGGAACCCCTTTTGAATCCCACTCTTTACACCCCCAATCTAGAATTTCATATGGGCTTGCTACACCAATAAACCCTCATTTTGGCATTCCTATGGATCCCCTTCAAAAGATAACTCGAGCTCTCAGGATATCCATGTGACTTAGGGTGTTGTTGACACCACCACAACTACTTCAACTAGCATCTCCCAAGAAAAGGAGTTAGTCCCGCTGTGACAATTCCTCACCATAGCCATTGTGGGAAAGCTCAACACCACCTATGACTTTAAGTACATCATTACTGCTACTTTAATGAAGAAGTAATTCGAATTAGTGTTACTTTAATGAATTAGTGTTACTTTAATGAAGTACATCTTGTACTTCATTAAAGTACATCATTACTGCTACTTTAATGAAGAAGGAATTCGAATTCTACAATATGAAATAAGGTTCTCTATCTATGCACACTTATGTGTAAAGATTCCTACTGCTTGAGCTTTATGATACTGGGTTGAGTGAGGATCACAGGCTTAACTATTCTTGCAAGGACTCAGCTACCATGTACATTACTCTCTTGTCCCACAACTTCCCCTCACCTTCCAGCAGATGGTTGAAAAAGCCTTACTCATTGAATCCTACCTGGGTTTTTAGGCACCAACACATAGTGAGAACATCAGCAAGCATCCTAGTGAGAAATCTAGACCTTCCAGGTGCAAGTGTTTCCATTGACACATTCCTCCAGGAAAGAGTACAGCCCAGAATGCCAACTAGAATCCTATGTACAACCACTACGGTCAGTCGGGCCATATTCAACCAGAATGCCCTCAGCTTCAGCAATGCCAAGTGTTGACTCAGCTGTCGCATTATCCTCCAAGAAACAATCTTAATAATCAAAGGGGACCTCATGTTGAGAGACATGCGGATCAAGCTTTTGCACTTGAAGCTATAGATGATAGGGGTGATGGTAACATGCACCTAACCCCTTTTTCTTGTGTAATTACTTTTATTCCAAACTAGTTTATGTTTGTTCACACTACAATATCTAAGGAAAGTAATATCTATAAGGATCATATGGAGATTGGGATGTTACAGTGCTTGTCTCAAGGGTTATAAGGAGATAATAGGTGTTTCTTGAGTTGAAAGTGTGGTTATGGAGCATCTTGAACATTATTAGGTTTTGGATACCTCCTTGAACCTGACCTACGTAAAATAGTTAGTTGAGAGGTTATGGTTGGTGACTCGGATTCATATTGATTTTGGTGCAATTCATATTTCTATCATAGATTTTCCAATGACAATATATATTCCATATTATTAATACAAAAGCAAAGTATTGGATTTTGTCGATGTTTTCAAAAACCATATCACTACCATGTAAGTGTTTGGATGGACAAGTACATTGTATAAAAAACTTCTAACATGTTAGATCAACCAATACCCCTGACCTATAAAAGATTGATGATGGGTAACTAGTTTGGGACATAGTTGTCATACCTCATTTTATTCATATAGAATAACTAGTTTGGCTTTTGAAACTCCTTTTTATAGGTGGAGTCCCGAATCCTTAGTCTTTAAGAAGTGTAGAATTAGTTAAGGATATTTGGACTAAAACACACTAGATAACTCGTGAGCCATTTCTCAAACCAATAAGCATCTGGATATAACTACATACTACCTAGGATAGTCGACTAAAGACATATTTGGAAACATGCATTAACACAAACAATAATATTGTAATCAAAATATAGAAATATTTTATGGAATCTTAATTTAGGTCATTTTTATTTTGGGGACAAAATCCTTTAAGGGGTGGAGTGTTCTAACAAACACAAACTTAAGTAAATAATACTTTTTCCCCTTTACCATAATCTTTTAATTTAGAACCCTCTTATTAGTTTGGTTTGTATTAGGCTGTTGTAAACTCCCAATAAAGAGTTTTACCAATAAAACAACTATTTGAGGCTTTGATACTAGAAATATGAAAATATACAAATTTGGGTCCAGTTGTGCAAATTCACCAAATTGAAGGATTTAAGTTTGAATAAATATTCTACATATTTTCCAAAGGGTAGATATGAGAAAGAGGGTTTAACACTCAAATTTTGGTTGTAAATGATAAGAGAATACATTGGTATGTTAAAGATAAGCTTTCCCTCAAGTTATGGGTTTTGGGTATTAAAGTTTTCCAAAAGGAAAAAGTGACTTTCATTTCAGTTCCTTTGGGTCCCTATTAGTTTACTTTCTAAGTTTTGCTTTATTTGAACATTGTTTACTCTTCCAGTTTGCTTGGGAAGGAAAAAAATAATAATGTAGTTTTACCTTAGTAAAAATCAGATTGTGGGAGTTAAATGCATGACACATTGTCAGGCTATGATCCGACTATGTTTGATATGAACTCCATTCTCAGCCATTATATCTAGATTGGGTGATTGAGGCATCGTCGCCTACCTTGTTCCATTTTAGGAAAATAGTCGTACAAAATGCAGTAGAGTGTTTTCAAGATGACTCCTTCTCTAGTTCATGAAAGTTCGAGATTCTTTCACCATTGTGTTCCAGTTTGAATTCTATAATTAACCATTGTTTACTCGAGACCTAGTTTACCTTATATGTATTTTGGGCAAATCACATCCCAAGGCTTCTCAGAGCTTTGACCCCAGAAGCTCTAGCTATGCGTCTTATATATAACTAACCCTACCTACAGTTTTGTCCAGTAGCAAGCAATTTTTCCCAAGGGTTAATTTCATCTTGTGTCATTGTCTTTCCCGGTGCCAAACTCAGTTTGTGGTATGTGGCCAGCCCTCAGTGCTCTGTTCTACTAGAACTTAATTTCTCCTTTGGTATGTCACCATGACCCCTCTACTTTCTATTTGTCTGGTCGGATTTGCAAACCCTTACTCGCGTGAATTTCCCCAAGCTTGACCTACTCTTACTACTATACGCCATCGGCCATGGAACGGGTGTGAAGTGAAGGAGAAGTGAAGGAAACAAGTCATTGGTCAATTACCTTTGTGCCCTCACATGCTCTTCTCTCATTTTATTTTAGACGCATGGGTTAATACGTCTTTTGCCCTATATCCAAATTTGCATGTCACACTAATGTAAGTATATGAATATGACTAGTATACCATGGACTAGGTCCCAATTTCATATCTAAAGGGTGGTTTAGTCTTTTGTTGTCTAATTTTACCAATAAATCAATAAATAATATGAATCTTTTAAAAATAATATCTTTTTACTGGAAGCTCCAAAAATTACAAAAACAATATGATTTAGAATTGTGAGATTTTCCGACAAGGAGTGGCTCAAGTGGTCAAGCACAATGTCTCCTCATGAAGGAACTCAGGTTTGAATCCCAATTGCCGCCTTGATTTACCACCCTCCCGGGTGTTCGGCCATCGCCACGGGCATGGGATAGGGGGAGAAATCTTTCTCTCTTAATCCCAGAATTGTGAGATTTTTTCCTATCTTTTGGTTTGGTTTTCAACGCATGATTCCAAAGTTTTTAAGATTGGGTTTTAAGGTTTCTACCTATCTTATTCATTTATTGATGATCAAGGAAAATTTTTAATAAGCAAAATTTAAAGAGATTGGAATAGACCAATGATCAATACCCTGAACCTTATGTTAGGTTAATGTCAAAAGTCAAACTAGGGTTTTGACGAAGGTTTGGATTTCTAGGGTGTCAACTTATGTAGCATTAATTGAAACCTAATTGATGTATAAAATACTATATGTATGTTTGAGGTGACTTCCTTAGAAGGATAGAATTTGATCTATGAATTAATACTCAAACCTAGGTATGTGCATCTACTCTATTATAAATGGGCATAATATCATGACTAAATATCCTTTTCCCATATGTGGCATTGATTAAATTGTGAACATACATATCATTTTGTGAAAGTACTCTTACTTGTGAATATCTTCCTAATTTGTTAATATTGATATGTGAATATCCCTTTGATGGTCTTCTAACCTAATCTTGTTAATGATTTGGGTCCTATGGCCCTACTTGATGACAACTTGATATTCTCACCCTTTGCATGAGAATAACTATAACTTATCTTGCATTATCTATTTACATGATTGATTGACTAGTCATAGCTATAAGTAGTGACACCATATAGGTAATGGGTTTTATTTCCCTACCATGTTTCTTATATAGACACTTGGTCTTATTCCCGTGTGAGTCACTGAGTCTTATTCCTTTTCCATGTATAATATTAGGCATTGGGTTTTATTCCCCTACCAGTGTACTAGGTTTTATTCCCATGTAAAATATTATATTTGTTTAGCACTGATATTTTAGTCCTCCTACCTTGGGTATGGAATACATATGGGTTTCAACCTTTCTTTTTAATATATACTAGTCAGTAATTTTATCACCATGCAACTATCTATTTTTATGTTATTGTTGATGTACAAGTATATGGCAAGGCTCCTTTTAATTATCATATCCTTGATAATAAATGCCTCATCTTTTGGACATGTTAAATATTATTGACAAATCCTTCTCTTTTGGATATCTTCATATTGACATCCCTTGATCAGCATCTTATCCTGTATTTAATTATTCCCCAATCATTTTACTACTCGTACTCAACATTTGCTAACATCCTTTCTCTTGTTTTCTTCTCCTCTTCGATGTTGTTTCAACCCACCCAGAGGTAGCACAACTCATGGCTCAGGAGGAGGGAGACTTTGCACAAGATTACTTCCAAGGATGACTAATGTGATGGGCAAGTTGCTCACCACAAGTCAATCCTACTAGTTGGAATCATATCTTATTAGTTGTCTTTAGTGGCCCCTATGTTAAGTTTGGATAATGAAATTTTGTAATAGTTAGATTTGATCTCTGCTACAACAAAACTATGCTTCTTTTATCCATCGTTTGATAAAATATTTAATGCTCCCTTTTATTTTGAATCATCATTTATAGTCAAAAATGGATGGGGTCTATGTAATTTATTTTCTTAAATTAATTAAGGAGTTGTCACATCGTGAGTCTCACTCCTTACAAATGCTCAAAAAATGGCATGAGAAAAGCAATTGAAAATCAATGTATCATTCCTTTGTCCCCTTGCTTCTGAAGACGTGGTTTGTTGGGTGGTGGTACTTAGCAGGTGTTGAACTTCGTCGATGTTGTTACTACACATTGTCAACATATGAGTGAGATGACACTTTTCTACAAGTTTATGATCAGATTAAGTCTCAAAGAACAACATAAACACTAGTACATAAATGATATATAATGTCACATTTGATGGTGTCGGTTAAACATAAAAAAATGATGCCATAATACTACGATATCGGCTAAATACTAATATTGTCACCATTATGTGAAGTCCGACCGATTTAGAAAAGACATGGGTACCGCTTTTACTTTAACGTCAGTTTCTTTTCAAAAAAACCGACGTCTAAAAATACATGTGAAATATAATTTTCCAGGGAAAAAAATTTGCCTCCAAAATTTTCAATACGGCGTCAGTTGTTCCAAAACCAACGACATATGTTTCACGCCATTTCTCTGTGAAAAATTTTATCACTAATTATTCATCAGTTTTCAACAAAAATCGACGACTAATCACCCTTCGCGATACAAAATTTATCCCCTCATTTGTCGTCGATTTTTGACAAAGAACCAAAAACTAGGCATTTTCGCACCTTGTCCCCACGAAAATATTTCCCCCCAATATGCTTCTTCAGTGTCGCTTTTTGTTGGAACAACTATGGTCCTAACACAAGAACAAAAAATTTTGTTTCGATATGTAAATAGACATGAGTTGTTATATCTAGAGACCGACGACTAAAACCCTAATCAGGTACAATTTGTTTTGTTTAAAATTGCACTTAACTGTAGGTTCTTTAAGTGTGACTGATGCCTATTGGTATTAGGCATCGGTTTTTGTAAACAACTGATGACTAAAGGTAACTTAATAGCACCCACATGAAATAGACTCTTCCCCTTTCTCTGTTTCATCACGATTTCATTAGGGGTTTGTGGCGATTTCGGCAATTACATTGTCGCTCGCCGCCACCGATCGTCTTACTCCACTCACCATTGGGCTTCCTCGCCGCTGCCACTGCACTGTCTTCCTCACCGTCGCGGCTGTTGAGGAGCTATTGATCAGTTGCATAGGTGCCACTCCCATTGCTTCCCTAGCTAGCTCCCATCGACCTTGGGCTACTGAACTATGACGCCCCCATCGCCACTGAGGAGTGCAAGGTGTTGTGCAGTTGCCGCCGCTCACTTTGGGAGGACGTCACCACCACGGTGCACGAGCTAGCCGTGCTCGCTACCAGAGCTTTTGTGGTTTCCGGCAATGTCTTTGTTGTTGTTGGATACCACATCATCGCTGCCAGTGTCATTTTTGATGTTGGACACCTCTCCTCTGAAGGTTTGGGGTTCTTATACCTAATTCTTATGTTGAACCAAAATGAAATAAGAAACCAATATTTCCATTACATGTTGAGCCAAAATTATTTGAATTATTGATTTATATTAGTTCATTACTATTGTTTGCTTTCTCTCTTGATTAGAAAATCCAAATAGAAGAATGAATTGAATTAAATGATGTTACATAAAGCTAAGATATGAATGATGAGAATAGGATCATAGGTATAGGAATGAAAACATGCATGTATTTAATTTGTTGGCCTAGAAACCTGTCTGAGATTTATTCATTAGGATTAAATCTTGGATAGTCCCCAGTTTGGGACTGTTCTTGAACACTTAATCTCACTTAGGATGTAAGCATATAATGAATATTCAGTTTTCATGATGTTTTGTCAGCACTTCTCCATTTGTTCTCTAAGTACATATGTTGGTGGGCATTTGCCCATGTACATTGGGGTACTTGGGGAAATGATACCGAAATTTTCTTGAAAACCCAATACACATTATACACTTACTAGTGAGATTAGGTGTTCAAGAATGGATAGGTGGTACACATATTTATTATAAGACCCTAAACCCTAATTTTTTTATGTTAAACCCTAGTCTTTAAATCTTTATCCCTAAATCTAAAAAAATAAACCCTAATAGATCTGTAAATCCTTAACTTAATATGTAATCCCTAAGCCCTAATATATACTTATTTTCTCTTTGATCATAGAATGGATAGATCATGCATGTCCATTCCAATTGTTGCATGATGCATGTGTTTTTAGTCATTATTACAGGCACATATTTCCTTGGTTTCATGTGTAGACCAGTCATGTATTTGATTTATTATGCATGAAATGACATAGACGGCCTATTTCTATTGAATGCATCAAGTTATATGATTTTAACTATTTTATGTAATATTTTATGCATCCCAAGTACTTATGATTTTTTGTGCGTATTCAGGTACAAGGAAGATCCACAAACTCGATGCTACCAACCTAGTAAGAGTTGTTGGTACCGACATTGCGTTAGTGATGGACCCAGAAAATCACCCAAAGTTAGTTCTAGCGACAACCAATGTCGATGGTACCGAATCAGCATCAGTAAGTCCCAGAATGAATTCAGAAAACTTGGTGCTACCAAGTTGACGGCAGGGAGGCAGTTCAAAAATTACAAAACTCAGTGATATTGAGTCCAGTCGATAGTACCGAAACGATTAGGATCGGGTGACTAAACCTAAGTGACTCGATACTACCGACTCACCTAGTCGGTACTACCAAGTCTGTCTGATCAGGACATCCGCAGATTTCACTCCAATCCAATAGTGGATGTTATTTTATACCCTAAGTGCCTTCTATGACTTCAGGGGGGCGACGGCTAGATGAAAGGAGGTAGCTATTTTCATTGCACGATAATTGGAGTGAGAGAGAAAAAAAGAAATGAGGACCGCAAGCTTCAACTGAGGATATCTGAGCACCTCTGGAGGACAATTCTACAGCCAGTAGATAGCAGAACACATGTACGATGGAGGGGATCTTCTGAACATGCAGAGATTCAGGGGTTACCTTAGTTTCCTAATGTTTCTCACATTTTTCTTCTTCCTTTCCATGTATTCATTGATGAAAACCATGCAAGGCTAAAAGAATTTATTCCTTAGGATCGGGAGTAGCCCTTATATACACTATGATTGATTTCTATGCATTAATATCAATTTTATCTCTTTTTACTGGGTATAAATATATGAAAGCTTTGTGTTCTACTTATACATGATCACCATGAGTGGATTGATAGATGCTTAGTCATCTCGGGATAGAGGTTGAGGGTCCAAAGCATAGATTTACCAGTGTGTTGTGCCATTTGGGAAAAGTGGAGTGTAAATGGGAGGAGAAACCCAGAGAATAATCACAAAGCATCTAACTAATCAACCAATAATCGTGGAAGTGGAATTGGCAATAGACTAGGTAGTGAATTACATTACAGGTTCAGGTAATTCTGGCTACATGATCCTTATCCAGGGATTGAGATAATAGATGTTAGTGTGTATGAGGTCAATTATTAGTGTTATCTGTGGTGAAACCACTATCCTAAGGAATTCATTCTCTCTCTGATTAATTCAACCTTTAAATTCATTTTGCTTCTGTGTTTGTTCTTGAACTCAAACCAATTCAACCTTTTATAACTAGATTAGCTGATTTGACTGTAGTTAGTAATAGTCTACTGGAGAAACGCTTCCCCGTGTTCAACTCAGGCCTCACAAGGCCTTATTACTTCGATATGTTCACTTACGTATTATGCACGGAAAATTCATGTCAAGTTTTTGGCGTCTTTCTGGGGAAGCGGCAACATCCAGCACTATGAGTGTTGTGGTCGACCACTCTAGGCCAAAAAAATTTTATTTTTACTTTTACTTTATTTTCTTTTCTTTTTAAATTCCTTCAAGCTGAATGATAAGATCTTTTTGATACATCATAAATTTATTGTGCTAATACCTACTTTTTACTATTTTATAGAAACTAGTGCATGGTGCATACCAGAGGAATTGAATACAGAGAATCGTCCTCACCAGGCTTTGAACAAGCAGAGCTCTTACAAGGAGAAATGGAGTCCGGAAGATCTGTCAACCGGTTTAATCGGACCCCTCCACCGAAACCTCCACCTGATAGACATGCGACACCAAAAGAACCAGAAATAGTAGAAATGGAGGGAGAAGAAGAATTGACAATATGGGAAAGGATAAAATGCTTCGTCATCTACGGCCCAGAAAGGGCCCATCAAAAGGCAAGCCATCAATGTACACTACTATAGAAATGGCTTATAATGTCACTTTTAAAGGCATCAGTTGTATAAATACACTGACACCTAAAACCTAAAATGTCAGTTTAATAAAAAAATCAACATCTATCTGTGAAGGGCGACCAGACACGAGTATCACTTTTATTCAGTGTCGGTTCCCTAATAATAAACCGACGCCTAAAATTAACCGCCAAATCCAAAATTTCCAGTGAAAAAAATTACCACCAAAATTTAACATATGGCGTCGGTTATTAACTATTAAATCGACGACTAAAGGTTATTCGCGAGATAGAAATTGGGCACATTTTGGTCCTCGGTTTTACTACAATGACCGACACTTATGAGTTTTCCCGCATTGTTCCTGAGAAATTTTTCACACCCTTTGAGCGTCAGTTTTCAAAAGAAACTGACGACTATGGTCATTAATCGAGAACAATTTTTTAATCGGCATATGTAGATAGACGTCAATTTTTTTGTAGTAAAAACTGATGACTATCATTGAGAATAGGTGTCGGTGTGTTTGTAGAACCGACACCTTTAGTTTTAATCGAGAATAAATTTTTTAATCGGCATATGTAGATAGACGTCGGTTTTTTTGTAGTAAAAAATGACGACTATCATTGAGAATAGGTGTCGGTGTGTTTGTAGAACCGAAACCTTTAGTTTTATGTGTCGGTTTTTTTTACTAACCGACGCCTATGGTACAGTTAATAGCCCCATGAAACAGAGAACTTTTCCCCATTATCTCTGTTTCATTGCGAACCTGCTAGGTCTGGTGATTGTTGTCAGTGCTCCCTGTCGTTGTTGCTCCCGCCGTCGTTGCCCCAGCAGTCGTTGCCCCCGCCGCCGTTGCTCCATCACGCCGCCACCACTCGCTGATGCTGCTCCTCTCCTCGCCGATGCTGCCTCCTAGTCGCCCGCTCACCGTCGATGCTCCTCTCCTCGCCGTCGCTACTCTCTCCTCACCGACACTCTGCTCCTGGTCGCCCGCTCACCGCCTCCTGGTCTCCCGCTCATCATCGTTGCCCGCTCACTGCCGCCGCCCTCTCTCCTGCTTGCTGCTCCGGCCACCGGCTCGCTGCACCTGGTACCCTTCTTCCTCCTCCTCTTGCTCCTTGCTCCTGCTCCTGCCCCCTACCCTCAGGGTGCTGGCAATGGGTTGGATGTTATACATGTTTGAGTACTTATCTACTGATTTGAATTCATCTTATCTACTAATTTGAATTGATATATCTACTGATTTGTATTTACTTATCTAGTGATTTGTATTTACTTATCTACTGATTTGTATTTACTGATGTGCTGATTTATATTTACTTAAATACTAATTTATATTTACTTATCTAATCATTTGTTCATCTAATGATTTTTTATTCATCACATTATTTAAATTTAGGGCTTTATTTGTTCATCTACTTTTTAAAATTATTTAATCATCTACTGATTTATATTTGTTTATCAACTGAGCTGTACTTTTTTATCTATTGCTTTGTATTTATTTATCTATTGATTATATTTATTTATCTAATGTTTTGAGTTTACTTATTTAGATGTTGCTATTGTAAATCAACCTAGGATAGGAACAAATTTTGTGCTTGCATATATTTGTGTTTCTAATCCTCATGCTTGACCTAATTCAGTAAATTTTGATGCATGTTGAAATAAGATTTAAACTTGTCCATTCTAGCATCCTAATTTGATTTGATTATGTGCTTTGAACGTTGAAATAAGTGTGTTAAAGATACATTGAATCCCTATATTGTATGATGTAGATTGATGATAATGTATAAGCTAGTTTGAAATTTTGAAATCAATTATGAAATATCTCTCCATCCCTAGGTGATACTAATTTAATTATGTGTGTCTTTATCTTGATGATGAACATGCATGGACACTCAAAATGTTGAAATCAATGTTATAGAATATGATACCTAGATTAAATGATGTTACATGAAACCTAGGATATGAATGATGAAACTAGGATTGTAGGTATTGGAATGACAACATATATACATGTATTTGTTGGCCTAGAAACTCGTCCAAGATTTACTCATTAGGAGTAGATCTTGGATAGTCCCCGATTTGGGACTGTTCTTGAACACCTAATCTCACTTAGGATGTAAGTGTATAATGTGTATTGGATTTTTAAGAAAATTTCGGCAGCATTTCCCCGTTTGTTCTCTAAGTACATATGTACTTGGAGAACAGTGGGGAAATGCTGTCGAAATTTTCTTGAAAACCCAATACACATTATACATTTACTAGTGAGATTAGGTGTTCAAGAATGGGATAGGTGGTACACATTTATTATATATAAGAATGACAACACATGTATTTGTTGGCCTAAAGTTTTAACCATGCAAAAACTGTAATTGTTAACCCTAGACCCTAATCTTGTTGTAATATATACTTTTTTTCTCTTTGATCATAGAATGGATAGATCATGGATGTCCATTCGCTATCACTGCACCCCAGAGTTTATATCTGGTCTTGACCAGTTTATTAGATTTGCCGAGGAACATAGGAAACAACCTGGAGATAGGTGCTACTGTCCATGTAGGCATTGCGGTAACAACTTGAAAGTCAACAGTGGCGACAAAATCAAAAGTCATGTCATGTGCACTATTAATGACTTTCCAGCATATGGGAATTTGTCTGGATATAGTGTCAAAGGAGTTAAATCGTGTCCTATATGTGAAGAGAACACTGATTCAACAAGACTAAAACATGGCGGTAAGACTTTATATCTCGGTCATCGAAGGTTTCTTACGAAATTCCATCTGTATCGTAGGAAGCACAAAGCATTCAATGGATTGAATGAGGAACGGAGTGCACCTAATTGATAAAAAATTGCAATATTAGAGGCATGCTTATATTTTTTTTATGTTTTATTTGTCATTGTAGAGGCGTCGTCTTACCCATCCCTACCAGGGGAAATGTTTCATGGGTCTTCATTACCAGCTGGTTGGGTTCGTGTGAGCCTGGTACATATATTCCCCAATTGGATGGATCTTCCATTGCCATATGCCCACCCAGATTGTGAAACGCTTGGTGAGGCAGAAGGTGGAGTTATATTGTGGCCAAAAGCATATGTCCTCTATACTGAAACTGTATGGTAAATTTACATTACGTTAAATTGTTAGTGTGTGTATATGATGTCAAATGATCTAAAATTATATATATATACAGGTTAAAAAGAAGACACCCAGAGCATCTAGGCCTCCACCTCCACCTCCTACATTACCAAGTTGGGTTCCACATGACCTACCTGTCCCGTTAGGTCCTAATTGTAGGGGTATGGCAATATGGTTAGGTGAACATGATATAAATTGCCGTATAACTATTCCTATAGATGCGGATGTTGCAGGTCAATCATACGAAAGCAAACTATTTATATAAGATATTTTGGAGTTGTTTCGATATGATTGGCTGAATACATCTGTGATAGAGCTATGGATATGGTGAGATCTTCTTTATACATCCATATACGTTGTGTAGGATCTGGTGATCTGGTTTCTTATTTATTAATGCATACGTAATACATATTTTGCAGCTACTTAGACAAGATATGTGCAGATTTTTCATTTGAACATGTAGCATTTTTTATTCCATCTTTGATTAGTCTAGTAGCTAAAGACCCTGCGTCGGTTCAACAATACTGCTGTGATGCTTTTACAAATTTTTCTTAAAATAACAAGACGGTGATAATAGCTCCATTCAATGTGGAGTAAGTTTACTTTACTTATAAATTGGACTTAAGAAAATTAAATTTTTATTGTGGATTTTGAGTTATTAATATTTAACTTTTTTACCGCTAGTGGTATGCATTGGGAGTTACTAGTTATTGTCCCCGAGACGTTCACTGTCTATTATCTAGATCCTAAGGGGACTAAATTGAATTCAAAATATGGACACAAAATGAAAATGGCATTATTCCGGTAAGAAATATTTCATTTTCATATCTGTTAACATCTGTTATTACATTATTATTTAATTATGCAATGTACTGTGTTACATTAACATGTAGGGGTTTAGATGAGTTCAAAAAGGCTGGAGGAAAGGCCCTCAGGAAAAACAACCAGCCAATAATTTGGAAAAACGTGGAAGTAAGTTCCCGACTGCAATGTATATATTATTTATGTGAACAGTGCTTAATTAGTTGTATTTTTTAATATTTTGTATGTTTCAATTTATAGTGTGCTACACAAGACAACGGATGGGCATGTGCATACTATCTGATGTGATTTATGCACATGCTTATCAAATATGCCGAAGTGGACATCGATACCATTCCTAAGGTATTATATATAGTCTCATTAGATAATATGAAATATATCAATCTTATTTATATATTATTAATTATATATATACATCATTCTCTTTGTAGGTGTTTAAAACTGACCACACTATAGGAAAGGCCTTACCAGATGTACATGCTCCCTATACGACAGAAGAATTAAATGATGTAAGAGAAGAATGGGAAACAACCATACAAGTAGTGGGGTTTTTAACATATAATTGGGATGTTGGTAGCGAATAATGACTAAAGAATGATATTTTGTAAATAATTTCTGAATTATAATATGTGTGAATGTTTCTACATGTATGAATATTTCTACATGTGTCTGAATGTTTATACATGTGTGAATGTGAAAATGAATGAAACTGTAGGCTGCTATATGAATGTTTCTACATGTGTGAATGTGAAAATGAATGGAGCTGCAAATTGCTACATGAATGTTTCTACATGTGTGAAAATTGAATGGAACTGCAGATTGCTAAATGTGTGAAAATTAATGTTGTTAATTTTGCAGGTTTGTGGCATGTTGTTGCCTGATATCAATAGATGTCATAAAACCTGCAGTTCATAACTGAACTATAGGTTTCTCATCCTACGACCAGCCACAGCAGGCCTGTAGACTGATAAGAAAAAAAAACATGAAATAGGCATCGGTTATTTGTTTAAAACTGACAACAAAAGATTACAGCATTGGATAAATAATTATAACTGACGCCTAATGCATGTGATGTGGCGTCGGTTATGAATAATAAACCGACGTTGATGACCATGGCAGCGGGTGATATGGCGTCGGTTATCACTAATAAACCAAAACTGTTAATGCATTAGATGGCGCCCTTTCTGTGGCGCGAAGGTTTATGGCTTCGGTTTCAAAGCTAATAACTGACGCCTATACCCCCTGTTGGCGCATTTTCAGTGGCACACGAAGGGTTGTGGTGTCGGTTTGAGAACAGATGTCTAACGGTTGGCCTTTTAGCGGTGCCCACATAGGTATCACATTAAAACCGACACTAAAGGCCTTAAATAATCAACACTAAAGGCCGGTTATGTACTAGTGGTGGCAGCTACAAGATAGATCCTGGACTTATCACCTTAGTCAAATCTCAACCATTCCATGGACATCCTTCTGAAGATCTAATGATGCATATTAGAAATTTCATGGAGAACTGTGATATGGTCAAGATAGATAGGATCCCAGCTACTACAATATATTTTAAGCTATTTTCATATTCACTGGCGGATAGTGCAAAGTCATCGTTCAACGATCTTGATGATGAGATCATCGAGACATGGGACCATATGATAGATGCATTCTTTGAGTGCTACTTCCCTCCATAAAAGATGAATGACCTAGTGAAGAAGATTTACAACTTCAAATAGCAAGGTGATAAGTCATATTCAGAGGCATGGGAGAGGTTTCAGAATATGTTGAGGACAGTGCCTCATCATGGCATTGATCTACTAGGGCAGACCAAAATCTTCTATTATGACCTACACAAAGGGGAGAGAACAACTCTTGACAGTGTAAGAGTCGGGTTCTTCCTCAATAACAAGCCCACTCTCTATCATGAGAACCTCAAGAACATGTCTAAAAACCAATCATGGGGAGAAGAAAGAGAGACATCGGCAACCATTAAAAGTGTCAGGGAATCCAAGGTGATATCTACTCTAAATGAGAAGTTAGATCTGATTGCTAAGAAACTATGTGCTACAGATAGATTTCCTACTAAGGAAGAAGAAGAAGAGTGCAAGTATGTGTGCCAGGGGCAATACAGGAACAATGACTATTCTTGGAGGAAGGACCTCAAATTCTCTTGAAAGGATCCTAACAACTTCCAACATGATCCATCACTGGCACAGCAGCAACATCCAAACCCAAGCAGTATGGTAGCCAAGCACATTATCAACTAGAATATCTAAAAATTGACAAGATTGAAGAAATGTTGGGGAAGCTATTGAGCCAGAATGAGATGCAGATTGCACAAACTCAAAGGGATCTTTAAAATCAAGGGGCACATATTTGCAGCTTGGAGACACGGATCTCTAAGATAGCGGTGGATGTGAGTGCATTAAAGCAACCAACCCAACATGGATTTCCGACAAACACCAATGTACCTTCCAAGAATTAACATGTGAAAGTTGTTCTACTACACAGTGGAAAGAACCTATTGAAATTTGAATCACACAGTGCAGTTGTAGAAGAGACTACAAATCACTCTATACCAGTGGATGTAGAGAACCATACATGTCAGCACAAGAGAGGACTTCAAAGGAGCATGTTGATGAGGTTGGGGGCAATAAAACTCAGGCTTATATCCCACCTCACTAGAGGGAGCATGTAGTTCCTATACCCTTTTTGAACAATTTGGAGACTAAGATGGACCCACAGTTCAAGAAATTTCTAAATAACTTTTGAAAGTTATCTATGAACATTTCCTTGATAGATGCTATTGAGCAGATACCACCTTATGGGAAGTTTTTCAAAAATATAATTACAAAGAAGAGAAAGATACCAGATTCTGATGTCGTTGTTCTGAAAGAGCAGGTTAGTTCTTTCATCTTGATGACACTGCCTCCTCAAAGATAGGATCTTGGATGCTTCAATATCATATGCTTCATAGGCAAGACAAAATTTGGAGAGGCTTTATTAGATTCAGGGGCAAGTATAAATCTGATGCCCCAATCTACCTTTAAGAATCTTGGACTTAGGAATCTAAGAAGAGCAGCATGGCAATCTAATTGGAAGACAACTCTGTAGTTAAGCCATATGGTATATGCAAGGATGTCCTGGTGAAAGTGGATAGGTCCGTCTTTCCTATGGATTTTGTAGTGATGGAACTACAAGACGACCATGGCAATGAGCTTCTACTTGGAAGATTGTTTCAATCCACTATAGACATGATACTTGAGATGGGCAAAGGACGTTTGACTATGGGAATACAAGATGACAAGTTCGAGATCAAGATGTCAGAGCACTCTCAAGCAACGGGAGATAAGGTGCAATGCAACATGCTTTAGCACGTGGATAGAAATTTTTCTCTATTTCTAGGGAATTCATTCCTGGATATGGCCCATGTTATGACAAAAGTAGAAAGATGTACTCTAGAAGTGGACATCTTGGAAAATACAAAGGTGATCTCGTTGACTCAAGCAATGCGCTACCCAGACGATGAGGGAGAGGACTATGACCTGAATGTTGAAGAAGAAGCCATAGATGATTCTATGATACAGTCATCACCCAAGCTACCCTTAGAGGCATGCTTGATGAACAGAAGGGAGGACAACATCTGCAACAACCATCTACAAGAGTGTGTTTTGATGCTAAAGGTAGTACCTTACTACTATGCAAGACTCTTTGAATACCTTAGACCACCGCCCCCTTCATTAGTCCCATCTCTATTGAGCCTGCCAGACCTAGAACTGAAGCCATTACCGTCACATTTAAAGTATGTCTTCTTAGCTGCAGAGGAAAAGCTCCTAGTGATCATATCATCTTCTTTGAGTGGTGAAGAGGAAGGAAAGTTACTCAATGTGATGAAAAACCACTGAGCTGCATTCAGGTGGTCCATAACTGACATGAAAGGGATCTCTCCAACCTTGTACCAACACAAGATTCAGCTCGAAGAAGGATCTAAGGCAATTGTCCAACCTCAGAGGCATCTCAATCTAATTATGATTGAGATGGTGAAAAAGGAAGCCGTCAAGCTGTTGTTGGTAGGTATAATCTACAAAATTTTTGATTCAATGTGGGTTAGTCCTACACAGGTAGTTCCTAAGAAAGGGGGGATCACGGTCACTACTAATGCGGCTAACGAATTTATTTCCACTAGGCTAGTGACAGGATGGCGAGTATGCATAGACTATCACTGATTAAATGCAACCACTCTTAAAGATCATTTCCTTCTACCTTTTATTGATCAGATCTTGGAATGATTATATGGCCGTTTGCACTTTTGTTTTCCTGGCGGGTATTTCGGGTATAATCAAATTTCCATAGAGCCTAAGGATCAAGAGAAATCCACTTTCACATGCCCTTATGGCACGTTCGCATACCGACGGATGCCTTTTGGTCTTTGTAACGCCCCTGCTACGTTTTAACGATGTATGATCGCCATTTTTTATGACATGGTAGAGCAGTGCTTAGAGGTTTTCGTGGATGATTTTTCTATGCATGGGGAATCTTTCAATGATTGTATATATAACCTTGACAGGGTGCTATAGAGATATGAGGACACTCACCTAGTTCTAAACTGGGAGAAGTGTCACATGATGGTAAGGATTCTTCTTGGACACAAGGTGTCCAGCAAAGTCATGGAAGTGGATCCAGTAAATATTGTAGTCATCTCCACACTACCTCCACCGACATTCATGTAAGGAGTAAAGAGTTTTTTAGGACACGTTGGACTTTATCGCCGTTTTATCAAGGATTTCTTGAAAATTGTCAAACCATTACCTGAACTTTTAGAGAAAGATGTCAAGTTTTCCTTTGATGAGCGCTATTTAAAAGATTTTGAAATCCTTAAAGAAAAATTAATCTCCGCGCCTATCGTGCAGGATCCTGATTGGTGCCTTCCCTTTGAGCTGATGCGTGACACGTCAAATTATGCAGTAGGAGTTGTGTTGCACCAACACAGAGACAAGATTCCAACTGTCATATATTATGCGTCAAGGACTTTGAATGATGCACAAATGAATTACACTACTACTGAAAAAGAACTGCTAGAGGTAGTGTTTGCTTTTGAAAAATTCTGCCAATACCTAGTTGGGGCTAAAGTGATAGTTTGGACTGACCATGCTGCCATCAAATACTTGTTATAGAAGAAGACACCAAACCCAGATTGATTAGATGGATTCTTTTTCTTCAAGAATTTGACATTAAAATTAGAGACAAGGTAGGGGTGGAGAATGTTGTAGCTGATCATTTGTATAGGTTAGAAAGGGCAGACAAAAAAGATATAGCCATACTAATTATTGAGAAATTCCCAGATGAGAAATTATTTGCATTTAAAATTGAAGATACTTGGTTTACATATACTGTTAATTACCTAGCCTATAAGGAATTGCCTGTAGATTGGGGGTATCAAGAGAAAAAATGATTTTTCCACTCATTGAAGTTTTATATTTGGGATTACCTGATTCTTCTTAAGAAATATAGGGATGCACTGTTAAGAAGATATGTACCCGAATGTGAGGTAGAGAGTATCTTATCACACTTTCATTCTCTATCCTGGGTGGATGCCAATGCTAGCTCTAGGACTGCGGCTAAAGTCTTAGAGAGTGGGTTTTATTGGCCTACCTTGTTTAAAGATGTGCACAACTTTGTTTGTCATTGTGACGCATGTCAACGTGCAGGTAATATCTCTAAGAGACATGAGATGCCCTTAAATGTGTTTTAAGAGGTTGAGGTTTTTTATCTTTGGGGTATAGATTTTATGGGCCCATTTGTGTCATATAATTCCAATCTTTATACATTACTTGCAGTTGATTATGTGTCTAAGTGGGTGGAAGCAATTCCAACCCGCACCAATGATGTACAGGTAGTGTGCAAGTTTGTGAAGGAATACATTTTCTGTAGGTTTGGTGTCCCCCACCTAATTATTAGTGATGGTGGATCCCTCTTCACTAATAGGCAGTTTGGAGCTTTACTGAGTAAATATGGGATGAAGCACCAAGTGGGTACTCCATATCACCCACAGACTCAAGGATAGGTTGAGGTGTCAAATAGAGAGGTAAAGAAATTTTTGGAAAGGACGATCCCAACCAATAGGATGAACTGGAGTTATGTGCTAAGTGATGCTCTTTGGGCTTATAAAATTTCCTACAAATCCCCAATAGGAACAACACCTTTTAGGTTGGTCTATGGCCATGCATGCCATCTACCCATAGAGCTTGAGCATAAAGCTAAATGGGCCATGAAGAAGTAGAATTTCAGCATTGATGAAGTGGGTAGAAAGAGGCTTTTAGAACTTAAAAAATTAGATGAGCATAGGATGGATGCTTATGAAATCTCTAGGATTTATAAAGAAAGGACTAAGAAAATTCATGATAGACACATTCTAAACATGGTGTTTCTCCCGGGTCAGAAAGTCCTCCTCTTCAATTCTAGTCTTAGGCTGCATCCGAGTAAGCTAAGGTCCAAGTGGAGTGGACCATTTGTGATTGAAAAAGTCTTTTCCCATGGTGTTGTGAACATTGTAGATGGGAACATGTTGTTCCTTGTAAATGGCCAAAGATTAAAGCACTATTTTGGAGGGGAGGTAGAGCCACAGATAGAGGAGGTGCAACTTTGCATCGTTCCATAGATTCTTGCTCTAGAGACTGTCTAGTCTAGGATGTTAAATAATGATGCTTGTTGGGAGGCAACCTAATTTTTATTGCATTGTTTTTATATTCAATTTCCATTTTTAGCTGTCACGTTACTTAATTTTTTGTAAAAATGGTACCTTGAATCATTTTTGGAGTGTGTAGGGCTTAAAAGTCAGTACCACTGAGTTTAGCAGTCAGTGGCATCAAAATGAGGTCAACATTTTGTCTGCAACTGCAGCACAGACTCGGTATCACCGACTCAACCGGTCGATATCACTGAGTCTCTAAAGATCTTTTGAGCACTCACTGATAAGGATTCGGTACTACTGACTTTTCGATGTGCCCAAGTTTGGTATACTGAGCCCACAAATTCAAAAGCACTGACAAATTCAACAACTCGGTACTACCGACCCTGAAGTCGCTACTACCGACCCTGAAGTCAGTACTACCGAATCGCCACGTTAGCAATCTGGGTTTCATGATCCAACAGCCACAATTCGCTTCATCGAGCAGTCGGTGATACCAATATGTGACAATCGTCAGTACTACAGACTCATCGTCGGTACCACTGACTTGGGGCAATCCGCACCATCTACGATAGCCAATCATAAGTCATCAATGCAACCGACCACATATTGTGCTAGCCAACTCGGTACCACCGACTCAAAAGTTGGTAGTACTGACTCTTCCATGTTCATCTATATAAGGAGGGGTGGCAGAGCCATTTTCTTCACACCCTCAACATCCACTCCTCCTACATTCCAAAGCAAGGCTGCACCAGGCACTGACGGTCTTCCTCGGGCTTCTATTCTCTTAACCTCCTTCTTGCATCAACGATAGGGCCCCTAGAAGAGGAGTTGTTCCCACGCAGGGCGAGTTGGTCCCCCGGCCAACCCACATTCAACACCCGTCCTCAGAGATAAGGAAGTTATACGAAGAGTTGCAGACAAGGTAGATCATCCCAACGTGATATGGTGATCGTACATTGATCGAAAGGGTGGGCTTTACTGACAAAATGTGATGGGTATGTCAAAAGCAAGAAATGAAGGGATATAATCCTTTGTTCAGTGATTGGCAGACCTACTCGAATCTCGTCCTGGAGTTCTTGGCATCGGTTGATGTTCTCGTCGTCCCTGAGCAGAAGATAGGAGGTGAATGGCGGGAAGGCAAGGTCAACTTACACCTCTTCAACAACAACTATTCTATTATGCTAAGGGCCTTCAACCATATCTTCAACTAGGCTCACATCCCACAATACTTGGCCCCATCAGACTTCGACTACGACTTCGCATGGGAGTAGTTAACTGAGGTGCCGATGGGATTTTGTATAAACTAGCATATCCGTTCTATTACTGATCTTGAGCATCCTTTTACTCGTATCCTTCACCGCCTATGCACCAATACTATTTTTTCTCAATCCGATCAAGATCAAGGGAAGGTCCATAAGGAATACCTCTACTTTTTCTATAGGCTACTGGAAGGGGAGACTGTTAACTTTGGAGCTTTCCTTCTTCTCCGTATGATTTTATTAGGCCCAATGTGACAAGGAAGGCGTCGATTTTATTTGGGGGTCTCATCACCCCTATTGCTCTACATTTTCTCCTTGATTTGTCCACCCTAGAGCCATTGGAGGATACAACAAAGTTGTACCTCCTACACTTCTGCAAGGCACACCTTCTTCAATGCCACCACAATGTGCTCTATGTGCATTGCACACATTGAGGACTATTTTGGGAGCGGAGCTTCCCTGACCCTATCTTCAACCTATGTGGGGTGAACCATCTCCGGTGGCCACTGAAAGAGGGGGGAGTAGAAGATCTACCCAAGGTAGTGTTGGTATATATGCCCATAGAGCCATCCCAAGCGATTGCATGGAGTCGGATATTAATTAATCAATTAATGTGATTATTTGGATAATTAATGAATTCTAGAATATTCTAATTAATCCACAAGCATTTTAATTAACGCAGTGTTTCTGTTTACCGATGGGTTTAGGAAACCCTACTTCCCTTCGTCTCCTATTTAAAGGATGATTGACGGCCGATATCTATATAAGATATTGAGAGAGGCTTTTCAGTTTACGCCCACGTACGTAAACCCTAGTCGTCACCGTCCTTAGGAGAGAAAGGAGAGCAACGCACCACTAGCATGCCGCCACATAGACACAACTCCTTCCCGTCGGCTTAGGAAGCGCGACGTGGAGTTCCAGTACATCCGTGTGGACGAAGTAGAGATGTAGACGTTGAGACGCCTGCGTTCAGAGGACATCATCGCACGCAAAGGAGCGCCGCCGGATCTTCCTACAACAGCGAACGGGAGAGAAGTTTCATCCGTGTAGGACAGCGACGTTGCACACCCTTGGTGCAGTGGGACATCACCAGACTTGCTCCGTGATAAGGTATATCCCGCAAACACTCCTTCCAAATATGTTGTTGTCGACGAGATCCTATTTTGGGTTGCGTGGATTTTTGTTGCTTCTGCCGCACATGTTTTCTCCAAAAACCCCAACAGGTAGCAACTTAGGGCGATGATGAGGAGCATAGTGGTAACGACGATGATGACGTTGAGGAGGTGGAGCCCACCATCCCCATCACTAGGAAAGTGGTCCCGCACAATTGGGCCCACACATATAATACCTCAACTTCCTCTGCCCCACCCCCTTCCCAGGACGAGCAAGACCCATACAACATGGCGGGTATGTATACCATGCAGCAGGAGATTTAGACTGGACAATAGCAGCATCAGGCAACACTAGTTGGTGTGCAAGACATTTAAGGAAGGTTGTACCATAACCAACAGGAGATTTACGAGAATGAATTCCTTCTCCTGGCCAACCAAGAGAATGTTCACATGCGCCTCCAGCAGATGGAGTAGTACCACCAACCTTTCTTTGACAACTACTAGAACAGTGGATACTTCAGACAGTACCCACAACCACCACCAATGTTGCCTACAGACCTCTCATTCCAGGGGATGTTCCTTCCACACAACCTCAACATGCCACCCCTACCATTATGAGCCCTGGTACCACTGTTTGACCTCTTGTGTGCTAGTATTGACTATGTCGACATAGTCATATTAAAGCTTAGGGGGTGCTGGAACAACATTCTATCCTTGTTTTTATTTTTTAATTTTATCTTTTTAGTTGTTTGTTTTGTTTTTAGTTGTGCAAATGTAGGATCCACGTCTATCTAGTGTAATTGTGGAGTAGTAAATTCATGGTTTTGTGTTCAAATAAATTCTACTCTCTGTGTTGTTGCATGAAAATGGTCATATCCTTAAAAGCATAAACTACAAAATCTTTATGTAACATCACTTGAGGAAGTGTTTGAACTAGTCAACATTAGGACGTAGGACATACATGAAAGTCTGAATCAACTCGGGAATGTGAATGATGAAAATTTTGACCCTATACTAACCAAACCATAATGAGACCTTAAATGAAAATATAAGAAATAAACCATTAGATCACCATGAGCACAAGTCACTTAAGAGGGACACATCATAATATAATGAAAGGCATTGTCTCTTAGTTGTGTGATTCCATTTTTTTTCCATTCATTTTTTACTCACCACCTAAAAAATTCATGAGTACTTCAAGCTATTTTCCTTTATTGCATTGCATGGCATGATAGGAACATATTAGTTAGTTTTTCTTACATTTCAAAAAGAAATAAAAACATTGCATTTGTATGCATTAACTTTAGTGCATACTATCTTAGCTTGCATAACACATTTCATGTAGTTGCATATATTTCAACATCGCATGCATATTTTCCTGAACATGTGGATTTTAATTTCACGTTATGAAGCTAAAGTGCAGGGATATACCTCCAAGAAAAAGAAAAAAAGGAATAATGAATACAAGAAGCATAAAAATTAGCCTTTTTGAAAGAAAAAAATTGAGAAGAAGAAAATTGTTCAAAAGAAACAAGGAGAAAGTATATCACGCATGTCTGTTTAGTGATGATTTAATCCACATGTGCATTGTTTTGAGTTGTCAAACAATCTCAACTTGTTCATACATGCATCATTTCATTAAAAAAATTAGGCATTAGGATTCATGCATGGCATTCTTTTCATCCATCTAGGTTTGTTATCCTCTATGCATAAATAGGTTGGACGTACTTATGAATTTTTCATTTGCCACCCATCTTGAAACATTAATTTCTCTTATTGGTAGGCCATTCTAATGATTTATCTCCTCATTCATGCTTATATAGAGATCTGCTTCTAAGTAGTTGATATTTAGGAAAGAGTAATTTAGTGTAGGGAAACACACAATGCACCAAGCGAATGTCTGAGTAATTATGATGTTAACTGCTTTCTTGATAGTGTCATTGACCGAAGGTGGACATCTTTTATGGAAGTTTTTGGTCACTTTAGAGAATTTATCAGTTTAGTGGTCAGTGAAGGTCAGTTTAGAGCTCGATAGGTGGATTTGATTAAGAAAGGAATGTATGTGTTATGCCCTTTTGCTAACTCTTGTCAAACAAATCCAAGAGAGTGTTTCTCAAGGACAAGCAACATTTAAGCTTAGGGGAGTTTGATACATGTGTTTTTAGTCATTATTATAGGCACATTTTTCCTTAATTTCATGTGTAGATTAGTCATTTATTTGATTTATTATGCATGAAATGACATAGACGGCCTATTTCTATTGAATGTGTCAAATTATATGATTTTAATTGTTTTATGTAATATTTTATGTATCCCAAGGACTTATGATGTTTTTGTGCATTTACAGGTACAAGGAAGATCCACAGATTCGGTGCTACCAACTTGGTAACAGTCGGTGGTACCGACTTGACGTCAGTGATGGACCTAGAAACTCACCCAGAGTTGGTGCTACCGACAACTGAAGTCGATGGTACTGAATCATCATTGTAAGCCCTAGCATGAATTGAGAAAACTCGATGTTTCCGAGTTGATGTCAGGGAGGCAGTTCAAAAATCACAAAACTCGGTGCTATCGAGTCCAGTCGATAGTACCAACATGATCGAGATGCGAGTAAACCTAAGTGACTTGGTACTACTGATTCACCTAGTCAGTACTACTGAGTCTGCCCGATCAGGCCATCCACAGATTTCACTCCAATCCAATGATGGATGTTATTTTGTAACCTAAGTGCCTTCTATGAATTAGGGGGATGACGGCCAGATGAAGGGAGGTAGCTGTTTTCTATGTTACAACCCCAATTTTGGGTTCATTTGCTGAGAAATATAATTTCTCATATTAAAGATTTTTGAACAAATGGATTTCATTTACAATAGCCTTGTTGTTTGATTTGTGGGCTTTATTGGCTATTGGGCCTAATAACAAGGATATTCAATTAATTAATGAATAACTGAGAATTTGAGATAAGAAAGGTGTGAAAACCTCTAGAAGGCAAATCCAAAGAGGATTTCGTGCCTCTTAGATTCCTTGGGTTCCAAGGAGTCCAAAGTTGCAAAGAAAATGCAATAAGAAAAGAAAATATCAATTAAGTATTTCCTTGTTAATAAAGAAATTGAAAACATTGATGAAATGTGGAAAATATGTGAAAAGAGGTATAATTGGGTAATCCTTGGTGGAATTTCGTATCCCAAGGATTCCTAATGATAAAAGGAATACTAATGAGGAAAATAAAATAGAAATAAAGAGAACTTCTCAAAAAGAAATATTTTAATAAGAAATATACATGATAATGAAGAATAATGCATTTAGATGCATCTAAAAGGATAATGAGTATCCGATAAAAAGGATTTTCAAATAATGGAGTTTCTTGGGATCCAAGGAGTCCCAATGAAGAAAAAGGAAAGAGAAAATATCAAAGTTGTAAAATAAAAGGATAATGTGATACATTATTAATGAATTTTGTGATATTAATAAAGAAAGTAATTTCTATTAAAGGAAAATAGGATTTCGTTCCTAAGGATTGAAAAGCCAAGTAAAAAGAGAATGATGGCAAGGATTTTTGAATCCCTAATTATTCAAATAAAAGAGATTATCCAAAGGAAAAGGAAGAGAGAGAACATTACTTCTCATAGAAGGAAATTAGTTTCATATTTGGAAAAGGACTCTTTCAGTCACGGCTAAGGCAACCTAGGGCTGCGTTTTCCACCCCTATATAAAGGGGTAGAGCCCAGAGTTGAATCCAAGATGACCCCATGCACCCATCCCTCTCCTTCTTCTTCCTTTTCCATCCAAAACCCTAACTATAGGGATAGTGCTACCCGGGGCAACCAGGGGCCCTGAGCTGGAGTTCAGTGGAAGAAAGATGATCCCACGATGTCAGGAGGAACACAGCTAGCAATCGTGTGCCCTACCTCATGCATAATTCAAGCTGGACGGCCTGGGGACGTCCACATGCTGAAGAACTAGGAAGCTTAAGCTGGCCATCATGGCCTCATCCTATCTGCTCCCACGCCTGCGCGGGGGCATGGCGGAGCTAGGGGGAACCGCCCTGGTGGTCGATGAGGCCCAAGGAGCAGCGGTCTGGCCGCGGTTCTTCCTTAACCTAACGGCAGCAGAGGCGCAGCCGCAACAAAGGAGACGATCGGGAGTTTGACGTGTTTACCATCTCGGGTTGTAGAAGGCCCAGGAGATGCGCAAGGGTATAAGTGACATTTCGAAATGTCTTCAATCTAACCAGTGAGCTTTGCATGGGAACAAGGCCACGTGGCGCCTCCCTACTAGTTCAGAGTAAGTGAATTTCGTTAATTTCATAACTCATGATCTGTAGCTCGGATGGATTCAAGTAAAATATGAAAGTTGCTCAGAAAAATGAGGGGAATCCAATAAAAATATAATTGAAGCCTAATTCCTCTTGAAATTCGAAAAGTAATGGAAGATATAAAATTTAATGCATTAATGTTTAAAGAACCCTACTTTGAGATGAATAATATGTTTATTAGGGTTTAATGGATGATTAGAGTTGATATTAACCTGTTGATGATGAAAAGGCACATTAGGAACAAAAAGGATGAACTTTGCATATAACTAGATTAATTTCGAGTTTCATGTGCATGAATAATACTCTAATGGGACTTGAAACCCTAATTTTAGTGAATGAGATTATTAATGGCTTTAATTGATCAATTTGATGATTGGAGTTGAAGTATGTTGAATCTAAGCAATTAGAGTACAAAAGTCCATAATTCCGGATAAATACCCTAAAAGTAGTAATTAGGGTTTTCTCAGGAATAAAAGGATAAAATTATGATAAAACGAATTCATATGCGACTTAGATCATAATGGGCTATGAATTGATGATAAATGCTTATAATAATTTTGCCATGGATTAAAAGGATTAAAATAGTAGTTTTACTGACAAGAGGATTGATGGACTTAATTGATAGATAATGGTGTTGTTAGTCCGAAAACAAGATTAAATGTTGTTAAAGAATAACCTTAACATCTTTTATGAAGACTAGATGAATAATTGGGGTTTATGAGTAATTAGGGTTTAAAATAATAAAACATGAAAGGGAAACCCTAATTGCAATGGAAACCCTAAAAGTGGACTAGAAACCCTAGGAAGCGAGCTAGATTTAATAGTTCTTGATGACATGAGTAGTAAAAAGGAAATTACATGATTATTTCAGGATATTGTTGAAAATGCTTGCTTTCTTGGATTCTTATTTGCATGGATATTTCTGTTCAAATAATCATATCAGGTATGTGGTTAATTATGAATAACTACCTTAGTTTCCCGATGATTTTCCGGATGGTTAATCGCATTGAATGCAAATTATCTGTTGGATGTTCATACTTGCAAATTATAAAGTCACTATGATTATCACATTAATAATAGAAGTATGGATTCTCGCACCTACATGCCACCCTGATGGATGATGCCAAAGGTCAGGCCCAGATGGGTAGACCAATGGACACCTTGAGTGGTGACCCCAGGCACCAAGAAGGTGGCCTATGATATTGCATGACTAGTGGACACCATGAGTGGTGACCCCCAGGAACCAAGCTCGGGATTGAGAAGGTGGCCATAAGTCATTGGCAAAAGGGCACCCTAAGGTGGGTATGCCAGGGTTAGGGCAAAAGCGGTGGAGAATGTCATACTGAAAAGTATAAATTGGCTTGTTAATTAATTTGATTGTGATTATTAAATTGTTAGCCATATTTGCAAGATTTTGGTTGTTCCCACATACCAGTATATTTCGATATACTGACCGACGTTTTGTTTTTCGGCATTTTAGAACAAAAATTGAAAGAACAAACAGTAAAGTGACACATTGTGAAAGTAAAACATAAAGTGCAGGAGGATTAGTTAGAGTGGATTCAAGCTTGGGTAGATAGATTCCCAAGGTTTTCAAAGGTAAGTAAAGATTTAATTTTATACCAAATTTCAGTTAGTTAGTAGAATTTCATAATTTTTATTGATTATTTGTCGAACCTTTGATCCTGTTAATTGGATAACGGCACCGACCTTTCGGTCTCCCTTAATTGGGGGTTACCGGGAGGCGGGGTCGTTACAAGGGAGGTAGCCGTTTTCATTGCACGACAATCGAAAAGAGAGAAAAGAACAATCGAGGACTAAAAGCTTCAACTGAGGAGATCTGAGTACCTCTAGGGGACAATTTTGTAGCCAGAAGATAGAAGAACACACATACGACATAGGGGATCTTCCAGACGGGCAGAGATTCATGGGTTACCTTAGTTTCCTAATGTGTCTCACATTTTTCTTCTTCCTTTCCATGTATTCATTGATGAAAACCATGCAAGGCTAAAAACTTTTATTCTTTAGGATCCGGGGGTAGCTTGGATATACATTGTGATTGACTTGTATGCATTAATATCAATTTTATCTCTTTTTACAAGATATAAGTCTATGAAAACTTTGTGTTCTACTTGTGCATGATCACTATGAGTGGATTGATAGATGCTTAGTCATCTCAGGAGAGAGGTTGAGGGTCAGAAAGCACAGATTTACCCGTGTACTGTGCCCTTTGGGAAAATTGGAGTGTAAATAGGAGGAGAAACCCAGAGAATAATCATAAAACATCTAACTAATCAACCAATAACTACAAAAGTGGGATTGGCATTAGATTAGGTAGTGAATTATATTGTGGGAGAAGGTAATTCTGGCTACAAGCTCCTTATCCAGGGATTGAGATAATAGATGGTAGTGTGGTGAGGTCAATTATTAGTGTTATCCATGGCGAAACCACTACCCTATGGAATTCATTCCATCTCTGATTAATTCAACCTTTAATTTCATTTTGCTTCGGCGTTTGTTCTTTAACTCAAACCAATTTAACCTTTTACAATTGGCTTAGCTGATTTGATTGTAGTTAGTAGTAGTCTACTGGAGGAATGCTTCCCCGTGTTCGACTCAGGTCTCACAAGGCCTTATTACTTTGATATGTGCATTATGCACGGCAAATTCAGGTCACTGCACCCCAAAGTTTATTTTTAGTCTTGATCAGTTTATTAGATATACGGAGGAACATAGGAAACAATCTGGAGATAGGTTCTATTGTCCATGTAGGCATTGCAGTAACAACTTGAAAGTTAGCACTGGTGATGAATTTAAAAGTCATTTCATGTACAATGGGATTGTATAAGGCTATATAGAATGGTACTGGAATGGATAGATTTCAAATTTGAAATCAGTAGATGTTGATAGCAGTGCTTGTGTGGAAGAAGAAATTACCTCTGATGACATAGATGTGAAAAAATCAGTTCCAATAGACATCGTTGATGAAATGATGGATAGTTGTGGGGTAGAGCACACTGATACACCTTCCATGCTTAGGAACATTGTGCATGATGCTGAGAGACTGTTATACACAGGTTGAATTAAGTATATCAAGCTTAGTGCTGTGTTGAGATTGTATAAGTTGAAGGCTAACAATAGATGGAGTGACAAAAGCTTCACGTCATTGTTGTCTTTGTTGAAAGTAATTCTTCCTGAAGGAAAAAAGCTTCCGATCTCAACATATGAGTTAAAGAAATTATTACGCCCAATGGGAATTTAGGCTAAGAAGATACACGCATGCTCGAATGATTGTGTATTATTTCAAAAGGACTATGTGGATTTGAAAGATTGTCCAAAATGTGGGGCGTCAAGGTATAAAATGATGACTTTGGGGAAGTCCAAAATTGATTCTCCTGCCAAGGTGATGTGGTATCTACCTATAATACCATGGTTTCAACACTTGTTTTCCAATCTGATAGATGCAAAGAATTTAAGGTGGCATGTAGAGGTTTAGAAAAATAATGATGGGATCCTATGACATGTGTATGATTCCCCACAGTGGAAGAAGATTGATTTATTGTACCTTGAATTTGGTGAAGAAGTCAGGAATCTAAGACTTGGGCTTTGTACCGATGGGATGACTCCATACGGGACATTGAGCAGCCAACATATCACTTGGCTTGTTATTCTTGTTAGATACAATCTTCCTCCCTAGTTGTGTATGAAAAATAAGTATGTTATGTTGTCGTTGTTGATATCGGGCCCTAAACACCTGAAAATGATATCGACATTTATCTTGAACCTCTGATTGATGACTTGAAGAAACTCTAGGGTGAAGGTGTGATGACCTATGATGCTTCATGTAGAGAGACATTATTTTGCATGATATAGTATTTTGCACTATTAATGAATTTATGACATATGGAAATTTGTCTGGATATAGTGTAAAAGGATCCAAAGCATGTCCTATATGTGAAGATAACATTGATTCAATACGACTAAAACATAGCGGCAAGACTATATATCTTGGTCATCAAAGGTTTCTTCCAAAATTTCATTTGTACTGAAGGTTGCGCAAAGTGTTCAATGGATGGAATGAGGAATGGAGTGCACCTAAACCTATACTAGGGAGGGTTGTTTATGAAAGGGTAAAAGACTTTGTCAATGAATTTGGTAAGAGATCACAATGTACCATGCCCACACAAAGTGACAAATCTGTATTCAATAATAAATCTATATTTTGGGATCTTCTTTATTGGAGTTCTTTGGCAGTTAGGCATTGTATCAATGTCATGTATGTTGAGAAAAATGTTTGTGATAGCGTCATTGGTACTATGTTGAATATACCAGGTAAGTCTAAAGATGGGATCAAATCCAGAATGAACCTACGTGAAATGGGAATAAGGAAAAAATTAACATAAGTAGTTAGTACTTATTGGAGAACATATTTACCTCCTGCTTGTTACACATTGTCTAGAAAGGAGAAGAAAGCTTTTTATGAGTGCTTGGTTAATGTTAAGGTACTACAGGGTTACTCTTCCAACATCCTAGATTGGTATCAATGAAAGATATGAAGTAGATAGGTCTTAAATCTCATGATTGTCACACTCTAATGCAACAAATATTACCCGTGGAAATTTGATCTATACTATCGAAGCATGTAAGCTTTGCAATCACCGGACTTTGTTTCTTCTTTAATAGTCTATGCAGTAAAGTTATTGATCCTAAGAATCTTGATAAGTTGTAAAGAGAAGTGGTTGTTACCATGTGTCAGCTTGAGATGTATTTTCCTCCTTCATTCTTTGATGTCATGATACATCTTGTTGTCCACTTGACTAGGGAAGGGAAATTGTTGGGACTAGTTTTCTTACATTGGATGTATCCTTTTGAACGATACATGAGTGTTTTTAAAGGTGATGTTTGAAACTGTTATTGGCCTAAAGGGAGTATTATTGAGGGTTATTTGGTGAGAGAGGTTATGGATTTTTGCAATGACTTCTTGAGTGGTAATGACATTCCATTAAATGATAAGAATATTGAGGAGTATTTTGGCAAATGGATTTTAGAAGCACGGATGAAAGTAATCAGCTGTGAGCTATTGGAACAAGCTCATTTGTATATTTTACACAACATCGACGAAGTGAGTGTTCATATCATGGAACATACCAATTTCATCAAGAAATAATATCCTCGAGACAATTCTATGTGGCTTGTTAGAGAGCATAATAAGACATTTATTAAGTGGTTTGAAGATAGTCTTACATCAACTATCTCAAACACCAAATAATATTGCTAAAAATATCAAATGCCTCATCTTTAAACCAAAAATGAATGTTGTATCTTATGAAGGGTTTGACATAAATGGGTTCTCATATTACACAAAGCGTCGAGATGATAAGAGCGTCGTCTAAAATAGTTGGGTCGCCCTTCAAGCATCTTCATTGTTTTTTTCTAGTGCAAAAGATAAGAGTCCATGTGAAGCTAAAATGTCATATTATAGTGTCATTGAAGACATATGGGAGTTTGACTACGTAGATTTTAGAATTCCACTCTTTAAGTGTAATTGGGTTGATAATACCAAAGGAGTTATTGTGACGCCCCCATATTTTCTAATACTTAATCTGATGTGTGACGTCCAAATTGAAACCTCGCCTCAGTGAGCATCCCAATCTAAACACCCAACACTAGGCTAATAAAAAGAAAATCATAGGAAGTCAGAAGGAAACAACAGTAGGACATGCACATGAACTATAAAAAAAACCACAACACATGTTCATCATTCAACATATAATTACAAAATGAATTGTTACAACATTTGATATTACATATTGAACATCAAACTTCTACATATACATGTACTACCACTGAACAATAGGATATTAAGACAACAGGTCCACCTGTACATCAGCTCACCACACAACTCTCAACTATCACGATTCTTCAAAAGCATATATCCACAAACCTAAACAAAGGATTACATGTGGTAAATGTCAACACAATATTCAACAATATTGTACTGAGTATGCCTACGTATCTTTTATATACCTCTCATTACTAATATTGGCAATAAGATAAAACTAATACTTGGTAGTTATAAAGAAATATAAGAAAAACATATACTTGCACAAAGATTTTCATTAACAAAAGAGAACACATATTTTAAGCTCATTTTCCATTATATATGCATGCATTGACGCTGAAGGTTTTGATGCATTCTCTTGAGTCTCAAGGAGCTCAAGATTAAGGCCTTTATGATCTCCTGCCAAAGAGTTAGATCATATGTACAATGTGACTGACTACCAAGAGTTAAGTCACTTCCAAGCATTGTACTACCAAAGAGTTTAGTGCTTCCATATAATGGAACATATATGTTATGTTTCATGAGTTCATAGCCATAGGTATAGAAAATCAAGCATCATATCATGCAAGAACAATCATTTCATCCAATATCATATGCCAAGTATTTTACTACACATATAACACAATCATATTGTATGATAAGCCAAGTAAGAGGTAATAGCGTACCTTAATCATCACATATTCCTTATGTCACTATATCCTCTTGGTCACACCCTAATAAAGACAAGACCATGTATATACCGTCAAGTTCCCATCATCTTAACCCTATATATGTTCATTAGGGTTTTACTTAGTTCATTAGGACATTTCCATCATTACTTGCATTCTTGTCTTAGAATTATCTTACTAATGTCATTTTACAGATTATGCTTCATTATCTGAACATTAGGTTCCATATCCTTTTGTGCATATATTAACCCTAATTTATATACATTAATCCAATTAGGGTTACAAACCATGTATTCAGAGTCATTTTCATATAGCATGAATTTTGGGCATCTAACTGATATGAAAGTTTCATATTAGCTTCCAGTTACAGATATGAGGGTGTTCTATAAATTCCATCACTTATTGAACATTTATGTATTTATTGCATTTTATTTAGGGTTATTAGCCCTAATTAGCCATATGGAGAAAATTACATGATTTCATGCATCAACATCATAACCACTGACCTTAAATGGATTATACATATCATTTAGGAGTTACTGGCACACTCTCATAATTTTAGACCATCGTTTGATATTTATTATCTATGAAGTAAGCATTATACATATTACATGATATCACTGATATTTAATCATCAAAAGACTAATATAAAGGTCCCACGTTGTTTTATGCTTTTTTTTATAATTTCGGTATATTATTTGTAATTTTCTGATGTTCGAGCTAATTACTATGAATTATTGAAGATCTGGACATTTCTGAGATATTTACCTCGAGTTTCCAATCGGATTGCACCACATGGCATTGAGGATAAGTGCAGCTCTTTGCTTTAGTTTCCTGGGTTCATGGTTAAACCATACGACTTGTCTTAGGTTGGACCTGGTTCATTTCCTTTTTGTTCTCTCTTGCGTAATGCAGACTTCGTCTACAGCGCCCCGCCTGCAGTGTGTGTCACCAATATCAGCGTCGGCGCCGCCTGGCCCAATTGCTATTCTCTTTCTCACTGCATGATGCCCACCTATGTATGTCATCATGAGGCTCTCCTATCGCTCTTCGATGCTGCCTCAAGCCTGGCATTGAGCTTCTCTACTGTACAACATCATTACATCCTGATACTCCAGTAAGATGGCTCCATGCCTTCTCCTCATTGCCATCCTCTCGATTGCTTGAGGGTCCTAGAGTTGCTCCTCCTCTCTCTTTCGATATACCCAATCTAGACTTCTCTCAGCTTTTTGCATGAGTTCTGAGGGGCTTGGTTCTCCGCCGGCACAGCCTCCGTTGAGCTATTGTGCTCGTTGAGCAACGAAGGCTGCTTCTCGGCCGCATCTGTAGAGATCACCCCGTCCTCTATCTACGAACTGTCGCCGCACAAGGGAAGGTCTCCGGCAAGCAATAGGCTTTGCTCTCCTCCTCTAGCATAGGGTCTCTTCTCCAGCCATTGTCGTGTTCCTTCTCCAATGACCTGGAGTCCATCAACCACCCTAGTTTGAGCATGATGGCCTGTGAGCATCCCTATGCTAACCTTGCACCTCCTCCAACAGTGCTCAGGGATGAAGACGAGAGGGAAAATGAGTGCTCGTTCTCCCTATCCTCACACTCTTTCTCTCTAAATGAGGGTTGTTAAATAGGACCTCACAACGTGAAGGCATGTTTGCCCTTCAAGATGTGCCTTAGACCCATGACCTCCATGCTCCCAAGTCTGGATGTCATTTTCGCAGACCACTGCAAGGAAAGTGACTCACCAACCATCTTATTGCATCCTAGGGTCTATGACAAAGCACATAAGAGTCAATCCATATCTCCTCCTATAATAGATTCACACTATTGGCCACACCTTCCATCACTCAAAAGGGAACGTGATGCATGTGTTGGGTTTTAGGGGAGGCAGAGAAAGCAGCGGAAACAAAAATTTTCTCCTCCCCAAACCCAGAACAAGGAAACGCGTCAACGTCTATATAATAGGAAAGGATGGTTTGTAGAATCATACCTTGTCTCGAGGCTTGCTCCGAGACAATACATCGCGGCTTGTGTAGTTTTCACCTCCGGTCTTGGACGGTGTCTGTGCAGCTCCTGGTCGCACTGGGACTGATGACTCATGGTCTCACCGGGACTGTTGGGATTGACAACTGTCCTCTGAGCGGTAGAAATATCCCGCCTCTGAAGTAGTCCACACGGACCACCTGGAACTCTAATCTCCTTGTCTCACAAGGAATTGGAAGGAGTCGCACCCTCTTGTCAGTGTACTAGTCACTGACACACTCTCCTGCCACTAGTCGCTTTCTGCAGTTGTCTTTCCCTTGCTGTGCCTCCCTTATCAGCTAGCACTTGCTCGGGCTCTCTCGGTTACCAAAATCAGAGAGAACTACAACTTTACAGAGCAACTGGTTGCACTATGTTGTACTTTGAGAAGCCCCCAATACCCCTATATATAGGAGGGTCATGGGACAGGGTTCTCTATCACGGGCAATGTGGGACTAAAGCAGGAGTAGAAGGGTTCGAGATTTTCCACAAAAACAACCAACTCGCAACCTGAACCGATCGTTTCATTTCTGAAACGGTCGGTTGGGGACCTGAGTCGGTCGGTTGACACCTCAACCGATCGGTTGGGACCCATGAAACGGTCGGTTCATTTCTGAACCGGTCGGTTCATTTCTGAACCGGTCGGTTCATGGTCCTGATCAGTTCCTGATTGACTTTCCTTCTTTTGTTTCTAATTGGTATCAAATACCAATCCTTATTCCAATCAAATTGGGCAAGTGAAACAAAAGGAAATTTCTCACCAATCCTACTTTCCCAACTTGCTCGGTTGGACCAGTTGAACCGATCGTTTCAACACTTGAAGCAATCATTTCACCCTGTCCATGAGCCGATCGACTCACCATCTGAGTCGATCGGTTCACCAAGCTTAGCCGATCGGTTCATCACATGAGCCGATCGGTTGGGAGTGCAGATTGTGCAGAATTAGTCAATTGCAGTTTCAATCAATCTGATACTCCAATAAATGTGTCCAACACCTTGAACATTGAGCTATCAATTAATTGAGTGTTTAATTGAACTACTAAACTCTTTTAGTAATCAATCTAAACATTGTTTGTGGACAAAAATCCTCTTCTAGATTAAATCCTATGTGTGTGACCCTGCAGGTCCATTTCACGTTGGCAGTGAAAGTCCATAACACTTATGACTTCACAAGCAAAGAGTGGTGCCTAGTCACACATCAGTGCTACCCAAGTGAAATAGAAAGTTGGAGAACAACTTTCAATCCTACAATACGTGAATGGTGTTACAGTGAATGTATAATTCCTTTGTCACTGATATCCCGAATGAACTCGAGGCATGGAACAATCATCCTATCAACGTTCATTCACTTTCTTGATCTCAGAGTAGATTGGAAGAGATATGTATGACATCAATATCACATACTGATTCACACATGCGTGCACGCCTTTCTCAATCCTACTCATCAAGTGGCCATGGATATCAAACTCCCTTAGGAGGGACAAATCCCATATCTATCACTCACCCCTCAAAAGCCCCATGTGTCAAAGCCACCCAATCATCACCTTTATAACAACCCATGTTTCAGGACTGCATTTGATGATGTCAAAGTGTGCCCAACGACATGTGTTGAGTGTAGTGATTTTAGGTCAAAGAATCACGCTCACCACCATCACTGTGAGTAATGACTGTGACTACCATGTCATGGTTCCATGTGTCAAACTCACGGTGGGTCTGTCTGGTACACTTCTTCTCTAACAAGTACCTATGTGTTTGGTTTGATATCTCTATATCATGACTAATGAGATTCTGCCATCAACCAACACCACAATCTAGTCTTGTGTGTCATTGTTGTCTATCTACCTTCCATGAAGACATCCGACTAGGGACATAATGAGAATGTACAAACTCTTAGCATCTGTATGATCTCATCATTCAGGTCCTTAACCTGAAGGCATACGTCATTGAGTATTGTCATTCTCTAGACATTCAATCTATTCTATCACTATCTCATATGACTGAACCAGAAAGAATTGGAAGCTTTCCTTTGATGTTTATCAAATCAATCTTAATGTATCCCACCAATCATCCCATGATTGGCTCTCAGGGCATACATACCAACAGACTCCCACTTGCACTGTGAGCCAATCACCCTTGAATCATATTCATAGTGATCTTCAAACATGTCCCACATGTTACTGTGCTCTAGTGCGAACAAAGTGAGTTATGGAAACACCTTGCCAAAGTCAGTATAAATTACATGTCTCACATCTCTTCGATGTACGTCACACGTATGAGATGGAGTTGCCGTAATATGTGATCTAGTATTCCTTTGCTAACCTTTAGCCACATTGCATGATCAAGGATTCCATACTTGTCATCAATGAGTGGAATATCTATAAGTTCATCTCATGAACTTCCAGATCCATATAGTATCCACTGCTGTTCTCCAACACATAGATACTCGGCATTTCCCTTTTAAATGGTTTTATTGGAACACTTCCAATTATCAACAAACTTTCACTTTTATATATCTATATATATTTTGCGATTAATTTTCTGTCCTTTCAGAAGTTCGCATCGATGTAACTCTTTACATTGAACTCTTCCTTATCTCCATAGAACTAGTACTTCTCAAGTACTTATCAAGTTCTCATGGTATTCCAGTAACCCTTAATGGAACCATACATACATCCACTCGTCATGTCCCACATACGAGTTATTAGGATGAGCACATCATATTGTCATGTCCCACATACAAGATGATGAATGCATTTTGTTCTTGGCATGTCGATGCATGCAAGATAATGGGATGATTACATACATGATAGATCCACATCTATTCTTAGTGTTCCCATTCTTCATAAGAATTGCACACTTGGCCTTGGGATACTAACTCCATGTTACATGGACAAGTTTTCTCCCACTTAGTTTGTGCATACTGAACCCTTCAATACAGATTGCCAATGTATGTTTTCTCTTTTCCAGGTCAAGAGGTTTTCGAGAACTATCTCTATAGATCTCTATTCCTATCACATAGGAAACATCTCTATCTTCCTTAAAGATAATTTCAACTTTTGGATTTCCATTCTAGAACATTTCCATTTCACATCAACATGTGGAATGTGAACACACTCCCACTAAATCACAAATCCCTTCTTTATCTTTGACATATCAGTCAAACCCTTTGACTATATCATCAAAGTAAAGATCCAATTCTGAGTTGCTTGTACTCAATCAATCACATTGATTAGTCCATTGTAACTTATAGACTTCATTTGCATTAGTGGATTCATAAACCTTATAGGAATGTGGTTTTAGTATCCATATGCTAAATGTCTTAGTCATTAAGTTGCAATCAACAAGCATCATCCTTCTCAAAATGTTATCCATGTGTCTTAACACTTAAGATTCATTTGCACTTATGGATTTCATCCAATGGGTGCTACCATCAAGGTCATACCTTATGGTTCACATGGATGTCATTTAGGATGTAATGGTCATAAACCATAACTCAAAATTTGGTTCCTCATATTCATCTAGATAGTTGACTCATCACATGAACAACTCATCACATAGATAAATGAGGTGTATCCGTCAAGGATATAAGAACTTACAACTCCTTGTGATTCTTAATGTCCTTTATTAGTGTGGGGTATTCTTTTATTAAGAAGAATCTAGTTATTTGATAGTCATTCTCTAACTCCTTAGAGTATGATTCCTTTTTGATTTAGACATCACCATGCCTTAATCATGAGTTCACTATGATACACTATCATAATCACTCATAAGGATCTCAAACATTTGGTCCAAGTATTTCATTCATTGATCTCATCAAGAATTAACACTTTACCAAATTTGCACTTCATCTATGATAATCTTGAACACTTCAAGATATTCATATTGGTATTTCTCTAAACACCATTTGAAGTATTAGCATTTGCTCCAATAGGTATGTAAATACATCACATGTATTATACCTAATAGGATAATCATTCTCCCACTACTATTAGTGAAGATTGATTAATCATGTTCAAGATATTCATGTCTCTTACTGGTTCTCTAACCAAAAGAGTCTAGATTTATCCATTACATGGAAACTAGAAATGAATTTCTCATGATTGATGCTAATTTGATTGTTTGAGTTATCTATAACTTTTAGGTATCATTTTATCTTATGCATATCAAATACCACAAGATAAACAAGGCATTGCCACAAAGATCATAACTTTATAAATTGAAACATCTCTTTATTGATTGCCATCATTGTCATACAATATGCAAAAATAAAGTGTTTTTATCTATTGGCAAATATGAAACAACAGTTTTTCAACTCTATTTCATGCCCTTTAGGCTGAAATAAACTGAAAGGTACTCCTATCTATGGCAGCAACACTTGCTCCAATGATGGGTACTCCTTTCTTGGTCCTTTCACAAAGGCCATCACTTCTTTGTGGATATTGCATATCATATATGACATATCCATATCTTGGTATCATATACCTCAGATAAAGAAGCGGTTCATTTCATGATACCTTAGGTGGAGATCTCCATCCCCTCCTTCATCTTCTTTTGTTCTTCCAGATATAGAGGGCAATTCCCTCATACACCCTTTCCCCATGTGCCTTGAGGTTGAAGACGGCTTGGGCTGCTGGCTAGCATCAGAACACTTCTTTTCTTTGCCCTTGCCCTTGCCCTTATGACTTACCTTTCATTGATCTCATCTAAGATTAGGGTTAGTCTTTCTTCATATTTGCCTCTACTGTCCTCAACATGTCCAACAACTTTGTCAATGCTTGTCAAAGTTGTTCATGTTGTAGTTTATCATGAACTGTATGATTCTCGCAACATTTGCAGTATCATACCAATAGCCAACTCTTGGCTCAGAGGGAATCCTTCTTAATCAGGTGTTTCACCATATACCCAATCATATTGAGTGTGTGAATAACTTACTGGATCTCCTTCTATCATGACATACTAGGACAATGTCTTGGAGACATCATATATCTCATGTTGTCTCTACAACTCATAGTTTAGAGAACACAACATCAAGCACTCCTCAGCAATGTCATCCTCAATATACTTCCATAAGCATACTTTCAGCCATTGATATGGTGGGATCGAGTTCATCTGGTTCTGGTATAACTAGGACTTAGAGCTTCCACTCTACGATTGAGAACACTTCTCAATGTCCTAACCAGTCGTGGAAATTATTCCCATTTAATTTGTCCTTTTCAAGGACCGATCGCAAAGAAAAGTGATTGTTGTTTGTTGTCATTTGTACTACAAAAGGAAATATGCAATTTTAGTCCAAAAAATCATTTTTGACTTATTTTATTGATTTGAAAAGTTTGACGATATAATTAGGCCTTTAATTAATTATCGCTCCCACTATTTCAATTCAAATTGATAGCCCTCACCATCAATTTGGAAGATTCCAGTGTACAACCTTCTAGTGGGAAAGATACTAAAATCCTCTAAGTCATGGACCAGCTAGGGCTGTCACCCACAACTTAGATTTCTCAGGTAGGCAACTCTTGCCAATTGCATCATATGCAACTCTTAATAAGATGTCATATGCAACTCCTTTCCATGATCATCTCCATGTCTCAAGGTACTAGATCCCATCTAGATCACCTTGTTAAGTCCGACCCAAAGCAAACATGATGAATATGCACCCTACTAGGGCATACCCACATATCCATCCTTCATGCTTCCATGAGATAGACGGTGCACCATGCTAGGGCGTGCCCACACTTGGTCGATCAAGCTTTTCACGTGTGTTGCATTTGGAAGGCAGCTAAAACTTAATATTTAAAGAGGGATTTGGTTTTTATATACTTATACATATCCAATCACCACAATATATAGTATGTATCATATACATGTTATATCCCACAGAAAACATGCAAAACGATAAAAAGCGATGATTATGGCCATCCTAATGTGATTCCTCGAGCCAAGAGGAATCATGGTCATCTAGGTCTACATCACATGCAACCTGTATAAGATGAACTCTGTGCTTTGCCTTTCTGGGTTTGATCAACTCATCACATGACTGATCGGCTCGCCATCAGGCCGGTCGGCTGGGTGCCACCAGCCGATCGGTTGGCTCCTCCAACTGATCGGTTCGTGTGGTCGTTGTGCATCTCTTCATGGCCGCCACACGCTCATCTCACTCCTCGAACCGGTCATCAACCGATCGGCTCACTCCTTGAACCGATCATCTCGAACGTCAACTGATCGGTTCACTCCTTGAATCGATCGTCTCAGCTGTCGTCAGGATGTCCGTCGTTCTTTGACATAACAGGAAATAAAATTCTATCCTATTTTACATTGTAAAAAGAGAAACCTCAAGTTACATTCGAGGGGAGCAAAGGTAGGAAAGAAATCTCGAATTATTTCGAGTTACATCAGGAAAAGGAGAAGGAAGATCAATGCGCAGACTGAGATGCAAGCAACCACATACAACCATACACATATAGGGTTTATTGGCCATAACCATGTTATACATCCACCACAAAACTCGTTTAAGGGCGATGCGTATCGAGTGCATTAATATTACATATCATATATGTATATTGGGATTTGTGGATTTAGGATTGGACATGCATAAAGCTAATTTTATTCGCATCGCATGCAATAAATAAAGGCGACAAACCAAAATCGATCATATCGATAATCCTAAAATATAGAGCAGTTGACATGGCTCTGATACCACTGTTGGGTTTTAGGGGAGGCAGAGAAGGCAGCAGAAACAAAAATTTTCTCCTCCCCAAACCCAGAACAAGGAAACGTGTCAACGTCTATATAATAGGAAAGGATGGTTTGTGGAATCATACCTGTCTAAGGGCTTGCTCGGCGATAATACCTCACGACTTGCACAGTCTTCACCTCCGGTCTTGGACGGTGTCTGTGCAGCTCCTGGTCGCACCGGGACTGACGACTCCTGGTCTCACCGGAACTGTCAGGATTGACAGCTATCCTCCGAGTGGCAGAAATCTCCCACCTCTGAAGTAGTCCACGCGGACCACCTGGAACTCCAATCTCCTTGTCTCACAAGGAATTGGAAGGAGTCACACCTCCTGTCAGCGTACTAGTCACTAAAACACTCTCCTGACACCAGTCGCTTTCTGCAGTTGTCTTTCCCTTGTTGTGCCTCCCTTATCGGCTAGCACTTGCTCGGGCTCTCTCGGTTACCAAAACCAGAGAGAACGACAACTTTACAGAGCAACTGGTTGCACTATGTTGTACTTTGAGAAGCCCCCAATACCCCTATATATAGGAGGGTCATGGGACAGGGTTCTCTATCATGGGCAATGTGGGACTAAAGCAGGAGTAGAAGGGTTCGAGATTTTCCACAAAAACAACCAACTTGCAACCTGAACCGATCGTTTCATTTATGAAACGGTCTGTTGGGGACCTGATCCGGTCGGTTGACACCTCAACCGATCGGTTGGGACCCATGAAACGGTCGGTTCATTTCTGAACTGGTTGATTCGTGGTCCTGATCAGTTCCCGATTGACTTTCCTTCTTTTGTTTCTAATTGGTATCAAATACCAATCCTTATTCCAATCAAATTGGGCAAGTGAAACAAAAGGAAATTTCTCACCAATCCTACTTTCCCAACTTGCTCAGTTGGACCAGTTGAACCGATCGTTTCAACACTTGAAGTAATCATTTCACCCTGTCCATGAGCCGATCGACTCACCATCTGAGCCGATCAGTTCACCAAGCTCAGCCGATTGGTTCATCACATGAGCCGATCGGTTGGGAGTGTAGATTGTGCAGAATCAGTCAATTACAGTTTCAATCAATCCGATACTCCAATCAATGTGTCCAACACCTTGAACATTGAGCTATCAATTAATTGAGTGTTTAATTTAACTACTAAACTCTTTTAGTAATCAATCTAAACATTGTTTGTGGACAAAACTCCTCTTCCAGATTAAATCCTATGTGTGTGACCCTGCAGGTCCATTTCACATTGGCAGTGAAAGTCCATAACACTTATGACTCCACAAGCAAAGAGAGGTGCCTAGTCACACATCAGTGCTACCCAAGTGAAATAGAAAGTTGGAGAACAACTTTCAATCCTACAATCTGTGAATGGTGTTACAGTGAATATATAATTCCTTTGTCACTGATATCCCGAATGAACTCGAGGCATGGAACAGTCATCCTGTCAACGTTCATTAACTTTCTTGATCTCAGAGTAGATTGGAAGAGATATGTATGACATCAATATCACATACTGATTCACACATGCGTGCATGCCTTTCTCAATCCTACTCATCAAGTGGCCATGGATATCAAACTCTCTTAGGAGGGACAAATCACATATCTATCACTCACCCCTCAAAAGCCCCATGTGTCAAACCCACCCAATCATCACCTTTATAACAACCCATGTTTCAGGACTGCGTTTGATGATGTCAAAGTGTGCCCAACGACATGTGTTGAGTGTAATGATTTCAGGTCAAAGAATCACACTCACCACCATCACTGTGAGTATTGACTGTGACTACCATGTCATGGTTCCATGTGTCAAACTCATGGTGGGTCTGTCTGGTACACTTGTTCTCTAACAAGTACCTATGTGTTTGGTTTGATATCTCTATATCATGACTAATGAGATTATGTCATCAACCAACACCACAATCTAGTCTTGTGTGTCATTGCTGTCTATCTACCTTCCACAATGACATCCGACTAGGGACATAATGAGAATGTACAAACTCTTAGCATCCGTATGATCTCATCGTTCAGGTCCTTAACCTGAAGGCATACATCATTGAGTACTGTCATTCTCTAGACATTCAATCTATTCTATCACTATCTCATATGACTGAACCAGAAAGAATTGGAAGCTTGCCTTTGATGTTTATCAAATCAATCTTAATGTATCCCACCAATCATCCCATGATTGGCTCTCAGGGCATACATACCAATAGCATGGTTGTAGAAATCAACTAGTAAACTTTGTTCTAATGTCATCAATACACCAATTATTTAATCAACTTTAAACATTTGTAAGTCTTTCTAGGAACATGAAAATATGGTGAAACCTATAGCGATAGATTCATCACTATCCATGTTACCTCCCATCCAATTTTTGGTACTAAGAATCACTTATTTGACTAGTCAATTAAATACCTCAAAAAGACATAAAGTTATGGATCTTAATCATGATATTGACGTCAATTAATGTCCATATGTTATCAAAACACTTGCAACCCTTAGCATAAATCCAACACATGAATCCAAATATGTCATAAGACATTTAAGGATTACAAAATTCCACTCCATCACAGTTATAGTAGATGAATTGGGTTTCACATTAGTGAATTTTGAAAAGATTGGTGAGAAGGGTGGACCATTCATATTGGCAGCACAGGCAAAATAAGTATTTTATATCGATGATCATGCAAATGAAAAATGGTCGGTTGTTCTTCATGGTAAGAGACAGTTCATTGAAGATCTTATAGATGAAGAAGACTACTATGATAAGTATGATGACTCGAGTCCATTCTCAATTGGATTGCCAACACCAAATATTGAACCTAATGATGACTTATATGTGTGCGGAGATCACACCGAAGGAATGTTAATTGATAAAAGATCTCAATATCAAAGGGGTGTTTATTTTTTTTAATGCTTTATTTTTTGAATGTTAGATCAATGTTATATTAATTTTAGTTATGTTAAATGTTAAATGTTTGATTTTTTATGTATGACACTTTCAGATGGTTGAACATGAGTATGATGATCGTGATGATGATTACCATGAGGGTGAGGCACCGCCTCACAATGTAAGCTTTACAATATATCTTATATCTATCTATATATATGTCCATTTATAAGTTATATCCTATATGTGTTTTTTGTCAATTTTTATGTTGATGTACCCCATAAAAATCTTGTGTCACTTGATGAGTAGCAAAAGAAATTGAAAAAACTAGGGGCTTCACCATTATGAACAAGTTACTACAATAAAGGGGCAATGGACCAAAATTAGTTGTGGATTTTGATTATGTAGGAAATTCAGTTGGGGCTAACCGTAGCTTGTTTATTTCATATCTTAGGGTTCTTACTCATAGCTATTGTAGTGTAAATGCATAATCCTGACATACAATTCCTAAAGGGAAGAAATACTTAGTATGGAAAGAACTATGTGTGAGATATTATCATTTGCAATTCTATTTTTAAAGTTATTTACAATTCTATTTTTTAGAATACTCTATTAAAATATATGAAATTTTGCAGAGTATATTTGAATTGGATGAAAGCCTACATCGTAAAAAAGTAATGCAACGTTGTGGATGGGTCCTAAGGAACTATAGGACAACTCGCAACCAACAATACATATGAGAGTCTGATAAGAGGAAGAAGTCAGCCCTTGAGCAATGGAACTACCTAGACCTGGCTGAGTGGAAGGTATTTGTTTCTAGGAGAAATAATGATGAATTCAAGGTATCAAGTGTCACTTACAATTTAATTAATATACATTCTTATGAATTCACCTATTCATGATTGACCTTGATTGTTACTAACCAATTCAATGTGATTACTAACAAGGCTATGAGCGATGCTCAAAGAGCAAGGCGTGCACTGAATGGGTCCAGGTGGCTATACAGCTCTTCACCAAAAACAACAGACGTCTTTTGTTCAACAGCCTATTGCTCCTAATAGTGAGACTGGTGAGTCCTCCACTATTACTCTCGTACCTCTATATCACCATGATGTGTGGATAGTTGGGAGGAAAAATTAAAAAGAAGATATAACCAACCCCGCAACTGCTGAGGTGGCTAATAAATTATAAAATTAAACTCTCAGAGAAATTAGTATTGATGATTGTTATGTTTACTTACCAATTTATATTGATGATGACTAGCGGGAGCTTCATGAGCAGAGGAAGCAAGGCTCGTTCATCCCTGAGGGCATAAGGGATGAATTGATAGTTTTTGTCGATAACCGAGAGCATCTTGGACGTGTTAGGGATGCAGGGGTTGGAGTGGTCCTAAGGGCATTCTTTGGGTCATCACAACACAAACATGACTAAAAAGGGAGAATTTCAAAAGTTGAGATAACCTATTATTTTTTTAGAATGTTATTGGAAAAGGAATTCATGAATCAAAAAGCATTTCTTTAGGCCATGTATAGGTATATGAGTTAGTTGATAAGAGAGTCCAAGAAGCATTGAGCAAGTGGTAGGCATATCAGTCTGCCACTCTGATGCAGCCCTATTTTAGGGCTTCATCTTGTGTTATATTGCTCTTCAATCACATCTATACTTGTTAGATTGCATGTCATTCCCCCTAATATGCTTATTTGTACAAAATGCACTTATGGACATTGTTTGCATGTTTTTCAGGCATTTGTACCACGGTTGATGGAAGAGAGAGAAGGGGCGATCCTAGGGTTCCTCTACACTTGGAGAGGCCCAAAGTGAATTCCGATGCTCCCTCGACCTACCCCTAGTGGCCAAAGATCAATTGAAGCAAAGATATCCAAGAAAAGTCAAAGACCCAAGTCAAAGTGTTGCCCCAGGACCCAGCACGGCCGTGGTACCACAAAACGGCCGTGCTAGGTCACTTAGAAATTGACAGGTTCAACCTCCAAATCAAGCAGAAGATAGCACAGCCGTACAGCACAAAACAGTCGTGCCAGTGACAGACACCACGACCGTGCACCACAAAATGGCCATGGCACAGCAGAGCACCACGGCCGTGCCAGCCACCACAGTCGTGGCACACCACCTCCACCACGGTCGTGTTGACCCACCACGACTGTGGCTGTTTTGACAAAAACCCTGTAACTTTGGCATTTTAATTCCCACGACCGTTCCCATCCACCATGTCTGTGGCCTACCCTACCCACCATGGCCGTGGTACCCCACCATGGCCGTGCTACTCATAGAATCCACCCAGTTTTCCACTGTTTCCCCCATTTTGCCCCTAACTTAACCCTAGACCCCCTAGATCCCTATATAAGCCCTAGTGGCGACTGAGGGTCGGGGTTGGCTGCTTAGAGTCCCATTTTTTCTCCCTAGTCACCTCCACTCCATTCCACTTCACCTCCACCTCAAATCCACTCTATTTCACCATTTCCGCCACATAACCCCCCATATCTAAGCCTTCCATCCACTTCCCACCACCATTTTACACCATTCCATCCAAGAAGAAGGAGGAGGACGACCTTGCAGCTACTAGAGAGGAGGAGTCCTTCATCTACATCGAGCTCCATGGCTACTTCTTCCTCTATCTTCTCTCTTTTTGTATTTTCCATGTCTATGAGTAGCTAGTCCCCTTGGGTGGGCTATTTGGGGGAAATTATGTTACTTTGATACCATGTTGGGGGATAATGACATGTAAACGTTGTAATTCCATTTTTTAATGATTATATTCTATTTGCATCTCATTCTCCATGGATTGCTTGTTGATTTGTGTGTGAAATCACTTAGTAATTTAGGCAAATTGCTTATATGTGTGAATTTTAGGATTTGCCCCTAGGTCCAATTCTTAGATCCCTAGGTTGCCTCCCATCTTCCTAAATCCTAATCAATATCCCTAAACCTAAGTGAGAGATCTAAGTATCTAGATTAGGTAATTCTAGTGCAATTAGCATGGAGCCTTCTCAAGGCTAGAATGTGGGGGAATTGGGGTCCAAAACCCTAATTTCACCTCCCATTACTACCCTCGGCCCCTAATTGTCCTAGGAATGTCTAATCTAGAAACCTAGACTTGATTAGACTCTAATTGGATTGAACCTAACCCCTAACCTAATTGAGCCTCGTAAGGGTAGTAGGGGGTGTTAGGGACTAATTCCCCTATACACAACCTAGCATATCCATGGCCAGTTAGTAGATTAGGTTAATCAATTAGACTCTAACTTTTTGTTTGGTTTGGATGATCTAAATGAAATCATAATGTTCATATGTCACCCCCACCTTAAGTGATAAGTTCATACCCCTAAACATCCCACACCTCTCTTTATTGCTTAAAACCCTAGTTTTGTGATTGCTTAGCTTAATTAGTTCTTTCCTTGCTTAGTTAGCTTCTTGCTTTGCTCTTGTCTTGTTCATGCTAGTGTAGCTCTTTAATTGATCTTTTACTTCTCTCTTGCTTCTCCTAGTGTAACTTTCATTTTCATACCTAACTTAGTCTTTCCTTTCTTGCTTAGTCTTAATCTAACCTAGGGTTAACATAGATTTCATTCTCTCCTTTAATTGCTTGCTTGTTCATAGTAGTTTAACAATCAAATCACCTTTAAACCCTTAACCCTAGTCTCCACAGTAGGAACCTAGCTCTAGTGCCCCCTCTTTTCCATGTGGATCGACCCTGTACTTGCCGCCTCACCTATACTACGACACGACCTCGTGTGCTTGCGGGTGTAGTTGTCTTAGTAGAAGTAGGTGTGTTAGTTAGGTTTATAAATTTCGAAAGTGAATCCACCATGTGTTCCGACCTCGTGGGGCGCATCTAGTCGGGTCAAATCGTCTAGTGTGTTGCACCTCTAGCGGAATCGCACCAAGCTTTCTGGCACCGTTGCCGGGGATTAGAGGTGCTCAGCCTAGCTAGTTAGTTTTGCTTTGACTTTTCCTATCACCCTCATCATTGCTATTCTTTATTCGTTACTCTTAGCATTTTTTGTATATATTGGTTTACTAACTTGATTTCTTTTGTTTGGTTGTGCCTTGTGCATGTGACAAGCCACTCAGAGAAGACAAGATGGAAGGCCAAAATGTACAAACCCATTCATTACCTCCACCACCTCCATTGTCGCAACCTTCCTACCACTTCACCTTCCAACCTCAATTCCCTCCTCCATTGCCCTACCACCCCATCATAAGAAATCCTCTCAAATGCTTTCCTTGATTGATCTTCCTCCCATGGGTCATGCGAGCTTTGTAAGTCTTTTTTAGCAATTGTCTCTCCTTGGGGATCATCATCATAGATCTTAATCAACCTTAAGACCCTTAGAAATCTCATGCCATAGGTTTTCTCTCTCTTGAGGAATGGGTCTTCATAGGCACCAAAGAGAGGGGTCTCAATCATATCCATTTGCTCATGGGAAGTAGGGGGAGCATGTGATAGTTGTGGTGGTGGCATCGGTGTTGATGGCCCTTGGACTTTAGGTGGAGATTCAAGAAGTTGTTGAGAGAGTGTCCTCACCATGAGATCCCTTTATGGCAGCTAGTTCAATCATTCTACTCTGGTTTGTCTCTAAAGGACCAAGACACAGTGGACTCTTCTTGTGGAGGAGTTTTCATGGCTAGGCCACCTGAGGAGATATGGCCTTTGTTTGAGCAGTTGGCTAAAGGATCAAGAATTCGAGCTTCTAGCATGATGAATGAAAGAGGGTATGCCTTTGATGTGACACCCCCTACTCATGATGACTCAAGCCCGCCACAACGCCCGCTTTCACAGCCAGAGGTTACTAAAGGAAGGGCAAAGGAGCCCAAGCACTCAGGGTGCCTGACACGCAGAGTGCTAGCTACTCGATACACATGCCAAGCATCAATGGAGGCAATGGGGTTCTATGCCTATTTTTAAGAATTGATGGAAAAATTGGGGCTATTTGAGATATTGACACTGCAGCAGGAATCATACATCGAGTTAACGCAGCAGTTCTTCACCATGCTAGAGAAAGCAACAAATGATGGCGAGAATGCAATTAAGGTAACGATTGGGGATAAGAGGTGGAAGATAACCTCAGAGATGCTAAATCAGATTTTTGCCCCAAGTGGAGAGATGGCTGCCCTCGTAGATGGAGGAAGAACATAAAATGATTCTAGTTCCACGTATCCAGCCATGTGGAAATGCTTCACCGGCCAAAGTACATTTATAGCAGGGAAATCAAAGACAAGTGGTATTCATAGCCCATTTCTCCGCTATGTTCAGAAGGTGTTGGCAAACACCATCTTTGGCAGGTATGAAAATCAAGGTAGCTGCACCAACAAAGATCTTTTTGTGCTTGTTTGATGACAAAAGTGAGACATGTGAACCTAGGGGCGTTATTGATTGATCACATGAGGACAATCCCGTCCAAGAGCACAAATCCATTTATAATGGGAGGGATTGTAACATCTATTGCCACTGCCTTGGGGCATGACATGATAGGATATACAAAGGCAGAGGGTGGCAAGTTGGTTGATTTGCACTATCTGGCTCGCTCATCCATGATTACGGTTATGGATCAGAAGATCATTTATCAAATCAACCCACCCTACCCAGGAGTCGCATTAGAGCTACCATACCATACTCCTCCCCTAATGGCACAGTATGGACCAACGCCAGATTTTCTACAAAAGTTGAGGAGGTACGAGGAGGAGAACCCCAAAGGAGAGGCAATCCCTGAGGTGAGGTTTGTAGGGGGTTTAGGAGAGCCTTCATAGGCAGCAGAGCAGAGGCGGATGGCAGAGGAAAGAGCGGCAAGACGGGTGAGGCAAAGGAAAGAAAGGATGGGAGCGTCAGAGCCACAGCAGCCTTCAGTGAATGCATATGACATGGGTACCATTCATGCACAGCTGGAGAACATTCAGGCGGTGTAGGAGAGGATTTTACAGACATAGGAGGTCATTCAGAGGACTCAGGATGCCATGTGGTTGGACCACCAGCAGATGCATTATCAGGTCAACCACCTTTATCAGTTCCAAAATGCACAGGCCCAGAGGAACCCGCAGTCGGGTGAAGATTGGTGGGGTTCTTTGTCAGTATTCCAGGACAACTATCCACCTCCACAATCCGACTACTGGGGCACCTACTACAGGAAGGGAGGAGCACCTCCACCACCTCCGCAATGATCATCTACCATATCACCCTAGACTTTAGTGTCATGCTGAGGACAACATGGTTCAAAAGTTTGGGGTGGTAGGGCGGTATGCCCTCATTCTTCTTTCACTCATTTTTGCATCTCATCTTCTATTTTACTTTTTGTTTGTTGTTTTTCATTTCTTTTGCTTGTCCTGCTATCTATTCTAGAATTTTACTACTTTGCACACCTGCATTCCATGTAGTTTACCTTATTGTCATTTATTTGCGTAATTTTCAAAAATTTTGCACTTTTGCCATGCATTGCATATCATGTAGATTTTTGGTAATTTTTGCATGTTTTAGTTAGTATTTGCTTGTTTACTGCTTTAAGTTCAATAATATATGTTTAGATGTGATTGGAGGCAACTTGGCACCATTTTGGCCAATTTTTCCCAAATTTGGAACTTCTTGTCTAAAAATTGTGTTTCGACCCAATCTCTACTATTTTGAATTAAAATGTTGACCTTTGACAAATGCAAGTGAATCATCATTGTTTGTTGCTAAGTGGTATCAATATTTGACTTTTTACATGTGCATCACCTCTCTTAGGATTGTGATTGAATTGGTTGAATTGTGAAACTGAGCAAGCTTTGAATGCTTAGTGTTTGTGGAATTACTTGTTTGATATATCAATTTCATTTTGTTCATTCATGTGGTGTGATATCTTGGATGAAGTGTTGGATTAATTCTCATGTAGGATGTCTTATGTGGAAAATCATACCAATGACCCCTCTTTGACTCGACTATTCTTCCACCATCTCCATACCCCCCCCGCCTCATAAAAAGATGCTCTAGTGCACATAATCAGCCGTGGCCACTTCTAAAAGTTTGGGGTGGCCATATCTTTATCTCCCTGCTTCACTCTATCCACCATATGCCCTATCTACACCAAGGGCAAGAAAAAGAAAAGAAAAGCAAAATAAAATAAAAAGGATGCTCTTGTTTAAGAGCATTCAAATAAAGAAAAGATGAGTGTGTAAAAACACTCCAAAAATCTTACCGCAACCCTTTCTTCCACTTTCATACCCATTGAGCTAGGAAACATCAAACTTAGCTCATTTTACTCTTTTCCGCAGCCACGTGGGTCATTTGGTGTGATTTGAAATATAAGATTGAATGCATGAATGTGAAACAGCACTCCTAGTCATTCTTGATTAACGCCACAATGAAACGGTTTACCCGGAACTTAATGGAAGAAATAGGGATAACTTGTGTATTCTATGCGCTATATTTGAAGTTCATATGCTTTGTGCTCTTTTCATGATTGGATTGTGAAAGAAGGAGAGGATAGAGGTGAAATGCATGTACTTAGTTATCTTTGATCCCATTCAGCAATAATCATATTTTATATTACATTTGTCATTTATTTTTGTGAAAGTTTGTAGAGAGATTGAGTTGGAGCATACTTGAGGACAAGTATGATTTAAGTTTGGGGTGGTGATGCAACCCTATTTTAGGGCTTCATCTTGTGTTATATTGCTCTTCAATCACATCTATACCTGTTAGATTGCATGTCATCCCCCCTAATATGCTTATTTGTACAAAATGTACTTATGGACATTATTTGCATGTTTTTCAGGCATTTGGACCACGCTTGATGGAAGAGAGAGAGAAAGGTTGATCCTAGGGTTCCTCTGCACTTGGAGAGGCCCAAAGTGAATTCTGATGCTCCCTCAACCTACTCCTAGTGGCCAAAGATCAATTGAACCAAAGATGTCCAAGGAAATTCAAAGACCCAAGTCAAAGTGTTGCCTCAGGATCCAGCACATCCATGGTACCACAAAACGGTCGTGCTAGGTCACTTAGAAATCGACAGGTTCAACCTCCAAATCAAGCAGAAGACAACATGGCTATGCAGCACAAAACGGTCGTGCCAGTGACAGACACCACGGCCGTGCACCACAAAATGGTCGTGGCACAGCAGAGCACCACGGTCGTGCTAGCCACCACGTTCGTGGCACACCACCTCCACCACGGCCGTGGTTGTTTTGACAAAAACCCTATAACTTTGCCATTTTAATTCCCACAACCGTGCCCATCCACCACGGCCGTGGTACCCCACCACGGTCGTGCTACTCATAGAATCCACCCAGTTTTCCACTGTTTTCCCCATTTTACCCCTAACTTAACCCTAGACCCCCTAGATTCCTATATAAGCCCTAGTGGCGGCTGAGGGTCGGGGGTTGGTTGCTTAGAGTCCCATTTTTGCTCCCTAGTCACCTCCACTCCATTCCACTTCACCTCCACCTCAAATCCAATCCATTTCACCATTTCCACCACATAACCCCCCATATCTAAGCCTTCCATCCACTTCCCACCACCATTTTACACCATTCCATCCAAGAAGAAGGAGGAGGATGACCTTGCAGCTGCTGGAGAGGAGGAGTCCTTCATCTACATCGAGCTCCATGGCTACTTCTTCCTCTATCTTCTCTCTTTTTGTATTTTCCATGTCTATGAGTAGCTAGTCCCCTTGGGTGGGCTGTTTGGGGGAAATTATGTTACTTTGATACCATGTTGGGGGATAATGACATGTAAATGTTGTAATTCAATTTGTTAATGATTATATTCTATTTGCATCTCATTCTCCATGGATTTCTTGTTGATTTGTGTGTGAAATCACTTAGGAATTTAGGAAAATTGATTATATGTGTGAATTTTGGGATTTGCCCCTAGGTCCAATTCTTGGATCCCTAGGTTGCCTCCCATCTTCCTACATCCTAATCAATCTCCCTAAACCTAAGTGAAAGATCTAAGTAGCTAGATTAGGTAATTCTAGTGCAATTAGCATGGAGCCTTCTCAAGGCTAGAATGTGGGGGAATTGGGGTCCAAAACCCTAATTTCACCCCCCATTACTACCCTCGGCCCCTAATTGCCCTAGGAATGTCTAATCTAGAAACCTAGACTTGATTAGAATCTAATTGGATTGAACCTAACCCCTAACCCAATTGAGCCTCGTAAGGGTAGTAGGGGGTGTTAGGGACTAGTTCCCCTATACACAACCTAGCATATCCATGGCCAGTTAGTAGCTTATGTTAATCCATTACACTCTAACTTGTTGTTTGGTTTGGATGATCTAAATGAAATCATAATGTTCATATGTCACCCCCCAACTTAAGTGATAAGTTCATACCCCTAAACATCCCACACCTCTCTTTATTGCTTAAAACCCTAGTTTTGTGATTGCTTAGCTTAATTAGTTCTTTCCATGCTTAGTTAGCTTCTTGCTTTGCTCTTGTCTTATTCATGCTAGTGTAGCTCTTTAATTTCTCTTGTACTTCTCTCTTGCTTGTCCTAGTGTAACTTGCCTTTTCATACCTAGCTTAGTCTTTCCTTGTTTGCTTAGTCTTAATCTAACCTAGGGTTAACATAGATTTCATTCTCGCCTTTAATTGCTTGCTTTTTCATAGTAGTTTAACAATAAAATCACCTTTAAACCCTTAACCCTAGTCTCCGCAGTAGGAACCTAGCCAAACTAACCTAGCTCTAGTGCCCCCTCTTTTCCCTGTAGATCGACCATGTACTTGCCGCCTCACCTATACTACGACACGACCCTGTGCGCTTGCGGGTGTAGTTGTCTTAGTAGAAGTAGGTGCATTAGTTAGGTTTATAAATTTTGAAAGTGAATCCACCGTGTGTTCCGACCTCGTGGGGTGCATCTAGTCGGGTCAAATCGGCAAGTGTGTTGCACCTCTAGTGGAATCGCACCACACTCCAACAGTACCTATGGTGTGCCGCTCTTCCCCTAGGATAGAGGTGGTTGGGAGTGATCCTGTAGAGGTGGTTGGGAGTAATCCTATAGACCCACCACCTAGCACATCTGTTGTAAGTATTTTAGTGAAATAGTAGGTAGTCTTTTCAAGATGATATGTTTATTTATGTATATAACATACTCTATGTAAATTTTTAGGGGTTCAAGTCGTGTCGTCTAAAATTGAAAGAAATCATTGTTGCAGAGGGCGAGGATTGCCCACACTTTTTAGGGAACACGATTCATGGCACTCTAGTACCCGATGGTGCAATTTGTGTGAGCCTGAGGCTTGCGTTCACTACTTGGAGGCAGCATCCATTGCCATTTTCCCACCTAGATGCTGAAACGCTTGGTGAAGCAGAAGGCGGAGTGGTCTTGTGGCCCAGAACGGGTGCCATATATACTGATCATGTATGGTAAATTTACATTATGTTAATTTGAATATATGTATATACATGAAAATTGTTATGAAATTATATATATAGGACAAAGGGAAGAAACCCGCTATATCTCATCCTCCTCCACGTCCACCTCCTCTTGAAGTACCTAGTTGGCTTGCAAAGGACCTATACGACTCGATAGGTCCTCAATGCAGGGGTATGGCAATATGGATAGGCGAACATCCCAAAAATTGTTCTATGATTGTTTATATTAAGGAGGAGGTTGTAGGCCAATCATATGATAATAATATATTTATACAAGATATTTTGGAGTTGTTTACTTATGCTTGGAAGAATACATGTTACAACCTCAATTTTGCATATGTTTTCATAATTGAAATGTAATGATTTTATGAATATGGACTTAATTGAAAAGGTTTTATGCTTTGCTTCAAAAGATGGATTTCTTTGCAAATCTCCCTTTGGATAGGAATTTCGTGATTCCTACTATTATGTTAATCCAAAAATTGATATAAAAGAAAAGAAAAGAGGAAAAGTCCAAATAATAGAAAAAGATAAAAGATAATGGATATTAAGCAATATATTTATGAGATTTACATAGAAATCTATAGAAAGTGGCATTAATGGTCACAATTGAGTAAATTTCGTTTATATGTGATTTCTAATGAAAGAAATAGGAAAAGAGGAAAAAGAAAATAAAAGATAAAGAGAAATCCTTGAAAAGAAATCTTTTAATAAAGAAATAAGTAAGATAATGAGAAATAATGGTTGTATATGCATCTATAAGGATAATAAGTATCCTTCAAAAAGGATTTCGAAATCTTAGGTTTTCTTGGGGCCAAGGAGTCCTGATGGAAAGAAGAAAGAGAAAATATAAATAAAACAAAATAAGAGGATAATGTGCTACATAGTTAATGACTTGTTGGTATTATCAAAAAGAGATACTTTTTGCTAAAAGGAAGTAAATTTTCGTGGCCAATGGATTAAAAGCCAAGCACAAAGAAGATAAGAGAGATCATTTTCAGAATTCCTAATAACTAAGGAATATGGATTACCAAGGAGATAATTAAAAAGAGAGGTTACTTTGTAAGAAAGGAAAGAAAGGTGACCATAGAAGAGGGGGGCTTATTTCCTCGTGGTTGAGAGGCCTAGGGCATTGCTACCCTCCCCTATATAAGGGTTGAACCCTCAGCCTGAGTCCAAGAGGATCCCATGCAACCCACTCTATCCTTCTTCTTTGTTTTTATTCAAACCCTAATTGAGAAGAGTAGAGCTATTCCCAGAGCAGTGAGGAACCATGGAGTTGTCACAATGGAAGCATGATGCCCCACGTTGTTAGAGAGGAGCGCGACCATCATCCTTATGACCTAGCCCATGCGCAGCAATAGCAGCATGGTTGCAAGGCCGACCGCACATTACGGGTTGGGCAAGCTCGAAACCAGCCACCTTGGCTGTGAACTGGAGGTGCCTCGTTTGCATGGAGGTGCGGCAGAGCCAGGGTGGCAGTTGGCGGTGACCCATGAGCCCTAGGGAGGAGGGGGCGGCCCCACGAAGGGCTGCACTCGACGGCCGATGCATGTGTCGCAAGGTTGAAGATGGCCTAGGAGCATTGGACAGTTTTGCCCCTCTACGTGTTGAAGAGCTGGCAACTTACACGGGGGCAAAATGGTAACTTGGTTATGTTTTCAGCCAAGCTACTCAGTGCATGGAAAGGCTGACGTGGCAGCCTCCCATTGGTCCAAGTAAGTGATTTTTGTAAAAAAATCGTATCTAATTAATGGTAGCTCGGATGGATACATATAATGCATGAATTTTGCTCAAAAAATGTGAGGAATACATTAAAAATAGATTTAGATCCTAATTCCTCTTGCAATTCGAAAAGTAGTGGAAGTTATCAACTTTAATGCATTAATAATTAAGAAACCCTAATATATGATGATTAATAATTTAGGAATGGTTATATGAATGTTTAAAGTTGATATGAACCTATTGATTATAAAAGGACACATTAGATCCAAAAGGATAATGATTATGCATAGTTTAATTAATTTAAGGTTCCATATACATGAATATGCTTTAATGGACATTGAAACCCTAATTGAGTGTATTGGTTGAGTTCATGTTATTTAATTGATGAAATTGAGCAATTGCAACATGTTGAACAGTTAATGATGAACTTGAACCTGATCTAGATGTTTCCTTGAATGATTTAGGGTTTTACACCAAATAAGAATGATTAAGCACTTAGAAACCCTAATTTAGGGTAAAAGAGACAAAGAACACTTTTAATTTGATGTATGTGATATTATATTGTTGGAAGATGATCCTAAACCCATTAAACGAAATAGGTTAGAATCATTAGGGTTTAAGAGAAATTTTGCCTAACTAGGGTTTGTAATGATGAAAGTACAAGAAAAACCCTAATTGCAATGGAAACCCTAAAAGTGGACTAGAAACCCTAAGAAGCAAGCTAAGTTTAATATATCTTGATGACATGATTTATGATAGGATATTATATGCATATTTCAGGATCTCTTTGTGTGCTTGCTTGCCTATTGGATTTCTTATATTGATTGGATTGTTCTGTCTCAAATCTGCCTCACATGTATGTGGTTATTTATGGTTAACTGCTTTAGTTTCATAGAGATTTCTTAGGTGTTTAATCAAATTGAATGCAACCTATTTGTTTGGATGTTCATATATGCAAATCATAAAGTCAATATGATTATCACAATTAAGATATAAGTGTGTATTCTCGCACCTACATGCCACCCTCATGTAAGAAGCAATGAGGTCAAGCCCAAGAGGGAAGACCCATGGGCACCATGAGAGGTGACCCCAGGCACCAAGCTTAAGATAGAGAATGTGGCCTTATGATATTGCATGACAAATGGGCACCATGAGAGGTGACCCCAGGCATCAAGCTCAAGATGGAGAAGGTGGCCTTAAGTCAATGGCAAAAGAGAAACCCTAAGAAGGGTATTCTAGGGTTAGGGCAAAAGCGGTGGAGAATGTCACATTGAAAGCATAAATTGGCTTATTAATTAACTTGATTGTGATATTTAGATTGTTAACCATATATGTGAGTTGTCCCCACATATCGGCATATTCATTTATGCTGACTGACATTTTGTTTTTCAGCGTTTTAGGTACAATGTTGAAAAGGACAAATAGTAAAGTGGCATATTATGAAAATAAGAATTAAAGTGCAAGGAGGATTAGTTAGAATAGATTGTAGTTGTGGATAGAAGTTAGATATCCAAAGTTTTTAAAAGGTATGCAAAGTTTTATTTTATTCCAGCTTTCAGTATAGTTTGGTAGAATTTTATAATTATTATTGATTATTTTTCGAACCTTTGATCTTGTTTTTTGGGATAACAGCTTTGACCTCTTAGTCTCCCTTAATTGGGGGTTACTGGGAGGTGGGGTTGTTACATTTTGTATCAGAGCATTGGTTCTTCATTTAATCTTTAGAAATTATTAAATTTTACAAATTCCATAGAACTGAGGGAGTTATTAGAGGATTTTCCAAAAGATAGAGGTGTCTCGAAAAGAATCACATCTGGAGGCTGGCGGTATTTTCCTCCACACCACTAGTTAGAATACGAGGACTTATGGATTTGTGTGACTGCCTGGCCAATGTCTCAGGATCTGACTCAAAATAAGATACCATTAGGACTCTCTCATCTATTTTCATCCCCTCTCAACCCTAATTCTATTAAGATTCTAAGGTTTAGGGTTTCCTCTCTCTTCCTCACCCTCTTGAAGTAAGGGTATGTATGATAAGATTAAGGAATCCTCCACCAAATTAATGAAAATCATGTAAATAAGACGTCATGGACATAAGCTTAATAGTTTAAGCGTAAACTAAAGATTAGTTGCATGCTTAGGTCGTATGACATGTGTTGTCATGCCCTTAGGAGAGACCTGAGGCTAGACCTTCTTGTCTGGAGGATGAGTAGAGAGTTGGTCTTGGAGGTAGAGATCTCCATTTAAGGTAGAGACCTGGTGCATCCTCTGAGGATGATGCTAACCCTAACCCTAAGTGGTGGTTAGATAGAGATGGCATGATAAGTTAGATGTCATGGTCGAACATGTGTGTGGGTTGACATGCTTTTGGTTATGTGAGGTTGTCTGACCTAGTGCCTTTTGGGCGACCCAACCTGGGAAGGGTTGTACAAGTTAGAGTGAAGGATAACTCCTTCATTGATGAGGTTAGTGATGACCATATAGAAACCCTATGGGATTATATGAGCATGGCATAGTATGCACCCAAAGTACGTTAGTAGTGCTGGCAGTAGGATAAAACCCAGGCCAGAAGGGCATGTTGGATAACTTATGAGATAAGCATAAAGAGCTATGGGTAATCTTTAATGAACATAGGTTTGATCATATGTTTCACCCATGTAGGGGTATGCATGCAAGATCGATCCACCTTCATGGAGAGAGAACCTCTAGTAGTAAGGTTGTTTGTAGGGTTAGCTCTAGAGAGAGAGCAGGACCCAAGCAAGAAGATTGGAAGCTTAGACTCTGAGATATAAGGAACCTTGAGAAGTCAGATATGTACGACCTAAGTAATTGGTTGTGGTTGCCTCTTGCATGATCCATGGAGGCTTGTGGCATCTGAGTTGCCTTTATAGGAACCAAACCCTAGAGAAGGAAGGAGACTTCTTAAACCAAGCTATGGATGTTGTAGGTTCCTACCTTACCTTCTAGGGATAGGAAGATGAGTTCCCTAGACCCTGAGAAAGTATAGGATCAAGTTGTAAGGCCTTATACCTAGTTGGTTGTCCTTGAGGAGGACTCAAATCTAAGGTGTTGTTCAAGTGGAAGGATAATAGGATGTGCATGGTGCACCGCGTACATGCTTGGTTTGTTGTTAGAATGTTGAACATGCAGTTGGACAACTGTTGCATAAGAGGTGAACCTAGGGTTCCTAGACCTATAAGAGGGGAAATAGTAGTTCCTGGTGCACCTGATGCTCACACGGATGTTTGAGTTCCTACGCATGAGAGCATGGCACACCTCATGTTTAGAGGAAAGGGAAACCCCTTGGGTTAAGGTGTATGTTTGATGAACCCCTCGCATATAAGTTGGTGACATGGGAAGGTATGATCTTGGCCCAATATTGAGGATTGAGAACAAGTATGACCTACCATGGAGACCTAGTATGGTTTAGAAGGTGGTCTATTTGTTAGCTATGTGTCTTAGTAGCTTGCTAGGGCTAAGCATGCTCATGTTGATATAAACCTTAGACTTAGAGACGTTTGTGACCTTTGTTGCTATCAAGATGTAGTTTCCTCCCATCCTGGGAGAGGGACCCTTTTGTAGGGTATGGATCAGCTTTTGTTGGGTTTGAGGTAACCTTAAGAGGTCTCATAGAGTCTTGAGAAGATAAGTGGAGAGTATATAGTATGAGAATGAACCCACAGACCCATAGATAATCATCTCTAAGTGCATGTGGATGGGGTCTGACCGAGGTAGGTAGGTTGCCATGATCCCTATGAACAGATGTAAGTCAGACCACGAATGTTGAGAGAGATGATGGAGACCTGGGAAAGGTTTCAAGTTGAATATGTACTATGTTAGAATCCTAAGTCTATCCTAGGGTCAGGTAGGGATGAGACTGATGGGAGTTGGAGTTGCCTAATTCCCTAGTTGCACATGACCATAGGGTCGGGAGGTAACAGCTATCATTGTCTGAGGGCCATGGGTTAGGAGATTGATCACCTTCATGAACTCATGGGACCCAAAGGGAAAATGAGGAGGGCACTCTCTGATGCATAAGGGAAGAGGGATGACCCCAAAAGTACCGGCACCCTACAGACCTAGAGGATATGACCAAGGATGGTATGATGACCCAAGTGGGTTTGAGACCAATTTTCCATGGAAGTAACCTTGATATCGAGATGTTCATGATGTAGAGACATGTGATGCATGTTTCAACCTAGAGTTGAAGGTGTACTGGAAATGTGGGATGTACCATCTCTACTCTTGGAACGGGAAGAACTCTGTATTTGGAATGCAGCCAAATGCTTATTTTCTCTTGTTATGGGAGTGAGAGATAGGGCAATATGCATGTCATACACCAAGGATAAAGATGATGTGAGTGGAAACATTTTTATGATGTGTGAATAGAGATAGTAGCATACCCTTGTGGCGAGTACGATATGTGGATGGTTTACTAACACCAAGAGAACTAAGGTAGTCGTCTCATAAGGATGTTCTTATCATGAGCTGTATGGAATTTATGAGTTATATAAGTTTGAGATCAGAGTTTTCTTGACTCAGTTAGACTTAAATCCGAAATGAGGATGATGAGAGGTGTATATGAAAGTTTATGTCTTCACTGTTACCTAGCACATAAGGATGAAAGGTGGTGATGGATGCTCTTGTTGAGACGTAGCTACCTAGTTTAGCTAGTAGAAAGGCTGAAAGAGATAGCTAGGTGAACCCTAAGTTTGTGAGATATGTTGGGCTAACCCTTAGATATAATGAGATATGTTGATCGAGTTAGTGGTTGCTTGGTTAGCCAGTCTAGGGCTTGTTATGGTAGAAGGATGGTTGTGAAATCTCATATGCACTTCTCTGGAAAAGAAGGTGATGAAACCCACGACTAGTGTGTTTTAGGGTTTTTGAGGAATCAACCTTGAGAAATCATGACATACAAGAGATCATAATTTTAAGTTCATCATACATCGTGGTACTACTAGGATAGTAAGTTGTAGTAGTACATTGGAGGCCTAAGATGGAAAGGTATACAGAGTTGCATGTGGCTTGTGGCCATGCATGCCAGGAGGTGAAGGATGAACACCAGTAACCCAGTGAGTTGATACAGAGGGTAAAGAGTCCCTGAGAGGGAATGGGAGTTCATCACTATAGTTGTGGTGGTAAGTCTCCCCTGGACCGAGGAAGTTCAGGATGCATTACGAGTTATGGTAGATCGCCTTACCTAGATGACATAATCTAAGAGAAAGAGAGAGTATTGTCAAGGGACAGATCCAGTTGAACTACATGTAAGAGAGAGAGAGATGGTTCAACTACACCATGATGTGAGTTTAAAGGTTCTTGAGTATGACCTAAAGATTCACTTCCATGAGGTGGAGATAGATACATGAAGAACTCGATGTTAGTACAGCTTATCACCCCTATCTGATGGTTAGTATGATCCAGACTAGAGGGTCTGATGAGAGCATGTGTGCTCATTCAGGGTGATATATGGAGACAGTTCTTGTCCTATAAAAGATGTGATGATAGCCACCATAGCCAGTATCGGGATGTAAGAAGCTCTGAAGGGAGGTTGTGTTGGTCATCGCTTCACTATGATGTTGTCGGTGAGAGGACCTTGTGAAGGTCAGAAAGGCCACAGTGTGTGCATATGAAGTCACTTTGATCATGCGATGGCTGAGAAAGCCCAGGGGCAACATGAGTCATTAGCTGATACAAAGTAAACTGACATGCAATTCACTATGGGAGAATATGTGATATGAAAATCCGACCCCTCTAAGTTATAGCTGAGAAAGCCGAGTCCCCGATACATGGTTCCATTTGAGATGGATTGGTGGAGATATTTGTGTGTAGCCTTACCCCTCAGGATAATGTGATGCATGATGTATTCCACGAGTCTGGTCTAGAGCACTATGTGAGGTACCCAAGCCATGTGTTGAGCCATTTACCTATTTACCTTTGAGAAAAGCTTAAATGTCCTGAGTCACCTATGAGGGTATGAGATACCAAGGTGAGAGAGAGCTTAGATGTAAGAATATGAGATGATGAAGGTTCATGTGAAGCACCATGAAGAGGGTAAATCCACAAGGGAGACATGATGGACATGAGGAAGTCTTATCCTGCTTGTTTGTATGTTTGATGGAATTTTGAGGGAAAAATTCCTATAAGAGGGGAAGGATGTTACAACCTCAATTTTGCACATGTTTTCATAATTGAAATGTAATGATTTTATGAATATGGATTTAATTGAAAAGGTTTTATACTTTGCTTCAAAAGATGGATTTCTTTGCAAATCTCCCTTTGGATAGGAATTTCGTGATTCCTACTATTATGTTAATCCAAAAATGGATATAAAAGAGAAGAAAAGAGGAAAAGTCCAAATAATAGAAAAAGATAAAAGATAATGGATATTAAGCAATATATTTATGAGATTTACATAGAAATCTCTAGAAAGTGGCATTAATGGCCACAATTGAGTAAATTTCATTTATATGTGATTTCTAATGAAAGAAATAGGAAAAGAGGAAAAAGGAAATGAAAGATAAAGAGAAATCCATCAAAAAAAATCTTTTAATAAAGAAATAAGTAAGATAATGAGAAATAATGGTTGTAGATGCATCTAGAAGGATAATAAGTATCCTTCAAAAAGGATTTCGAAATCTTAGGTTTTCTTGGGGCCAAGGTGACCCAATGGATAAGAAGAAAGAGAAAATATAAATCAAACAAAATAAGAGGATAATGTGCTACATAGTTAATGACTTGTTGGTATTATCAAAAAGAGACACTTTTTGCTAAAAGGAAGTAAAATTTTGTGGCCAATGGATTAAAAGCCAAGCACAAAGAAGATAAGAGGGATCATTTTCGGAATTCCTAATAACTAAGGAATATGGATTACTAAGGAGATAATTAAAAAGAGAGATTACTTTGTAAGCAAGGAAAGAAAGGTGACCATAGAAGAGGGGGGCTTGTTTCCTTGTGGTTGAGAGTCCTAGGGCATTGCTACCCTCCCCTATATAAGGGTTGAACCCTTAGCCCGAGTCTAAGAGGATCCCATGCAACCCACTCTATCCTTCTTCTTTGTTTTCATTCAAACCCTAATCGAGAAGAGTAGAGTTATCCTCAGAGCAGCGAGGAATCATGGAGTCATCACGATGGAAGCATGATGCCCTACGTTGTCAGAGAGGAGTGTGACCATCATCCTTATGCCCTAGCCCATGCGCAGCAGCATGGCTGCAAGGCTGACCGCACATTACGGGTTGGGCACGCTCAAAACCAGCCACCTTGGCTGCAAACTGGAGGTGCCTTGTGTGCATGGAGGTGCGGTGGAGCCAGGACGGCGGTTGGCGGCGACCCACGAGCCCTGGGGAGGAGGGGGCGGCCCCGCGAAGGGCTACACTCGACGGCCGTTGCATGTGTTGCAAGGTTGAAGATGACCTAGGAGCGTTGGATGGTTTTGCCCCTCTGCGTGTTAAAGAGGTGGCAACTTACACGGGGGCAAAAGGGTAACTTGGTTATGTTTTCGGGCGAGCTATGTGGTGCATGGAAAGGCTGACGCGGCAACCTCCCATTGGTCCAAGTAAGTGATTTTTGTAAAAATCATATCTAATTAATGGTAGCTCAGATGGATACATATAATATATGAATTTTTCTTAGAAAAATGTGAGGAATACATTAAAAATAGATTTAGATCCTATTTCCGCTTGTAAATGGAAAAGTAGTGGAAGTTATCAACTTTAATGCATTAATAATTAAGAAACCCTAATCTATGATGATTAATAATTTAGGAAGGGTTATATGAATGTTTAAAGTTGATATTAACATGTTGATTATAAAAGGACACATTATATCCAAAAGGATAATGATTATGCATAGTTTAATTAATTTAAGGTTCCATATACACGAATATGCTTTAATGGACCTTGAAACCCTAATTGAGTGTATCGGTTGAGTTCATGTTACTTAATTGATGAAATTGAGCAAATGCAACCTGTTGAATAGTTAATGATGAACTTGAACCTGATCTAGATGTTTCCTTGAATGATTTAGGGTTTTACACCAAATAAGAATGATTAAGCACTTAGAAACCCTAATTTAGGGTAAAAGAGAAAAAGATCACTTTTAATTTGATGTATGTGATACTATGTTGTTGGAAGATGATCCTAAACCTGTTAAATGAAATAGGTTAGAATCATTAGGGTTTAAAAGCAATTTTACCTAACTAGGGTTTGTAATGATGAAAGTACAAGAAAAACCCTAATTGCAATGGAAACCCTAAAAGTCGACTAGAAACCCTAGGAAGCAAGCTAGATTTAATAGATCTTGATGACATGATTTATGATAGGATATTATATGCATATTTCAGGATCTCTTTGTGTGCTTGCTTGCCTATTAGATTTCTTACATTGATTGGATTATTCTGTCTCAAATCTGTCTGACAGGTATGTGGTTGTTTATGGTTAACCGCTTTAGTTTCACGGAGATTTCTCGGGTGTTTAATCGAATTGAATGCAACCTATTTGTTTAGATGTCCATATATGCAAATCACAAAGTCAATATGATTATCACAATTAAGATATAAGTGTGTATTCTCGCACCTACATGTCACCCTGATGTAAGAAGCAATGAGATCAAGCCCAAGAGGGAAGACCCATGGGCACCATGAGAGATGACCCCAGGCACCAAGCTCAGGATAGAGAAGGTGGCCTTATGATATTGCATGACTAATGGGCACCATGAGAGGTGACCCCAGGCACCAAGCTCAGGATGGAGAAGGTGGCCTTAAGTCAATGGAAAAGAGAAACCCTAAGAAGGGTATTCCAGGGTTAGGATAAAAGCGGTGGAGAATGTCACATTGAAAGCGTAAATTGGCATGTTAATTAACTTGATTGTAATATTTAGATTGTTAGCCATATATGTGAAATTTTGTGGTCCCCACATACTGGCATATTCATTTATTCTGACTGACATTTTGTTTGTCGACGCTTTAGGTACAATGTTGAAAAGGAAAAATAGTAAAGTGGCATATTATGAAAATAAGAATTAAAGTGCAAGGAGGATTAGTTAGAATAGATTGTAGTTGTGGATAGAAGTTTGATATCCAAAGTTTTTAAAAGGTATGCAAAGTTTTATTTTATTCCAGCTTTCAGTATAATTTTGTAGAATTTTATAATTATTATTGATTATTTGTCAAACCTTTGATCCTGTTTTTTTGGGATAACGGCTCTGACCTCTTGGTCTCCCTTAATTGGGGGTTACTGGGAGGCGGGGTCATTACAATACATCTGTGATAGAGCTATGGATATGGTGAGATCTTATTTATATATCTATATACCTTGTTTTATATACGATGATCTATTTTCTTATATATTAATGCATACGTAATATATGTTTTGCAGCCACTTACATAGGGTCTGTACAAAATTTTCATTTACCCATGTGGGATTTCTAATTCAATCCTTGATCACTCGTGTACATAAAGACCCTTCATTAGTTACCTTATACTGTTTTATCACTTTTAAATATTTTAGTAAAGCAAAGAAGAGCATGATAATAGCTCCATTCAATGTTGAGTACGTTTAGTTTGGTTATAATTTGGACTTAAGAAAATTACATTTTATTGTAGATTTTGAGTTATATATTTTTAACTTTCTTATCTCTAGTGGTAAGCATTAGGAGTTAATGGTTGTTGTCCCCAAGACGTTAACTATTTATTATCTAGACCCTAGGGGAAGGAATTAGACAATACGGGACACATAATGAAAAGGCCATTATTCACACTAGTACATAACCGACCTTTAGTGTCGGTTATTTTAAGGCCTTTAGCGTCAGTTCTAATGCGACACCTATGTGGGCACCGCTAAAAGGCAAACTGTTAGGCGTTGGTTTTCAAACCGACGCCACAACGCCACTGAAAACGCGCCAGCAGGGGGTATAGGCATCAGTTATTAGTTTTGAAACGGATGCCATAAACCTTCGTGCCACAAAAAGGGCACCATCTGGGGTACTATCAGCGTCGGTTTATTAGTGATAACCGGTGCCATCTCACCTGCTGCCGCGGTCGTGCTGGCTAGCACGGCCGTGTTATCTGGCCCTCTACCACGGCCGTGTTGGCCAGCACGGCCGTGGTGTCTGGCCTCATTAGGAAAATCGACGTCGGTTACTAGTAGGGCAACCGATGCCAGAACCATCAGCATCGGTTTATTATTCATAACTGACGCCAAAGCACATGCATTAGGCGTCAGTTATAATTATTTATCCGACGTTGTAATCATTTGTTGTCGGTTTTAAACAAATAACGGACGCCTATTGCATGTTTTTTTTCTTATCAATCTGCAGGCCTGCTGTGGCTGGTCATAGGATGAGAAACCTGCAGTTCAGTTATGAACTGTAGGTTTTACGACATCCATTGATATCATCCAACAACAGGCCACAAACCTGTAAAATTAACAACATTAATTTTCACACATTTAGCAACCTACAGTTCCATTCAATTTTCACACATGTAGAAACATTCATGTAGTAATTTGTAGTTCCATTCATTTTCACATTCACACATGTAGAAACATTCATATAGCAACCAGCAGTTTCATTCATTTTCACATTCACACATATATAAACATTCAGACATATGTAGAAACATTCAGACATGTAGAAACATTCACACATATTACAATTCAGAAATTTATTTACAAAATATCATTCTTTAGTCATTATTTGCTATCAACATCCTAATTATATTTTAAAAACCCCACTACTTGTATGGCTTTTTCCCATTCTTCTCTTACATTGTTTAATTCTTCTGTCGTATAGGGAGCATGTACATCTAGTAAGGCCTTTCCTGTAGTGTGGTCACTTTTAAACACCTGCAAAGAGAATGATGTATATATATAATTAATAATATCTAAATAAGATTGATATATTTCATATTATTTAATGAGACTATATATAATACCTCAGGAATGGTATTGATGTCCACTGCGGCATATTTGATAATCATGTGCATAAATCACATCACATAGTATGCACATGTCCAGCTGTTGTCTTGTGTAGTACACTATAAATTGAAACATACAAAATATAAAAAATACAACTAATTAAGCATTATTTACATAAATAATATATACATTACAGTCAGGAACTTACTTCCACGTTCTTCCAAATGATTGGCTGGTTCTTTTTCCTAGGGACCTTTCCTCCAGCCTTGTTGAACTCATCTAAACCCCTACATGTTAATGTAACACAGTACATTGCATAATTAAATAGTAATGTAATAACATATGTTAACGGATATGAAAATGAAATATTTCTCACCGGAATAATGCCATTTTCATTGTGTGTCCATATTTTGAATTCAATTTAGTCCCCTTAGGATCTAGATAATAGACAGTGAACGTCTCGGGGACAATAACTAGTAACTCCCAATGCATACCCCTAGAGGTAAAAAAGTTAAAAATTAATAACTCAAAATCCACAATTAAAATGTAATTTTCTTAAGTCCAAATTATAAGCAAACTTACTCCACATTGAATGGAGCTATTATCACCGTCTTGTTATTTTGAGCAAAATTTGTAAAAGCATCACAGCAGTATTATTGAACTGATGGAGGGTCTTTAGCTACTAGACTAATCAAAGATGGAATCAAAAATCCTACATGTTTGAATGAAAAATCTACACATATCTTATCTAAGTAGCTACAAAACATGTATTACGTATGCATTAATATATAAGAAACCAGATCACCAGATCCTACACAAGGTATATGGATGTATAAAGAAGATCTCACCTTATCCATAGCTCTATCACAGATGTATTTAGCCAATCATATCGAAACAACTCCAAAATATCTTGTATAAATAGTTTGCTTTCGTATGATTGACGTGCAGCATCCGCATCTATAGAAATAGTTATAGGGCAATTTATATCATGTTCGCCTAACCATATTGCCAAACCCCTACAATTAGGACCTAACGGGACAGGTAGGTCATGTGGAACCCAACTTGGTAATGTAGGAGGTGGAGGTGGAGGCCTAGATGCTCTGGGTGTCTTCTTTTTAACCTGTATATATATATAATTTCAGATCAATTGACATCATATACACACATTAACAATTTAACGTAATGTAAATTTACCATACAATTTTAGTATAGAGGACATCCGCTTTTGGCCACAATATCACTCCACCTTCTACCTCACCAAGTGTTTCACAATCTGGGTAGGCATATGGCAATGGAAGATCCATCCAACTGGGGAATATACGTAGCAGGCTCACACAAACCCAACCAATTGGTAATGGAGACCCATGAAACATTTCCCCTGGTAGGGATGGGTAAACCGACGCCTCTGCAATGACAAATTCTTTACTTTTTATACGGCATGGTTTCAACCCCTAAAAATATTTGTGTACATATCATCTTAAAAACATATCATCTTGAAAAGACTAGTTACCATGTCATAAAAATACTTTAGCATATGTGCTAGGTGGTGGGTCTATAGGATTACTCCCAACCTCTGCAGTAGGAGTAGAGCGGGATGCCATAGGTACTGTCTGCTGAGTGGCAGTCAGAGATGCCTTCCACTTGCTCATTGCTTCATGGAGTGTCTTATAAACTACTTCCTTGATTCTCTTATCAACTACTTCATCGACTCACCTATCAACTATCTTATCTACCTATACATGGATAAAAGAAACGTTAGCTTCTAATTATTGAATTCTCTTTTATAGTAACATTCTAAAGAAAGAATAGGTTACCTCTTCTTGTAAAATTCCCACTTTTGGCATATGTTTGCGCTGGGATGGCCCAAAGAATGCTTTGATGCCCACACCAGCGCATGTAGCCCTAACACGTCCAGGATGCTCTGGGTTACCTAGAGAAACTATCAATTCATCCCTTGTGCCCTTGGGGATGAACTTGCCTTATTTCCTCAGCTCATGCAGCTCCCGCTAATTGCCAAAATAAAAATTTGTAATTAAGTAAACACCACAAATAATCAATATTCGAATGATTGCTCTAAGAGTTGTATTTTACCATTTTTGCAGCCGCCTCAGCAGTTGCGGGCTTCCTTATTTCTCCCTTCTTATTTTGCCTCCCAACTATCCAGACATCATGGCGAGGCAGAGGTGTGGTACCTATAGTAGAGGACTCCTGAGTAGCAGTAGACTGAGCAGTAGACTCAGTATGTAGTCTTTGGTGAATGCATGCATACCCCTTTGGACCCATTGTGTGGTCATGCACATTCAGTGCACACCTTGCTCTTTGCACCTCACTGAGGGACTAGTTAGTATGCACATTAATGATTTGGTTAGTAACACTAAATGTTAATATTGAATAAGTGAATGCAACATATATTAATTAAATTGGGAGTGATGCCTAATACATTGAATTCATCAATTTTTCTTGAAGTAACAAATGCGTCCCATTCTTCTTGGTCCAGGAAGTTCCACTGTTCAGTGGTTGTCTTCTTCCTCTTGTCACCTTCTTTTATATATTCTCGGGTGAGATTTGTCCTATAGTTCCTTAGGACTCTCCCACATCATTGCATCATGCATTTACGATGCATCTTTTCATCCAATGCAAATATACTCTGTAAAATAGAATTGCTATTAACTAGTATCCAAAAAATTAGTAATTTACAAAATAGAATTGCAAATTAATAATAACTCACGCATAAATCCTTTCATATTACATCTTTCTTCCCCTTAGGAACTTTATGCCAAGAATCTATCTTACAACCGCAATGGCTACGAGTAACATACGCAAGATATGAAACAAACGAATTGCGATTCACTCCAATTGCATTTCCTACATTATCAAAATCCATAACAAGTTTGGGTCCATTGCCCCTTTGTGCTATTAACTTCTTTATCATAGTGATGCCCCTTCTCTTATCAACTTTTTGGTGCTGCTCATTAAGTGCCTCAAGTGCTTCAGAGGGTACATGTGCATCATCAACCTAAAATTTGACAAAATAAACACACTTACAGGATATAACTATAAATGGACATATAGATATAAATATATGATATATTTTTAAAATTTACATTGTGAGGCGGCGCATTGATGTCCTCACCCTCACGGTAATCATTAGCACGGTCATTAGGAGAATGTTCAGCCATCTGAAAGTTCACATTCACATTGTAAAGTAATTCACATTGTAAAGCTCACATTGTAAAGTTCACATTCATATTGTAAAGTAATTCACATTGTAAAGTTCACATTGTAAAGTAATTCACATTGTAAAATTCCCATTGTAAAGTTCACATTCACATTGTAAAGTAATTCACATTGTAAAGTTCACATTCAGAAAAATAAAACATATAAAAAAATATAAACATGCCTCTAATATTGTGATTTTTTATCAATTAACAATCCTTCATTGTGATCTCCGCGTACATACAAGTCATCATTAGCTTCAATATTTTTTGGTGTTGGCAACCCAACTGAGAATGGACTGGAGTCATCATACTTATCATAGTACTCATCTATAAGATCTTCAATGAACTGTCTTTTACCATGAAGAACAACCGACCATTTATCATTTGTAGGATCATCGATATAAAATATTTGTTTCTCCTGTGATGCCAATATGAATGGTTCACCCTTCTCGCTAATCTTTTCAAAGTTCACTAAAGTGAAACCCAATTCATCCACTATAACTCTTTTGGTGTTATCAACCCAATTACATTTGAAGAGCGGAATTCTAAAATCTATGTAGTCAAACTCCCATATGTTATGACCCGTTTCAAAGTTAACCAATATGTATCATGATTAGTCCATAATTAAGTTAATTGAGATAAGTTAAGTGCTCATGTGATGGTTAGTGCATCATCAAGTTGATTAAGTTGAATTAAATACACAAGACACAATTAGTGCATAATTAAGGTGATTTAGGTTTAGTTAAATGCCGAGATGCAATTAGTTCTTTGATCAAGTGAGACAGTCTAATTGGCATGAGTATTTGCTTTGAGTTTGTAGTGGATTCCGTTCTTGGCATTTTGCAAGAAAAATTAGTTGAATCGGACCTCTGAGGCGATACTTATACCATTTTTAGTTTCCTTGGACTATTTCTGCAATTTTTACATTATTAGGTTATAAACCTTTTTCTTTTCCTTGGATTTCCTTTTCTCGCTTATCCCCTCCCCTCTTTCTTCCCGATAGAACAGGGAGTGGCCGCAAAGCGGCGCTCGACCTGCAGCAGGAAACGGATGGGCGATCCATGGCCCTAGCTTCAAATCAACAGCAGCCACTCCTCCACCATCCTTCCCTCTTCCTCTTCCCTTCTTCTTCCTCCTCTAATCACATCTAACCTAGCCACTAGGGTGGTCGACTTGCAGCAGCGGCCAGCTGTTTCGACCGGCCAACCACCACGGCAGCAAGGTGGCTGAGCCAGGGTGAGAGAGAGGTCTGGTTGGGCTTCTTCTTCTTTTTCCCCTGCCTTTTTCCCCCATCCACGACCTAGCTGCTTGCTTGGGCGGCCGACCAGCAGTAGGTACGGCGCCCAGCAGCAAGCTGATCGGTCAGCTCTGATTGGCAGAGAAACGAGAGCTCTTGCTCCGGCCAGCGGCCTGTCGCGTATCGACGACGCTCTTCCTCACCTTGGCCACCAGAAATCGAAGCATGAGCCCTAGGGCGGCGCCCCTAGCAGAGTTGCGGCTAGCAACAGCAGTGGCTGATGGCCAGCTGCTTTGTTTTGGCCAGGAGCTCGTTTTGGCGTGCAAATCTCCAAGAAAAAGGTGAGATTGACTTCGGCCAAGAGGCCTAAACAAGAATCCGCAGTCAATAGCTAAGTTCCAACACCATTTGAGCTAGATTTCCTACCTGTACGTGTGTGTGTGCACTGTTCCAATGCTGCAGGTTCAAATTGGGGCAATTCGGAGGTTGAAGACAACCCCCTGGACGCATTCCTGGACGGATCCGGACAAATTCGGACATTCCGAATTAAGTGAGTAGCGTTTCATTCATCTATCACCATTTAACTCGATAAAACGGGTGATTTTAGTTCGATCCGGTTTGACGCAGTTTTCAGCGTATACTCAGGTGTCGGGCAGTGTCGGTACCGTTAAATTACCAAATCACGCGCTTTAATTATTAACGCTTGTACATCGATAATTAGCAATTGCTGTGTGTGAATTAGAATAGTATAACCACACGATCAATCGAAACTAAATTACTTGATTAAATGGTGAAATAGTAGCACACGACCAGAAACTGGACAGTTTGGGCATAAACTCAGGTTGTATGATTTTTAATAAATTAATTGAGCACGATTTCAAAGTTGATATGAATAAATAAAAATATGCAATAAAACCCTAATTGCATATATCTTTTGACGTTAATATGTGTAAATTGATATTTACATGAAATGGCACATTTCTCTGAATTATTACCAGAAATTCTCAAGTATTGTTATTAAATTGTGTTGTGATAGGTAATTAACTTTTAATCGAGTTAAGTGCCAGGATTAGGGTTAATGTGCACGTTTTTCAAGAATTTTAGAGAATTGACAAATGTTGAGTATGATTCTCGTATGTGAAGTAAATTTATTTAATTCGTGCAATAAGATGTTCAATTGCTTAAATTCTCTATGTATATGCCAGATTGAAATAAGTTGGGTTATTTATGCATTTCTAATTTGTCTGAATGCATGGTATGAGAATTTCTCAGAAATTACAATGATTTGAAATATATTGCTCTGACAGTTTTAGAATGACAGTGTATTGTGAATTGATCTGAAATCAGTAAATGTGATATTCCTGTTTAAATGGTTATATGTTAAATCAGTTAATAGACCTAGGTGCCCTAACACCGTAGAACCCCTAAGAGGTATCTGCAACTTAGGGGTGAAACTCGTGTTGCAACATCATCCGTGCTTGTATCACGGACAAACGAGGAAAGAGAGGCAGTGTCTAATAACAATCGTGCGTGTGTCACGATGGCACTGGGAAAAAGAAAACTTGGTTATCTAACACCATTCGTGCTTGTGTCACGAAGGTAACCCTGTGAGACTCTCCGCCTGTGTGCTCAGGTTAGAGGAGGAGTCTAGAGTACTAGAATACTGCAGAGAGGCCCCTGAGTGCCTAGGACCTGCGGTGAGGCCCTTGAGCGCCTGAGAGTACAGTGAGGCCCTTGAGTGCCTGAGGCCCTTGAGTGCCTGAGAGTCCTGTGCAGACCAGGATAGCAGTCAGACTTAGCATTTCCCGGGTGTGTCGCTAAGTCTTGTACGGTGGAACTATAGCATGAACTTGCTGCGGATCTTTATATGCAGAGTACACTGCATATATTTAGGGCATAATAATAATGAAATGAATAAATAATCATGTAGGTTCACAGTAAATTTATATAACTGTTTATTTACCTGAAATACCTGTTGATGATTTAAATGTGATTATTATCTGTATATTTGTTATGTTATTAGAACTGCCTTGCTTAGTTCTGCATTTATGTTTAATTCCAATTTATAAACCTGATGAGTTGTTTAGTGATAGCTAAGTGAAATGCTATTCACTGAGCGAGTAGGCTCATACCTCTACTCAAAACATTTTCAGGTCAACATCAGCATCAGGAGTTGGAAGGATCATTTTATCCTAACGCCTAGTTGATAGAAGGTTTGTCGTTAGTCTAGTTAGAGGTCTCTTAGTCCTTTCCCCTCGATCTTTGGGACAAGGTGTGAGTGAGAGAGTGAATGTGTATAAAGATGTAAATTAACTGTTATGTTTTATTTTATGTCAAACAATGTAATATGTTGTAGACTCTGTTATATTGCTAGTCAGATAATAAAGATGCTTCCGCAGTTTATTTAGTTTCATTTTACAGCATAAACCAGATTATCCTATTAATGTCTTTAAAATGTTATAAAAGTGAAGAGTGGTTTGCTTATGTGTAAATCCCATCCTGTCACGTCTTAATCTCGTAGTTTGTGGTTAATGTGAGATTGGGGTGTGAAAATTCTTGGTATCAGAGCTTTGGTTTGAGTACATAGTTACTCAAGGTCAGGGGACGATAAGAGACCAATAGGATTAAGGTTTAGGTGTCTTTCTTCTATCTGTAATTTTCTAACAGGATGTGTTCTGTTATACTATTATAGATGGAAGGAAAAAGATGTGGTCACGAGAACCAAGTAAAGAGTTTAAGTTGAGTCGTTAAGAATCATTAAGGTCAATAGATAAAGTTATAAGTAAGGCGAATGATAAATGATGAGTTTTAGCTCTGGAAGGTCTGAGTGTTTAGATACCCTGGCCAGGTGTCTGAATACTTAGATTGACCAGTATCAAGCTACTTTGTCTGTTCTTCTCTGGATGCCCTGGCCAGGTATGCAGAGGAAGGATAGGCTAGAGAGAAAACCCTAGAAATCTTAGGGTTAAGAGATCAGAAATTAATAAAGGAATAAGAGATTACATATAAGATGCGATTCAACTCTTGTCTATTATTGTTTATCTGATTTAAAGATCAATAGAAATGCTTTTATATGCATGAAATGAAATTTCCAGTTTGTAAAGTAAACATGATTCTTTTATATTGTTGTGTCATGAAGTGAATTGTTTAATGTTTGTTTCCTTTGTATTAATGTAGACCCCAAACTGTGTTTAAATGAGGTTGCCCTGAGTGGATATTCTTTCCACATGTTTAAGGTTAATAGGGGTTGATTAATCCCGAGTAGCTCTTGGCTTCAGGACTACAGGTTCGGCCTGGTCCGGCTGGCAGGATGCGTTACTGGGATCTAATGACTCCTATTAACAATTAAAATATGAATAGAAGTCTAAATGTTCTTTTATCTTGAAAATTAGGGTTTGAGAAGCATAGACCCTAATTGGCCCAAATTAGGATTTTAATGACCTATGAATACAGAATTTGATAAATAGAATGTCTCACTAAATGATTTTTAGTATTTTATGTGTGACTCTGATTTTTGCCCAATTTTGGATATGATTTGGATGTATGAAATATAAACAACATTAGAGAATATCAAAATTTTTGAAGAATGTTCTGACCTGTTCATCGGCTGAGTTTCAAACTCGACCGATCACATTTTTAGATTTATATAGCAGTGTGGTAATTGAATTTTATCTTTTTATTGGTATATCCAATTGATCTCAAATTTTAACTATGTTTGAAAATCACAAATTTTAAACACTCTATTAATTTGGCGTAATTTTTGGATGACTTTTGATCTCTACAGTAAGGTGTCGGTCGAGTTGCAACTCGACCGAATCTGCTGCAGACTGCTATATAGCAGCGCACTGTTTGATTTTTAATTAATTATTGGTAACTTGAAATGATCTCAAATTTTTAGTGGAGGTCTAAAACTTTATTAGGCACAACATATAAAATTTTCAAAATTTTTGGAGCTTCTGTTAGCAGTTTAATAAACGAATTACAGAAACTATTATGAAAACTGAATTTTCAGCTAATGTAATTAAAGTTGAGTGCTGGGTTAATATGTTATTGACCCAAGCAACTCAATTTGATTTATATAATAGACCACAAACACACAATAATGCTATGATATTGATATAGACCAAAACCCTAGGATGATTAGGGTTGAAGTAGTTTAAAGGATATCATTAGTAATGTAACCTTGTATACCAGTATCTTTGTTAAATAAGACCTTGAGATTTGTCCTATGAAAAGTAAACTGGCTTTGATAGTGACCTAGGGTTTTAAGGTAGTTAATCTGAACAGTACATGAACAACATGAAATGACTTAGAGAAAAGAGTAAAACATAAAACTGAAATGTAACTATAAGAAGGTAGCATGGAAATCGGAGTATTACCCGAGATATGATCTGAAGATAGTTAATGTAGTTCATGTTTTTAAGACATGGTGTCATTATCTTTATGATGTGACAATAGATTACCACCATGGTAAAGAGAATGTGGTGAATGATGTTTTCAGCAGAAAGTCAAGTTCAACAGCTAAATGCATTCTCTATGACAAGTTTCAATAGAGACATGTTAGTAGAAATGTGAGAGTTGGACTTAGACTTAGGGGTAATAACATAGAGTGATTTGATTGTATAGATGTAAGTTAAGCTTATTTCTTATGACCAGATCAAGGAACTACTATGGGGTGATAGTGAGTTAAGCCAGACCATGCATGACCTGATAGGAGGAAAAGAGACTAGAGTTTAAGTTTTTAGATGATAAGATGTTGTTTTAGCATGACATGTTGTGTGTACCTCGAGATAGAGTAAAATTCTTTTAAGGGGAAAAGGCCGAAAGAAAAGATTTTTATGGAAGTGCATGTATTGATGTATGCTATGCTAGCAGGAAACACTAAGATGTATATGAATCTCAAGTAGTTGAAACGGATGGTCAGATATGCAGAAGGATGTAGCTAGGTATGTGGTTAAAAGTAGTGTATACCAGTAGGTTAAGGTTGAACCCTAGAAATCTATAGCTACCTTGCAATCTTTTCTATGCCTGAATGGGAATGGGAATTTATCACAATGGATTTTGTGGTAAGATTACCCAGGACACCTAGAGGTTGTGATTTGATATGAATGAATGTGGATAGACTAATTTAGTCTGCTCACTTTCTTCATATTAAGTCAACCTTTGATGTCTTGATACATGACTAAGATATACATGGATGAAATAGTTAGATTGCCTGGTAATCCAGTTTCAATCATATCTCATTGAAACCCTAAGTTCACATCTAGGTTGTGGAAACAGTTGCATCGTGCTTCGGGCACAAAGATAAGATTCAGTACAACCTTTTTACTCGCATACGGATGGTCAGTCTGAGAGAACCATTCAGACTTTTAAGGACATGCTGAGAGCATATGTTATGCGTCTCAGTGAAAGTTGGGAAGAACATTTAAGTCTTATAGAGTTTGCTTAGTGTGAATGTTGAGTTTAGAAATGCACAACTGATAATGGTTCGGTTTGAATATAAACCCAGGCAATGCAATTTTGGTAAACCATTAAGTGCATGATTTCCAGATAGTAAGATAGCATTAAAATATGCAAATAAACCTGGTTGCATGCTTCTTGTTATGTTAATGTGTGTGACTTAAAATTTACATGAATTGGCACATTTCTCTGTAGATATTAACAGAAATTCTCAAGTACTATAAAATATTTGTGTTATGATACGAAAATAACTCTTAATTGAGTTATGTGATGCATAAACCAGGAATTTGGTTAATATGCACGTACTTCGAGAAATTTCAGATAATTGATAAATATTACAGATGATTTCTTATAAGAGAAGTAAATTACACTTATTGGTGTAATAAGATGTTCAATTACATGAAATTCAGTATGTATGTGCCAAAATTGATTGAGTTTGAGATATACTGCTCTGCCAGTTTTAGAATAATACCGTATTGTGATTTGAATTACAATCAAACAGACGAGATAGTGGAAACCCTAAGAGTAGGGTGTTGCCATGTGATTAGTGAATGAGATAACCCTAAGAGTAGGGTGTGGGCATGTGATGAATGAACAAGGCAAATGAAACCCTAAGGATAGGGTGTACGTGGAATCAAGTGTTTTGTTATCAATTCTCAGTATGAGATGTAGTGACGTGTAACAGTTAAATTGCATGATTTAATTTTTGTACCAAGTTGACATGCATTCTGTTTATTTAAGAATTTAAAATGTTTGTCTGCATGAATAGTATAATAATTTCTCAGTAGTTATCATAAATTGAGATACTGTTATAACGGTTCTGGAAAGACAATGTTTTGTGGTTTGATCTGGAATCAGATCAAGATGTGTCCTAGGTTAAGGGACCTATGCAGATGGTTGATCGAAGGATCAAGAAACTCAAGAATCGTGAGATACCATTAGTGAAAGTTCTATGGAGGAATCATAATCTAGAAGAAGCTACGTGGGAGCTTGAATCTGAGATGCGTAACAAGTTTCCTTTTCTCTTTTAGGAATTTCGGGACGAAATTCTTATAAGGGAGGGAGATTGTTATGACCCGTTTCAAAGTTAACCAATATGTATCATGATTAGTCCATAATTAAGTTAATTGAGATAAGTTAAGTGCTCATGTGATGGTTAGTGCATCATCAAGTTGATTAAGTTGAATTAAATACACAAGACACAATTAGTGCATAATTAAGGTGATTTAGGTTTAGTTAAATGCTGAGATGCAATTAGTTCTTTGATCAAGTGAGACAGTCTAATTGGCATGAGTATTCGCTTTGAGTTTTTAGTGGATTCCGTGCTTGGCGTTTTGCAAGAAAAATTAGTTGAATCGGACCTCTGAGGCGATACTTATACCATTTTTAGTTTCCTTGGACTATTTCTGCAATTTTTACATTATTAGGTTATAAACCTTTTTCTTTTCCTTGGATTTCCTTTTCTCGCTTATCCCCTCCCCTCTTTCTTCCCGATAGAACAGGGAGCGGCCGCAAAGCGGCGCTCGACCTGCAGCAGGAAACGGATGGGCGATCCATGGCCCTAGCTTCAAATCAACAGCAGCCACTCCTCCACCATCCTTCCCTCTTCCTCTTCCCTTCTTCTTCCTCCTCTAATCACATCTAACCTAGCCGCTAGGGTGGTCGACTTGCAGCAGCGGCCAGCTATTTCGACCGGCCAACCACCACGGCAGCAAGGCGGCTGAGCCAGGGTGAGAGAGAGAGAGAGGTCTGGTTGGGCTTCTTCTTCTTTTTCCCCTGCCTTTTTCCCCCATCCACGACCTAGCTGCTTGCTTGGGCGGCCGACCAGCAGTAGGTACGGCGCCCAACAGCAAGCTGATCGGTCAGCTCCGATTGGCAGAGAAATGAGAGCTCTTGCTCTGGCCAGCGGCCTGTCGCGTATCGACGACGCTCTTCCTCACCTTGGCCACCAGAAATCGAAGCATGAGCCCTAGGGCGGCGCCCCTAGCAGAGTTGCGGCTAGCAGCAGCAGTGGCCGATGGCCAGCTGCTTTGTTTTGGCCAGGAGCTCGTTTTGGCGTGCAAATCTCCAAGAAAAAGGTGAGATTGACTTCGGCCAAGAGGCCTAAACAAGAATCCGCAGTCAATAGCTAAGTTCCAACACCATTTGAGCTAGATTTCCTACCTGTACGTGTGTGCGTGCACTGTTCCAATGCTGCAGGTTCAAATTGGGGCAATTCGGAGGTTGAAGACAACCCCCTGGACGCATTCCTGGACGGATCCGGACAAATTCGGACATTCCGAATTAAGTGAGTAGCGTTTCATTCATCTATCACCATTTAACTCGATAAAACGGGTGATTTTAGTTCGATCCGGTTTGACGTAGTTTTCAGCGTATACTCAGGTGTCGGGCAGTGTCGGTACCGTTAAATTACCAAATCACACGCTTTAATTATTAACGCTTGTACATCGATAATTAGCAATTGCTGTGTGTGAATTAGAATAGTATAACCACACGATCAATCGAAACTAAATTACTTGATTAAATGGTGAAATAGTAGCACACGACCAGAAACTGGACAGTTTGGGCATAAACTCAGGTTGTATGATTTTTAATAAATTAATTGAGCACGATTTCAAAGTTGATATGAATAAATAAAAATATGCAATAAAACCCTAATTGCATATATCTTTTGACGTTAATATGTGTAAATTGATATTTACATGAAATGGCACATTTCTCTGAATTATTACCAGAAATTCTCAAGTATTGTTATTAAATTGTGTTGTGATAGGTAATTAACTTTTAATCGAGTTAAGTGCCAGGATTAGGGTTAATGTGCACGTTTTTCGAGAATTTTAGAGAATTGACAAATGTTGAGTATGATTCTCGTATGTGAAGTAAATTTATTTAATTCGTGCAATAAGATGTTCAATTGCTTAAATTCGCTATGTATATGCCAGATTGAAATAAGTTGGGTTATTTATGCATTTCTAATTTGTCTGAATGCATGGTATGAGAATTTCTCAGAAATTACAATGATTTGAAATATATTGCTCTGACAGTTTTAGAATGACAGTGTATTGTGAATTGATCTGAAATCAGTAAATGTGATATTCCTGTTTAAATGGTTATATGTTAAATCAGTTAATAGACCTAGGTGCCCTAACACCGTAGAACCCCTAAGAGGTATCTGCAACTTAGGGGTGAAACTCGTGTTGCAACATCATCCGTGCTTGTGTCACGGACAAACGAGGAAAGAGAGGCAGTGTCTAATAACAATCGTGCGTGTGTCACGATGGCACTGGGAAAAAGAAAACTTGGTTATCTAACACCATTCGTGCTTGTGTCACGAAGGTAACCCTGTGAGACTCTCCGCCTGTGTGCTCAGGTTAGAGGAGGAGTCTAGAGTACTAGAATACTGCAGAGAGGCCCCTGAGTGCCTAGGACCTGCGGTGAGGCCCTTGAGCGCCTGAGAGTACAGTGAGGCCCTTGAGTGCCTGAGGCCCTTGAGTGCCTGAGAGTCCTGTGCAGACCAGGATAGCAGTCAGACTTAGCATTTCCCGGGTGTGTGCGATAAGTCTTGTACGGTGGGACTGTAGCATGAACTTGCTGCGGATCTTTATATGCAGAGTACACTGCATATATTTAGGGCATAATAATAATGAAATGAATAAATAATCATGTAGGTTCACAGTAAATTTATATAACTGTTTATTTACCTAAAATACCTGTTGATGATTTAAATGTGATTATTATCTGTATATTTGTTATGTTATTAGAACTGCCTTGCTTAGTTCTGCATTTATGTTTAATTCCAATTTATAAACATGATGAGTTGTTTAGTGATAGCTAAGTGAAATGCTATTCACTGAGCGAGTAGGCTCATACCTCTACTCAAAACATTTTCAGGTCAACATCAGCATCAGGAGTTGGAAGGATCGTTTCATCCTAACGCCTAGTTGATAGAAGGTTTGTCGTTAGTCTAGTTAGAGGTCTCTTAGTCCTTTCCCCTCGATCTTTGGGACAAGGTGTGAGTGAGAGAGTGAATGTGTATAAAGATGTAAATTAACTGTTATGTTTTATTTTATGTCAAACAATGTAATATGCTGTAGACTCTGTTATATTGCTAGTCAGATAATAAAGATGCTTCCGCAGTTTATTTAGTTTCATTTTACAGCATAAACCAGATTATCCTATTAATGTCTTTAAAATGTTATAAAAGTGAAGAGTGGTTTGCTTATGTGTAAATCCCATCCTGTCACGTCTTAATCTCGTGGTTTGTGGTTAATGTGAGATTGGGGCGTGACACCATATGTCTTCAATGACACTGTAATATGACATTTTACCTTCACATGGACTATTATCCTTTGCACTTACAAAAAACATAGTCGACGCTTGAAGGGTGACCCCACTGTTTTAGACGACACTCTTATCATCTTGGCGCTTTGTGTAATATGTGAATCCATTAATGGCATACCCTTCATAAGACATAACATTCAATTTTGGTTTAAAGGTGAGGCATTTGATAGTTTCAATAATATCATCTGGTGTTTGAGATAGTTGATGTAAGACTTTATCTTCAAACCAATTAATAAATGTCTTGTTATGCTCTCTAGCAAGCCACATTGTATTGGCTCGAGGATATTGTCTCTTGATGAAATTGGTATGTTCCTCGATATAAACACTCACTTCGTCCATATTGTGTAAAATATACAAGTGACCATGTTCCAACTGCTCACGGCTGATTACTTTCACCCGTGATCCCAAAATTCCTTTGCCAAATTGCTCCACAATATTCTTGTCATTACCAGGAGTGTCATTACCACTGAGAAAGTCATTGCAAAAATCCATAACCTCTCTCTCCACATAACCCTCAATAATACTCCCTTTAGGCCGATAACGATTTCGAACATCACTTTTAAAAATGCTCATGTATCGTTCAAAGGGATACATCCAATGCAAGAAAACTGGTCCCAACATTTTCAATTCCCTGGTCAAGTGGACAACAAGATGTACCATGATATCAAAGAATGAAGGAGGAAAATACATCTCAAGCTGACATAGGGTAACAACCACTTCTCTTTGCAAATTATTGAGAGTATCAGGGTCAATAACTTTGCTGCAGAAACTGTTGAAAAAGAAACAAAGTCTGGTGATTGCAAACCTTACATGCTTCGACAATATAGATCGAATTGCCACAGGCAATATTTGTTGCATTAGAGTGTGATAATCATGAGATTTAAGACCTATCAACTTCAGATCTTTCATTGATACCAATCTATAGATGTTGGATGAGTAACCCTATGGCACCTTAACATTTACCAAACATTCACAAAAAACTTTCTTCTCATTTCTAGACAATGTGTAACAAGCGGGAGGTAAGTATATTCTCTAATTTCCCATTTCACATAATTCTGTTAATTCTGACCTTATTCCCATTTCACGTAGGTCCATTCAGGATTTTATCCCATCTTTAGTCTTACATGGTATATTCAACAAAGTACTAATGACACTATCACAAATATTTTTCTCAACGTACATGACATCGATACAATGCCTGAATGTCAAAGAACTCCAATAAGGAAGATCCCAAAATATTGACTTCTTCTTGAATAAAGATTTGTCACTCCGTGTGGCCATAGTATATTGTGATCTCTTACCAAATTCATTGACAAAGTCTTTTACTCTTTCATAAACAACCTCCCCTGGTATAGGTTTAGGTGCACTCCATTCCTCATTCAATCCATTGAATGCTTTGTGCTTCCTACGATACGGATGGAATTTTGTAAGAAACCTTCGATGACTGAGATATACAGTCTTACCGCCATATTTTAGTCTTGTTGAATCAGTGTTCTCTTCACATATAGGAGACGCTTTAGCTCCTTTGACACTATATCCAGACAAATTCCCATATGCTGGAAAGTCATTAATAGTGCAAAACAACATAGCATGCAAATGAAATGTCTCTCTTCGTGAAGCATCATAGGTCATCACACCTTCACCCCAGAGTTTCTTTAAGTCATCAATCAGAGGTTCAAGATAAACATCGATATCATTTCCAGGTTGTTTAGGGCCCGATATCAACAACGACAGCATTACGTACTTATTTTTCATACACAACCAGGGAGGAAGATTGTATATAACAAGCATGACTGGCCAAGTGCTATGTTGGATGCTCAATGTCCCGTATGGATTCATCCCATCTGTACAAAGCCCAAGTCTTAGATTCCTGACTTCTTCACCAAATTCAGGGTACAATAGATCAATCTTTTTCCACTGTGGGGAATCAGACGCATGTCGTAGGATCCCATCATTATTTTTCTTAACATCTGCATGCCACCTAAAATTCTTCGCATCTATCGGATTGGTAAACAAGCATTGAAACCATGGTATTATAGGTAGATACCACATCACCTTGGCAGGAGAACCCGTTTTGGACTCCCCCAAAGTCGTCAATTTATACCGTGACACACCACATTTTGGACAATCTTTCAAATCCACATAGTCCTTTTGAAATAATACACAATCATTTGGGCATGCGTGTATCTTCTTGGTATCCATTCTCATTGGGCACAACAATTTATTTACCTGGTATGTTGAGATTGGCAGCTCGTTTCCTTCAGGAAGCATTTCGTTCAACAAAGACAACAATGACGTGAAGCTTTTGTCGCTCCATCTATTGTTAGCTTTCAGCTTATACAATCTCAACACAGCGCTAAGCTTCATAAACTTAGTACAACCTGTGTATAACGATATCTCAGTATCATGCACAATGTTTCTAAAAATGGGAGGTGGATCGGTGTGCTCTACCCCACAACTATCCAGCATCGCATCAATAATGTCTACTGGAACTGGTTCGTTCACATCTACGTCATTGGAGACAATTTCTTCTTCCACACAAGCACTGCTATCGACATCCACCAGTTTCGGGTTTGAAATCTCTCCATGCCAGTGCCATTCTGTATAGCCTTGTATAATCCCGTTGCACATGACATGACTTTTGATTTCGTCACTAGTGCTGACTTTCAAGTTGTTACTGCAATGCCTACATGGACAGTAGAACCTATCTCCAGGTTGTTTCCTATGTTTCTCGACAAATCTAATAAAATGGTCAAGACCAGAAATAAACTCTGGGGTGCAGCGATTGTGAATGGACATCCATGATCTATCCATTCTATGATCAAAGAGAAAACAAGTATATATGACAACAAGATTAGGGTCTAGGGTTAACAGATTACAGTTTTTGCATGGTTAAAACTTTAGGCCAACAAATACATGTGTTGTCATTCTTATATATAATAAATGTATACCAACTATCCCATTCTTGAACACCTAATCTCACTAGTAAGTGTATAATGTGTATTGGGTTTTCAAGAAAATTTCGGCAGCATTTCCCCGTTGTTCTCTAAGTACATATGTACTTAGATAATAAACGGGAAAATGCTGCCGAAATTTTCTTGAAAACCAAATACACATTATACACTTACATCCTAAGTGATATTAGGTGTTCAAGAACAGTCCCAAACCGGGGACTATCCAAGATTTACTCCTAATGAGTAAATCTTGGACGGGTTTCTAGGCCAACAAATACATGTGCTGTCATTCTCATATATAATAAATGTGTACCACCTATCCCATTCTTGAACAACTAATCTTACTAGTAAGTGTATAATGTGTATAGGGTTTACAAGAAAATTTCGGCAGCATTTCCCTATTGTTCTCCAAGTACAGATGTACTTAGAGAACAAACGGGGAAATGCTACCTGAATTTTCTTGAAAACTAAATACACATTATACACTTACATCCTAAGTGAGATTTGGTTTTCAAGAACAGTCCCAAACTGGGGACTATCCTAGATTTACTCCTAATGAGTAAATCTTGGACGAGTTTCTAGGCCAACAAATACATGTGCTGTCATTCTATAACATTGATTTCAACATTTCGAGTGTCCATGCATGTTCATCATCAAGATAAACATTACACATAAATTAGTATGACCTAGGGATGGAGAGATTCATAATTGATTTCAAAACTTCAAACTAGCTCATGCATTATCATCAATCTACATCATACAATAGGGATTCATGTAGATGTTAGGGTGACACATCACTACAAAATCAGAGATTTAACATTAGGGTTTTAATATCTTACATAGATTGATCACAAGATTTCAGCAATATAGTTAATTCAAGATTATGGTGAAATGTGTATTAGGGTTTTAATATCTTAATTCAACATGCATCAACATTTATAGAATTAGGTCAAGCACTAGTATTCAATTGTAAATGTATCTTCTTCTTCCTGCTCCCTCCTTACCAAATAAATAAAAGCAAGGCCACGACCGTGTGGGCTGGCCACGGCTGTAGTTGTGTTGGCCTACCACGGCCGTGCTGGCCAGCACGACCGTGTTGCCTAGGGAAAGCACGGTCGTGGTCGGCAAACACAGCCATGGCCATGACCAGCCTGCACGATCGTGGTCTTGCTTTAATCTATTTGGTAAGGAGAGGGAGCAGGAAGAAGAAGAGGTGAAGGAAGAAGAAGGGCAGTGGCCTACTTGGGTAGGAGAGCAGCGGCTTGGAGAGAAGGGGCGAGAAGAGAGTAGGGGCAGGCGTCGGAGCTAGTAAAGAAGGGTGGTGGCCGGAGAGCAGGAGAAGGCACCGGCACACAGAGGAGCAAGGAACGACGGCCCCTAGAGCAATGAACGGCGGCGGAGGTGGCGATCAGAGGAGCAAGGAATGGTGGTGGATGCGGTAACCGGAGCAGGTGAAATTCGCCAGACCTAAGCGCACCGGAGTCGATGAAACAGAGAAGGGGAAGAGCCTGGCTCGCACAGGTGCTATTAAGTTAACAATAGGCGTCGGTTATTCCAAAAAACTGACACATTAAACTAAAGGCGTCGGTTACACAAAAAAACCGATGCTTAAAGGGTGTGAAAAATTTCCCGGGAACAACGCGGAAAACCCATAAGCGTCGGTCATTGTAGTAAAACTGACGACCAAAATGTGCCCAATTTCTATCTCGTGAATAACCTTTCATCGTCGGTTTCATAGTTAATAACCGACGCCATATGTTAAATTTTAGAAGAATTTTTTTTACTGGAAATTTTGGATTTGGCGGTTAATTTTAAGCGTCGGTTTATTATTAGGGAACTGACACTGAATAAAAGCTATACTTGTGTCTGGTCACCCTTCACAGATAAATGTCGAGTTTTTTTAAACCGACGATTTAGGTTTTAGGTGTCGGTGTATTTATACAACTGACGCCTTTAAAAGTGACGTTATAAGCCATTTCTGTAGTAGTGTCACGTGAGAAATTTTTTATATTTATATCCGTTAACATCTATTATTACATTACTATTTAGTAATGCAATTTAATTTGTTACATTAACGTGTAGGGCTTTTAAAAGATTTTTAAAAATATGGAGGAGACGTGCAAGAAAAAAAAGCATTAGTTTGGGAGAATGTGAAAATAGTTTTCTGACTCCAATGCATATATTATTTATGTGAACTATGCTTATTTTTATTTATTAACATTTTGTGTGTTGAAATTTATAGTGTGTTGTACAAGACAACGGGTGGGCATGTGGATACTACGAGATGCGGTATATAGACCTAATTGTCAGATATGCTGCATAAGAAATCAAAAACATGCAACATGTATTATACAGTCTTGATCATCATATATAAGTATAGTCTCATTAGATAATACAAAAATATCAAACTTATTATATATATATATATATATATATATATATATATATATATACGTCATTATCTTTGCATGTGTTTAAAACTAGTGACTTCATTACAGGGAAAAGTTATTAGATGTATGTGATCCCTATACAATGGAGTAATTAGATGGCATACGAGAATAATGGACAAAAGCCTTTGAAAGAGAGACAATTTTTTATTATAATTGGGGTACTGATGTTGATAAAGAATGACATTTCTAAATTTTGATGTCATAATTATTTCAGTATTTGATGACATTTCTAAACTTTGAAAGACAAGCTTATATATACATGTGTGAATGACTTTTTTTGAATTGTCTTATTGAAATTTGATCTATATACATGTGTGTGAATGTGAAGATGAATGATTGAATGTGCTTCTACATGTGTGTGAATGTGAAAAGAAATGAATGAATGGAACTGCAGGTTGCTACATGTGTGTCAATGTGAAAATGGAGGATTGAATGGTACTACATGTTTCTACATCTATGTGAATTATATGAATGAATTAATTGTATTTATACATGTGTGTGAAACACATGATGTATATATAATCTTGATCATCTAATTATTGTAAGTTTGTGGTATGTTATTAGTTGAAATCACAGGATGTTGTAAACCTACAGTTCAGAACTGAACTGTAGATTTTGCATCCTGCTGACCAGCCGGACAGCAAGCCTGCAAGCTGATAATTAATAAAAATAATATATATTAGTCAGTTATCTAAAAAAATCGTCCCTAATGTCAACGACATCGGTTAAATATAGGAAACTGACAAGTATGTTCTAACCCGGGTCAATTTTTTTGTTCGAGTATGGAGATAAACGTCGGTTTACTACAAAAAAACCAATGACTATACCAGATTTTTTTTTCGAGATATGGAGATAGGCGTCGGTTTTCTAAAACATAATCAACGACTATGGTCCTACTGGTGTCGTTTCTTTTTTTAGTTGTAATCGGGGCCGACTCTATGTCATCGGTTTTAGAACTGACGTTGTATGATTCTACCTTTAGTGTCACCCACTTGGGTGTCGTTTAGAAATCGGCGTAAAAAACTCATTTTAATCAACATTAAAGGTGATATATGTACTAGTGGCATTTGACGCATATTAGAGCAGTGATGCCTTTAAGTAGTGCGGGCAATCTAATTTGAGATTCGTAACTCTATTTTATTATTTCTTCTTGCATATTTGATCCTATGTTTCTTATAATTCTGTTAATTATATTGCAATTGATTTTTATTGCGTGTGATGAATGATTAAAAATCCAACACCATCATGGTCTACTCCATAGTGAACAATAGTCCTTGAGGAAATGCTGTGTGAACTACTGAAACTAAGATTTTCAAAAAGTTAATATCATGAGAAAATCAATCTGATTGCGAAATTTTGAATATTGGTTTGTTTACATTAACTCAAATTTTAAGCTTAACTAATCATTTGCCCAACATTACGAGTCATTTTCCAGACATTAACGGATATTCCGAAGATCCCAGCTGCATGCCATCGTATATTCATTTTGCATACGAAAAGCAGGAAACAAACGAGGTGTGCCAAAATACCAAAGCAGTTGCGTAGTCAATGCTCCAACTTTTTCTCCCTATCCAGTTTTGTAGTCGTGAGTCGTGGTGGAAATAGGTACCGTACACCTTCCACCGATACTGGATTTCAACGGCGACCGCTGATTCACAGTCCTGGAGGTCCCCATCACTGACAAGGTTCCTAATTTGAACGTCCTCGCCACTGCCGCACTGCGCTTGACTTGGTCTCATTTCCGAGAACCACCGTGTTTGCTCCACCTACTTCATTCACCCACCATTTCGAAGCTCACGGGCTACAGCCTACAGCTGCTATCAGCTCCTCCGTGGGAACTCCCCCTCTCCCCACTCTCTCCTACACATGATGACTGCTATCAGAACGCCAAGTTTAGCATACTGGATCACGGTCCTCTTGGTTCCCCTGTTCCTTTGTATCCCGACGGATGCCATGCCTCCCACGCCGTATTGCCCGCTCTTCAACTGCGGCGGCGTCAACATAACGTACCCCTTCTGGGTCCTGCCCTCCACGCCAGCTATCAACGCAACCTTCTGCGGCTACAGGGACCTAAACCTCACCTGCGACTCCCACAACGCCAGTAAGCCGACGCTCCGGACCAACTTCGGCAACTACACCGTCAAGAATTTCAACGGCACCGTGAGGACCGTCGCCCTGCTCAACCGTGTCGCTGGTGACGACCACTGCCCCATTGTCCAGCACAATTTCACCCTGCAGGGTGCCGGCGTGCGCGAACTCCAGTACGGACAAGAAGTGCTTAACCTCACTTTTTTCTACAATTGCTCCGAAAAGATTTCGACAGAAATCCCCGAAGAACACCATATCCGATGCTTCAGCGGTGGTGGGAATCTTTCGTACGTGTTCATCGATACTGCAGTTAACCCAACATACTCTGAGCTGTACAGCAAGTGCCAGCCACCGCTGATCGCTCCAGTTATGCGATCGCTAGTAGACGGGAAAACCCTGTCGAAAGCGTTCCCTGGAGCCCTGAAGGAAGGTTTCCAGCTTAAGTCGATGCACGAGGCCTTCGACAACTGCGAGTGGTGTGAGATGAGCCAAGGATACTGCGGCGGCAACGACAGAATGGCAGTAGACAGTGACTTCTTCTGCTTCTGCGAAGATGGTCAGAAGGTGCCAGGCAATTGTACTACTAGAGTCCCCACTGGTATTATTCTCTACCCCCTTTTGTTTCCCTGTTTCTCTGCTCTGCCAATTAGTAATCCTATGATCAACACAACTCATTAATTCTATACTTGCAACTAGATTTAGCATAGAGCTGTAATAGTTGTTTCCCCCAATCAACTACACCTCTCGTTTTCCGTTGCTCTCTGTTTGCTATACTCATCCAAAATAACACAATAGAAATTTAGAACCCATCTGTATATTGTGATCCTCCGCGGATATTACAAGGAAAAGCCAAATGTGCTTTCTTATCCACCCCAATCGCAGCATTTGAAGACTGAGAAATGGGAGTAGCTCTGCAGCTGCCGCTTTGATGTCCAAATCACTTTAGATTTAGGTTTCGTTAACCCAACTTTGATCCGGGCCTAAGTTTGCACCCTCAGTAGGTGTAAAGTCCAACAAGCTGGGTTTCAGTCAAACTGCAGCACGCATTTTAAGATATCAATGTTCTTTTATTTTATCATGCCGTCACCGTGTTTGATAACAATCTAGTTAGATTTACCATTTGGGCTTTTCATAAATTTCGTTGCCAATGAGCGGCATAGTTTTAAAATCTGTTCATTATTTATTATGTTTACTCCTTTTTTTTCCATCATGTCTCTTCTCCCAACATTTTCTTTTGTATCTCAAGCATATCTTTTGTTTTCTTTATCTCTCTCTCTCCCCTTAAAAAAACCACCTCTCATGCCAAAAATTATCAAAGAATCGAATTGACACATATCACATGTGATATATCGAAGAAAACTATGATTATAAGACACAAAATATAACACAGATAAACCAAAAATGTATATGCCTTGCATACACATGAGTGGTTTTGCATGTGCTCCATACATGTAATCATCCCATCTCAATATAGGGCATAACCTTTGAAACACCAACAAAAAGAAGTATAGCCCCACCTGTATGATATCACTATCAAATTAGCTAAATCTTTCTATTGTCTACATATACATATGGCATCACTTCTTTATCTAACATGTGTAAATCTTTTCATATGATTGTGTGAAATAAGATATATTGTATGGTGAAATGGCCTCCACCCATATTGTTGTAAGCTTCTTATACCTTTGTCATGCTCTTAGCTACCACATATATCTTTGAACCCGTCATCTTCTTTTGTTCAAGAAGTGTTTACACTTTACTTACCACTTGCATCCATCTCTGTGAATAATTATCATAAAGAGATGCCAAAATTGTGTTGGATAAAAAAAACAAAGAAGTACTCATGTCCAAAATATATCCCAAAAATAGAATATTCTAAGCACTAGGGGGACGCATGGATAAATCTAACAACAAATTGATTTTGACATGTGTATATGTTCAACTATAGAATGAGGTAATAAAAGTGTGATCTTACGCATGTGTTCTACTTCTTTTATGCAAAAATTATGCACTTCATGTATAAAAACTATCGTAAGGAAAATAGAGAGAATAAGTAGGACAAATACAATATAAAGCTATAATATCGTATGCATATAAGATATAAGTGGGCGAGAGGAAAAATAGCAACTATAAGAGGATATTTCTGACCAAATGAAAAGCACATAAGAAGAAGTATGTATGCTCAAGTGAGTCAATGAGAAAGGAAGAATAAGTAGCTATAACTTCTATGACAAGTTTTAGAAGATGGATTGACCAAGTAATGTCCTCAAACATCATTCCATGAAGGGTGTGAGCACCAATGTTGATTGTGAAACTAAAAATTGGTAATATTTCATAAAAACAAGGGCATAAATAATTACAATACACATAGTAAAAAACATAACAAAGATAGGTACACTTCCTCTTATTCTCAAATCGAAGAAGAGAATAGGCTAACCTTCAACATATAAAAAAGGATGTGACTATGAACACACCCCGTCTTCGCAAGATAAGTAAAATCCATGAGATATTCATCATAGTTTCTTTGATAGATCATGCTTGAGAAGACCAAATAAGTCATCATTGAGAGTGTGGCTAAATATACCTCTGATGTCGAACACTGCAATAATCCCCTTCAATAATTCTTCAGCAAAAGAACTTAATAATTAAAAAGAAATGAGAGCAGATTAAATCTCAAGTGTTTAATTATAAAATTAGAAAAATATCTCACCAATCACATAAAAGTTTTTTATGGTGGGAACCGAGAAAATTGGTTGCCAATCTTTTCTAGATATCAAGAACTATGATATATGATGGCGTCATAATTTTTTATATCTATGATGAGATGAAGGTGCCACAAGGGAAAAATACATTAGAGTGGGCACCTCCAGAAGTTCAAAGGTGGGAGGAAGAAAATGGTGATGTTATCTGATATGCAAGTTGTTCTGATTGGAATACTATCAAAATTTAAAATGTTCACAAAGATAAAATAACCGATAATAAATGGAACCTAAAATTTGATAGGGACAAAAGAGAAAAATAACATCAACCGTTTGAGAGAAAGATAGAAATAAAGAAGAAGTCCCACTTTTTTAATACAAGAATCAAATTTTCTTTTCTCAATTATAAATCACCCATAATTGATAGAGGAGTATATAGTTTTATCGATTTATCATTTGTTTTCCATATAATCATGATGATAATATGTACTCAAAACCCATGTTTTTCAAAATTCTAGGAAAAAAATACGAAATACATGAAAATGACTAGGTCAGAAAAGGGACTCTTAGATGTGGAGGACATGATAACTTATGTTATCTAAACATGAAATGTGTGCCCTTTCCTTCACCTTCTATGGTTGTATCTCTAGTTAGGAGTTCAAAAACTAGTATACTAATGAAAGGGAAGCAATGCCAAGGGTATAGCTTCCTCTCTCATGGTTGGGCTCGATAGAGGTCATGGCGGGTCCAGAGGTGGCTCAAACACTAGAAGCCCCGTAAATTGTCGTGCTCTCCACCCAAATAATGATGATGAGGTACAAGGAAAATCATCAAACAAGATAGAGACATGTCATATGTTCTCAGGATAAATTTAAAACCAAGAAAATTTATTTGGCATGATGAAAGGTCTGGAGGCTCGATGAGTGGCCCTAACACTAGTAGATGTGTCCAAATTTGTCATGCTCTCCCCCCAAATAGTGATGATGAGGTCAAAGGAAAATCAAACAAGAGAGAGAAACATGACAATTTTTTCATGAACATCTGAAACGAAAGAAATAAAACACTAGTATGATTATTGGATGAAATAGTGAGAAGAGACAAATTTAAAGGGCTACAAGTAAAATGAAAATTTTGAATAGGGCTTGGAAGTTCACTGTTTCCCAGAAGAAGAGGAGGGTTGAATCGACTATGGAAGGATAGTAGAAAATGGCTTGTCCCTTATCCACAATCTAGAGATTGGCTTTGAAAAGCTAACATAGGCGGTTGTGTCTGACATGGTTGTTATTGTATTCCATATCTATTATGAGACAGAATATCCTTCAAATAAGTTTAAACTAGAACTATTTGGTTGCCTTTGTTGAAAGTTGTGAATGTAGATATTATTTGAATAATGTTTTTATTTTAAATGCTAGTCGGGTTAAGCCAAACGTAGCCCAAAACTAGACCATGTCACGTAGAAAATATTTGGGGACATTATATGGTTTATGGAACCCATTCATAGCACATCTAATACTTTGGGTTGAATTTTGAGACCATTAGCATAGTATAGTATATGAATCGACCGAGTTCGATTGCAAATTCCTCATAAGACTTATATAACACTAACGAGCACAAGCTTATTTTTAAAATGAAAACATAATCATTGTCATGTGTTGCGACGCTGACTTGAGCCCCTGTCTTGAATATGTCAGTTAAAGCATAGTTCAAAACTGGACACCTACATGGTATCTTGATACAACTACCGTACATTTGGTAACGTAATTTGAGCTTCAAGGCTCATTTGTGTCCCTTCTGAAAACATGTTTAGATGGATAAATTATATTGGGCAAAGAAAAAGAAAGTAGCCGTGGAAAATGGATGTGAGGAAAAAGACAGTACCATCATTATAGGGGCACAAGTGAGATTAGGAACGTGACTTTACTATATCCGTTAAACTGTAGGTCAAATTGTCACTCACGGGATAGAAAAAATACCTAACCTGTAAAGAGGCGAGATCACCTCCTTACTAAAATATGGTAAGCAAAACACATTTGGAAAACAGCGGAATAAAAAAAATTCTGACTATATTCAATTTCATAAAAGATTGTACAAAATACATCAAAATCTCCCTTTTAGGGTTACATCAACATACACAACTAAGATCTAGATAGAGGGAAGTCTAGACTACTCCACTTTTATCTCCAAGAAACATATCCATCAGCTAAGTCCAAGCCAAGCTAAGATCTTCAAGTCCTATTCATCACCTTGCTCCACATCTGGGTGGTTGGGAAGGCACCCAGTAAGAGGGAAAGGAAAGTAAAAAGTATGTGTTATAAAACTATTCTAATGCAACAAGATAAGCAAAGAAAATATAAACATGATAGGGTTCATCATATGATGAAGATATCAAGAGAATGAGGCCATATATATAAAAGAAGCTTTCAATAGATGCTTGCCATAAACAACATATCACAGAAGGATTGCATGTATGATTAATATTGACTACCTTAACTAAGTAGGGTTGAGGCACCTACCGGACCTTCAACCAAAGGGTGAGGGGAGAATAAGACATTCTCAGTCACCTACACACATTTTGTGTGTGAGGGAGAGTAACACATTCCCCATGGGAGAAATAACACATTCCCCAACTATAGGGTGGTTGTACATACAAGTACCACTACACTAGTTAATTAGTCTAATAAAATCAACATGCTAGGAACAATGGCAAGTAATAACATCACCTAAATAGAACATGGAAAAGGGGTACCAAGACCCAAGAACAATATTCCAAAATAATTATGAGGCAAGTATAGCAATAGATTCAAAAGAAAAGAATACAAGGTGCAAATAAGCCTCATTATGGAAAGCATAGGTTAAGGAACAAATAATTCCCAACATAAGTGTATTAAGCACATACCTTATTCTTTAGAATCCTAGAATCACTTTTCATAACTTTTACACGAGATCAGATCCACTTTCCCTAATATGATCATCATATTTATGTATTAGATATATGTATATTCATTAAAGGCTTAAAACTTCAAAACCATCGACTTTTCCACAAACGATCGAATTCGATTCTGAAAACCTCACTAATGTCCTAGTTACATTCTTTTGATCATAATAACATTTAACTTCATATATTTTGGAGATATTGACTTTTTGGGTATTTTTCATGATTTTTAAGTAATTTAAATCACTCGAAAAAAAACTTTTTTCTAAACATCAGAATCAAACTTTGCAAATATTTTTAATGGTTAGATCTCGTTCTCCTGATTTCAAAACACTATTTATTTTTAATTTTTGACCAATGGAATCATTTTCTATGATTTATTTCATATCAACCAAATCTTAAAATCGAAAATTCGAAAATTGAGAAAGAGAAGAGAGAGAGAGCAGAGGGTGGGCCCGTGTCTCTGTGACCTGGCCCATCATTGTTGTCGTGTGGGTAGCAGTCAGCGCCGGTCAAAGGCGAACCAAAGGAGCAAAAGTCCTAAATGCCCTACTCGAACAGGAGTACACGAAGAGAAGATGAAGGACAAAACCGTAAACGAGGAATACTCGACCAAAACTCTCGTTTAAGCATCCAAATCGAATCTTGGAACAACACGAAACTGAGGATACCTTTTATTGAGATGATGGCTGAGGAAGCAGGGAGCAAGAAACACCGCAAGTCATGTGGTTTCGGCGGCTAGATGAAGGCCCAATCATCTACGAAACGTGAAATCAAAAGTATGGTTGAGTTGCTAAGATGACGGCATACCTAGGGGTATAGGTATTTATACGCAAGGAAGCCTAGGCTAGGGTTTAGCTAGGTGAGGTGAGAGAGGTCGTCGGCTTGCTTAAAGGATTTCTCGAATTTTCCTCAAAATATAAAAATATTGGGATAAATCTGTGTGGAATCTTGTGAGGAGTCCAATGAACTCAAAAACTCATGATTTGGTTGAATAACGAGAGAGATAATGCCAATTGAAAAATAGCAAAAATCACAGATCTACTGTTCACGCGTGTCCAAGGTAGGAGATGAAATCTGATCATTTAATACAACTTCTAAACTTTAGTCTTTTGGTGCATTTAATACATAAATATTTCCATAATTATTTAAATGTGCAAGTAAAGTCTAAATAAACTCAAATTTTGTAGGTTTACTGATTTTGGGGTAAGGAATTCGAATATAAAATTAGATTTGTCTTTTGATAAAGTTAAATTAGTTAATTTAGTCAATTACTATTTTCTCTTTCCTCTCTCATTAATGACTATTTGATTCTCCAAAAATAATAAAACTTCACCCATAAATCATATTAAGTATGTTGGATACAAATTTATCATTATTTACATTTTTTGGTGTTGTTTATAATTTTAATTAATGATTTTAATATTTTACACACTTTGTCTCTCCTAAATTTATCTTCTCAACAAATATTTTCCAAATTGAGTCACAATTAATACAAAGATATATTTTAACATGTAGAACACGAATTTGTCATTATTTTATTTTTTTGAATACTTTTATTATTTTATTTAATTAATTTAAATTTTATCACTTATTTAACCTTTTAATTTATTAGAGACATCTAGAAACTTTCTAAAAATGTAAAACTTAGTCTATAAGTAATACCGAACGTGTGGAACATGATTTTGTATTTAATTAAATTTTTTCAACATATATTTAATATTTTTGGTCTTTAAGTCATTTTCTCTCTCTTGAATAAAATAAAATATTAAATATTGGCCAAATTAAATAAAAAATCACACATAGACTAATTTTGGTATATATATTACGAATTTGGAGTTAGTTTTCCCATTTGAGTAAGTTAGATATTTTATCTCACCATATTGGCCTATCTCCTATTTTCTTTTAATAAAGACTTTAATATGTGTTTTATCTTCCAAATTGAATGATACTTGGTCCTTAAGTTTCTTTTAGGTGAAGAAAATGAGATTGTGATCCAAATTATCTTTGTGGGTTTCCATCTATGATTTTTGAGACCACATAATCCTCATTATCTTCTTTTATCCAAAATATCTCATATTATCTCCATTTATTACATTTATCATCTCCTTTATGTATATTTTGGGATTTTCTTTCTTTTTCATATTCTAAAAAGCACTAGAAAATTCTAGGATGAATTTATTTATTCTATATATCACTTAAGTGGACATTTTATATATTAAGCCCATTACTAACCCTTCACTGAGGTATTGGTGTATAAACCCAAATATTGAGAGAAAAGTTGAACAAGTACTCATTAAACCATCATATTTTCCCCAAATTAAACAAAAAGGCCAAAGAGGATAGAAATAGAAGGAAAAGATGAAAAAGAGGACCAAAAGGCAAGATGCCCAGAATTCAGTATGTTACATAACCCAATTTAATCTGACCCCTTATCGAGTCAAAAATTCATTGGTGTTTAGAGCTCTGTTTGTGTTTGGATCGGGTTGGGTCGCACCAAATTGATTTCGGCTCCGATTTAGTCACGCCTAGCTAAGATAGGGTTGGGTTTTGAATTTGTCAATTAATATTTTTTGTCAACATCCAGATCAAAGTATTTTTTATAATGCTCAGCTCAAGTAGAGAGTTCGAGTTAGATTCAGGTCATTTCAGTATGATGTTTACTTTCAGGTTAAGTCTTATTCAAAATTAGTTACGTTGAGTTGAGTCAGTTCAGGTTTTTTATATTTATTATTTAATAAAATTGGAGCCATTGAGCCAAGATTCTCTTGTTGGGCTGCTAGCAAGTAATAAAGAGAGTGGATTTCGGCCACTCAGAATTTGGTCCGACACCAGCCCCGCTCACTACATAATGTCCCTTCGAAGTTTGGCCCGCCCATTCAGAGAAAGGCATTCGAAAACTCCACTATTTTTCGTGGTCGACCACCTCTCGTCCCTCTCCGCTGAAAATGAACCCCGATACCAATTGGTGTCTCCTGCTCCTTCTGCTACTCGTCGGTAGCAGCGTCGCCGGAGCGGACACTTCTTGCGAAACCAGAACGTCCCAATTATGCACCTTTGCCCGCTGCAGCAATTCGAGAAACGCCGTGAACATCGTCTACCCCTTCTGGTGGCTCGAATCACCCGACGCACCCTGCAGCTATTGCGGCTACGCGGAGCTCGGCCTCACCTGCTCCAACGGCGCACCGACCTTGCGCACCTCTAACGGAAACTATACGATCCTCGGTATCGACATCGCTAACCGTAAGGTCTCACTTGTCGACGAAGGGTTACTCACGGGGGATCAAACTTGCCCCTTACCTCTTCGCAACGTCTCCTCGAACCTGCTCTACGCCATGGACCTCCTAGAATCCAACTCATACCTCACTTTCTACATCAACTGCACCTTCAACCCCAATCTGGTGGTCTTCGACTACTATTCTTTTAGTCAGAACGAGTGGTACACGTACGTTTTACGGCCGGGTGTTCACCTATCGCCAGATGATAGGGCGCAGGCTCAATGCCTGGAGACTGTGGTCGTCCCCATGAAGAATTCGTCAATCCCTGCAGCGGATGCGGGATTAAATCCTGACTGGTTTGGGGCTGCCCTGAGACAGGGGTTTGAGATGCGGTGGCACGAGCCAGTCATGAAGGACTGCCATGACTGCGAACGGTTGGGAGGGCAGTGCTTATACAAGAATACCACCGATGGCCTCGTGTTCAACTGCTTCTGTGCCAGTGGCAGTGGAGAGCATCGCAGCAATTGCAGCGCCAATGGACCTCCTGCTGCTCCCACGTCTTCTTCCCCAAACACCTCAGGTATTGTTATTTTCTATCCTTTCTCCCCTTTCTAGTACGGATCAAAGTGTTGATGTCTCCCCGTCGTTTCGGACGACAGAGTGAGTCGTCGCGTGTACAGTTAGAAAGGTCTTCAGTACCGCATCACCCAAAACTGGTAGGATAGCAACCAATGATAATACCAAAATTCCAACCCATAAAAAAATTAAATAAGAAAGCCTCCTATCTCCTATAGGATAGGGGTCACGCATCACCACCTGCCAAGAACGCGATCGGCGGCCTCGTGTTCAACTGCTTCTGTGCCAGTGGAGAGCACGGCAGCAATTGCAGCGCCGATGAACCTGCTGCCCCTACGTCATCTTCTTTCCCAAACATCTCAGGTATTGTTATTTTCTATCCTTTCCCCCATTTCTTACCCGTATCGAAGTGCATCGGCTCTCTCCCCGATGTCCCCATCGTCTCCTGACTGTGAGCAAAACAATTCCGAGGAGGAGTCGAGTGTTCATCTGTTTCGGACGACTGGGTGAGTCGTCGTCGGGTGTTCGGTAATCTGTTCTCATCAAAATGGGACCGAGTGTGGCCTTAGGCTTGAACACATCAGGTAGCCCGTGTCCAACGGTCCAACCGCGTCAAATGATCGGGTCCTTTGGTAAGCAATCCAACCGTCAGGAATGTTTCTAGAGGACCCACGATATTTATTTCGGGGAGGTTATGGGGACCCACGAATAAGAAAGTACGACATCTGGTGCCCCCCGACCCCCGGCGTGTGGAACAAACTATGTGATGGCTAAGTTGACTTAAACGATTAGGTAGCACCTACACTACATGTGTTGAGATTATCCGATCCCAACATCCACTCAAATGAAATCTCAGAAAATTTATTTCCAAAGTTATACGACTGATTTCAATTATACATCTAATAATCATTTCATGAATGGAAACTGCAACTTTTGTAGTACAAGTTTTTACACATCAAATATTCATTAGTAAACGGGGATAACATATAAAAAAGAGGTGCCTTCATTCATCTCACATCTTCCACAAGCTACGTGGTCAACGAAACCATATCTAGTTACCAAACAAATCAACACTAGAGTCTTCACTCATATATATAACATGGCACGTCATGTAATGTCTCACAATATGTAAACATGCGGACTTACAATACCCCTTTCCCCTCTTCAATTCAATATAGGAATCCCTTTTGTAGACTCAATAATTCTATGGTTAGTACACACGGAGTGCTCTTGCCTTCATGATCAACCCCTTGATAATGTAGAAAGCCTTTGGTTTTGTATATTTAAAATTTACTTTTATTCCATCATAATATATTCTAATCTTAGATGGACATTCATAGCACTCAGTAACCAAGCCCATAAGCATCTTGGGAGTTCTTTTGAAACTACTTGTTGTCAAGTCCTCGGTTGCAATGTTTTAGAACACATTTCTAGGCCTAAATTGTGTTTTTGGTTTCACAAACACCCACATTCTCCTCGAACACATTTCATCCAAGTGATTGTTGCACCATATTGCTCATTAATCTTGGAAAATCACTTAATTAACACTACTTTATATATATATATATATATATATATATATATATATATATATATATATATATATATATATATATATATATTACTCTGGACAAACTTTGATAATCAACACAATTATCAATATAACATGGAACTCGAAGTTGATTGACATTGAATGACATAATTACATGGATTTTAAGTTGAATTGATATTGTCTCTCTCTCTCTCTCTTGAATGCTTCCACAAACCTCATAATTACGGTGAAGGCTCACATAAGGCCAATTAAGGCTCACATAATGCTCCAAAAAAAGCTCACAAAGCAAGATAAGGCTCACATAATGCTCCAATAGAGATTACAAGAGCGGTTAAGAATCACATAAGGCATGTTAAGGCTCACACAATGCTCCCACAAAGCTCTCAAGACCGGTTAGGAATAACATAAGGTAGGTTAAGCCTCACATAACATAATTAAGAGGACTATATCAATCATTTCATGATTTCTTAAACTTAGATATGATTATCATGATGCCTTAATTGATTAGCATAGCAATGATACATATGTCCAACTTCTAAGCATAGTCGATGAAAAGTGGAAAACATAGATTCTTAATACATGCATGGTTTCTCATAAGAAGATAATAAGAAATAACATTATTGTAGTTTGAATTAGCCATCATGAGTACATAACACCTAAAATAAACCTTGAGCCCTAATTTAATACTCAGTGTGCATGAACCACTCACATGAGCCTAAGGAGGTAAACTCTTAGTATCTTGAGTCATGATTAGCCCTAATTTCATGATATAGCATAGTATGAATTTATTACTCTTTATTAATATAGGTTTAGTCTCCTTACTAAGTCAAGAAAAATATGGTTGGGAAACATGGTTTGATCATAGGTCAGAGATGTTTTTCTATCTCTAGTCCTTTCCAATGTGTATCTATAGTCAATTTTTTGATATTAGAATTATTAGTTATGGGTTTTCTAAGTTCTTACCAATCAGCACAAGCAAATCATTGAAGATCATTTAAAAAAATCATGAGGGACTCGTTGGAAAGACTAATTTTCCCTCTGATAATGCCTATGAGCTTGACAACATGACAGGGTATTATAGTCCTATTGCCTGACTTAAAGCCAATGTGGACCATTAAAACAAACATACAAAATTAGTATGATATCGATACAATTTTGAGACACATTGGAAATGACCAAGGGAAAAAATCATAATAACATATCATGTCATGTTTGTTCATCATTCTAAAGAAGTACAAGGGATCGGTGCTCTGATTTAAAAATCAAACATGCAATCGATGGTAATATAGTACGGGAGACCATGATTTTTGGCTCTATAACAGTCACGTGGAGTCAAAGACCTCTTGTGTGAGTTTTAGAAAGGGCATACACCTTAGAAAGTCTGTGTGCCATGGATGAGAGAAAGGAAGAAGATGAAGATGATCCGTATCAAATTATACGCACAAGAAAATAATATGAGTTAAAGAGGAATTATGGAAATGAAGCTAACCATGGGAAAAATAGGTTGAAAGTGGTAACTTTAAACTCATACTTGCTCTATCCATGACAAAGAGAAGGAGAAGATGGATTTGGAATTACCATGTTTAGTAAGGAAACATATAGTGCTTGAAGTTTCCCTGAGGTGTGTGAATTCTATTCATGCCCCTAACTAGACATGTCAAACAGGTGGGTGGGTTGAGTTTGGGTTGGGTTATTGTGGGTGTGTGTCTAGCGGGTGTGGGTCAAAAAGATACAATTCTAAACGGGTGAAAGAAAAGTACACCCAAACCTGACCTAGCGGGTTGCGGGTGGGCTCGAGGGTGCCCATATAAATGTACCTAATCAACAATAAGTTACTAGTTTACTTTCTTTAACACTAAAAAAATAATTGAAATATCTTATAACTATGTTTCTCATTTCAAGCAAAGGAACCGACCAACTATTATGTTTGATGTTAAACTATTTGATTAGTTATCGACATATGTTTATACAAAATTAAAAGAAAAAATAGCAGCTAGTTGTTGTAGTCCGATGTAAAATAGGAAAATCGAGTAGTTTTCATACATAACTATCACAAAAAGAAACACATAATTTTGTCACAAAACATTAAACAATCCTAATATTATAAGTACTTATTGTTGACTAATGCAAATACAAAATAAATAGAATATATTGTCGCAGTTAAAGGTAAAGATTTAACTTGTATAAAATAGTTAACATCTTTTATAGTTGTATGTGTATATTATGTACATAAATATATTTTCTTCATTTCATTGGATCACAAGTGGGTGTCAACGGGTCACTCGTGAAACCCACTGTATAAATGTGTTGGTGTGGGTTTGGATGATTTTCAACGAGTGGCAAATTTTATCACCCAAACCCAACTGAAACGGGTCGACCTATGGGCACTGGAGGATTTTGACCCATTTTGAAATGTCTACCCCTAACGATGCTTGTGATAGTATCAAATATGGTGGTGGTTACTCATATAGGGAGGGAAGTAGGTGAAGTTTAAAGTATAAGAAACTATGAACTGGGGATGTTGTAATGATTGTACCTAGTTTCTAGATACGTTGGGATGAACTTGTAAGTGTTGTATATGAATTCCTAGCCTTGGAATAACATGGTTTCTCATTGAAGGTAGAGGTAACGTGATACGAATAGTTTGTATTTGTCTGAACTCATTCGTGAGTGAAACCTAGTAGAACATGGGTGCATTTTCCTCTAAATGACAAGCTAAAGGTAATGGAGCACGTATGTTTGATTATCGTGGGATATGGACGAGAAGTTAGAGGGGGAGGATTAGTTGTCACTACAGTGAGTTTTGATTCCTGATAGATGGGATGAACATGTGAGGATATGTGCTTGTGGCTGTTGGTTAGATCCTCAAGGGGCAGAGACCAAGCCTGGCCATTTTTTTAGTAATCTCGTCTATCCTTAAACTTAGGTTGCTTGTGTAAGGAGTGGGAATTGAGAGGGGATCCACTCCATGTTGGGTATTGTGGAGGCGAAAGATTCAATAGAAGCAATAAAATTTTCTTCACATACCCTACACAAGGATCTCATCGACAACAACGTATTTGGAAAGAGGGTGCGTGGATATACCTCGTCGCGGAGCAAGTCCAATGATGCCTCTTGAATCGGTGATGTGTGTTTCTCCTAGCATGTATAGACAATCCTCAATCGTCCTATGAACATAGATAATTCAGCGTATGCGTCTCTACTTTGTCCACGTGGATGGACTAGAACTCCAAGTCGTGCTTCGTAAAGACAGCGGAAAGAATTAACCTTATGCTTGATGACGTGCTAGTGTTGGTTTCTCTCATTCTCTCTCGTTTGGGGATGATGTTGACTAGGGTTCAAGTACAAGAGTGTGTCCTGAATGTGAGCATATTAGCATTAACCAAAAGTCGGTCGTCATGCCCCTATTAATAGCAGAGAAAGGAAGCAGGGTTTCCCAAAACCCTTGGGTAAATAAAAGGTTGTGTGTTCGTTAAAATGAGCCGCTTGTGGACAATTAAAAGAATATTCCAAAATCACATAATTAATCAATTAATCACATTAATTGATTAAATATTTTCCGATATCCATATCTAATTAATCGCTCTGGATCAGCCAGTCGACTTAATAATGGAATCTAATTAATTAACTTAAACACTTAAAGTAATTAACTTAGATTACATTCTAATATTATTATAGCAGATTACCTAAATGTTTTAGTAATCAATTTGATTTGGAACATTTCCAATCACATCCATAAGTATACTCTTATTCCAATCACATCCTATGTGTGTGACCTGGTAGGCTCCACATGACGTTGGTCGTGATATTCATGATCGTATTATGATTTCACAAGCAATGATTGGTATCTAACAAGACTTCATTGCTAGCCAAGTAATTAGAGAAGTTGGAGAACAACTTAATCTATCATTTGTGACTGGTGTTATAGAGATTGTATGATTCCTTTGTCTCTGATATCCAGATTGAACTCAAGGCATGAAATTGTCATCCTCTTCAACATGCAATCCATGTCCCTTGAACTTGAGTAGGCTGTTTGAGATATGTATAAGTTTAACATCACATATTGACTCACATCAACATGGCCATGCATTTCTCAATCTCTCTTATCAAGTGGCCAGGATTTTAAACTCTTGTAGGAGGGACAAATCCCATCTACATCACTCATAGTTATCCCCATGTGTCACAGTGCACCCCAGCACCACCTTTATGGAAACCCTTATTCAGGATCATAGTCGATGATGTCAAATCACACTGAATGATATGTGATGAGTGTAGTGGCTTTAGGTCTAAGAACTACAATCACCACCATCACTATGAGATGTGACTCTAACTACCAATTATGGTTTCAAAGTGTCACTCTCAAGGTGGGTCTGTCTAATATATTTTTCTCTAACAAGTATCTATATGCTTGGTTTGATACCATATATCATGACTAATGACATTTTTTCATCAACCAACACATACTCTAGTCTTTTGTGTTATCGATATCTATTAGCCTTCCACAATAACATCTGACTAGGGACACAAAAAGAATGCATATAATTTTGTCACCTGTATGATCTCATTATTTAGGTCCTCAACCTCAAGACATGTGTCATTGAGTAATATCATTCTCTAGACATTTGTTATGCTATATCATTATCTCATAACTGAATAATAGAATAAATTAGAAGATTTTCTTTATCAATCAATCATTTACAAGATATGCCATTACAATCATTATATGATTGACTCTTTGGGCATACATACCAACACTCCATACTTAATTTGAGGAATAAATCCATCTATTCCATACACACTCAAAAGGTATGCTAAAATAGGTGTAAATTTTTCATTTCTCAAAGATTATATACAAAATAGGCAAAGTATAACAGCGGAATAATATTTTATAACTATATTTAGTTTTACAAATGTACATTATCATCTCCCATATAGGGTTGACAATGAAAGTTACAATATAAGGATCTAAGTAGAGGGATGTCTAGCTATCTCAAGTTCATCTCCCCAAGAGATACACCTAGAAGGTTCATGTCCCCATGTCTAGTCTTTCAAGTCCTACATCTGGGTTAGAAACACACCCCACAAGAGAAGATAAAATGGAGGTTATCAGCATAAACGTTGATACATGCGTATAAAATATGGATTGAGCAATATAAGAAAAAAGGAAATTAATTATAACAAGGCTTTCCATAGAAGAGGAAAAGTACTATCCAAGTGGATATCACAAAAATGTGAATTCCAATAAGATCAAGAAGATAAACAATAAGATATTTATTTCCTTTTAAATAATATCACATCAATAATGTCACATAACATAAATAGTTGCATGGTGAGTAATAAGAAGACTAGCATAAACTAATAAGCATGATATGAACCCATATATTCCATACCAAGGGACATGAGGACTAAGACCTCAATGCTAAGTAAATTTAGAGTTTTACAGGAGGACTAAAACCTTAGTAGATCGGTAGGAGGAATAAAACCTCAGTGTTTGGCAGGAGGACTAAACCTTAGCGCCCAAAATATAATATATCGTAGGAGGACTAAAACCTTAGTGCAGTGGCAGGAAGACTAAAACCTTAGTGCCTAAAATAAATATGATGTCACTACTTATAGTTATGACTAGTTAGTCACTCATGCAGATAGGACAGGGAAGATAAAGTATAGTCATGCTTAACAAAGGGATGAGAACATCCAACTTATATAAACTAGGGTCAGAGGACCCATAAACAAGTATTCAACAATCTCCATAAGAAGATGCATCATAAAGTCCACCAGAAGAAGGTTAGGATATCAAATATTCGATTTATGATTTTCACAAGGAATAAGTTCAACAAAATACATATTTGAATCCTATAAGAATATCCAAAGAAATAAGATGATAATAAATAATAAATAAGAGTCCAAAAAGAATATCCACCAACAGATCCATATCATCTAACTCACTTGAGTCAAACTCTCAGAGGAGAGAGAAAAAAGTGTAAAGGGTATCATGCCTCAAAGGACCAAGATAGAGAGTGAATGTACGTGATTGTTCATTATGAATAATCAAGAATGCAACATACATTAAGAGAGAGTAATCATAAGTTTCTCAATATGATTTGAAGATGCAACATACCTCTCATCAAGTCTACATATATCCAAGGTCAAAACCCTAAATCTATCTTAGTCCACAAGCAGCCAACTAAAGGCATGTAGGAAATTAGGATTAGGTTTATATTCATTGTTTAAACCCTAAGAATTATCTTTTTAATATTAGCAAATTAAGATACCAAATCATTCCATCTTTAATTTTATATTTTTTCGAGTTCATATTGTATTTTACTTTATTTTTGTGACTTACAGATTAATGGTTATTAATTTTAGAAATTTTATCCAAATAAGAAAAATGAATAAATATCTTATATGTATTAAATTGGAAATATGTGATGAAAACTATACCAGTAGATAGAGAAAACATCCATGATTCCAAAACATATTTTATTTGATTTTTTGAGCTATGAATAATTTTGTATGAATTTCAAAAATCTGACCAATAAGAAAATAGTGAAATTTACGTGTGTAGGAAAATTCATGATGGAGGGCCTCACTGAGGTGGCCCTATCAACATTGGCTAGAGTTTTTTGGTATCTTTAAACCATATTGAATCATGCCAAACAAGTATTCATGGCATCAACTTAAGTAATAGAACATATAAGGTCAACTTAGGGTTTCACATGATAAAACATAAGGAAATTTGGGACATGGGTCTTATCTAGGTTTTGAATTCTAATATGAAATTGTTAGGGTTGTTGCACGAGTTATGTATTAGTACAAGAATTCAACTGCCTTTTATCAATTGAAAATTATCCACATTTTGATAAGGGAGTATATACATTAGGGATTTATCAAGTGTTTTCTGTAAATCATGGTAATACTATGATTTGTTATAGTTAAGTTACTTTGAACCCATGTCATTCTATAATTCTAGAAGTAGTACCATACACATTGCACATGACTAGGTCACAAAAGGGAATATGAGGTGAGGAGGACCCAAAAATGTATGCTAGATAAACATTAAAGTGTGCACTCTTTCCTTCACCTTTTATGAATGGATCTCTAGTTAGTAGCTTGAAATCTAGTATATTAATGAAAGGGAAGCAATTCTAAGGGTTGGGCACCTTTCTCTCTCGTTGTTGGGTTCAACAAAACCCTTGGTGGTTTGAGAGGTGGCCCTAACACTAGAATCAATGCCAAAATTATCATTCTCTCCATCCAAATAATGACAGATGAGGTATAAGGAAAATAAATGAAGAAGAGAAAGACGTGGAAAATGTTCTCAGGATAACTCAAAAACTAAGAATTTTTTTTTGGCATGATGAAGGGTCTATTGGACTGATGGGTGGCCCTAACACTAGAAGCCATGCTTGAATTTATCGCTCTTCCACCCAAATAATCATGATGAGGTTAAAAAAAAGTAAACAAGTGAGAGAGAGACCAAAATATTCTTAAGAGAAAAACCAAAATCAAAGAACAAACACTCACTAGCATGATTGTTAGTTGAAAGAGTGAGAAGGGACACCTTGAAAGGCTACAAGTGAAGAAGAAAATTTTGAATAAGGCTTGGAATTTCATTGCTCCCCAAAATAAGAGGAGGGTTGGATCAGCTATATAAAAGCCTAGTAAAAGGGTTGGTTCAGCTATGAAAAGTTAGTAGAAAACGTATGTGCTTTCTCCACAATCTAGAAATTGACTTTGAGAGGGTAGCATAAAATGGTATGTGCTCCACGTCATTTTTATACAAATTACATGTCTACAGAGAGATAAAGTTCTCTCTTAATTGTTTTGAATTAGATCTAATTGGTTGTCCTTGTTGACAGTTATGAGTGTATATATTATTCAAATAGTAATTTTCTTTTTGAATGTTAGTTGGGTTGTACCGAACGTAACCCAAAATCAGACTCTATCAGGTGGGAAATATTACATGAGATATAGAACCAAGTTATAACCCATCGAACAATTTGGATTCCATCTTGAGATCATTAGAAATAGAAAATGACCGAGTTCGATTGCAAATCCTTCATAAGATTGGTATCATGTTAATGAGCAAGGTTTCTTTTAAAATAAAGACTTGGTTTTTGTCGTGCATTGTGACGACCTGAGCCCTTGTATTAAATATGTGAGTAAAAGCTGAGCCCTTGTATTAAATATGTTAGTAAAAGCGTAATACAAAATTGCACACCTGTCTCTTCGGAGACATCCGATAAAATTGGAACGATACAGAGAAATTGCACACCTCGTACTTGAAATTTGTACAACACATAGCCGCCGTCAGTGCATAAAGGTGGTTCTATCGGAGGTGCAATACCGTACAATTTACTAAATATAATCTGAGCATCAAAAATTCCATCTATGTCTCTTCTTCAAACGCGCTTAGATAAATGAATTATATTGTGCCTAAAAAAAGTGATGGAAAATGGATATGAGGAGAATTCCGGTATCATCATCATTAATAGGATCTAGGGGAACAAGTGGGATCTGGAACGTGACATTATTATACCCGGAGAACTGTAGGTCAGCCTACGGATAGTAAAAATACCAGATCCAATTTAATTGGACCTTGATCAAACCCAAAAGTTATTGATATTTGAGTCAGGTTAGGTCGGCTCAATTGATTTGGATCAAGTTTAGTCAAGTCTAGTTCCCGGTTGGGTTTAATTTTGGCTTTATTATATTTGCTAACATTTATAACAAAGTTTTTTTTTTATAATGCTCATTAAAAGTAGAGGGTCAGTTTTATCCGGATTTAGGTCATTTAGGCCTGACGTTTTACATATGGGCAAAGTCCGATTGAGGCTGAGTTTGCTCGGTCGGGTCAAGTTCTTGGGTATAACAAAATCCCAGCCATTGCCAAAAGTCAGTCGTCTGTTAGGCTGCTAGCAAGTAAGAGTGCGTTTCGGCCACTTGAAATTTGGTACGACACCAGCCCCGCTCACTACTGCATAACGTCGGCTAGAAATTTGGCCCGCCCAGTCAGAGAAAGGCACTTGAAAACTCCTCTCTTTTCGTCGTCGTCCACCACTCGCTCCTTGCGGAGATGGCCCTCTTTCCCAATCTAAATACTTATCTCCTTCTGCTACTGCTACTCGTCAGTAGCAGTGCCGCCACCGTGGGCACTTCTAATGGAACCGGAGCGTCCCAATTATGCACCCCCATCCGCTGCAGCAATTCGGGCAGCGTCGTCGACATCGTCTACCCCTTCTGGCTCGAATCACCCAGTGCACTCTACAGCTATTGTGGCTATGAGGGGCTACCCGGAGCTCGGCCTTACCTGCTCCGACGGCGCACCGACCTTGCGCACCCGCTACAGAAACTATACGATCCTAGGGATCAACACCTCTGCCCGCACGGTCTCCTTTGTCGACGCAGGGTTACTCACGGGGAATCAAAGTTGTCCCTCACCTCCTCGCAACGTCTCCTCCGATCCGACCTGCTCTACAACATGGACATCGTGGAAGCAGATTCGAACCTCACTTTCTACCTCAACTGCACCAGCTACTTCGGTCTGGAGAACTACACTTACTGTCAGTCTAGTCCGGACCAATGGCGCACATCATACGTGCTAGCGTCCGCTGATCGCCTGTCGGACTTTCCGGCTTACGCTACCTGCCTGAACACTACAGTAGTCCCCGTGAAGAGGTCGTCAATCTCGGCTGTAACAGCGGGAAGCAGAGCTAGCATGTTCGCGGCAGCGCTGAGGGAGGGGTTCAAGATGCGGTGGCACGAACCCAGTGATGAAGGACTGCAAGGACTGCGAACATTCGGGAGGGAAGTGCTTATACAAGAACGCCACCGGCGGCCGCGGCCTAATTTTTGGCTGGAGTGCCTGTAAATCATCTTATTTTAACAACTCACATTTTCATTTTCTATCCTTTCCCCTTGCGCTTCCAAATCTGCCGTATCGAACTCCATGTCCTTCCTGTGTCCCAAACAAATGCTTGTCATACATTCACCCAAAAACTTAGGTCAAACAACCAAAATGGCATGTTTGAATATTTTAATTATCAAAATGGCATGATTCATAACTTAATTCTCAAAATGGCATGTTTATGAGGCAATATGTCCCCTACGTCCTCTCAGGAGACGTATTGCTATTCTAAAAACCTCCAGTAGAGCAATGTGTCTCTAATAAAGATGTATTACTTTTTTTTATTTATGTTACCATGTACGTTATATATACATAAATATGTTAAATTGCTAAATGAACATAATCTACATTAACTTATATACAATTAACCATATATTTTAAATAATACATGCACATAATAAAATAATAACCAAATATTATATTTCATTAATACATAATATTTATAAATGTTGATAGAATATTTAAAATTAATGGATACAATACTAAAATTATATAATAACGTTTAAATTTATAGAAATAAAACAAATATATACATACATATATATGTATATATTTATTTGTAACTTAGAAAAAAAGAAAAAAAAACTTATATAGCAACATATACCACACGTTGATATGCACAATGTATATATAAATATATATATATATAATATGTATAAATGGATATATATATATATATATATATATATATTAAAGCCACAAAATATAATATAAAAATATAAACATGTCAATTAAGCAAAGTAAAATATACTAGAACAATTACAACAAACAATCAAATTAAAATATATATTACATATAATTTTAAATTAAATAAATAATCATAATATAATTGATTTTTATCATATTATATTTATCTCTGAATTGGATAAAAAGTTACAAATATTATTATGTTATTATGATTTATGTTAATATATTATTTTTTAAATATAATTAAAAAGTTTGCTTCATAATATATTATGATTTTTTATGTGTTGCATTTATGATCGTATGTATCATATATTTTATTTTGATTATCTATTGTTATTGTTCATGTATATTTACTTTATATAGTTGACATTTAATTTTTTATTTTTTTATTATGTATCATATATTTAATATATATATATAGAGAGAGAGAGAGAGAAGAGAGAGAGAGAGAGAGAGTCAGGCTAGAATACACTCGAGTGTACAGATCGCACGAATACACTCAAGTGTGTTTGCATATCAAGACTATTTTTTGCAAAATATAAACCATTGATCTTCACCATCATACTATAACTAGGCTACATACAAATTTGGATGAGTGTAAGTCACTCATCCAAGTGCAACAAAATTGACACGCGAAACTAATTTGAAATGCATAATTTTTGCAGTCTTTACAACATGACCTATATTACATCATGACCTATATTGTATGAGCTATTTACAAGATGTTTAAGAAGATCAATGGATTAGATTTTTTTTAAAATATTACATCATGAAAAACTATTGGAGTGTATTCAGCTCCGAACACACTCAAGTGTATTCTAGCCTGACTCTATATATATACACATGTATACATAGATATACATATATACATATATGTGTGTGTGTGTTTTATGTGCACCAGTGTGTCTTATATACTAAAATATTGCAAACATTATCTTTACAAAGAATAATGACTCCCCCTGGAACATGAGAGGCATGTGTCAATTGTGTGAGAATTGTGTTCATCGCTAACAAGACTAATAGTATCAAAATTTATATTCAGATGGGATAGAAACTTGAATGTGAGTGAACTCTAGCCTAGGATAGAGTCAAGTTGGTTGATCAGAACATGTTGAGTTACCCGGAAAGGATCATATCATTTCAAGCATGGTTGTATTCCTGATGTAGGAAGATTAGCGGCAAGTATTGAAGATAAAATCCAGTTTGCCAAGACTTCCCAAAATCGGCGTCCGACGCCCGAAAAAACTCCATAATACCTTTTCGGAAAGGGAAACATGCCAACAAACACAAGTCACAGCCTCACCGCGAGGTATACCCTCAAAACGGGATTCGAGTTCGTTTCAGCCCCGAAAATAGCAGTTTTATATTTTCAGCAATTTCCTTTTTAGTTTTAATTCTCTTTTAGGAAAGCAATCGCAATAGGATTAGTATTAGGTTTTTTTTCCTAAATGTATAAATACCCCCTCAGTTGTAGCCGTCAAGACATCTCTTATATTTTAATCATATACGAGAGTTTATATCTTATCTGGTGGATTCCAGATTCTTCAACCTAAGTTTGTCGCTTGCAAACTTGGTTATCACTTTAGGGTTCTAGCGCTTGCTAAACCCCGTTCTTCTGACTACGTCAATTCCATAGATCTCAAGGAAGATGATATAACCAAGCCCATATTATAGCATCTATGACACTATGCTTGACATCATCATCCCCTGGTTTCCACCTGGATAGGAACATTGTCCTATTCTTAACTCGCCAAGATCCATCCAAGGTCATCTTCAGATCCTTAATAGATAAGTAGAAGAGGATATGGATGCTAACACATCCATAAGTTGATATGAGTAGGTAGTAACAAAAGCAACTAGGACAAACGGACAATTTTAGTTATAGATATGAGTACGATCATGACGTCACAACATGTAAAGCTTCTCAATTAAAGTGAGGATTGAAGGGTTTGTCGAAGAGTGGATTGAAAGAGCATGTGAAGGTGCTCTTACAAGCCTACTACTGCACAAAGGTAGCAGTGTTGGGGTCTGCTACTATAGAACCAAACTGTGGGGAGGGAGTAGGAGGACACAGAGACTATAATGTCATACTAAGACTATGATATGTAACTTTAGGGAGTCTACAAAAGATCTATAAACTGAGATAAATCTTAAGCAATTAACCAATTGTAGCTTCAAACTAACATGCATACATCAGGTAGTCGAGTTTGACCAAGAAGATCAGGAGCAACTATTTGAACAACCTGCAACAAAATTCAAGCAAGGCCTCAGTAGAATTGTTTGAATAACCTACAACAAAAATCAATAACCTGGACACCACACTACCTAACAGTCTAAACAAAACCCGACACCACTACCTAATAGACTGATAACGCCATACATGATATGGTGCCTATGATAAGCACACTACCTTCAATTTCAAGTGTAGAAAGATCTGTATTGCTCTACTTTCGGTTGAAGCTGGAAGATGTGAAGCATTGTACCAGAGTAGGAATTCTAACACTTACTTCAGCTAGAGATAATATAGATTAATTAGGAAAAAGCAACTGCAAACTATAAATTAGAGAATAAAGACTTGTTGAGATTGTTTTAAACAAAATGTAGTGATAAAAGGCTCATGGCCATCCTACAGAAATGAAATGGGAATATCAACTGATAAAATTGTTTTACTATACTTGTTGTCAATAACAGATTAATACTAACATTATGTGCCAAATGGTAGATTAACAAACTTATGGTATCGACTTCACCTATAGAACTTCGGGTTTATTATAGCATACCTCTGATGTCTGTGTGGTCTGCAAGTTGGAAGCCTCTCTGAAGCCCATTACCAACTTTCCTTCAGGATCTATCTGGCTAAAGGTCATTGAAGAGTGGAAATTATAAGCATCAATTTGAACATTCAAATCTGAATAACAAATTGATCAATGTATAGCCACTTGATTTAGAAAAAGAAATAACAAATTTGAATAACAAATTGACCCTTTGTCTTGCAACCATCAGCAGGATTCGGGCCAGGTGTTTGAGGCATAACCTCGAGCACCTCGTCGGCACCAGCCATCATTGGCATAATCGCAGCACACCTCACATTGTTGCTTCCGCGACCAGCAACAGAAGAGGATGGGGAGTGGGGGAAATCACCAGCTCTAGGATTACTCCACCCGACAGACCCTAACTGACCACCACGGTCCCCAAGAACCACTACAACTTGTTCCCCTGAAGCACCGTCCTCGACAAGTCATGGGAACCCTGCCCCACTGGTCCATCCTGACCGTAGCCACCATCAGACACCCATGTATCCGGGTCACCATAGGGTTGTGTCCCCGACACCCCAATTTGGTTGGTCTTCCAAGAAAGGAATCGCTCATCAAAATCTGAGATAGAAGAACTTCAGAGAGGCGAGGACAAGAGGTGATGGAGAAGGGGGGGCATATCACCAGGGAGAAACCTCTCCCCGCATCGTGGTCGCCTCGTGAGATTAGGGCCAGGATGTTGCAGGTCGTCTTCTTCCGACCCTCGCTCACCAACAGGTCTTGCATCGCCGCACAAGGGGCCTACGAACACGATCCGCCCACCAGTACACCGTCTAGGAGGACCACCCGGTCTTGGAACCCCGAAGATGCCCACACTCCACATTCGATTAGAGATCCCTCACCCACGTAGCGTGTCACACCCATCCCCAAACTTTCATTTCACAGTGAGAGAACTATGGGCGTTTAAACGGATTACTAGGCTTACCTTGACTGAAGATCTAGTTCAGGCGTTGGTGCTCCTCTCCCAGCTATTGTTGCTCCTCTCCTAGCCGCTAGTGCTCTCTCCAAGCCGCTACCCAGTCACCGACACCGATCCGAACCAATTGTTGGCTCGCGTCATCTCCTCTTCGTCCGCGCTCAGTCGCCAACTCACATCGTCTCCTCCTAGTCCACGCGTGGGATCACGCCGCCGAGATCGCACCGCTGAGATCGCGTCGGGGGGGGATCACGGGGGAGAAGCCCGGGGGGAGGGGATCGCGCACGGGCGGGGGAGGGGGGAAATAGCGCGAAGACTAATTACAGGCAAGTGGACTGCCCACTATCAAATTGGCCAATTGAAATATCAAATTGGCATTTTTTAATTGCCACAAATCATATATATAAATGCCTTTAAAATTTACTATTTTTGAAAAACAAAATAGTAGGGGGATTAGAGGCATTTTATATAAAAATGCATGTAAATCAAATAAATAGTGGTGTTTGTTTATAAAATCCACAAGAATAAATGACAGGCGGGGGAGGGGGAAATAGTGCGAAGACTAATTGCAGGCAAGTGGACTGTCCACTATCAAATTGGCCCATTGAAATATCAAATTGGCATTTTTTAATTGCCACAAATCATATATATAAATGCCTTTAAAATTTACTATTTTTTAGAAACAAAATAGTAGTGGGATTAGAGGCATTTTATATAAAAATGCATGTAAATTAAATAAATAGTCGCGTTTGTTTATAAAATCCACAAGAATAAATGCCACAAATGGGCATTTTTCCTGTAGTGTGTGTCCCTTCTTGTAGGCGGTTTACCAAACGAATTAAACTTCATGAGGAAAATGTCAAAAAAAGGGACATGATGTATAAGAGAGGACAAAGATAGTATTAATCATGTGTAGGGGTACAAAAAATGAGACAAGAATTTAAGAACTTGAGAGAAGATAGTATTATATCCATAGGTATGTCTCATGTTCGGCCACAAACAAGCAAAGAGGGTTGGGTTTTCACCTTTTCGGGGGCCCTGAAGAAAGTAGGAAGACACTATCAACAACCCGAGGGCCTTAAACAAAAAGAACACCAACCCAAAAACATGACACCACGGCCCCACCCACTATCACATCAAGTCAGCTAAGAACTTGGCCCGCCCATTTTAGAGAAGGCGCTCAAAAAGTCTGAAGTTTCCCCCTTTCTCGTCGTCCATCCACCCTCTCCCTCTTTGCCGTCGAAGATGCCCTCCGATCCCATATCGCACATCCTCCAGCTGCTTGAACTACTATTCTTCCTTGGTAGCAGCACCATCGTTGCGTTCGCTTTGAATGGAACATGAGCTTCCTCCCAACTGCGTGCCCCCTTTCGCTGCGGGAATTTGAGCAGTGACATCAATATCACCTACCATTTCTGGCTCAACGAACCCAGCACATCATCCTTTAGCTACTGCGTCTATGAAGGGCTCGGCCTCATCTGCTCTAATGGTAAACTGACCTTCCACACCCGGTATGCAAACTACACAATTCTAGGGATCGACACCAATTCTCAAACAGTCTCCTTCATTGACGCGATGTTACTACTACTCACTGGGGATTCCACTTGCCCTTCACCTCCTCCCAACATCTCCTCTGACCTGTTCTACGCCATGGACCTAGTGAGGACCTAAAAATCTAGTGAGGACCCGAAAATCTAGTCTACTTATGAAAGGGATGAAATTTAAAGGATCAGATAGATTCCTTTCTCACTGTTGGGCTCAATAAAGGTTTTGGTGAGCCGATATGTAACCTGAATACTAGAAGCCAAGTCCAAATTATCATTCTCTCCATCCAAATAATGATGGCAAGGTAGAATCAATTAACAAGAGATATACATGCCAAATGTTCTCTGATGACTCAAAAACTAAGACTAAAATCTTTGGCACCATGAAGGTTCTATTGAACCGATGGGTGGCCCTAACATGAGAAGTTATGCCCAAAATTTTCCGACTCTCCATCCAAATAATGTGATGAGGTCAAGAAAAATTAAATAAAGGAGAGATACCAAATAATCCCAAGGAAAATCCAAAACCAAAGATCAAGAAATCACCAGCATGATTGTTGGGTGAAAGAGTGAGAAAGGACTCCATCAAAAGGCTACAAATGAAGAAGAAAGTTTTGAATAAGGCTTGGAAGTGTATTGCTTCCTAAAATAAGAGGAGGGTTGCATCAACTACATAAGGCCAGTAGAAAGGTTAGGTTAGCCACAAATTGCTATTAGAAAGCTTATTTTCATTCTCCTGAATCTAGAGATTGACTTTGAACGGCTAGCATAAGATGGTATGTTCTCCACATCATTGATATACAAAACACATAACTATTATGAGATAGTATTCCTTACTAATTATTTTAAATTATATCTACTTAGTTTCCCTTATTGAAAGTTATGAATGTATATATTACTTGAATAAAGTTTTTCTTTTTGAATGCTAGTTTGTCTAGGACAAACTTTAAAACAAAACTCCGGCCCTATTAGTTGAAAACACTTAAAAGCACTAATGGGATATAAAACCTACTCTTAGCCCATCTAACAATTCAGGTTCAATCTTGAGACCATTAGAATACAAAAATGACCTAGTTTAAAGGATAGTCCCTCATAAAGCATGTATAACGTCAATGACAACAAGCTTGTTTTATTATGGAGACTTAATGATTGTCGTGTGTTGCAATGTTGACTTGAGCCCCTTAATTGATGAAGAAAGAATTTAGGGGATGGGAATTGGATGTGAGGAGGGAGATGATATCATCATAATTAATCGGTCTAAGGGTACATGCTAGATTAGGAATCTTACGATGTAGGTTAGTCTAAGGATAGCAAAAATACATGCTCTGAACGAATCCAACCCCTGAGCAAATTAGAAAATTCACCATAATTTAGGGCACAATTTGAGTTTTTTTGTCGAAAAATTGAGTTTGGTCACATTTAGTCAAGTATAATTCCAGTTAGATTGAGTTTTGAATTAAATATAATTTTTTTTATTTTTGCTTACACTATAACAAAGTATTTTTTATAATGCTTCACTTGAGTAGAGTTTGAGTGAGAACCAGGTCATTTAGCCTCATGTTTTTTCATACATGTTAATTCTAATTCAAGTCCAGTATGTTTAATTGGGTCAAGTTTAAATTAGGTTCAGCAAAATTAGGGGTGAGCATCGATCTAGAACCGGACTAGACCGAGGATCGACTTTGTAAGAATTTATGGACCGTAGACTGGACCGGACCGGGATCGGGACCGGGACCGGACTGTTTTGATTTAGGACTAGACCAGACCATTTGGACCGTAATCAGCCTTTTTACATTTTTCACAACTTATTTAATTGTAAAAAGTAGATAATATTAGTTACTTCTACCAATTATATTAACATTATTAGAAATATTTACCCTGCCAGTGCTTATATGTTCACTTTATTTGTAATTGTTACATAATATACCGACAAATATACATGTATTTTACATAAAAGTCGGTCTGCGGTCCGGTCCACGGTCGGACCATTTTTAGACCGGACCGAACCAAAGACTGAATTCGCCAAAATTTACAGACCGCTGACCGGACCGAACTCATTATGGACCGGACCGGACCGGAAACTGATCGGTCCGGACCGATTTTGCGATCTAGACCCTAAACAAAATCCAAGCAACCGCCGAAGTTTGTCTCATGTTTTTGTTGCTAGCAAGTATTGAAGAGAGAGTGTGCTTCAAGACCAAATTTTGAGAGGCCGAAGCCCAATCTCTTTTGATTACTTACTGGTAGCCTAAATAGGAGAGTGGCTTTGTATGTTAAATAGGACAACGAGTCCATATAACCTAGATGTACTCTTATACACGATTACCTTAGTCTTTGTAATATCACCGATCAAACAGATTTTATTTAAAATGCAATTTGAATTTTTTTTCTACTCAAAATGTATGTACATTGAATATAAACATGTGGTTATATAAACAACATTTTAGATATTTGGGTTTGTGTTTACCTTGATGCCACAAAGTCTGAATCAAAGCAATATATTCGTCCCGGCCCATCCATATTAAAATTCGAACCGGCCCAATCATATAAAATTAGGCGTCTAATTTTGGAGGTTGGGATATAGGTGAAATCGGGCCAGCCCGATGCAGTGGTCATCATCTCTAACTAGGACGTACTGTTGTATCTCAGTTCCCTGTTCGTCTGCTAGTAAAAAGAGTGTGGTCCGGTCTTTCAGACGAGCTCACGCCCCCCTCCTCCTGCATAACGTTGGTTAGGAATATCGCCCGCCCACTTACAAATCTGAACTTCCCTTTTGGTCATCGTCCACCTCTCGCTCCTCTTCCGCAGAAAATGACTCTCGATCCCAATTCGTGTCTCCTGCTGCTTCTGCTGCTCGTCAGTAGCAGCGCCACAGTGGCGGTGGCCGTTTCTAACGAAACCGGAGCTTACGAATTATGCACGCCCACCCGCTGCAGCAATTCGAGCAACGCCGTCAAGATCCTCTATCCCTTCTGGCTAGAATCACCCAGCGCACCCTGCACCTTTTGCGGCTACCCGGAGCTCGGCCTTACCTGCTCCGACGGCGCACCGACCTTGCGCACCCGCTACAGAAACTATACGATCCTAGGGATCGATACCTCTACCCGCACGGTCTCCCTTGTCGACGCAGGGTTACTGACAGGGGATCAAACTTGCCCCTCACCTTCTCGCAACGTCTCATCCAGCCTTCTCATGGCCATGGACCTCCTAGATTCCAACGCGAACCTCACTTTCTACCTCAACTGCTCTAGTTTTTACGGTCTCGACAACTACACCTACTGTCAATCTAGTCCGGACCAATGGCACGCAGAATACGTTCTAGCGCCGGGCGATCGCCTGCCGGATTTCGCAGCGCACGCTGTCTGCCTGAACACCGTGGTTGTCCCCGTGAATAGCTCGTCAATCTCGGCAAAGGCAGCGGGAAGCAGAGCTAGCATGTTCGTGGCGGCGCTGAGGCAGGGGTTCAAGATGCGGTGGCGCGAGGCAGTTATGAAGGAATGCAAGGACTGTGAACAATCGGGAGGGATGTGCTTATACAAGAACACTACCGCCGCCGGCAGCCTCGTGTTGGTCTGCCGCTGCGCCAATGGAGATCACAACAGCAGCTGCAGTAAGTCATTTTAATTTAACAACTCATATTTCGTTATCATCCATCATTTCCCCTACTTGTTACCCGCACCGAAGTGGTTTTTACTCTCCTCCCGTCGCTTTCCAACGGCTAGAGAGAAAAAATAAAGAAAAAAAACCAATTTAGCATTCCTTTGTAAAAATATTTACTTTCCAAAATATTTTCCAAAATAACACATTTTGGTCTGAAAACGTCACTTTATGTAGGACTTTTTGTAATCAAAATTGTAAAGGATCACGATAATTTACGTGTCTACTTTTAAATAGAGACGCCAATTTTTTTTTTTTTTTTTAAATTTATTTAAAAGTAGATACGCAAATGTCACTAAAAGTGAGAGTGAGGGGTTCCACACAAAGTGTGTTATTTTGAGAAATAATTTACAAAGTGTGCGTAAATATTTTTATAAAAGTGTGTTGAATTGATTTTTTTTTCCCAAAAATAAATGTGGGGTGGACATCCGAGAGCCGAACTTAACCCGCATTAGGACAGGTGCACGACTGGGAGGGCTTGGCAGGGAAAGCAGTCTCCGGACAACTGAATGAGTCGTCCACTGTCCGGTGCTGTGTTCGCATCAGTTAGGACCAATTGGGGCCTGACTTGGTCAGCCGTCCCCAATTGCATCAATTGATTGGGTCCTATCCAGTGCTATCCAACAGTCTGAATGCTACTTGAGAACCCACGAACAATTATCTCCGGAGAGTTCTCGTCGACTCAACCACTTGTGTGGCATAAACAATATTATGGCTAAGTAGACCTGACGACTAGGAAGTAGTGAGCATTTCCTCTAATGAGACAATCGCAATCATCGTTTATATATGTATCTGAACAATTTATTTCCAAAGATATTCAACTAATTATACTTATAGCTCGGGTAATCAATTAAATGATGAAAATTTGTAATGTAGCAAGAGAAGAACTATTAGACATGAAGTGTGTGTGTTAGTGTAAGGGAATAACAGTGGTGCCTCCATTCATTCAAAATCTGCGGCAAGCTACATGATCAACATAACCATATATAGCTAGCAAACATATCAACAGTAGAATCTTCATCCATGTGTAATGGGGAACATAATGCAATGCTTCACCACACAAACCTTCACACTTACAATACACCTTCCCTCTTGAATTTAACCAACAAACTCTTTTCGTAGATTCAACATCTCTATCGTTACACGTGATCATCGTAACACATGTTGGGTAAGCCCGGGCATGAAGACTCTTGTCGTCACGCTCACCTCCTTGGATATGAATAAAATATTTGATTTTTATATTTTAAGAAGAACTTTATTCCACTAAGCTATACTCTAATCTTATAGGGACAATCATTGCCCGCACTAGCCAACTTCATAAGCATCTGGGAAGTTCTTTCGAGACTACTCATCGTCAAGCCATTGTTAGCATGATATTAGCACATAATTCCACGCCCATAGATGTGTTGTTAGTTTATTGTCATCTGAAATCCTCTTGGAGAAAGATAACCCCAACCCTTCTCGTGGGAGTCCCACCTTTGAGCACTTGTCATAGTCCCTTGAGATCTTCTGTCATTGCCCGTGGATTCAACTTCAGACCTCGGCTGTCATGTGACTCTCACCTTCCCACTTAAGCATTCATCATCACTTTGCAATGTAAGTCCCTTTAGTAAAGTGAGCTCTCTAGTCTTCGAGTGATATACTTTTAATTGGCAATTCAATCATAACTTAGTGCTATATGACTCTATTTTAGTTCCTACAATTGGATTGAGACGAGTTATACTTTGGGAACGACACACTTCCGATGTGTTAGTAGCAAGAAAGGCTTTGATCTTCTCGTTGACTTATGAAAGTAGAGGGGATTGGTAATTCATTTCTACTCATGAATGAAAAACCTACACAAGTTTATGACTTTAAATCAATCATTGTAAATATAGAAAAAGAACTCAAGTTCATAGATTTTCCTACACTAGTTATAACAAGTTGATAAGAGCCTTAAAGAACAAGCGTTTGAAAGTTCACTCATCTTGGATCTAGATCATGCATGCATACAAGTGAAGTCATTTCCCTCATATCTATTACATCTATGTTGCCCTAGCTAACTTAAAAGAAGATATAATGTAGCATTTCATGATGCAAACATGATCTCTAGTTGTCCATGGTTAGGTGCAACTTGAAATGTCACATATACTTTGTATTAGCATGCCGAATATCATAAGAACATAAATATCGACTAGATGAAATATTTACACATGAAAAATGAAAAAACAAAAAAAGTGAATGTGTATGTCATTCACCAACACACTCATATAGCTAATTCCAACTTCTAAGAAGATCTAAGGCTAAGGAAAGTGAATATGACATGTCTCAGACAAAGATATTGAACATGGAGGAAGATGGTATCATTATCTTCCATGTAGGGGGAACATCTATATTAGTAAATGCACATAATTATTTACCCACAGCTGTTATTCTTGACTGCTAAAAATTAAATAGCAGATTTTGGATCGGCAAAGACTAAAGGATCCACTATTTGCAAGACAAGGGTTAAAATAAGAATATACACACAAACAAAAATCCATTCCTCCTACAATGATGTACATCCATTAGGAATTTGGTCTTCCAGTACGAAGGAAACTAGAGGAACATGATTTCATTGTGGAACAAGTTGTAGCCGTTCTTAGGTTTATCAGATAATGTGGGTTGTGAAAACCTAATACAAAAAATATTGAATTCAGACTTTTGGTAAGAAAAAATATATGTCGAACTAAATTTGGTTCAATTGAAAAGCCTATTAAAATACCTTAGTTTAGTCATTTTCATTTGAGTAGATCATATCCAACATGGTTCATTGTTTTTTCTTGACGTAATTATGGGCTAGATCACATAACTTTATGAATTTAAATATGTAAATGATGTCACTATACTAGTATGTATGTTCAACTGTATTCTTTATATTTTTATCAATCTAATAAGTTTGTTATGTATAAAAAGCAAGCCATATTTTTCACTAGATTATTTATCCTAACCTGAACTACAACTCGATTTTTACCTAACATATTGGCATCCTTAAAAGAACAAATTTCTAAGTACCCTATCTCATTCCAACCCATTTGGATAATTTTCTATTCGTTATATTGACTATATTAATACTACAAAAAATGTTTTTTACAACAGTTCATTTTTCCATTCTACAACGTGTGTTAATCGTTGTATTAGATCGTGTGGTCTTATGGGGGGGTGCTTAATACAACCTGTGATGCATATGTTGTAATGCATATGTTTTACACAACAGTTTTAACATGTTGTCTTTCAATGAATGACCCGTTGTAATATGGGTATTTTATGCAGCATGTGGTGCACCCGTTGTAATATATATTATACAACATTTGAAGCATATTGTCTTTCACTAAACACACCCATTGTAACAGAGGTATTTCTTACAACATGTGGTGCACCTATTGTAATATATATTATAAAACAATTGAAGCATGTTGTCTTTCACTAAACACACTCGTTGTAATAGGATCATTTTTAAAACATACATTACGCCTATTGTGATATACATGTTTATACAATAGTTTAAGCATGTTATCTTTTGATAAATAAACTCGTTATAATAGGGGTGTTTATACAATAAGTGGTGTGCCTGTTGTAATATATGCATTTTATACAATAGGTGGTGCATGTTGTAGTTCACTATGCACACCTGTTGTAATAGGGTCCATTTTCCAGCATTCATTGTAATAGGGGTACATTTTCTAGACACTTGTTGTAATAGGTATGGATAAAACATGTATTGTTCATTGTGTAGTATCATACCTTTTACAACATATCAATAACTGTTGTATTTGATTAGAGTTTGACCGGTCATATCACATCAATTTTATTAATCAAATTAATCATATTTTAAAAAAATATAAAAAAAAATCTGAAATTATACTTTTTCATTCACAAGCAAGCACATAATTGAACACAAAATTTCATCAAACCTTGAAAAAGCTTGTATTGAGCTTAATAAATAATCAATCATCCATACAAAGATTCAATAAGATAAAGTAGTGAGTACACACTCTAGAATCGAACTGAAAATTAACTACAAAGGTTTCACACATTGGTCTATGCTAAAGAACATATGTCTCCAACTCATGTCACATAATTTGATGTGTGCTCAAGAACACACGTCACCCACTCATTTTGAACCTCATCGATCTATTCTTGGTTGAAGCAACGACCAATAAACTTTGAATAATATTGTAATCATATGTGAAATATATTAGCATATTGTCATTTATTCAATGATTTAGAAGTTTGAACAAACTAAAAAAATATAATGATAAGTAGCTTACCCTTTCAAGAATATTTCTAAATCTGGCATCAAAGATGTCTCTCATGTACTTCAGTACATAATACATGCAATCTATGTTGTCAGCTGCTTTGGACACTATATAAAATATATATGAGATAAATGGAAATAACATTTTGACGCAATCTAAGCCGCTAGAGTATCATCATTTGTTTCTTCAAATATGGAGTTAAAATATGACTATGTTGTACGACTTACTGCTTATGTGCATTATCATTTTGTCTTATTCAACTATTCACATAATGGTACCATCACATGATATGAATATAATAATTAGGACTTAGTATGTGTGGTGCAGATCTAGTTATGGTTTGGATAAGTTGATTCCAGATTAGTCTGCCTCTGGTGGGGAGGAGCGGATGCAAACTAGGAAGCAAGTACATAAAATGGTGAAGTCTATGTATATGTTATTAGTATAAACCATCTCCGCCTTTGAATCCCCAACCAATAGTTCACCTCACCGAGGAGATTACACAAAAATAAATTGTGGAAATGTCACACAACAATTTAATGTTTTGGTAATATTTGATACACATCAATGCAAAGAACATTGAACAAAGAGTAGTAAGTGTACGATTAACATCTCTTATTTTTTGTTAAAAAGTGTGATTCTATTTTATCAACACCAAACTTTGGGTACACACATAGATGCGCCCCTACAACCAGATTTTTGGTATACAAAAGGTACCCCTACATTGCACCAACATCAGACACAAAACTAGGTAATCCATGTAGGGAGCGTCAAAAGATCACATATAGCTTAAGAACCACTTCCAATAGATACTAGGAATAGGGTCTATCTAATCTACACTTAGTTGGAGATTATGGTTCATTCGCTTGGACATACAAATCACTGACCATAGAAACCACCCACAAAGTATGATTGTACGAACAAACCAACACAGACATAACACAACAAATATGGGATGTTGTTTGGCACTCTGATTTATGAGCACCAGGGTCATCTAAATCTTATTGCTTGACCAATCAGTCATATCTAATTGCTTGACCAATCAGTCATATCTGATTGCTTGACCAATCAGTCATACATTCAAATCAACATAGAGTAACCCCAGTAAAATCTGATCACAATACCCATAATAATTGCATTTTTAGTACTGATAAATGTATTGGTGGTAGTCCCTTTTATCTTTTACATCCAGTTAAAAAACTCATATGTATGAAAATACTCTACCAAATATGTTGTATCAAAAGATTTCAATAAGCTAATGAATTTGGAAGGTACCTAGGTGTGACTATCATGCACATACATACGAAAAAAGACACCTAATCCTATTTAGTATTAACAAACAGTGTATCGGTTGGCTGTAAGAACTATAAACATAACCAAGAAGAATATGTATTAAAAATCAATACCTATTACTATTCCAACACACTTTACATAGATCATAGTTTTCTCCCGATGGTTTGTGATCACTTGATATATAAAGATAGGAATTTCATCTGGGGTAGGCACCACAAATATCACTTGACGTCCCTAGTTGCCTAGGATTATGTAACATTAGATGACAATGATGAATCATGCACAAGTGGAACCCGACTTTGATCATGAAATGTTTGTGGGAGTTATGAACTGGTAGGTAAGTAATGTGGTGTAAGGAAAGAGAAGGAAGGACCTAAATTTATTAGCCAATAGGTGGAAAATAAATGTCTATATGGACGTACATACATTTAAAACATAAAGCCATGGATCCAAAATGCTTAGAGATTATAAGCAATGGACCATTCATGAAGTCACGAAAATATAAGGGAGGTTCATGGTCAGGCAAGGTGAACAACTTCGGCACTAAGGAGTACCCCAATAGAGATAGGTGATCTTCACATACAAATCCTCATGAAATTTGAAGGCGAGTGGGACTTAGATTGTTTGAACATATACCTCTCACCCCAAGTCATCATGAAGAACCTAGTTTGACTGATGTGCTAATTGTTCAAGAATATTCTAACATATTTTCTTTGAGCTTCTAGGTTTATCCAACCAAGAGAGATAAAATGTGAGATCAACCTTACATCTAGAACATCTAATATTAAATTAACTTCATAGTATCATTGAATAAGCTAGTGGTATATTGAGAAGTGATATCTAGCAAAATGAGCAACTTGAATCACTAATAGACAGAGTCAAGATGACTACTTTATTACAAGCTAACTTATGCAGCAGTCAAAAGATAAGGAACAACATATTTTTGTATGCATCTTTATCTTCATCACAAATCATTGATGATATGTGTATGTAGACATGAAAAACACTCGTAGAAGTTTTAGATACTATGAAAATGAATCAAGGAGACAATGCATTTAAGATAAATAGAAAAACACAATCTAATAGTAAAGAAGAAAGCATATATTGGCATTACACACCAAATGTGTGGCAACACATTCCACTATCACACAGACATCGAGGTGTTACGCGAAAACGTGCGGAAATCACCAGAACCACAAATTATCGAAAACACGGGTTAATTAAAACCGATTTTGAAAAGCTGATAAACTGAGAAACTATTATATTCTAGTCCACATCCTACAAGAAAATAGGTTATATACATTCATACAAGCCATGATACATGTCCACAGCTTAGAGCAACAGCTGTCCTGTCATCTCATAAGTTCATCACCTATTTATACATACATAAAGGCCCACATCCGGCCAACAGCAATATATACAAAACATCTACAGATGTACATCGTGAAACAACGTCAAAACACCGCCAAGGACCTGAGAGTACAGGGATGACTCTAGACTCTATCACAAAACATCCAAAACAGCAGCATATCCGCTTGCCTTCTACTGTTCTTCTTGCTGCTCGACCGCAACTCCGCGACCACCACCATGTCTAGCTCGACTACCTAAAAAGGTGTAAACCAGCAGAGTGATACAATCGAACATTGTCCTAGGAGAAACATAACTCCCCACCGAAACTACAAAACCTCAGGTATATATAGAGCAGTTAACTGATAAAAAGTATAACAAGAGTAGTTATGAAATAAAGTTGTCTATATCTAGCAGATTATCAGATGTAATCAAATATTACTTGTGAAACATGATTAACAAGACAAAATATATAAGCTTTACTACATATGAAGAACATATAAGCAACTGCAATATATAACAGAGTTAACTACACAAACAATGCCTCATCCAATATTTCGTGTTTGTCTTAAGTAATAAATACTATTCGGCTGAATTACGTATTATTATGCCCTGGGGAAGTGGGCCGTACCGCTCAAATCCAACCTTCGGTTGCAAAACCCAAGCCGGTGCCATACAAGGTTAATGGAAGAGCTGGACTCCACGACCTCGCCCCTCGTGGTCAGTGCACAAGTACAACACAAGTAGGACCGCAGTCTCATGCTGAAGTGGTCTTAGCCACAGGGTCAGGTACCCTCTGCCTAGACCGCCTCAATACAGGTCTCGGCGCTAGTGAAACTGAGCCACGGGCATGTTCACCGTGCTCTGAGCCATGAACGCATTCATGCTCCTCATATCACATATCCTGAGCTATGGGCCTATTCACCATGCTCTTCAACACAATTGGGCTACGGGCCTGAATCCGCACCCTGGAGTCTATAACCGAAGTTGCACTCTTACCTCCTCACTTTAGGCTAGGAGAAACCTCACATATTCAACAATATGCGCTCCGGGTTAACCCGCAGGAGAACCCGTTTCACCATCACCAATTCCTGACGATGATGGATCTATGGCCAGGGCAAACTACATGATAGATTTCACTGTGATTAATTAGTATCTTTTAGATTGATTGCAAGGTTCAACCAAGTTGTATAACATGCAATTATAATAGGAAATAAACAACGTAAACTCAACATTATGCTTTTACTACAATTCACATCATACTGATCCATCACAAGGATCCCACATCACATGTTATCACTTGGCCTCTTGCCAATCAATCTAGATTCATATCATGGGATCTCAATCCCTCATCATGTGATGCCACTGCCTCTCAAGGCTTACATCATCATCATCATCATGGAACATTATTCCTAATATACATGTTATCTCAGTAGCAAGAGTAACTATCAAAGTAGTGTTACCCATCACATATACCTCATAGCCCTTTTTCTTGGCTATGTCTCACCTGCAGGGTTAGTGCATAATAATCATAAAATGACCAGGCTATCCAAATATGGTGACAAAGATTAGATATACTTTCTTAATCATGCATCGGCTTATGATCATATGTATAGGGTACATCATTTAATAATCTACATTACATGCTCATTATTGTATAATACAGATGGTCATGTTGATCCATATAAAAGAACTAGTCATCACCATAATCGTTATAGTAGCAAGGATCATCATTATAGTATAAGATCAGCACCTGGTTTCTATGACTGACGGAACCCTTACTAGAGGTAGCATAAACCCTCACTAAAAGGTTGTAACGGGTAAGGCTCACCCTCACTAACAACTGTATCGGGCAACCTACCCTCACCCAAAGCTCATCATCTAACGGCCAACACACAACGCTGTGTTGCCACCAAGGCAACCCGCGTGCAGCAGCGTAACGCTGTGACACAAGAGAGGGGGTATCGTGCATCAGGCTGTGTCGGGCACTCAACACATACCGGGCAACGGCCAAAGGTCACCCGTGCAGCTGTGTCGTGCAGGGTGTAACGGCCAGCGCAACGTGCGCCAAGGCGTGCAGGCTATCGGGTAGCTGATAATGGTTGTGTGACGCGCAACAAGGCATGCAGCTCATGTCGGGCAACACGGTGTCGGGTAGGGTGATGCGCACCCGGGCGTGAACCGTGTAGGGCAGGGTTGTGACGCCCATCACCAAAGGAACCAAAGGGTATCTCGGCCATACATGTACCGTGCAAGGGGTCTAGGCCAAGAGGGCTGTCGGGCAGCACCTCCCCATGTACATGTCGTCCAAAGTGCTAACTCTCAAGGTCATCTACCACCTCACACACATGGATACCCAAAACCCTAGTGGGTCAAGAAGAGGCTCACCTCAATCAACTAAGAAGGAGGGGTCTTGCACTTCTTCTATCACCAAACGGGTCACAAGGAGAAACCCTAGAAAAGAGTCACTACCAAGCCGAGCTCACCCTTCTAGCCCATGGTGAGAGGAGAGTGTTGCTTAAACAATTAGAACACAAGCTCACCCCAATCGACTAAGAAAGAGGGGTGTTGATCATGATACTAGAAGCTCAAACTCACTCCTATAGACCAAGGGGAGAAAGGAGTGTTGCTCACCCACATACCCTAGATCACAAGGATCGGCCAACATGGATACTAAGCAAGAACTAAGCTACTACCATGCATATAAACAAGATCATAATAAGAGATAATGTAGTTAGGGTTAGAAGTTATGTAACCCGCCTTAAGCAACTTCAAGCTCCTAGCTCCAAGCACCACCAAGCAAGGAAGATGGAGACTCCAAGGCTGTCGGCCACCAACTTGCTTCTCCAAGGTGTGTCGGCCACCAAGCTTGCTCCTTCAAGGGGAAGATGGAGACTCCAAGGCTGTCGGCCACCAACTTGCTTCTCCAAGGTGTGTCAACCACTTGCTTCTTCAAGGGGTGTATCGACCACCACTTGCTTCTTCAAGGGGTGTATCGGCCACCACTTGCAAGGTAGAAGGGTTGTGTCGTGCAACAAGGTGGAGAGGAACCAAAGGACCAATGGGACCCTAAGCTAAGGAAAGGAACTGCCTATATAGAAGGAAAGGGAGGAGAAAACCAGGTTGGTCCAAGCAAGGTGTCACTTGCCTAGGGACACTTGTCCTAGTACACGAGCCACCACTCTAGCAAGCTCCATACACATGTCCAAGATATGCACCAAGTGTCCACTAAACAAGGTCAAGGCTAGGTCAAGCATCATGGGCGACACAACAACTTGCTCCTTGGGTGACACACTTCCCTTGGCCGATACACATCCACATCTTGGCCGATACAAGGCTCAACCAAAGCAAAGCAAGGCACCTCAAGGCCCAACTAGCTCAACAAGGCCCAAAAGAACTCAAGCAACGAGCCCAAGCCTTCCTCTCTACACAAGAGGAAGCAAAGAGAGAGAGAGGAACACCTCACAAGGTGGAAAACTTTCCAACAAAACCCTAGACTTGGTTTATTTGCAAGCAACACCTCCAACTCTCAACAAGGCACAACCAAACCCTAATCACCACTAAAGGTGATTAGCAAGCACCAAAGTACCAGGGTTAGGCAAATCAAACAGGGTAAACCCTGAACGAAGGTCAGGGTCCTTACAAGCTAACCCTCTTTAAGGGATTTCTTCCTCGAAATCCGAAGAGAAAAGTGAGGGATACTTCCTCCTCACGTGGCTTCCTCAACACCACAATGATGCCAAAGAACCTTCACAAGAACCAGGTCCTTCCTCTTCAGCTTCTTAACCCTTCTGTCGAGGATCGCCACAGGACCTTCCTCGTAGGTCACATCTTCATCAAGCTCAACCTCAACTGGCTATATCACTGTTCCTGAATCTAGATGGCTTTTCTTCAGCATACTGACATGGAACACTGGATGTAGCCTGTGCAACTCTGGAGGCAACTCAATCTCATAAGCTACCTTACCAACACGTGCTATAACTGAGTAAGGCCCCATATACCTGGGTGCCAACTTATCCTTCCAGCCAAACCTCAGCACACCTTTCCACAGTGAGACTTTAAGATATACCTTGTCTCCTACCTAGAACTCCAAAGGTCGTCGGCGATTGTCTGCATAAGACTTCTTCCTGTCCTGTGCCACTTTCAACTGTTGTTGTATTACCTTGATCTTTTCTGTTGTGTGCTGCACCAACTCAGGACCCAAAAGCTGATACTCACCAGACTCATACCAACACAAAGGAGATCTGCACTTCCTCTCATACAAAGCCTCGTAGGGAGCCATGTCAATGCTCCGCTGATAACTGTTTTTGTACGCAAACTCTATCAAATTGAGATGCATATCCCAACTACCTAGAAACTACAAAACACAAGCTCGAAGGAGATCCTCCAAAATCTGAATAGTCCTCTCAGACTGTCCATCTGTCTGCGGGTGGAAAGCAGTACTGAATCTCAACTGTGTTCCCAACGCTCTGTGCAACTGTTCCCAGAAACGACTCATGAATTGAGGACCTCTGTCATAAAATATCGTCGTTGGCACACCATGCAAACGTACTATCTCATCCAAATAAACTTGAGCGAGTTTCTCGACTGTATACATCGTCTTTACAGGTAGGAAATGGGCAGACTTCGTCAATCTATCCACTATCACCCAAATGGAATCATGATTCCTAGTTGTCTTGGGTAGACCAACTATGAAATCAATGGTTATATGATCCCATTTCCATTGTGGTATCGGCAAGGGTTGCAATGTATCTGCCGTCTTCTGATGCTCAACCTTCACTTGCTGACAAACCGCACATATTGCCACGAACTCAGCTACATCTTTCTTCAAACTAGGCCACCAATATAAGTCCTTCAGACTATGATACATCTTAGTGAGACCTGGATGCATAGCATACATTGATGTGTGTGCTTCCTCAAGCACCAACTCCCTTAACCCATCAGCATCAGGAACCACCATCCTATTACGATAGCAGACTAGCCCATCCTTGGACTCATGAAACCCATCACGCTTTTCGCTGCCGAACTCTGATCTGATCAATTGTACCGCATCATCTGTCTACTGTGCATCTTTGATCTGTTGTCACAATGTAGGCTTGACTTGCATCTGTGCTAAAAGTCCAGCTAACAAGGAAACCTCGATCTGCATGTTCATCCGCCGCAAAGAGACAAACATATCCCTCCTAGGGCATACCAGGGAACTCAGTTGTGCCTTCTTGGAAGAAAAAGAAGATTTTTTACTAAGCGCATCAGCTACCACATTCTCCTTACTAGGATGATACTCGATAGTGCAGTCATAGTCATTGATCAACTCCATCCATCGCCGGTGTCACATTTTAACTCTTGCTGTGTAAAGATGTACTTCAGGTTCTTATGGTCTGTAAGGATCTGACACACTTCTCCATACAGATAGTGTCTCCAAATCTTTAGCGCATTAACCACTGCTGCTAGCTCCAAATCATGAGTTGGATAGTTCTCCTCATGTTTCTTAAGCTATCACGAAGCAAAAGAAACCACGTGATCCTCCTGCATCAGCACACAACCTAAGACTTTCTTGGAAGAATCACAGAAAACCACATAGCCCTTCCCAGGCTTTGGCAGGATTAACACTGGAGCACTAGTCAGCTTCTCCTTCAAACTCTGCAAAGCTTTCTGGCATCGATCATCCCAGACAAAAGGTACGTCCTTTCTCGTCAACTTTGTCATCGGCAAAGCTATCACACTGAAGTCCTTGATAAACCTCCTATAGTATCCTGCTAAACCCAGAAAACTACGAACTTCTGTCGGCGTCTTCGGTTGTTCCCATTCTGCAACGGATTCCACCTTCTTTGGATCTACTTTGACTCCTTCAGTAGATATCACATGACCTAAAAAAGTCACTTCATCCAACCAGAACTCACACTTACTGAACTTGGCATACATCTGATGTTGGTGAAGAAGAGTCAACGCTTGTCGAAGATGTTACTCATGCTCTAGCATGTCCCGACTATAGATCAAGATGTCATCTATAAAGACTACAACAAACTGATCTAAGAACGGACGGAACACTCTATTCATCAGGTCCATGAAAGCAGTAGGTGCATTGGTTAACCCAAATGGCATAACCACGAACTCAAAATGACCATACCTTGTCCGAAAAGCTGACTTTGGTATGTCATCTACCTTTATCCTCAACTGATGATATCCAGATCGTAGATCGATCTTCGAAAACACTATAGCACCACGTAACTGATCAAACATATCATCTATCCTCGGAAATGGGTATTTGTTCTTGATCGTGACCTTGTTCAACTACCGGTAGTCTATACACAACCGCATCGAACCATCCTTCTTCTTGAAAAACAACACGGGAGCACCCCAAGGCAACGTGCTCGGTCAGATGAAACCTTTGTCCAGAAACTCTTGTAACTGCTTCTTCAACTCTGCCATCTCCACTGGAGCCATCTTGTACGGTGTCTGTGCAACTGGCTGTGTCCCTGGGACCAGATTGATCTCAAAATCAATCTCTCGGGGTGGGGGAACACCAGGAAACTCCTCAGGAAACACATCTGCAAATTCCCAGACAACTGGCACCTCTTCAAGGCTAGGACCTTTCGCCTTGGTAGCCACAACGGTATCCACCACATGAGCTAAGAACGCCTCACATCCTTGTCGTAACAGCTTATCTGCCACCATAGCTGATACTAGACATGTCGGAAAAATCTTCCTATCTCCCTGGAAGATCCACTTATCTCCGGCATCAACAAACGCCGCCTGTTTGGAACCACAGTCCAAAACCACCTTATACCTCTCTAAGGTATCCATCCCAAGGATAACATCAAACCCATGCATATCAAGTGGTATGAGATCCACTTGAATGCGATGTCCCGAGAAAGACAAGACACAAGATGGACACTCTTCTCGAAGCAACGAGGAACTATCAAGAGGGGTTTCTAACAACAAGCTATCCTTCTTACGACTAATAGGTAAACGACAGTTCTCAAGCATACTATAGGCGATAAATGAGCGCGTAGCACGTGGGTCAACTAGAACATATATAAAGTAAGAAGAAGACATATCATAATGAAATAACTCCATCTGACCTGTCACCACTCGCGGGTTGACTATCGCCTCCGGCTGACTCATAGCATAGAATCGAGTCGTTGCTTGCTGTCCATGACCTCTGCTTCCTTGAGCACATGATCCAGATTGAGACACTTGACCACGTCCTCGTCCTCTGCTACCACTGGGCTGTTGTCGATCCAATCCTTGATGATTCTGCCTCGGCTGTTGTGTCACTTCCACATCTCTATTTGGGCAGTTGAACCTCCAATGCCCGACCTGACCACACAGATGGCATGCTCTATCATCAACCTGTAGCCTAGACGGCCCTGTCACTGCCACAGAAGCTGTACTGTGTGCCTTAGATGGTGAAGAAACATAACCTCTTCCTCTACTCAGAGGCCACTGAGACGGTCCACCAGAACCTCTCATCACTGATGGTGTTGAAAACCTGGGCTTCTTGAAGCCACCAAACCTTTGTCCCTGAAACTGAGCAGGTCTCTTCTTAGACATAGACTCTCTCTTCTCCCTAACTGATCGTTCAATCCTCCGGACAGATTCCACAAATGTAGCAAACTTCTCTCGGTTCTCCAACGCAGACACGGGTGTTGTCAGCTCAGAACTCAGACCCTTCTCGAAACATCTGATCCATTCCTCGTCTGTCGCTGCCATGTGAAGACAAAACCTCAACAGATCCATGAACTTAGCCCCGTACTCAGTGATATTCATTGTTCCTTGTTGCAGGCTCTCAAACTGACTGATCTTCTCATCCAGATACTTCTTTGGGAAGTATCTGGTGACGAACTCGTGCCGGAACACTTCCCAACAGATCACTTCACCGGGCCACTTCTCTTCCTCGATGGTCCACCAGTGACCAACACTACCTTTCAGAAGGTAGACAGCGTGCTTTACCTTGTCTGCTTCAGGGATGTCGAGGATCCGGAAAGCCTTCTCAAGACTTGTCATCCACAGATCCACATCCGCTGGATCAGCCGTTCCAGCATAATCCGAAGCTCCGACTCGGCGAAGTCGCTCGAAGATCTTCCCAATACCTGATGTTTCACCATGGGGAGTCTATGCTCTCGGATGAGGCACTAACAATCGCTCAACCATGAGATTCATCGTAGCCATCATCTGTGCCATAAGCTGTTGGTAGGCTGGATGTTCAAGTATGGTTGGGTTAGGTTGGGGGACCTCAGGCACCCGATCTTCATGTGCCTGTCCTACAGCTCCATCAACCGATGCAACATCGTTGTGCTCAGCAGCGTGTTCTTCATGGTTTCCAGACATCTTGTCTTTTCTTCCACTGAGGGCAGAAGTCGATTGTGAGAAAATCTGGAAAACTCATAAGAACAGACTCAACCTAGTCCTAGATCCCTGTAGACTCAGCGAACCTAAAGCTCTGATACCAAAAACTTTGTGGCAACACATCCCACTATCACACAGACAGCGAGGTGTTACGCGAAAATGTGCGGAAATCACCATAACCACAGATTATTGAAAACATGGGTTAATTAAAACCTATTTCGAAAAGTTGATAAACTGAGAAACTATAATATTCCAGTCCACATCCTGCAAGAAAACAGGTTATATACATTCATACAAGCCATGATACATGTCCACAGCTTAGAGCAACAACTATCCTGTCATCTCATAAGTTCATCACATGTTTATACATACATAAAGGCCCACATCCGGCCAACAGCAGGATATACAAAACATCTACAGATGTACATCGTGAAACAATGTCGAAACACCGCCAAGGACCTGAGAGTACATGGATGACTCTAGACTCTATCACAAAACATCCAAAACAGCAGCATATCCATCGCTTGCCTTCTACTGTTCTTCTTGCTGCTCGGCCGCAACTCCGCGACCACCACCACGTCTAGCTCGACTACCTAAAAAGGGTGTAAACCAGTGGGGTGAGACAATCGAAGATTGTCCCAGTGAGAAACATAACTCCCCGTCGAAACTACAAAACCTCAGGTATATATAGAGCAATTAACTGATAAAAGTATAATAAGAGCAGTTATGAAATAAAGCTTTCTATATCTAGCAGATTATCAGATGTAATCAAATATTACTTGTGAAACATGATTAACAAGACAAAATATATAAGCTCTACTACATATGAAGAACATATAAGCAATTGCAAGATATAACAGAGTTAACTACACAAACAAGGCCTCATCCAATGTTTCGTGTTTGTCTTTTAGCAATAAATACTATTCAGCTGAATTACGTATTATTATGCCCTGAGGAAGTGAGTCGTACCGCTCAAATCCAACCTTCGGTTGTGAAACCCAATTCGGTGCCATACAAGGTCAATGGAAGAGCCGGACTCCACGACCTCGCCCCTCGTGGTCAGTGCACGAGTACAACACAAGCAGGACCGCAATCTCATGCTGAAGTGGTCTTAGCCACAGGATCAGGCTACCCTCTGCCTAGCCCACCTCGGTACAAGTCTCGACGCTAGTGAAACTAAGACACGGGCATGTTCACTGTGATCTGAGCCATGAACGCATTCATGCTCCTCATATCACATATCCTGAGCCATGGGCTTGTTCACCATGCTCTTCATCACAATTGGGCTACGGGCCTGAATCTGCACCCTAGGGTCTACAACCAAAGTTGCACTCTTACCTCCTCACTTTAGGCTAGGAGAAACCTCGCATATTCAACAATATGCGCTCTGAGCTAACCCGCAGGAGAACCCGTTTCACCATCACCAATTCCTGACGATGATGGATCTATGGCCAGGGCAAACTACATGATAGATTTCACTGTGATTAATTAGTATCTTTTAGATGGATTGCAAGGTTCAACCAAGTTGTATAACATGCAATTATAATAGGAAATAAACAATGTAAACTCAACATTATGCTTTTACTACAATTCACATCATAGTGATCCATCACAAGGATCCCACATCACATGTTATCACTTGGCCTCTTGCCAATCAATCTAGATTCATATCATGGGATCTCAATCCCTCATCATGTGCTGCCACTGCCTCTCAGGGCTTACATCATCATCATCATCATCATCATCATCATGGAACAGTATTCCTAATATACATGTTATCTCAGTAGCAAGAGTAACTATTAAAGTAGCGTTACCCATCACATATACCTCATAGCCCTTTTTCTTTGCTATGTCTCACCTACAGGGTTAGTGCCTAATAATCATAAAATGACCAGGCTATCGAAATATGGTGACAAAGATTAGATATACTTTCTTAATCATGCATCGGCTTATGATCATATGTATAGGGTACATCATTAAATAATCTTCATTACATGCTCATTATTGTATAATACAGATGGTCATGTTGATCCATATAAAAGAACTAGTCATCACCATAATCGTTATAGTAGCAAGGATCATCATTATGGTATAAGATCAGCACCTAGTTTTTATGACTGACGGAACCCTTACTAGAGGTAGCATAAACCCTCACTAAAAGGTTGTAACGGGTAAGGCTCACCCTCACTAACAACTGTATCGGGCAACCTGCCCTCACCCAAAGCTCATCATCTAACGGACAACACACAACGTTGTGTTGCCACCAAGGCAACCCGCGTACAGCAGCGCAACATTGCGTCACAAGAGAGGGGGTATCGTGCATTAGGGTGTGTCAGGCACTCAACACATACCGAGCAACAACCAAAGGTCAACCGTGCAACTGTGTCGTGCAGGGTGTAACAGCCAGCGCAATGCGTGCCAAGGCGTGCAGGCTATCGAGTAGATGATAACGGTTGTGTGACATGCAACAAGGCATGCAGCTCATGTCGGGTGACACGGTGCCGGGCAGGGTGACGCGCACCCAGGCGTGAACCATGCAGGGCAGGGCTGTGACGCCCATCACCAAAGGAACCAAAGGGTATCTTGGCCATACATGTACTGTGCAAGGGGTCTAGGCCAAGAGGGCTATCGGGCAGCACCTCCCCATGTACATGTCATCCAAAGTGCTAACTCTCAAGGTCATCTACCACCTCACACACATGGATACCCAAAACCCTAGTGGGTCAAGAAGAGGATCACCTCAATCAACTAAGAAGGAGGGGTCTTGCACTTCTTCTATCACCAAACGGGTCACAAGGAGAAACCCTAGAAAAGAGTCACTACCAAGCCGAGCTCACCCTTCTAGCCCATGGTGAGAGGAGAGTGTTGCTTAAACAACTATAACACAAGCTCACCCCAATCGACTAAGAAAGATGGGTGTTGCTCATGATACTAGAAGCTCAAACTCACTCCTATAGACCAAGGGGAGAAAGGAGTGTTGCTCACCCACATACCCTAGATCACAAGGATCAGCCAACATGGATACTAAGCAAGAACTAAGCTACTACCATGCATATAAACAAGATCATAGCAAGAGATAATGTAGTTAGGGTTAGAAGTTATGTAACCCGCCTTAAGAAACTTCAAGCTCCTAGATCCAAGCACCACCAAGCAAGGAAGATGGAGACTCTAAGGTTGTCGGCCACCAACTTGCTTCTCTAAGGTGTGTCGGCCACCAAGCTTGCTCCTTCAAGGGGATATCGGCCACCATTTGATTCTTCAATGGGTGTATCAGCCACCACTTGCAAGGTAGAAGGGTTGTGTCGTGCAACAAGGTGGAGAGGAACCAAAGGACCAAAGGGACCCTAAGCTAAGGAAAGGAACTGCCTATATAGAAGGAAAGGGAGGAGAAAACAAGGTTGGTCCAAGCAAGGTGTCACTTGCCTAGGGACACTTGTCCTAGTACACGAGCCACCACTCTAGTAAGCTCCATACACATGTTCAAGATATGCACCAAGTGTCCACTAAACAAGGTCAAGGCTAGGTCAAGCATCATGGGCGACACAACAACTTGCTCCTTGGGCGACACACTTCCCTTGGCCGATACACATCCACATCTTGGCCGATACAAGGCTCAACCAAAGCAAAGCAAGGCACCTCAAGGCCCAACTAGCTCAACAAGCCCCAAAAGAACTCAAGAAACGAGCCCAAGCCTTCCTCTCTACACAAGAGGAAGCAAAGAGAGAGAGGAACACCTCACAAGGTGGCAAACTTGCCAACAAAACCCTAGACTTGGTTTATTTGCAAGCAACACCTCCAACTCTCAACAAGGCACAACCAAACCCTAATCACCACTAAAGGTGATTAGCAAGCACCAAAGCACCAGGGTTAGGCAAAGAAAATAGGGTAAAACCTAAACGAAGGTCAGGGTCCTTACAAAATGAAACTTGGAAGGTGCCAAGGAATTTATAAGACAACAAAGATGGAAGCAGGATGTTTCTGAATAAATCAACTCAATCGTTGATGTGGATTTATATATAAGATCTAGCTTTGAGAGCCTGACTATAGGGATTGCAGTCGAAAAAACAATTCATACATCAAGTGTACTCTACATAAATGCATGCTTGTAGCAAGCAACGTTGAGTACTCTTGCATGGATCTTGTGTCTAAACATGGATATTGTTAGTTTTTCTTGGTAGCCAAAAGGTTTCATGAGGACAATGAGCACTCTACCTTGATCTACGAATGAACAAAATATTTCTGGCCAACCATGCTGAGCGACAAATTATTTAATTGTATACCAAATTAGCCAGTAGTTCGTCGTCATAGATTGAGTTGTTCAGGAGGAGCATAGATATTTTGGTAGACATACAAACTCACAATTATTAGTTAAATAAAGAAAGAAAAAGAAGATGTAAGTGAGAGGAAAAGTCTATTAGTTTTACAAAGTTTATTCATCCACACCATGGCTTTAGATTCCTTATAAAAAGGATGGCTCTGAAAACCTGATAGTTCAGTAAATTTCCATCTAAGTAAGGCTCAAAAGAAGAAGTCTCGGTGGTGCTAACTATGATGAAACTTATATGGCGTATAAAAAGAAATTAGAAAAATCAGGTGAGATCAGGGGAGGTCATTGCCAACGGGGATAATACAGAGAGAAGGACAAGGGACCTCACTTGATGATGGATGAGTCGGAGGAGTCCAGGATGTGCATGGCCGCTGAACCGGATGCATGTCATAACATGATGTTGTGGGCACCAGTGGAGGTTAACTTCAGTGGTCGAGCAAGGCTCAGCTCCGGCTGGCATAAGGCAGATGAGGGATTTGGGGATTCAACTAGGAAAGGAGTAAATTTTTCAAACATATCAGAAGTCGAGGAGTCATGGAGGTAGGGTCGATGACCTCATGATTGGAAGATCCCGATAGTGCATCTCACTAGTCGCTAGGGTTGGAAACTTCACAATCGCCATCTCCAAACGAAAACACATTTATAGGGTTTAGGGGTGTGGGGGTGATGTATTTGGGATTTTAGAACAAATTGACAATAGTAGTTATGGGAAGCGGCGGGAAGCTAAACCAGATTTGGGGGTTTAGGGAAATAAAAGATTGGTTTGGAGGAAAAAATTTATACAATTTATTTGGAACTTTGGGCAGGGTGCGGAGGGAAATAAAGGATGGAGTGAAACTTTGTGAAAAATACAGCTACTGAGATATTTTTGACGGATATATGCTCATGAATAAATCACTTTTATCTTTATAATTTAGATGAGGGTATAGAGTCGGTGATGAAAGATCTCTTCATCCTCCCTCATAAATAATCATTACTTTTCAAGGACCATTGTCCCTCATAGTTGTCCTTCTTGAAAAGCCTCTTTTTTGTAGTGTAAGAATTTATATTCATGTCGTTTCCGGGTCAAAAAATCTGACCCGTAGTTGTTCGACCAATTTCTCAATCAGGAACCATCCAGATTGAGAAAATTAGATCCAGAACCAAACCGGATCCAGGTTTGATAGTTATTTTTTAAGAAAAATCAACTCTTAGGTTAATGTCCGTCTTATGAGAGTTGAGAATTTTCAAGACTTAATTACATGTTCCATGTTACTTGGTGTTAGGTTGACCGTACATATGCTAAAATTGACAATGGTGTGAGGTACGGGTGATAATGAGACCAATTCAATGTTAAAGTGAGGAAGAGAAAAGATGAATAATAGGGGAAGAGAGGATGTATTCATCACATCAATTAAAAAAGAGAGGAAGTCACAGTTGTTAGAAGATTTTTGTATTTTCGTACTAAGGAGATTTGCTGAATAATAAGGATACATGTGATTTACAATAGGTTGGGGTCTGTAGTGTAATTGTGGTATATAACAATAAGTCGGGTTCTATTAAACGATCTTGGTACATAACAACGAGTAACAACATGTTGTGTGATTGTGGTCTATTGCAAAAGGTGAACTCATGTTGTGTGATTATGGTTTATTACAATGGGTTAGTCTATGATGTGTAATAGTGGTCTACTACAACGGTTTATCATGTGTGGCTATTACAACGGGTCATAAAATGTTGTGTAATCATAGTATATAACAATGGGTCGGAGTCTGTTATGTGATATTGGTATATAACAATGAGTTTCATCATGTTGTGTTATTGTGGTCTAGTAGAACATGCACCTATTACAATAGGTAAAGTCATGTTGTGTGATTATGATATATTACATCCGGTTAGTATATGTTGTGTAATGATGGTCTATTACAACATGTTATCATGTGCGACTCTTACAATAGGTCATCGTATGTTGTGTAATTAAGGTCTTTTACAACATGTTTGAGTATGTTGTGATACTACAATATATTACAACACTTTAGCACATGTTATAGAATTACATATACTACAATGGGTTTGACTTGTTGTAAACAACTTGTGTTGTATAAAATATACAATATACAACACATAAATAGGCTTGTTGTGATAATTATACTAACTACAACACAACCAACGAAATTGTTGTGCTTCTCCTATTGTAAAAAAAAAATTTGTAGTAATGTATATGACTAGTAGAAGTTCCTCTGAGGTCATACATTTCATTAGTTACAGAAGAATACATGACACAAAAGTCATTTTTTTCAAGAGGAATGAAAACTATGACATTTACAGTGGTCTTGTGGGAGCTTATTATTACATACAATCGAAGACATGCCACCATGACAACAAAAAGTAGTGCCAATGGAAGTTGGTTTCAAAAATTCTTGATATCTAAAAGCAATTAAAGTTTTTTTTATTATTGTCTTTTCATATTGGAAAAAAAAAGATAATTACTATTGTTAACACATGTTAGAGTTGTTTTTCAATGTAGAGGCCCCACTATAGAAGGGCAGAGGGCACTAGAAGTGACCTTAAATAGCCTTATAATGAAGGGGACCTCTAAATAAGACTACTATGTGCGAGGGTGTAACACTAGCAGGGCCATAAGTGTTGGGTTTTAGAGGAGACAGAGACGGCAGTGGAAACAAAAAAATTCTTATCCCAAACCCAGAATTAAGGAATTGTGTCAACGTCTATACAATAGGAAGGATGGTTTGTAGAAGCATATCTTGTCCCGAGGATTGCTCGGGGACGTTACCTCGCGGCTTGCACGGTCTTCACCTCTGGTCTTAGACGGTGTATGTGCAGCTCCTGGTCTCACCGGGACTGTCGGGATTGACAACTGTCCTCCGAGCGGTAGAAATCTCCCGCCTCTGAAGTAGTCTACACGGACCACCTGGAACTCTGATCTCCTTGTCCCACAATGAATCGAAAGGAGTGGTACCTTTCTGTCGGCGTACTAGTCACCGACACACTCTCCTGCAACCAGTTGCCTTTCTACAGTTGTCATTTCCTTGTTGTGCCTCCCTCATCGGGTAGCACTTGCTCAGGCTCTCCTGGTTACCACAACCAGAGAGAATGACAACTTTGCAGAGCAACTGGTGTTCTGAGTTGTTATTTCTAAGAAGCCCCCACTACCCCTATATATATAGGAGGGTCATGGGACAGGGTTCTCTACCCCGGGCAATGCGGGATTAAGGCAGGAGTAGAAGGGTTCGAGATTTTCCACAAACAAAAAAAACAATCTGCGCTAGCTGAACCGATCGGTTCACACCCTGAAATGATCGTTTTGGGACCTGAGCCGATCGTTTGGGACCTGAGCCGATCGGTTCATGGTCCTAATCCAACTCAAATTGACGTTCGTATTTGTTTCTGAGTAATCAAATATTAATCCATGTCCAATTCGAATTTGTACAAGTGAAACAAATTGTATTTGCAAAATAGTCTTATAACTTTCCAAACAATCTCGGTTGGTTACATGAATCGATCGGTTCAATAATTGAGCCGATCGTCTCATTGATACATGAGTCGATCGTATCACCAGTTGAGCCGATCGGTTCACCAACCAGAGCCGACCAGTTCATCCCTATGAGCCGATCGGTTGGGGCAGCAGACTGTGCAAATCAGTCAATCTCAATTTCAATCAATCTGATAATCTAATCAACCGGTCTAACACCTTGAACACTATGATACTGATCTATCAATTGATTGAGTGTTTAATTGAACTACTAAACTCCTTTAGTAAACAATCTAAACATCATGTGTGGATAAACTCCTCTTCTATGTTAAATCCTATGTGTGTGACCCTGCAGGTCCATTTCACGTTGGCAGTGAAAATCCATAACACTTATGACTTCACAAGCAAAGAGCAGTGCCTAGTCGCACATCAGTGCTACCCAAGTGAAAAGGAAAGTTGGAGAACAACTTTCAATCCTATAATCTGTGAATGGTGTTACAGTGAATGTATAATTCCTTTGTCACTAATATCTCGAATGAACTCAAGGCATGGATCAGTCATCCTTTCAACGTTCATTCACTTTCTTGATATCAGAGTAGATTAGAGGAGATATGTATGACATCAATATCACATACTAATTCACACATGCATGCACACCTATCTCAATCCTACTAATCAAGTGGCCATGGATATCAAAATCCCTCAGGAGGGACAAATCCCATATCTATCACTCACCCCTCAAAAGCCCCATGTGTCAAAGCCACCCAATCATCACATTTATAACAACCCATGTTTCAGGACTGTGTTTGATGATGTCAAAGTGTACCCAATGACATGTGTTGAGTGCACTGATTTTAGGTCAAAGAATCACATTCACCACCATCACTGTGAGAACTAACTGTGACTACCATGGCATGGTTCCATGTATCAAACTCACAGTGGGTTTGTCCGGTACACTTGTTCTCTAACAAGTACCTATGTGTTTGGTTTGATATCTCCATATCATGACTAACGAGATTCTATCATCAACCAACACTACAATCTAGTCTTGTGTGTCATTGATGTCTATCTACCTTCCACATTGACATCCGACTAGGGACATAATAAGAATGTACAAACTCTTAGCATTTGTATGATCTCATCGTTCAGGTCCTTAACCTGAAAGCATACGTCATTGAGTATTGTCATTCTCTAGACATTCAATCTGTTCTATCATTATCTCATATGACTGAACCAGAAAGAATTGGAAGCTTGCCTTTGATCTTTATCAAATCAATCTTAATGTATCCCAGCAATCATCTCATGATTGGCTCTCAGGGCATACATACTAACAGACTCCCACTCGCACTGCGAGCCAATCACCCTTGAATCATATTCATAGTGATCTTCAAACATGTCCCACATGTTACTGTGCTCTAGTATTAACATAGTGAGTTATGGCAACACCTTGCCAAAGTCAGTATTAACTGCATGTCTCTCATCTCTTCGATGTACGTCACACGTATGAGATAGAGTTGCCTTAATATGCGATCTAGTATTCCTTTGCTAACCTTTAGCCACATTGCATGACCAAGCGCTCCTAACTTGTCATCAATGACCGGAATATCTATAAGTTCATCACTATGAACTCGTAGATCCATAAAGTATCCACGGTTGTTCTCTAACACACGAATACTCGACATTTCCTTTTAAAATAACTTTATTGGAACATTTCCATTTATCAACAAACTTTCACTTTTATATATCCCATATATATTTTTTGATTAATTTTCTATCCTTTTCGGAAGTTCGCATTAGTGTAACTCTTTACAGTGAACCCTTCCTTATTTCCATAGAACTAGTACTTATCAAGTTCTTATGGTATTCTAGTAACCCTTACTAGAACTAGACATACATCCACTTGTCATGTCCCACATAGAAGTTATCAGGATGAGCACATCATATTGTCATGTCCTACATACAAGATGATGAATGCATTTTATTTTGCTATGTCCATACATGCAAGATAATGGGATGATTACATACATGATATATCCATATCTATTCTTAGTGTTCCCATTCTTCATAAGAATTGGACACTTGGCCTTAGGATACTAAATCCATGTAACACAGACATGTTTTCTCCCACTGAATCTATGCACACTGAACCCTTCAGTATAGATTGCCAATGTATGCTTTCTCTTTTCAGGTCAAGATGTTTTCAAGAACTATCTCTATAGATCTCTATTCCTATTTCATAGGAAACATCTCTATCTTCCTTAAAGATAATTTCCACTTTGGATTTCCATTCTAGAACATTTCCATTTCACATCAACATGTGGAATGTGAATATGCTTCCACTAAATCACAGATCCCTTCTTTATCTTTGACATATCAGTCAAACCCTTCGACTATATCATCAAAGTAAAGATCCAGCTATGATTTTCTTGTACATTATCATTCACATTGATTAGTTCATTGTAACTTATAGACTTCATTTGCATTAATGGATTCATAAACCTTATAGGTTGTGTCACGTACACATCCTTATTTTATTCCTTACAGGAATGCGGTTTTAGTATCCGTATGCCAAATCTCTTAGTCATTAAGTTGCAATCAACAAGCATCATCCTTCTCAAAGTGTTATCCATGTGTCTTAACACTTAAGACTCATTCACACTTATGGATTTTATCCCAATGGGTGCTACCATCAAGGTCATAGCTTATGGTTAACATGGAAGTCATTTAGGATGTAATGATCATAAACCATAACTCAAAATCCGGTTCCTCATATTCATCTAGATAGTTGACTCATCACATGACCAACTCATCACATAGATAATCAAGTTGTATCTGTTAAGGATATAAGAACTCACAACTCCTTGTGATTCTTAATGTCTTTTATTAGTGTGGGGTATTCTTTATTTAAGAAGAAATTAGTCATTTGATAATCATCCTCTAACTCCTTAGAGTATGACTCCTTTTAATTTAGGCATCACCATGCCTTAATCATGAGTTTACTATGATACACTATCATAATCACTCATAAGGATCTCAAACATTTGGTTCAAGTATTTCATTCATTGATCTCATCAAGAATTAATACTTTACCAAATTCGTACTTCATTTATGATATTCTTGAATACTTCAAGATATTCATATTTCTATTTCTCTAAACACCGTTTGAAGTATTAGCATTAACTCTAATAGGTATGTAAATACATCTCATGTATTATACCTAATAGGATAATCATTCTCCCACTACCTTAGTGAAGATTGATTAATCACATCCAAGAGATTCATGTCTCTTACTGGTTCTCTAACCAAAAGAGTCTAGATTTATCCATCATATGGAAACTAGAAATGAATTTCTCATGATTTATGCTAATTTGATTGTTTGAGTTATCAATAACTTTTAGGTATCATTTTATCTTATGCATACCAAGTACCACAAGATAAACAAGGCATTGCCATAAAGATCATATCTTTTGAAATAGAAACATCAACTTTATTAATTGATATCATTGTCATACAATATGCAAAAATAATGTGTTTCTATCCTTTGGCAAATATGAAATAGCAGTTCATAACTCTATTACATGCCTTCAAAGCTGAAAATAAACTAAAGTACTCCTATCTATGGTGGCAACATTTGCCCCGTTTATTGGGTGCTTTACACTTTATATCTTGGTATCATATACCTAAAAAGTGTTACAAGTTTATTTCATGACACCTTTAGGTGGAGACGTCAGTTGCCTCCTTCTTCTTTAGTTCTTGTAGATAGGGTGTACAATTCCTTTTCCAATGTCCTGGCTTTTGACAATGGTGGCAATTGCCTCTATTGGTCACACCTCCCTTGGCCTTGAGAGTTGAAGATGACTTGGGTTGTTGGCTAGCATCAGAACCTTTCTTAGCCTTGCCCTTGCCCTTGCGCTTGGACTTGCCTTTGCTGCTGATCATCATCACAGACTTAGGCTTGTCCTTCTTCATCTGTGCCTCGGTTGTCCTCAACATGCCCAACAACTCTGTCAACAGCTTGTCAAAGTTGTTCATGTTGTAGTTCATCACAAACTGACTATACGATTCTGGAAACGATTGCAGTATCACGTCAGTAGCCAACTCTTGGCTCAGGGGAAATCCCAGTCTCGTCAGGTTCTCCACATACCCAATCATCTTGAGCGTGTGAGGACCAACTGGATCTCCTTCTGTCATGACACACTTGAACAGCGCCCTGGAGACATCATATCTCTCTTACCGTGATTGATCTTCATACATGTTCTTGAGATATTGAATCATCTCAATGACACCCATGTTCTCATGTTGTATCTGCAACTCGTGGTTCATGGAGCACACCATCAAGCACTTTGCATCAATGGCATCATCATAATGCTTCTTATAAGCATCCCTTTCTTCCTTTGGTGCGGTAGGAGCAGGTTCCTCTTGAATTGGAGTATCCGTGACATAGAGCTTTCGCTCTTGAGTGAGAACAATTCTCAATGTCCTAAACCAGTCATGGAAGTTAGTCCCATTCAGCTTGTCCTTTTCAAGGACCGATCGCAATGAAAAGTGATTGTTGTTTGTTGTCATTTGAAATACAAAAGGAAATATATGAAATTTAGTCCAAAACTCAATTTTGACTTATTTGATTGATTTGGAAAATTAACGATATAATTAGGACTTTAATTAATTATCACTCCCACTATTTTTGTTCAAACTGATAGCCCTCACCATCAATTCAGAAGATTGCAGTGTACAATCTTGTAGTGGGTCAAGATCCTGAAATCCTCTGAGTCATGGACCAGCTAGGGCTGTCACCCACAACTTAGATCTTCTAGGTAGGCAACTATTGCCAATTGCATCATATGAAACTCTTAAAAGATGTCATATGCAACTCTTTGCCATGATTACCTCCATGCCTCAAGGTGCTAGATCTTATCTAGGTCACCTTGTTAAGTCCGACTCAAAGCCAACATGATGAATATGCACCCTGCTAGGGCAGACCCACATATCCATCCTTCACGCTTCCACGAGATAGACGGTGCACCACTCTAGGGCGTGCCCACACTTGGTCGATCAGGCTTTTCACGTGTGTCACATTTGGAAGGCATCTAAAACTTTAATATTTAATGAGGGATTTGGTTTAATAGGTACATATACATATAACATCACCACAATACGTAGTGTGTATCATATACATGCTATATCCCATAGAAAACATGTGAAACGATAAAAGTGATGATTATGGCCATCCTAATGTGATTCCTTGAGCCAAGAGGAATCACAGTCATCTAGGTCTACATCACATGCAACATGTCCATGATGAAGTTCTATAGTCATCTAAGTTGATCAACTCATCACATGAATGACTTGCTCACCCTGGTCGGTCGTCTGGGTGCCACCAGCCGATCAGTTGGCTCCTCCAACCGATCGGTTCACTTGGTCATCGTGCATCTCTGCATGGCCGCCACCCGATCGTCTCGCTCCTCAAACCGGTCACCTAGATCGCCAACTGATCAGTTCACTCTTTGAATTGATCGTCTCTGTTGTCGTCAGATTGTCCTCCGTTCTTTGAGATAATTAGGAAATAAAAGATCTATCCTATTTTACATTTGAATTGGGAAACCCCGAGTTACATTCGGGGGGAGCAAAGGTAGGGAAGAAATCTCGAGTTATCTCGAGTTACATCAGGAATAAGGAGGTAGGGAATCAGTGCGCAGACCGAGATGCAAGCAACCACATACAACCAAGAACAAATACATAGGGTTTATTGGCCATAACCATGCTATACATCCACCAAAAAACTCGTTTAAGGGTGACGTCTATCGAGTGCATTCATATTATATATCATATATGTATATTAGGATTTGTGGATTTAGGATTGGGCATGCATAAAGCCATTATTATTCACATCATATGCAATAATTAAAGGCGACAAACCAAAATCGATCACATCGATAATCCTAAAGTATAGATCATTTGGCGTGGCTCTGATACCACTATTGGGTTTTAGAGGAGATAGAGAAGGCAGCGGAAACAAAAATTTTCTTCTCCCAAACCCAGAATAAAGGAATCGCGTCAAAGTTTATACAATAGGAAGGATGGTTTGTAGAAGCATACCTTATCCCGATGTTTGCTCAGCGACGTTACCTCGTGGCTTGCGCGGTTTTCACCTCCGGTCTTGGACGGTGTCTATGCAGCTCCTGGTCTCACTGGGACTGTCGAGATTGACAACTGTCCTCTGAGCGGCAGAAATCTCCCGCCTCTGAAGTAGTCCACACGGACCACCTAGACCTCTGATCTCCTTGTCCCACAAAGAATCGAAAGGAGTCACACCCTCATGTTGGCATACTAGTCACCGACACACTCTCCTGCAACCAGTTGTCTTTCTGCAGTTGTCTTTCCCTTGTTGTGCCTCCCTTATCGGGTAGCACTTGCTCGGGCTCTCCTGGTTACCACAATAAGAGAGAATGATAACTTTCCAGAGCAACTAGTGTTCTGAGTTGTTGTTTATGAGAAACCCCCACTACCCTTATATATAGGAGGGTCATGGGACAGGGTTCTCTACCCCGGGCAATGCGGGATTAAAGCATGAGTATAAGGGTTCGAGATTTTCCACAAAACAACCAATCTGCACCAGATGAACCGATCGGTTCACACCCTGAAATGATCGTTCCAGGCCCTAAGCCGATCATTTGGGACCTGAGCCGATCGGTTCGTGGTCCTGATCCAACTCAAATTGACTTTCATAGTTGTTTCTGATTCATCAAATATTAATCCATGTCCAAATCGAATTTGTGCAAGTGAAACAAATTATATTTTCAAAATAGTCTTCTGACTTTCCAAACGATCTCGGTTCGTCACATGAATCGACCGGTTCAACAATTGAGTCGATCGTCTCATTGATACATGACCCGATCTTCTCACCAGTTTAGTTGATCGATTCACCAACATGAGCCAATCAGTTCATCCCTATGAGCCGATCAGTTGGGGCAGCAGAATGTGCAAATCAGTCAATTACAGTTTCAATCAATTCAATACTCTAATCAATCAGTCCAACACCTTGAACACTATGATACTGAATTAACAATTGATTGAGTGTTTAATTGAACTACTAAACTCCTTTAGTAATCAATCTAAACATCGTTTGTGGATACACTCTTCTTCCAGGTTAAATCCTATGTGTGTGACCCTGTAGGTCCATTTCACGTTGGCAGTGAAAGTCCATAACACTTATGAGTTCACATGCAAAGAGTAGTGCCTAGTCGCACATCAGTGCTACCCAAGTGAAAAGGAAAGTTGGAGAACAACTTTCAATCCTACAATTCGTGAATGGTGTTACAGTGAATGTATAATTCCTTTGTCACTGATATCCCGAATGAACTCAAGGCATGGAACAGTCATCCTTTCAACGTTCATTCAATTTCTTGATCTTAGAGTAGATTGGAGGAGATATGTATGACATCAATATCACATACTGATTCACACATGCGTACATGCCTATCTCAATCCTACTCATCAAGTGGCCATGGATATCAAACTCCCTCAAGAGGGACAAATTCCATATCTATTACTCACCCCTCAAAAGCCCCATGTGTCAAAGCCACCTAATCATCACCTTTATAACAACCCATGTTTCAGGACTGCGTTTGATGATGTCAAAGTGTACCCAACGACATGTGTTGAGTGTAGTGATTTCAGGTCAAAGAATCACATTCACCACCATCACTGTGAGAACTGACGGTGACTACCATGTCATGGTTCCATGTGTCAAACTCACGGTGGGTCGGTCTGGTACACTTGTTCTCTAACAAGTACATATGTGTTTGGTTTGATATCTCCATATCATGACTAACGAGATTCTATCATCAATCAACACCACAATCTAGTCTTGTGTGTCATTGATGTCTATCTACCTTCCACAATGACATCTGACTAGGGACATAATAAGAATGTACAAACTCTTAGCATCCATATGATCTCATCGTTCAGATCCTTAACCTGAAAGCATACGTCATTGAGTACTGTCATTCTCTAGACATTCAATCTGTTCTATCATTATCTCATATGACTGAATCAGAAAGAATTGGAAGCTTGCCTTTGATCTTTATCAAATCAATCTTAATGTATCCCACCAATCATCTCATGATTGGCTCTCAGGGAATACATACCAACAGACTCCCACTTGCACTATGAGCCAATCACCCTTGAATCATATTCATAGTGATCTTCAAACATGTCCCGCATGTTATTGTGCTCTAGTGATAATATCGTGAGTTATGGCAACACCTTGCCAAAGTCAGTATTAACTGCATGTCTCTCATCTCTTTGATGTATGTCACACATATGAGATAGAGTTGTCGTAATATGTGATCTAGTATTCCTTTGCTAACCCTTAGTCACATTGCATGACCAAGCACTCCTAACTTGTCATCAATGACCGGAATATCTGTAAATTCATCTCTATGAACTCCTAAATCCATAAAGTATCCACTACTGTTCTCTAACACACGGATACTCGACATTTCCTTTTAAAACAGCTTTATTGGAACGTTTCCATTTATCAACAAACTTTTACTTTTATATATCTCATATATATTTTGCGATTATTTTTTTGTCCTTTTCGGAAGTTTGCATCAGTGTAACTCTTTACAGTGAACCCTTCCTTATTTCCATAGAACTAGTACTTCTCAAGTACTTATCAAGTTTTTATGGTATTCCAGTAACCCTTACTAGAACTAGACAGACATCCACTTGTCATGTCCCACATACAAGTTATCAGGATGAGCACATCATATTGTCATGTCCTACATACAAGATGATGAATGCATTTTATTTTGCTATGTCCATACATGCAAGATAATGGGATGATTACATACATGATAGATCCATATCTATTCTTAGTGTTCCCATTCTTCATAAGAATTGGACACTTGGCCTTAGGATACTAACTCGATGTAACACAGACATGTTTTCTCCCACTAAATCTATGCACATTGAACCCTTCAATATAGATTGCCAATGTATGCTTTTTCTTTTCAGGTCAAGAGGTTTTTGAGAACTATCTCTATAGATCTCTATTCCTATTACATAGGAAACATCTCTATATTCCTTAAAGATAATTTCCACTTTGGATTTCCATGTAGAACATTTCCATTTCACATCAACATGTGGAATGTGAATATGCTCCCACTAAATCACAGATCCCTTCTTTAGCTTTGACATATCAGCCAAACCCTTTGACTATATCATCAAAGTAAAGATCCAGCTCTGAGTTTCTTGTACTTTATTAATCACATTGATTAGTTCAAGGTAACTTATAGACTTCATTTGCATTAATGGATTCATAAACCTTATAGGTTGTGTCACGTACACAACCTTGTTTTATTCCTTACAGGAATGCAGTTTTAGTATCTGTATGCCAAATCTCTTAGTCATTAAGTTGCAATCAACAAGCATCATCCTTCTCAAAGCGTTGTCCATGTGTCTTAACACTTAAAACTCGTTCACACTTATGGATTTTATCCCAATGGGTGCTACCATCAAGGTCATACCTTATGGTTAACATGGAAGTCATTTAGGATGTAATGGTCATAAACCATAACTCAAAATCTGGTTCCTCATATTCATCTAGATAGTTGACTCATCACATGACCAACTCATCACATAAATAATCGAGGTGTATCTGTTAAGGATATAAGAACTCACAACTCCTTGTGATTCTTAATATCTTTTATTAGTGTGGGGTATTCTTTATTTAAGAAGAAATTAGTCATTTGATAATCATCCTCTAACTCCTTAGAGTATGACTCCTTTTGATTTAGACATCACCATGCCTTAATCATGATACACTATCATAATCACTCACAAGGATCTCAAACATTTGGTTCAAGTATTTCATTCATTGATCTCATCAAGAATTAACACTTTACCAAATTCGTACTTCATTTATGATATTCTTGAACACTTCAATATATTCATATTGGTATTTCTCTAAACACAGTTTGAAGTATTATAATTAACTCTAATAGGTATGTAAATACATCTCATGTATCATACCTAATAGGATAATCATTCTCCCACTACCTTAGTGAAGATTGATTAATCACGTCCAAGAGATTCATGTCTCTTACTGGTTCTCTAACCAAAAGAGTCTAGATTTATCCATCATATGGAAACTAGAAATGAATTTCTCATGATTTATGCTAATTTGATTGTTTGAGTTATCAATAACTTTTATGTATCATTTTATCTTATGCATACCAAGTACCACAAGATAAACAAGGCATTGCCATAAAGATCATATCTTTTGAAATAGAAACATCAACTTTATTAATTGCTATCATTGTCATACAATATGCAAAAATAATGTGTTTCTATCCTTTGGCAAATATGAAATAGCAGTTCGTAACTCTATTACATGCCTTCAAAACTGAAAATAAACTGAAGTACTCCTATCTATGGCGGCAACATTTGCCCCATTTATTGGGTGTTTTACACTTTATATCTTGGTATCATATACCTAAAAAGTGTTACAATTTTATTTCACGACACCTTCAGGTGGAGACGTCAGTCGCCTCCTTCTTCTTTAGTTATTCCAGATAGAATGGATAATTCCTTTTCCAATGTCCTGGCTTTTGACAATGGTGGCAATTACCTCTCTTGGTCACACCTCCCTTGGCCTTGAGAGTTGAAGACGACTTGGGCTGCTGGCTAGCATCAGAACCTTTCTTAGCCTTGCCCTTGCCCTTGCGCTTGGACTTGCCTTTACTACTTATCATCATCACACACTTAGGCTTATCCTTCTTCATCTGTTCCTCGGTTGTCCTCAACATGCCCAACAACTCTGTCAACGAATCGTCAAAGTTGTTCATGTTGTAGTTCATCACAAACTGACTATAGGATTCTGGAAATGATTGCAGTATCACGTCATTAGCCAACTATTGGCTCAGGGGAAATCCCAGTCTCGTCAGGTTCTCCACATACCCAATCATCTTGAGTGTGTGAGGACCAACTAGATCTCCTTCTGTCATGACACACTTGAACAGCGCCCTGGAGACATCATATCTCTCTTGTCATGCTTGATCTTCATACATGTTCTTGAGATGCTGAATCATCTCAATGACACCCATGTTCTCATGTTGTCTCTGCAACTCATGGTTCATGGAGCACAACATCAAGCACTTTGCATCAATGTCATCATCAAAATGCTTCTTATAAGCATCCCTTTCTACCTTTGGTGCAGTAGGAGCAGGTTCCTCTGGAATTGGAGTATCTAGGACATAGAGCTTTCGCTCTTGAGTGAGAACAATTCTCAATGTCCTAAACCAGTCGTAGAAGTTAGTCCCATTCAGCTTGTCCTTTTCAAGGACCGATCACAACGAAAAGTGATTGTTGTTTGTTGTCATTTGAACTACAAAAGGAAATATATGAAATTTAGTCCAAAACTCAATTTTGACTTATTTGATTGATTTGAAAAGTTAACGATATAATTAGGACTTTAATTAATTATCACTCGCACTATTTTTTTTCAAAGTGATAGCCCTCACCATCAATTCAGAAGATTACAGCATACAATCTTCTAGTGGGTCAAGATCCTGAAATCCTCTGAGTCATGGACCAGCTAGGGCTGTTACCCACAACTTAGATCTTCCAGGTAGACAACTTTTGTCAATTGCATCATATGCAACTTTTAAAAGATATCATATGCAACTCTTTGCCATGATCACCTCCATGCCTCAAGGTGCTAGATCCTATCTAGGTCACTTTGTTAAGTCCGACCCAAAGCCAACATGATGAATATGCACCACACTAGGGCAGACCCACATATCCATCCTTCACGCTTCCATGAGATAGACGGTGCACCACGCTAGGGCGTGCCCACACTTGGTCGATCAAGCTTTTCACGTGTGTCGCATTTGGAAGGCATCTAAAACTTTAATATTTAATGAGGGATTTGGTTTTATAGGTACATATACATATCCAATCACCACAATACATAGTATGTATCATATAGATGCTATATCCCACAGAAAACATGTGAAACGATAAAAGCGATGATTATGGCCATCCCAATGTGATTCCTCGAGCCAAGAGGAATCACGGTCATCTAGGTCTACATCACATGCAACATGTCCATGATGAAGTGTTATAGCCGTCCGAGTTGATCAACTCATCACATGAATGACCTGCTCACCCTGGTCGGTCGTATGGATGCCACCAGCTGATCGGTTGGCTCCTCCAACCGATCAGTTTGCCTAGTCATCGTGCATCTCCTCATGGCCGCCACCCGAGTTTCTCGCTCCTCGAACCGGTCGTCTGGATCGCCAACCGATCGGTTCACTCCTTGAACCGACCGTCTCAGTCGTCGTCAGATTGTCCTCCATTCTTTGATATAACATGAAATAAAAGATCTATCCTATTTTACATTTGAATTGGGAAACCCCGAGTTACATTTAGGGGGTGCAAAGGTAGGGAAGAAATCTCGAGTTATCTCGAGTTACATCAGGAATAATGAGGTAGGGAATTAGTGCGCAGACTGAGATGCAAGCAAGGCCATAACTATGCTATACATCCACCACAAAACTCGTTTAAGGGCGACGCGTATCGAGTGCATTCATATTATATATCATATATGCATATTGGAATTTGTGGATTTAGGATTGGACATGCATAAAGCCATTATTATTCGCATCATATGCAATAATTAAAGGCAACAAATCAAAATCGATCACATCGATAATCCTAAAGTATAGAGCAGTTGACGTGGCTCTGATACCACTGTTGGGTTTTAGAGGAGACAGAGAAGGCAGCGGAAACAAAAATTTTCTTCTCCCAAACCCAGAATAAAGGAATCGCGTCAACGTCTATACAATAGAAATGATGGTTTGTAGAAGCATACCTTATCCCAAGGCTTGCTCGGCGACGTTACCTTACGGCTTGCGCGGTCTTCACCTCTGGTCTTGGACGGTATCTGTGCAGCTCCTAGTCTCACAGGGACTGTCAGTATTGACAGTTGTCCTTCGAGCGGCATAAATCTCCCCCCTCTGAAGTAGTCCACACAGACCACCTGGAACTCCGATCTCCTTGTCCCACTAAAAAATCAGAAGGAGTCGCACCCTCCTGTTGACGTACTAGTCACCGGAACACTCTCCTGCAACCAGTTGCCTTTCTGTAGTTGTCTTTCCCTTGTTGTGCCTCCCTTATCGGGTAGCACTTACTCGGGCTCTCCTGGTTACCACAACCAGAGAGAACGACAACTTTGCAGAGCAACTGGTGTTCTGAGTTGTTGTTTCTGAGAACCCCCCACTACCCCTATATATATAGGAGGGTCATGGGACAGGGTTCTCTACCCCAGGCAATGTGGGATTAAAGCAGGAGTAGAAGAGTTCGAGATTTTCCACAAAACAACCAATCTGTGCCAGCTGAACCGATCAGTTCACACCCTGAAACGATCATTTTGGGTCGTGAGCTGATTGTATGGCCTTGAGCCGATTAGTTCGTGATCTTGATCCAACTCAAATTGACTTTCATATTTGTTTCCAATTAATCAAATATTAATCCATTTCCAAATCGAATTTGTGCAAGTGAAACAAATTGTATTTGTAAAATAGTCTTCTGACTTTCCAAACGATCTCGTTTGGTCACATGAATCGACCAGTTCAACAATTGAGACGATCGTCTCATTGATACATGAGCCGATCGTCTCACCAGTTGAGCCGATCGATTCACCAACCTGAACCAATCGGTTCATCCCTATGAGCCGATCGATTGGGGTAACAGACTGTGCAAATCAATCAATCACAGTTTCAATCAATCTGATACTCTAATCAATCGGTGCAACACCTTGAACACCATGATATTGAGCTATCAATTGATTGAGTGTTTAATCGAACTACTAACTCCTTTAGTAATCAATCTAAACATCATTTGTGGATAAACTCCTCTTCCAGGTTAAATCTTATGTGTGTGACCCTGTAGGTCCATTTCACATTGGCAGTGAAAGTCCATAACACTTATGACTTCACAAGCAATGAGCGGTGCCTAGTCATACATCAGTGCTACCCAAGTGAAAAGGAAAGGTGGCGAACAACTTTCAATCCTACAATCTGTGAATGGTGTTATAGTGAATGTATAATTCCTTTGTCACTGATATCCCGAATGAACTCAAGGCATGGAACAATCATCCTTTCAACGTTCATTCGCTTTCTTGATCTCAGAGTAGATTGGAGGAGATATGTATGACATCAATATCACATACAGATTCACACATGCGTGCACACCTATCTCAATCCTACTCATCAAGTGGCCATGGATATCAAACTCCCTCAAGAGGGACAAATCCCATATCTATCACTCACCCCTCAAAAGCCCCATGTGTCAAAGCCACCCAATCATCACCTTTATAACAACCCATGTTTCAGGACTGTGTTTGATGATGTCAAAGTGTACCGAACGACATGTGTTGAGTGTAGTGATTTCAGGTCAAAGAATCACATTCACCACCATCACTGTGAGAACTAACTGTGACTACCATGTCATGGTTCCATGTGTCAAACTCAGGGTGGGTCTGTCTGGTACACTTGTTCTCTAACAAGTACATATGTGTTTGGTTTGATATCTCCATATCATGACTAATAAGATTCTGTCATCAACCAACACCACAATCTAGTCTTGTGTGTCATTGCTGTCTATCTACCTTCCACAATGACATCCGAATAGGGACATAATAAGAATGTACAAACTCTTAGCATCCGTATGATCTCATCGTTCAGGTCCTTAACTTGAAAGCATACATCATTGAGTATTGTCATTCTCTAGACATTCAATCTTTTCTATCATTATCTCATATGACTAAACTAAAAAGAATTGGAAGCTTGTCTTTGATCTTTATCAAATCAATCTTAATGTATCCCACCAATCATCTCATGACTAGCTCTCAGAGTATACATACCAACAATAAGTCCAAAATAGGGTTGGGATCTTTTGGACCAAGGATGAGCATTGACCTACGACATCCCAATCTTACCATTTTTCGTAACCACATAACCTGACCTAGGCTCGATGCATAAAAATTACCTTGGTAGGTCACTCAAAAATTATGACCATAACTTTATATAGGTCAGGTTAGATCAACGGAGACCCATACCCAGAAAACAAATTTACCTAGATTCACAACCTATATATATAGAATAAAATACATACATATATATGTATTTATGTACACACACATATATATACATACATACATACATATATATATATATATATATATATATATATATATATATATATATCCTATATTCACCTCCAGGTCTTTCATCAACTCTTTCTGAACCCAATAAGATGAGATCCTTCCAATGTGCCATATAGGAAGATGAAGAAGGTATACTTGTTATTGATCTAAACATGAACCCGTCCATAATCAACACCGGGGCTGTAGAACCTCAAGAGGATCAAAAGTGGTAGGCAGTTCATCATGTTGTTGTGTACCATGAGACAGACAAGAAGACATCTTGGCTCATTTTAGGATAGCCCAAGTTTTCTAGTGTTGATATGCAAATCTCTTTGCAAGGGAAGGGATTTGTAGGAAATAACTATTCAATGTATTTTATAGTTGATCTCACCTTCAATGTTTATATGGTGCAAGGAACACTACTTGAAGGCATGGTGGAAAGGCCATCAACTTTAGTGTTTTTATGTATATTATTGAGCCTTATCCTTCCACCAAGAACTTTTAGGCTTGCATGGATGAGCTGTCAAACAATTATTAAACATGTCATGTGCATGTGTGGGGTCTTGTTTCCTACCTATATAGTTAGATATAATAGAAGGATAGAGTTTGAAGAGTGCAAGAGATATGGGAAGAGAAATAACAAATACAAGTAGAAGGAAATGTGAGAAAGGAGGGGGAAGGTGAAAGAGAAAACAAAGATCTTGAAAGTGAGCCATGGAGGAAGGATGGAACACATATGTTGAAGTAGATAGGTAGATGGAATGTAAAATTTCCATAGCACTAGAGAGGTTTGGCATCCCATACCCTTGCTTGGTTGTTTAAAAGAATTGAGTGTGTGGAAGTTTCTCGGAATTATCATTGCTACGATAGTAAACTCAAATTTTTTGATTGTGCCTTAGACAAAGTAGATCAAGATTTGTATTTGCATATCATAGGGAGTGAGCATTGATTTGGGGAAACCCAATCAGACATGAGACTCAATTTGTCATCCCTATCTCATATATGTAAGCCATGTATGGAGCTTAGACCTACACTGGACTAACTGGGGAAAATAAGAACTCAACCACAGACCCAAGTAACAAACGTGTTGTACATATTTTACATGTTATAGATTATATACATGCATAGATAGAATCACCTTCATATAGATATTTTGAAATACCCAAAAAAGATATGTTTGGCTAGCTCATCAAAATAAGTGATTATGAATGTAAATTTAATAATGTTTTTCTTTTTTGTCAATATAACTAGACTGGTCAAAACTTATTTTTAAATTCAAAATAATTACGTGAGCGCAAAGTATACCAACATATGAATATGTGATATGGGCAAAAGACTCAGTCTACGATCCATCTAACAATTTGAGTTCAGGATCAAACTCATTATGATATGACATGGCTTAGTATAAACATGCCTAGTTAGACTTGTATAACTTTCAAAAGATTCTAAAACTAAGGCCATAGCAACCTCCACTCATATCTAATGCTTAAATGTTACTCTCATAAGCTGGAAGGAGATGACCGTAGGATGGGATGTTAATGAAGTGAACTGGTTTCAATCCTTAATATAATGATCAACGATTTATCTTTCCACCACTCATCCCAGATTTGATATGATTAAGAGCATTTATGTTACTCCTTTTTAAATACTTATTCACATAATCACGTTGACATGCCACTTCATGTGAATATATCTCTCGGTTCACGAGCATTCCTCATTTAAATAAGGAAGAGTTAATGAGCACTCAATTTAATATATAGTTTGTCATAAATTTAAAAAAAATGTCAAAATGCTACTTTTCCAGGACAATGCATCCCCATTTGGGGTGCATTGCTTCGAGTGGGGACAACGTATCCTCCCCCATGATGCATTGCCTTGGTAATTTTATATTAGAAATTGAATAGCGTCTTACAAGTTTGAAACATTTATAGTATGTTTAAATATTGTACATTAGTATGTAATGATTCAATCATTTAGTACTATATTATATATATTTGTATTTTGATCACTTATTATATATAGTTTTGAGAATTTATGGGGGAAATTGGGTTTGCAATTTCCAGAAACCGTACGATTATATAGCCAAAGGGAATACGCCGAGCCTAAAATCATAATACATATATTAATGTGTTAGTATAGTTTAATATTTTATGATTACCATTTCACTTTTAAGGTTCATCAAATATATATTATATCTTTACTGATCACTAAGATTGTTAAAGAACCCTACAATGTGTCATTAGTGATAGTCCGTGAAACATGTCTCTCACATGAAGACCCAATGCCTTGAAAAGTGATAGTTTGGTAATTTTGTTAAATATTATAACAAATCATAAATTGAAATTCAATAATAATAATAATTTAATATTTTAATATTTTAACCTCAATTTTATTGATGATCGTTGTGACGCAAACGTGAGCCCCTTTATATCATGTCGTAACACCAAACCTGCCAAGACGTACTTAAAAACCAGCACATCTGGTAGTTACAAAATTGCACAAGGCCACCAACACAAATGTGATTTTCTTCGGATTAGTTGGTGCAAATACCGTGTGTGTCCTTTATACTGGACGTGCTTATACAGATGAATTACATTGGAGAGGGAGTAGAAAAAACGGTATCATTATTAATCGGTTCTCGGAGCACAAGTGAAATTAGGACAATGACACAGGCCATATTATATCCGTAAGTCTGCTTCATGTTGGGCCACAAACATTAAAAGTATTTGGTCTTCGGGGGAGCCCAGAAGAATGTAAGAAGCCACTCAACCCGTGGGCTTTAAACAAAAAGATCACCGACACCGTCCCGTCAACTATTACATCACGTCAGTTGGGAATTCGGCCCATCACTTTACAGAAGGCGCTCAAAATGTCTGAACGCCGCCAAATTTTTCCTCGTCGCCCACCTCTGGCTATTCGCCCCCGATTCCAAATTGTGCCTCCTGCTGCTTCTCTTCTTGCAGCACTGCTCTACTTAGAGTGATACCGAAATCTGGTATGACCTGGTCTTCCCAACTAGACTCATACTAATATTAGCTTTTCCCAACTACACTCATATTTTGATGTTGGCTTTTCCCGCTTTCTGAAGCTGAGTCCATACCAACCCACAACTCATATGTAAGTTTAGCATGTGCATGTATCTCTCGGTTAACGAGCACCTATCTCATCTGTAGTGAAGGAAAGCATTGCGTTGATGATGATTGTTGTGACGCCAACTTGTGCCCCCCTAATGTCACGTTGCAACTACCAATCGTCACCCGGCGTACTTAAAAGTTAAAACCCCACGCAGTTGGTGGTTCGAGATGCACCTCGTCACTCACCGTCAACACGCATATGTGGTTTTATTTTGGATCAGTTGGTTGCAAAAGCCGTACATATAGAAAGATATCCTCTGAATAAGGAATGTGTGGTGTGTCCTTTTCTTGTAGGCGCTTGTACAAATGAATTTTACTGCAGGAGGAAAACGTCAATAAGTAGGGAGACATGATGTAAATGGGAGGAGAAAGACAGTATTATTATTAATCAGGTGTAGGGGCACAACATATGAGATTAGAATTTAGAATCGCGACACAAGATGGTAGTATTATATCCGTAGGTCTGTTTTCATGTTCGGCCACAAACAAGCAAAGAGGGTTGGGTTTTCGCCTTTTCGAGGGCCCAGAAGAAAGTAGGAATCCACTCTCAACAACCCGAGGGCCTTAAACAAAAAGACCACCAACCCAAAAACACCGACACCGGCCCCGCCCACTACTGGCATCACGTCGGTTAGGAATTCGGCCCGCCCATTTTATTTTAGAGAAGGCGCTCAAAAAGTTGGGAAGTCCCCCCTTTCTCGTCGTCGTCCACCCTCTCCCCCTTCGCCGCCGAAGATGCCTCCTGATCCCAAATCGTGCCTCCTCCTGCTGCTTCTACTACTACTCGTCCTTGGTAGCAGCACCGCCGGTGCGGCCGCTTCGAATGGAACAGGAGCTTCTTCCCAATTGTGCGCCCCTTTCCGCTGCGGAAATTCGAGCAGCGACATCAACATCACCTACCCGTTCTGGCTCGAGGAGCCCCGCGACGCATCCTTGAGCTACTGCGGCTACGAAGGGCTCGGCCTCATCTGCTCCAACGGCAAACCGACCTTCCGCACCCGGAAGGCAAACTACACGGTTCTAAAGATCAACACCACCACCCGAACAGTCTCCCTCGTTGACGCGAGGTTACTACTACTCACCGGGGATTCCATTTGCCCTTCACCTCCTCACAACGTCTCCTCCGACTTGTTCTACGCCATGGAGTTTGCGGAATCAGACGCGAACATCACTTTCCATCTCAGCTGCACCATCGACTACACCGTCGACCCCGGGAACTACACCCTCTGCCTTTCCGATTCCGTCTATACCACAAATCCCATGGCGCGCAAGTACTCGTACGTGCTAGCGCCTGGTGACCCCCCGCCATCTTCACTATCTATCCTGGAATGCAAGGAAACCGCGGTCGTCCCCGTAAAGAAGTCGTCGATCCCCGCGACGGCTGCGGAACGCGGACCAATCTGGTTTGCCGCTGCGCTGACGCAGGGCTTCGATATGCGATGGCACCAGTCGTTGATGAAGGACTGCAAGGACTGCGAGCAACGGGGAGGGCAGTGCTCGTACAACAACTACACCGGCGGCCTCGTGTTCGACTGCCACTGCTCCGATGGACCGCAGCACAGAAATTGCAGCGCTTCGGCAGCCCGTAGTACGTCATCTTCTTTCCCAACCAGCTCATATTTTTGGTTATTTTCTGTCATTTTCCCTCTTTCTTATCCACATCAAATTGGCGTTTACTCTTCCCCCTTCGTTTTCCGACGGCGTGAGAAGAAGGAGAAAAAAAATCCTGGGGGGAGTCGAGTGTTCATCCGAGGCAGGTTAGGCGCATAGGGTGGGACAGCTGCACGACGGGGTTTCGTGCGTGGCAGGGGGAATCTGTTTGCTCTGTTCCCGTCATTTGTTTGGCACTGCGCGTGGCCTGAGACCTCGTCAGCTCAGTCGTCTACATGCGCATCAATTGATCGGTACCTTTGGAAAACGATCCAACGTTGTAGAATGCTTCTAGAGGAGCCAAAATTTTTATCTCCGGAGGGTTCTGGGACCCACGATGGAGACATCGAGTGGGTGTGGAATAAACAAAGTGATGGCTACGAGTAGGAAGCACTTCCACTCCTACCCGCCTACCAACGTACGACATGGAAGTTTCTTCCATCCGTCTCTCACGACGCTGCGTAGAAAATGACGGCCCTGCGGTCACCGATGAGCTAGCTCGTGGCCGCGTACAGCGGTACAGCTGAAAGAGTGAGCTGGGCCTAAATTCGAACCCCATGATTTCCGATGCCTTAGTTAGGCTTGGGATTACACTGAATCAGGATTGGGCACATCTAAAATCTAGCCTGACCAGATCAAATCATGTGCTGTTAGGTTTACATAGGAATATTACTAATTGAACAATATCCATGTACAATCAATACGTCTCACCTTGTGAAAGCAAAAGTCCAGTGATTTTGACGATGTGACAATGTCCTTTTTCAGACTTTTGACGGCTGTTTAGTTGCCTTATCCAATGTGTTCCTAGTAGGGCATTCGCTTCAGCCATGGATGACAATCCAACATCTTGGTATGCCAATCTCAAACTTACACACAATAAGGTAAAGAATGATCGTTTGGAAGGAGTGGAAATAGCAAACTTGCCATAATATACCCATCTTATTTGCACCACCTCATATATTGATTACACGCCTTGTGAAAAGCCTCCATGGTATCAAGTTATCACAGATCACGAGAGTTTATGAGAATTTTTCATTCACAAAGTTAGCAAAGTTGCATACATCGTCTAGGGCATGTACATATTGGACATTCAAGTTATTACAGATCACGACAGTTTATGAGAACTTCTCTTGCATTTAGTTACACAATATGCAACTATACTCGTTTTAATTCCATTTTTCATTTTTTGAGAGAGTTGTCATTATTGGGTGCCTTTTTCAACTGAGTTGTGCCTCCTCTTTAGGTTGACTTACACCTTGGCCCGCAAAGAGGGCTTGACGAGAGTAATCCCTTGATTTTAGTTTTAATTTTAGAAGAATACTGGAATTTGACCTACCCAAGACATATGCGGGTTGGGTCTTACAGGAAGAGCTGATATACTTGGTTATGTTGGATTTGGGTGACTGGTCATGTTTGGAGATAGGAAGACCCCATACCAACTTTAAATAGTGTAGAAAAAGGTCATAGACTCCTGATTTTGTTCCCCATTATACACAATGTCATCTACATCTTTGCCATTCAATGTACATAGATCTATCAAATGTGAGCAACAAATGATTGTTTGGACACTAGAACATGTAATATGAATCATCATCATCATCTAAGCCTCAGTCCCAACTATGTTGGGTGGGTGGACTATATGGATCCTTTCTTTCAATTCAGCTTTATCATGGGTCATATTCTGGTCAAGATGTAGAGATTCAAAATCTCTCTTTATAAGCCCATCCCATGTTAATTTAGACCTTTCTCTTCTTATGTTAATTGTACTTGAATCAATATCATTGCTTCATATAGGCCCATTAGTCGGCCTGTATTGCACATGCCCATACCATCTGAGTCAACCCTTGCACAACTTGTCCTTAATGCTCACCACCCCCACTTTATTCCTGAAATAGTCATTTCTCAAGCGATCTTTTTTTATCTCCCTAAAGATCCATCTCAGCATATGCATTTCATCCACGTTCATCTTGTTGAGACTTTATTTCTTCACAGCCCAACACTCACTCCCATAGAACATGGCTGATTGTATAACTATTATATAAACTTATTTTTTAATCTGAGATAGAGCCTTCGATCACATAACACTCCAGTTGCACTCCATTTCAACCATCCTACAACGATCCCTTGACAAAAGTCATTTTGACATCCCCATCTATTTGAATAATAGAACCTGAGTAACAAAATTTATCACACTACTCCGTCCAACTTGGCTCCACCATCCGCATTGCGAGATTGGTTGAAATTGTAATGCATACAATTCTGCTCATACTAATAATCACCATTTGATTCTAATGCCTTTCTCCGAAATTCAACATTATCATTCAATGCATCTTTACTTTCGTCAATCAATACAATATCATCAACAAATAACTTACACCAAAGAATATAATCATGAACATTCTTTGTCAACTCATCAATAACAAGAACAAACATATATGGGCTGAGTGTGGATCCTTGGTGTACCCAACTATGATAGGAAATGTTGGTGTCTCTCCTCCATGAGTGTTCACACTTGCAATAGAGATGTTATACTTATCTTTAATCAAGTCAATGCATTGGATTGGCACGTCCTTTTTCTTCAAAACTATCAAAAACACTTCCCTGGGTATTCGATCATAAGCCTTTTCCAAATCAATAAAAACCATATGAAAATCTCTTATGCTTTCTCTATACTTCTCCACAAGCCTCCTTATCAGAAAAATAGCATATATTGTTGATCTTCCAGGCATGAAACTAAATTGGTTGTTTGATATCTGTGTTATAAATTTTAGCTTCTGCTCAATAATCTTCTCCCAAAGCTTCATTGTGTGACTCATCAACTTGATAACTCAGTAGTTTGTGCATCTCTAAGCTTCACCTTTGTTCTTGTAGATGGGGCTAAAGTATTATTTTTTCACTCATCCCCCATACTCTTACATACATCAATGGGAATACCATGTAGTTTGCATGCTTTTCATCTTGTTAAAGAACATGTAATATGAATGTTTATGAAAAAATAATTATTGAGATTTCTCACTAAAAAGCCTGAGAGACATTCGGTGCCTCATGATGTATGGATAGGGTTGTGACCAAGAAACATACCGACATATTAAAAAATTAAGAAACATATAGAAAGGAAAATAGAGATGGAGGGAGGGGGAAGGAAGAAGGAGAGAGAAAAGGGGAAGTTGTGAATTCCTTTTATTTTTTGTGACAAATAATTTCTTTTATGTATAAAAAAGAAAAAAATAATCATCAAAACAAGTTTTTGTTCGTAAGAAAGAGTAAAGAAGATATAGGAGTCAGACTAAGGAGAGAGAAAATATGCTGCAATAAACAATTTACATATACATCACAATGTGTGTACAACAACATTATAATACTCACAACACTTTGAATGATACACAATATTGAATATATGTATGCAGCTAGATACAATAGTAGTAATATATCAACCAGAGTACTTTTTATATATAAAGGAGACTTTCCATTACAAATTAGAATACATTATTCATCAATTTTGTTTCCAATTCCTGATACCAACAATTCTTTCTCCTCAACCTAAAATGACCACCTATGAGATTATCAATAAGTTTGTCTCCTTTGATGCCAAAATTGTCAAATATCCCGTTAGCCATGTTCTTGTGATAAAAAAACTATTCACTTTTTCACATGATTGGTCTCAAGCGCTAGATTTTTTCTACATAGTTTGCCGTCTTTCATATCAATATACTTGAACAACTCCTTCACTTACTTAATCATTCTAGCATCTGTAGCAACAGGCAATATGTCATCAATGGAAAATGAGAGAATAATGTACTTCAACAATACTTTGAGGTGTCTCTCTTTGATTAACAACGGATAATCACAAGTAATACCTTTCTCTCTCTCCATCTCCTTTTTATTGCTATGCTCCTTACCGTTTCTATTTCCTTTTAAATGCTCTGATTTTTGGAAGAACATTCTCTCCTCATTTACTAACTAAGAATATCATTCTTTACTACTAGGAATACCATTCTCTCTTCCCAATATAAGAGTGTATATTCGTATGAGAACATGTCTTTCTGTCACTACTCTTATAATTTTACACGAACGCCTTTGTGTTCTAGAGCCTCCTATATGCCTCTAAGGCATGTACTTAGTGATGTCATCATGGCCGATTTTAAGAAAACATATGAAATAGGTTTTCGCTCTCGAGGTGTTGTTACACTATTATTAATATTGATTTTATATTTCTAATAACACATACTTTGTACATCTCCTATTAAAAAAATAGGACAACCTAAACGAGATAAGTTGTTAGTTTATCAATTTTTATGTATCGTTTGGAAACACGATTGTATTCATCGTCGGTGACCCATTAGAAATGACTTATCACAATAATTTTTGGCGGTGAAAAATAAGAATAGTGGACAACCGTGTATTTGGCAACACGATTGACAAAGATTTACCCAGAGCTCGTGGTTGTCTATCGCTCCCAGAGCAATTGTTGCCACTTTACCAAACGAAGCATTAATGATAAGGACTAATAGAACGCTAGAGTTACTACTCACGTGCAAGGTTGACCATCACATTGGGTCGGGTAGAAAATATTCACCCACAATTTTATCTGGGTCGGATCAGAGTCGAGGTAAGTGTAGACCCGTATATTCGTTTCATTATATCTACATCTATGCACATGGTCATGTAGAATGTGTCATTCGTAATATACATTTGACTATAAACTTTGTAGATTATATGTTATCTCGCATACGTTTTTCAGTCATACAAATAAGTGCAAAATAAAAATACTTTACAATAGTACATTATGATATAAATTAATCTGATACTAACATGTTATAATCTAAACAACAATTTAAATGTATAGATTTAATGTATTCCACTTAGATTATCATCTCAAATGAACATTTTCTAGACTATTCAATAAAATAAGATGTGTATCTTCTACTCAAGATAGGTTAGAAAAAAATTAATGAAACGATCAATGATGTTTAATATATTTGGTTTGTACATTAGATGTGTCTATATTTTTTAAACATGTCTAGTCTAGATGATATTATTTTAATCGATAGGGTTAGTTAGTTAATAAATTGTAAGTGTATTAGTATTACGATTGATGCATATAGCTTGCACGCACCTGCCGCTATACACATCCTAAACTCTATCAGTAAATATATATCTACATAGATGTTCGAATATATATTTATAATTTGGGCTGACTCGAACATAACTTACGTTGGTTGGGTGTATGCCAAGATTTTTAAAGTTAATTGGGCTTATGTTCGACCAACAACCCATTCAACAATATAGATTCGAACACGAACCTAACAAAATCCAATAGGATCTTGTCCGATGCTCTTCCCTATTCATGGGCCTAACTGGAAAAAAAGGCCTACAAGGTTCAGTCCATTCCTTGTTCTCCATCTGCGGGCTGCCTCTGTACACGGCACATGGGATCTTATGAATTCTCTCGTAAGAGATCAAGACCCAACCGCCCAACGGGTCGGGATCATCTCAGCTCAGTAAAAATCAGCCTGAGAAGCCCGTTTCGGGCATCTGAAGTAGCCGCCGTGGAATTGACCGCTCACCACAATCTTAAAAGAGGAAGGAAAACACGAAGTAGTGGGGTTTTGGAAAGTTCTTCTGATCGGAATAGCTGCGCAGAAGTAAACGCGAGTATCCATATCGATGTGAAATCAAAATATGCCAAGAAGATAACCTACAAACTCGGTAATTAACTCAGAAAGACCTGATCCATGAGCTACTACGCTGGGATAATAACTGCTAATGTCACCGTGTATCTTACGTGCAAGTCCCTTGTTGGTGTACGAAAATATTGACTTGGACATACATACTGATGTCTTCCTCCTCGTGGTGGTCCTCCGACAAGCGTACAAGCCTTGCCATTTTCCATTAAAGGGCGGCTGAAGAAGACACAATATGTCCTTGCTCTTTCAGTAGCTCTCACCGACAAATGCGGAAGAGCACAACTGTATTGATTTTGAGAGGTGGTGATGACAATCTGACCCTTCTCTCTGCATGCTTAGGGCCTGTTTGGTAGGATGTTGTTCGTTTTTATGAATTTAAATGTCAGCTTTTTAATTTGGTTTTTTGTTTGGTAGGGTGTATTGGAGTGCAGTTGGTTGATTTGCAACTTCACTTTTGGTTGGCAATTCCTGGAAAACGTACTGCGGCCCTTCACGGTGCGGTCCATTTGTCAAACTTTGGTACTGTTGTGATTATTATTACATAAGTATGCCACCGGCCCACTCATATGCCTGGTTTGCTCTGTTCTCGTGACTCCCGGTCTGCTTCCATGCACTGATTTCTACGTCCGAGTCACGTGATCTCTTATTTACAGCAATGCCTACCTAAAAGAACGACTCTTCTGCTGCTGCTGATCCTTTTTACCAAATAATTACAAGCTAAAATACGGAATATGAACAACACTCTACCAAATATGAACTATGCAGCTCAAAAGCTGCGGTTATCTATGATTTACTTTCTAAATCATGAAACCACACCCAACTACACCCTACCAAATTAGCCCACTGTAGTTTGTCAATGTTTAAAAGGTGCGACAGGAACTCTCTCCTGCACGGTCGACTCCCTTCCACCGTGTGATTTCTCGGAGCCGTGTGGACCGTGCCTTGAGCTCAAGTATCCCGAAGCAATTATGTCATGGAATAAAACCCCGGCATAAAACGTGCCATCACTCTTACAATCATTTTCGACCATTTTCATATTAATAAGTGTGGGCGCGGGCGGGGCCTTCTTCCGTTTAGGTGGGGGAGGGGGTCGTAGGATTAGTATTTGTTCTTTTGTGAATAAAAAAAATTATAGGCATGCTCTGCACCCCTTTTATAACATTACCTTATTTGTTCGCGTGTGTTTTGGGGTGGTCGTAAGTCTTTTTCAAAAGTCAGAATGCCTGAAATTCCACTCTGGTGGCATACTGGTCAATTCTGAAATTGGTCATTACGTGATGAGGACGCCATTCTTTTCTAATGACGACCTTAGTCTGCCGGCATGACGTCCCGGCGGTTTACATTTTTTTGTTTTAATATTGTGGTTGGGGGGTCAAAGCCCGGTTTTTCTTCTTCGGCTTTCCTCAAATCGATCATACACATTTTTATATAGCAGTTCCTCCATCCTTTTGTTTCTTCGCCTGAAGCTAAGATGCCTCGTAAAAGTGCTCTCTTTTTTTGTGGACGATGGATTCTTGACAATGGAATCTGGAGGCCAAGTCATCAGCATTAGTCGTCGATGATGCTACAAGACAGCAAGTGAGGGTGCCTCCTGTCTCTCGGCGTGGGGGTTGGGTCAGAGGGAATTATTTGACTTATGGCTCCACCGCGGAACATTTCTCTGGTCCACCCATTGGTCTGCGAGTCCGGTAGGAGGTGGGGACCTGATTCCAGAATCATGCTATGCTCTGGTCCGTCCAACTCTGTCTCATATAGGTTGACCGTCTTCTATTTAGTAATTAACAGTGAATTGCTCTTCCTATTCTTAGACAGGCACGTATGATATATCTGCAACTTAGGAATGCGGCGACTAAGGATTGTCTAACGGTTTCTGTTCCAACTCAGAGTTACCCGGCATGTACGCTACGTATACGACTTACGTGGTCGTGATGCAACTGCCACTGCAGAGGTTGTAGTTGCATGTTCGTGTTTGATTAGGCTGCTTTTTTTTTTTCTTCTTAAAAAGATGTTATAAGAGAGAGAGAGAGTTCATTCTCTCAGATCGATTTGTATTTCAACATATAACGCAATGTTCAACCTGGTTCAGAGATGTTACCCTGGAAACCAAACACACAACTGTAAGTATAAACGCTTATAGAATTAATACATTTTGAAGAATAAAAAAGCAAAATGAAAATATTAATCAGCTAAACAATATTACTAGCTTGAATAAAAATACTGATTATCACAAATTTTTTTTGCTGTAGATTGTATATAGATTTGAGTTTTTAGACTGTGTTATATACCACCGTAATAAGTCTCGTTATCAACCAATGATATGTTAACTTTGTATAAGATAACTGTTGTTTGAAAAAACGATAAATAAACCTGATAATAAGATGTGTTATGTTTGATACACAAGTAAATACATTACTGTATAAAGTATATTATGTCCTGTATATAAATATCATTGCATATATTAGGAATGTATTAGAGGGGTTTAGTGAGAAATGAACATCCATGGCAGATAAATTTACTTTCTGCTGTAAGGATTTTGCAAAACACTAGGAAATTATCTGGCTAACTAAACCTTGTGGCGTCTTATTTATCTTTTTAACAATGTAATAAATAATAATAAATATGCCTCCTCTAGTTTATTTGCCGTGCCATTGTTGTATCCGCGGAACAGACACATCTTTAATCAGGCATACTCGAATTTGTCAGCCTAAACCAACGAATCAGACCTAGATTATCTTTTATCTTAGCTCTCTGTTGGAGGAGACTTCACGGTATCTATCACTTTCCCAGCGCACTGACAGCTGCCTTCTTGTACCACAAATAAGTGGTTGCAGGTCGCAATCCTCTTTTTTTCCCCCTTCTCCACTGTTGGCAAAGGAGCTGCACCTTCACCACCTCCACCTCCACCTTCACCCACTACAATCTATCTCTTTTTCGAAGATGTTCCCATGTAAACGTGCTTGACTGCGATGGCTTCTTTTTACTTCTGACCCCTCGACTCCCATGTCTTGTTGCGGTACCCACACAATGGGAGAACAAATGGTAGCGGATACTCGGATGAGAATAAGATCAGGCGTCTCTTCCTCTCCCATCTCCTGGGCAGAGCTCTGAGCTGACCTTCCAATTCTCTGGTGCCTGTTGCCTATCCTTTCCCTCTGCCTGCTTCTAACGGCCGTGTGGTTCCTGCATGCCGTGATGCCGATACGGTGGCTGGAACGGACACGCCGCCCCGCTCTCTTCTTGTTGTGGTTCGTTGCTTGTTTCCGCTTCGGAGAAGCCGCTGACAACCAAACCGTAAAGATGACTGCCTGCGAACCCAAAAGCTGCGGAGTCGGGCCCAACGTCAGCTACCCTTTCTGGATCGACGGCGTCCACCCGAAGTACTGCGGCATGCGGCTTTTCAGGCTCGGCTGTGACGGCGGCTACCCGGTACTGCCCATATTGGGGGACAATTACACCATCTACAACGTCTCCAACGACCGCCAAACCGTCGACCTTGGGAAGCCTGTCCCGGAGGGTAACATCAGCTGCGACCAGTTCCCCAACCGCAACCTCACGGTCCAACAGACGCCTTTCACCTTCTCTACTAGCAACAACGCCAGCCTCCTTTTCTTCTTCCACTGCAACCAGACGCTGCTGCCGCCCTTTCCCATCGAGACTGGGATCACTGGGACCCAGCTGTTGCCCTTGCCTTGCGATACGCTGGAAATTGGGTTGCGCTCCTTTGTCTACTACTCCCCACCGCCACAGCTGCCGCTCCCCTCTCGAAACCAGTTACTGCAAGCGTGCAATCCTCCTGTAACTTTGCCCATCACTCCGCTTCCAACCGGTTCGGATATCACCACCAGTTACAAACATTTCCGCATCACCCTCAACTGGATCACTCAAGACTGCACAATATGCCGTCGCAGCGGCGGGATATGTGGCACCAACTTCACGGCCGAGGGCACGTCCTTCAATTTCATGTGCATTTGCAGCGACCGGGATCATCGTGTCTCATGCGGTACGCACTGCTTGCCACCAGCTCAAAACACTCCCGCTCGTGCTTTTGCTTTTTTTTTTTCCCTTTTTAGAAAGCTCCGTCATTTTTTGCATTTGAGCCATTTAACTACCACTGATGCCTTAACGCCAATAATAGTGAGACAGATTTAGCTTTAAGCGGTGCTTCTAATAGCACACTTTAATTGGCATTGGAAACGTGAAGCAATGAATCCTTGCCTTTGAGAAAACGGTTGGGGTTGAAACAGTATAGCCTTGCTTTCTTATCTGTAGGGTGTACTGGTTCAACATTTCGCCGAACATGTCAAGGGTACATTTTGTTGTCGCCTTTGCTGATGACATGGCGGCAGGGGGGGGGGTTGTTTGTAGTATTACAGGCTCTCTTTATCCCTCACACAGTTTATACATGATTCTATCATGTTTCTTGTTTTCTGGAATACTGGATCAACAAAGAACAGAGGATTTGGTCCGATCACATTTCCTGTTTGTTTTAATCGTGTGCCGTGGGGTGCTGGGGTTACCAAAAACAAATTGTTCCGCGTCACATTGGAGGTCTGTCATCCATAACGAAACAGAACACAAGGATTGTGCCTTATTTCCTTCAAGTGGCAGGGTTTTATTGAAACCGTGCCAGCTGATTAGGACTTTCGGCTACTACTGTTTCGTGTTCTTCTCGAACTTCCTTTGTTTATGATAAGATCAATTGAAGAGTACATAGTCAGAATCTGGACGTATGGCAGAAGCCCATGAACGGAGAACTAGATGAGGGAAGTCCACATGGTTGCTTTTGAAATCATTGACCAAAGATTATCTAGAAACGGACAATCTGATATGATATTGACCTTATGAATACTGCAATAATACTAGACTATCCAATTCTGACTTTGACCTTTGACCTCGAGGAACAAAACTCGAATATTGACCTCCACATCCCTTAAAAAACGATGAACTGACAGATTGTATGTTTTTCCATTTGGGAGTTTCCTTTTTGTTGGTATTATAATATAGACAAAAAGGTTTGATACCCCTGACGACATTATATTATAGTTTGAAGCACCTGTTGGATTTCTCTGTTGGGAAAGACGTCATGGAGGAAGCAGATATATGTTTCAAATTTATAATGCAACATAATGAATACATTAGAAACTAGTTGTTCGTCTAGTTCGTGCACTGCAACAATCCACAACAGTAGAGTTCCTTCCTGTCAAGTGGATTTTTGGCAAGTTAAAAAGAGAAGTTATCTGCTGAAAACATTAACATCAATATCTGAACAAAAAATGATATTTGTCAATTGATTCAACCGGTAAGTTTCTTTGGTTTGTTAGCCGCTAGCCGCTAGTTTAAACATGGAGCAATAGAAAACAGTAAAAAAATGTTTATAACAACATCCAGAGACTCGTCTCCGTATCCCCAAATGAAAGAAACAAACTTTGATTTAGCTTCAATCCGTTAGTCGGATTTCTACTTTTCCAGTGTACAAGATGCCTCTTGAATTCCTGATCTATATCTCTGGCGGCGTTTCTCCCAAAACGTACCCCATAAAAAGATAATAGTGAGAAATCATAATTGTACACTCTTGCAATATTTCATTGATTTCCTATCAACTAATTATACGAGGCCATCTTAATAAAAGAAATTCTAACCATAGTCATTTATACAACTGTCTCTTCACTTGATTTTTAAAAACGGGAGTGGACACTTTTTCTCCCTACAACCGGCAACAATTAAATCAATAGAAGATAAAAGAAGTCTAAACAAGGTAAAACATTTTTGTCCATAACTTTTAATCTGGATTGTATTTTTTGATGACACAGAAGAAGCCATTAGATTCTTTGTAAAAATATTTTTGAATGAGATTATGTTGACATATTTTGGAAAAATGATAATACGAGAGAAATATAGAATCTGTGTTTTAAGGTACCATACACATATTCTGGGTACAATACTCGTGTTTTGAGTACAATGCATCAACTAGTAAATAATGATCTTACTCTTCTTTTATTTATCTATCTGAGTATATCACTTTTGTTTTGGGGGTTAAGTTGTGCACATTTTAGAGTACATTATTGTTATTTTTAGTGGTAAAAAAATATTTTACCCTCAAAATATGAGTATTATATCCAGTATAGTACGAATGTTTACTATACCTACTTTAATTTTAATATTTACATAATAGTCAATCCGAGTACACTGGTCTTTTATACTTATCTCTACTCTTATTATATTTTCATATTATTTTTTTCCCGAAATATGTCAACACTGATTTGGTTAGAAAATATTTTTACGATGAACTTATTATTTTCATTTCAACAAAAACAATTTACGGTTTAAAAGTGAAGTACAAAATATTTTTATTTCTTCCATTAGTGTCTGCTTATTCTACCACATCTTATAACGTAACTCTTAATAAAGGCTTCCCCTCCTCCTTTTGGATTCCTTCTTCACGGTATTAGTTTCCATTCTATACTAATAGCTGTCATTGTCAAAACCAAAAGTCATACTAAAGTCAATGTGTAATCACCACAGTCAACTTTATCGAGCGGCAGTCCCGATCGTCACCCTTTTCTTTTTCCACTATAGGCTAACGGACAGCACGAGATAACTTGTCACTTGCGGGGCCCTCTTTTTAGCAAGGATCTTTGGCAGATTTACTCTATAAAACGCCATTAAACGCCCCTATGCCCAAATAGCAATTGCCAACTGCAATTTGAGAGATGGGTCCCGTGTAAACGTGGTCGACTAGGATGGATTCGGACCCCACCGAATCAATAATTTGTTGTTACTCGTTACGCCACACACACAATGGAAGAGGATGGGAGAGAGCAAGGGGGAAAGCAGATACTGGGTGCCGCAAGGATCAGGCTGTCCCGCTCCTCGTCTCGGTGTTTATTCCTCCCATCTTCTGGGTAGATTCTGGGCTCAGCTCCAACCTCCCACCCCACTTCGGGGGCTCTTCCCGCTGTCTGCCTACTGTGGACGGCCGTGATGCCGATGCCGCGGCTGGAACGGACATATGGCTGCTCCATGTTATTGCTGTGGCTCGTTGTTGCTCTCAGCCGGGGACAAGCAGCCGGCGCCGACAGTGGCTGGAACGAGTCGAACTCCTCGAGGATTGCTGCCTGCGAACCCAAAAGCTGCGGGGTCGGGCCCAACGTCAGCTACCCTTTCTGGATTCACGGCGTCCACCCGAACTACTGCGGCATGCGGCTTTTCAATGTCTCCTGTGGCGGCGGTTTCCCCGTACTGCCCATATGGGGAGAAAACTACACCGTCTACAACATCTCTTACGACCTCCAAACCGTCGACCTTGGGAAGCCTGTCCCGGAGGGTAACATCAGCTGCGAGGCGTTCCCTAACCGCAGCTTCACTTTCGACAGGACGCCTTTCGTCTTATCCAACAGCACCAACACCAGACTCCTTTTCTTCTTCGACTGCAACAACCTGACGCGGCTGCCGTCGTCGACCTTTTCCTGGCGGACAGGTTCCCCTGGGTCGTTGTTGCGATTGCCATGCCACCAGGAGGAAGGCGAAGCTGAGCTAGGCTCCTTCGTCCGGTACTCCTTATGGCCGCAACTGCCAGCTGTCCTCGATCTAGAGGAGCTGATGCGAGTGTGCCCTCCTGTCACCTTGCCTGTCAGGCCGATCCCTGCCGCTTGGGATATCATCCCCGATTACAACAAGTTGCTGGATTACAGGATTACCCTTAAGTGGATAGCTCCCGACTGTACCGAGTGCCGACGTAGCGGCGGCTGCTGCGGCACCGACTTCAAGGAAACCGGCTACAGCTTCATCTGCATTTGTGGCGACGGAGATCATCGCGTCTCATGCGGTAGGCACGCTTCTCTTCTTGTGGTTGGCGTCCATACCGCCGCTTGCTTCTTTTTTTCTCCCCTTCCATTCACCCCGCAATCCGTAACACGGCTACAATGAACTGCCACAACCCGTCTCCCTTCCTTAGTATTAGGTGTTAACATCACTAAATCTGTTAGCACCTGTCGACGATTTAGTTCTCCAATTAAGTACTTATTTATTTGGAACTGGAAGGTAAATCTTTTCCTAAGCGTCAGTTAACCAGAACGCGGAAACCACTTATTTCAACAAAGAACAATGGCTTTTGTCCGGATTCCATTCTTCTTTTCTGTCAGGTAGGGGCAGGTTTTTTTTATTTAATTGGTAATTTATTCATCCCATCACCGGAGTATTCTAAAACAAAACAATCTGCAGAGAGTATTCTAAAAGTCTTTCACTTGCTTTTGGTCTTTCAGAAACTTCTGTTTTCGTTTTCTTCTTCAATCTTCTTTGTTAACACTAGTGAGGAGCGTGGGCATTTTATTAGAATCAAGACTTAGGACTGACGCCTATTAACAAAGCTAGATGAGCAAGTTCAGATTGTTTGCTTTGGATTCCTTGATTGAGGATTGTCTGCTATGGTCTAATATGACCTGGACCTTGCGCATACTGCAGTATACTGATCAACCGATTCTGACTTTGAACATTGACTCGGAATGGAGAGAGAGAGAGAGAGAGAGAGAGAGAGAGAGTGGACCTGACATCATTAGATAAATGGTTTGATTCAACTGCTGGATTTCTCCGTTGAAAAGAATTATGGTGGAAGAGCACATCAATTTCAATAAACTGGAACAAAATATCATTAACAGATTACACAACTAACTTCTTGCTTGATTTGGACGTTACAACGTAGTCTCTTCTTGTCAATTGGATATTAGAAGCTATTCCTACTATATCAATTGAAAATGCCACTATGACATCATCACTTGTGGCTTGTTTAGAAGATAATTACATCTTCTTTACTTCCGCCCTTTCCACCAACTATGCTTCCACCACTTATGCTCTGATAGTCAACGTCTGATTGGGTACATAATTCTTCTTCTCTATTGTAACTCCACATATGTGTGGGTGTTCGACCCGTCAAATCGGGATAAAATTTATGTGCATCCATGCGTCAAACTGTTTCATTTGATTGAGGTGATGAAATCCGCCTCCACATGTTTGGTTAGCAAATTTTGGGAATGACTTGCAGCACCTAGGTGACCCAAGTTAACATATTAATATATACATATACATATATTAAGAAATTTTGTCAATTCAACATAAGTGAATTTTTTATATATTTAATTATAACAATTGTATTTTTTTATTTCGTGTTTGCAAAACAACCAGAAGTACTTGTAATATAATAAATGTTTAATGTTAAACAATAAAAGTAATCTTGTTTTCTGCAAGATATATTTTCCACAACTATGTTATTTCCTCAATTTACATAAATACAGAAGAAAGCTACTGATTTTTTTTATTCAATTCCATATAGATATAAGTCCACAACTAATGCTTTGTGTTCGATATCAAACTTAGTAGTTGCCTTATTTTTTCTATATTTTTGATGAAAAACGTAGTTGTGAATTATTTTAATTTAATTTGAAATGAAGAGGAACAACTAACAACTTATTTTTGATGAACACATTTGTATGGACACTAGCAGATTGTCTACAGTCCGCCAAGTCGGGTTTGAGTGTGTTTTTATTCTACCCTTCAAAACTTGAAATTTTTTACCCATATTTGTGAGATCCGCACTCAGAACGACCCTATCCTCCGTTTGACAAATCTCGTGCCTGCAGTAAACTAAACCCATTTATGCATAGTTCTACCTTGTTGAATTATGTCATATTAAGCCCTGACCCTCACCATCTCAAACATGTTAGACATCATAAAAATTTTATTCAATTATTTGTGTTCGACATCAAACATAATCATCGGTTTTTTTATACTATATTTGACATCAAAATTATAGTTGCGAACTATTTTAATATTAGTATTTTAACAAACAGAAGCAATTAACAATTTATTTTTGAATGAACACATTTTGTATGGTCCCCCTTTAACGACCCACAACTTGTCAGGTCGGGTTGAAGTGTTCTTTTGCTCTACCTTTTAAAACTAAGTATTTTCGACCCATACTTGTGAGATCCACACTCGTAATGACCCAACCCACAATCCTATTTTACTTATTTAGTGTCTCTAGTAAATTAAATCTTTTTATTTGTGGTTCAAACTTGTTACTCGATCTTTGTCCTATTAAGTCATTACCATCACCGTCTCAAAAGTGTTGAAAAGTAAGGCTATATGGGCTTAAGTCCTGCCATCTAATATAACAACACAAGTAAATTTGCATCACACTTTTCAATAACATGAATCAAGTAGAAAATATGACTAGCACAAGCCATGATCAATTTCCCAACTGGTTACCATCCTAGCACCACTTTGGGCGAAGCACGCTTAACCACAGAGTTTTTTATTGATGGAATTTCTAAAAAAGAGGTGCACTTTGGTGATATGGGTAGTCCAATCATTCCTTTTAAGATTATTTTATCTGAGACCTCGAATCTTGGGATGTTACACAACAAAACAAATATCCCATCTAATGGTGTTCCTTTTTATTATGAATCTTAATAGGTCATGTTTGAAGTAGGTCATTGTTGTCTTACATCTAGGGAAGTGTTCAGAATTATTGTAGGCAAAAATAATGACCCAAAATGTTGGAAGCAATCTAATTTTAGAAAATTGGATACACACAATTCAATGCACATGATTCGACATTGGGAACTCTTCCCTGGTATGGGAAAAGAAAAACTATGGGGTAATACTGAAAAATAATCGATATGTAATAAGCGTAACAACCCACAACACACATTTATTGCCCCTATATTGAAGTAGCCCTCAACCAAGAGCACAACAAAAGAAGATTGATCATATCCCAAGCATTACAAAACTTTCTCATTGACTTTTCTTCTCATAACTTTATTGCTGTCACTGGGAATTGGATGCATGCCTATTTTGTTGTTTTTGGCCAATGAAGCCTTGCCTTTGGTCGTTGCTCGACCATTGTACGACAAGGTTGCCTACCAACTAGCATTTGATGTGCTACCATTTACCGCTTCTTTACATGTGCTTGGTTGTCAAACCTTTCTCTACCCAAGAGAGCACATGTACATCCTTCACTAACTGGTTGAGTCTAAGTGGAAACTATACTTGATAGTCGCTTTGTCAAACATTGCAACCCATCTGGATATTCTACGACAAAGAAGCATGGACACATTTGTAGACACGGACACTGACATGGACACGACACAGGGCACAACAATTTTCTAAACTATATAGGACACGGACACGATGTTGATAAGGGCTATTTTTTTCAAATATTTACATATGTGAGTGTATAATACATGTATGTATAATAGTATATGAATATGAATGAAAATGTGTGTTTATGTGTAGTACGAACAATATGAAGTCGATAAATAAGCCTGCTGCATTTTTTTAGGTAATTACATTAGATTTTTGGAATGAATAAACACTGATTTAATTAGTTTATTAGACCAAAATGTCATTCATGATATATAACTAATCTAGGATTTTGCATTTGGACTCTTTTTAGGACAATTTATTTGTAATTTTGATTAGATCCCATGCTGCTATATGTTATCAATCACAAAAACACTTCGAAGTGGCTGTATTTCCAGAATTTACACTCTAAAACAGGTTACTACTAGAGCAGATGCTGCACGAAGTGTCCGGAGAGTGTCCGGGCCGTGTCCAGCTGTGTCCGGGCTGCAAAAAATGATCAAAATGGATAGGATACGGCATAGGCGTGTCCAAAACGTTTCTAGCCGTGTCTAGGAAGTGTCTGTGTCCGAAATGTGTCTAACACGGACACGGAAGCTGTATAGAAGTGTCTGTGTTTCCTAGTTCTAGGGTATATGTGTTAGTATTTGTGGAATGTGTTCAAAGTAATCTTTTGTTTAGACATATATAGTAATCTATGGTTTGTATTTGTAGGATATTTACATCTTTTCCATCTTGGTAGATATCTGAAATCTTTATAGTTATCTGAAATCTTTATAGTTATGTGTCACCTTAGCTATAAATATGAATATGAAAGCACCTCCCATGTCCACGTTAGATCTATGCACCCTATTCCAATCCCAAGTTTTTTTTTTCCGTATTAGTTGTAGTGATCACTTTGGCTGGTATATTTGACAATGACATATATGCATGGATGCTAGATCATATAGAGCTTGTGTTTCAAGGGTTGTTCTTACTAAATCAGTTCACTTCGTTATTTTTGGTACAAAGACTCCTAGGGCAGTGGCTGAATTGCCATTTGGCAAGGTAGTTTGCTTCGATCTAGACTTTGTGTTTCCTCTCATTTGCCAAGGAAGCAGTGTGCTCATCTATCAACAAAATGCTATGCCAATATATTTATATTGCGGCAGCTAAACTGAAAATCTGAACTGGAGCGGTGATTCTCAGCAGCCTAGACATAGGCTTTCTTCGAACTTTGTTGCACAAGAAACAGCTTCATCTCATCTACTCTGACACGAAAGGATCTATTTTTAATCTCATATTATATTCTAAAATGACTTCATAGATAGGTAAACTTTGTTTCTCTGACTACTCATTTTTAAAAAGTTTGCTAAACCTGTTCCACATAATTTTGTAAACATATAGGTGGTGTAGTTTTGTATCTTCCAGAAAGCTGATCTTTCGATGGTTAATTAAAAAGATCAGCGCATGTATTGGCTGCTGGTATTGTTATATAAGGCTCAGTGTGAAATTTTATGAATCTTAGTCTGCAGTGGCTTATAGTTTATCCCATATTCAGTAATTACTGGTATACTAGTTTTATGCCTGCAAATAATGGTCAACAATGCAGAAGTCTAGAAGCAAGTATATTGGTTATTGTTTGCTGAACTGTTGTAGATGATAGGAAATAATCCCCCCTTAACAAGTATGCATAATAGACTGTTCACACAATTCGGTTGTGCTTCTGGAAGAGAAGATCTGGTCATTTTGACCACTTTTGTTTCAGCGATCATCCCGGTTGGCTTGGTTACCCAGGCATCTTGTCACAATTTCCAGAGGTGGACAACTCTACCTACCAGGGTCCCATAGACGAAGAATTTTCTTCAGTGTAAAGCTTGACTGCTGTGGTAAGAAATTACCCACTACGATGCTCTGGGGTCTTTGTCACATGGGACAGACCAAAATCGTTCAATGGATGGAATGATGCAATAAGGACATGACCGCAGATATAAGGATGACCCTCAAGTTCATACATTTGAACAGTGGCGGAACTAAAAAATTACACTAAAGGGGGCTGAAATCTATATATGTGTACATTTTAACACATAGGGGGGGCTGAGTCAGAAAAAATTCCAACATTGAGAATGGAGCCTATGTCACTTGTTCCAGGAAACCTACTTTCTACCACTCCAGCTAGCTCCTTTCACTGTTAACTAGTATGCAGTTAATCTATTTATTTATACAATATCTATATTTAATACTAAAAAGACTACTACTTATATTAATTTTTTGGGGGGAGGGGGGCTAAAGCCCCGGCAGCCTCCCCCCTGGTTACGCCCCTGCATTTGAACGATCCAAGTCACCCGTGCTAGCTAACCAAAACATTTCAAACTGGTGGGCCAATCCTTTCGTGATATTTTCCTAAGGATCAAATATCAATTCACATTTAATTTCCAAGCTGTCAATTTTCTGTCAATTAATGCAAACCAGAGTCTCTCAACGGCAGTCTTTCCCCGGCACTTTCCAAGCTGTTTCCTGGACGAGGAATAGCTTTTAGATTCATATCCTTTTGTCGACTGACTACCATATTGGAGCCTCTCGTCTCTGGTGCTCGTTATGGATGTTTTTTTAATTCATTTCTCTCTTCCAGCTTTCATCCTCCTTTTGTTGCTTCTTTTCCAGTTTACTTCGTCATCGTCATCATGCCACATATTCAACAAAGCTTTCTGTAGCCTTCTTCATAAAGAAAATATCAGGTTGTGCCCATCCAGTGCCAGTAAGATCGACAGTTCTGATTCTGCGTTGCCTAGCTTTTTTCGTGGTATGAACACAACATACCGATCAGAGCTGATAGAGAGCCGTAGCAACGGAACTCGAGTTGTGAGGGTATGGGATCCATTCTCGGGTCTCATCTTGCGTCCCCTGAGCTATGATTTCCTGTACAAGTTTGAGAATCCTGTCACGGATATCTATCCACTCCGGCTGTTACAAGAGAATCAGAGTGTCATTGATTTCCGTTGCCTATATCCGCGTTGGTGTAACTCGACGCAGCATGATCCCTTCTCCAAGCTATTCGATTTACCCCCATTGGTAAAGTATGATATCTATTACTCGCTTCTGTCAGCTGATGGCCTACCCTCGAATCGGTCAGACTCCAGCAGTTGTTTAGAGAAACGCCAAGATGAAGATGCAGTGGCATGGGATCTTCTGTTGTTCCCTACTACGGACAATTCCTCCATGGGCAATTGCTACAACCTTTCCTTATTTGCTTTTGGTTTTATGCATGGCCGGAAATTGGATACCCAGTGTCTAAGCTGCCACATTTTGGCAAACGTCAACTCTACTTTTTCCAGTCGAAAACCTGCCGATTGCACCTGCAGAACCAGCTGCTCGGGTAACAGTAGTGACATTCATAAATAGTTGACAGTTTCAAATGTTGCTGTCCAGGAAATCAATTTGTGTTACCAAAATTTTCTAGTTTGTATGCCTATGTCATATTTTATCAGCATTTAACATCCTCTTTATTTTGTTTTTGCATCCTGCTAACTAAACAAAACAGTGTTGCTATTTTCTGTTTATTTGTCTACTAAATAGCGCCATCTATTTAGAAAACTGGCTGACCTGTGTTCATACTTTTCTTATTTAGATGGGAAACACAAGAAAACCAACTGGAAGATCATTGGTGAGTATTGCATGACAACATCCATTGTGCTAATTGTTTTTTTTTTTGTATAATTCTGTTGTCCTGATCAATTTTTCTTTTTGCTGTTCTCATCCATTTTTTTTCTTCTTTTCGAATCTACGGTTTGCAGGCCCTGCCGTCGCCGCTCCTTCTGCATTGGTTGTAGTATTGACCTTGGTCCTCATCTTTTACCGGAGGCGTTACAAGACGAAGCGGAGCGGGTCCCAGTCCAAACTCATGAGAAGCGCTTCCTCTGAATCATACTCGACGGAGAAGGACGTGGAGGGTTTGAGCAGCCTGACGCACAAATTCACTTACGGAGAGCTGGAAGAAGCCACCGAAGGGTTCAAGGAGTCAAATGAGCTCGGTGATGGTGGCTTTGGCACTGTGTATAAAGGTAATTGTACCGCCTAAGATATTCCTTCTTGTTACCATGTCAACTTGCCACCGGAATATTCTGTATCAAATAAACACCTCTTGCTTTGCTCTTCTCCAGGCAAGCTCCGTGACGGGCGTGTGGTGGCGGTCAAGCGGCTGTACGAGAACAACTTCAAACGAGCGGAGCAGTTCATAAATGAGGTCGCGATCCTCAACCGCCTCCGCCACAAGAACCTGGTTTCTCTGTATGGGTGTACCTCCCGACATAGCCGTGGGCTTCTGCTGGTATACGAGTATGTCCCCAATGGGACGGTGGCGGATCACCTCCACGGTCCCCGCGTCGAAGAAGGGGCACTTACCTGGCCTGTTCGCATGAGCATCGCTATCGAGACGGCTGGGGCGCTGGCTTACCTGCACGCTGTAGAGCCGCCGATCATTCACAGGGACATCAAGACCAACAACATTCTTCTCGACGAGAATTTTCACGTCAAAGTCGCCGATTTCGGGCTTTCTCGGCTGTTCCCTCCCGACGCCACGCACGTGTCCACCGTCCCGCAGGGCACGCCCGGGTACCTTGACCCGGAGTACCACCAATGTTACCAGCTTACGGACAAGAGTGACGTGTACAGCTTTGGGGTCGTCTTGGCCGAGCTCATATCGTCCAAACCCGCAGTCGATATAAGTAGGAAGAGGAACGAAATCAATCTGGCTAACCTGGCGATCAGCAGGATCCAGAACTGCCGGTTGCAGGAGCTTGTAGACCCGTTGCTCGGTTACGACTCCGACGATGTGGTGAGGAATATGATCGGCCAGGTGGCGGAGCTGGCGTTCAGGTGCCTTCAGGCGGAGAAGGAGATGCGGCCGTCGATGGAGGAAGTCGTGGAAGTGTTGAAGGGGATAACCGGTGCTACGGGACCAGGAAGGGAACACAGTCGAGGGAAGGTGGAACGGGATGTCAAGAAAAACACCGAGGATTGTAGCCTCTTGAACGATTCTGTGCAGTACTCGCCGGATACAGTCCATGAACAGTGGGTCAGTACGAAGACAACACCAAACACTAGCGGCCAAGCTTCCATGTAAACATCATTACCCTGTTATTTCCATCTGGTGAAAAAGTGGAACGGATGCGTTCCAATGCCTGCTTTGGGCTATTGGTTTTTGGTAATTGGAGTGTAGATATATACGACCACAATGTGTAGGTAATAATGGTAGTGGGTGACCAGTGACGAGCCTATGCGGACGCTTTTTGTAATAGTAGCATCATGGATCAGAGCAAGCGCGTTCTGAATGTAATATAGTCAATTGGAAAATCAACAATTTTTTATTGGGCTCACATATGCCAACACACTTTCATACTTTGGCAAAGCTACCAATTAGAGGCTCTGTGTGAAAAAGAGAATAGAAAATTTTAGGTAGACTTTTCGTGATCAAGATCATTTGACAAAACATATGTGCCTCAGGAAATTGTGTTGGAATTAGAAATGTACTGTTCACATTGAATATTACTTTCAGACATTTGAGAATTGTCTCGCTTCCAATGCTCATTCCCTAGCCTAGAGAGAAATACGCAAATCACACAGCATATGCTTTACACTTTGACAAGGCTACCAACTAATGACTCTTTTTGAAAAAGTACACACAAAATTTGAAGTAGAGGTTATGCCATATGTGCTTTAGAAATCCTTTTGGAACTCGTGATGCTTCACAAAACCTATACCTGAAGATGACTTTCAGATATTTGAGAATTATGTCACTTCTGATGTTCCTTCCCTGGTCTAGACAAACATTTCCGAGTCCAAACCACTGCATGTGCAGTCCGACTAAGGCTTTCAAGATCACCTATCATGTGTGCATTTGGAAATCCTTCAAGATAACCTACTGAAAAACTATATACACTTACATGATTTATCTTTCAAATTATTAAGGACGATATCCGTTTCAATGCAACTTCCTCATCATAGAGAGATATCCGTGAGTCACACCCAGTGGAAGTACAATTTGTGTCGGAGTACGATTCATAGCATAAACAAGTTTGCATAAGAAAGGATTTCTATTACAGATGAGTACATCATGTGATTTATATCTTTTTTTTCAACTTAGCATACAACAATTCTTTATCCTTAATCTAAACATGAATGTGAAAAATAAGATGGAGGCTAATTAGACATTTTCTATTGATAGATGGCAAACTCTCTTCTTATATATAGAAGAGGAGACAAGTACGAAGAAGCAAGCTTCACGCTAATGGGCCGGTACAATTAGACACATATCACAAACAAATTAATAACTCTAACACTCCCCATAAAGTTGGAGCACGGGTGAAACACATGTCCACTTAGATAGTACATAAAAAGATAACAATAGTCCATAAAGAAATTGATCGCTCCCAACAAGAAACGATTTCTCCCTGAATAATACAATATAACAATTGAGGCACTCTAACACTCCTCATGAAGAATATAGCACGTAACGAGTAGTAAAATGTGCCACTCCCCATGAACGAAAATTGATATCTCCCAAGAAAAAATGATTTTCCCTAAATCAATACAATATAACAAATGAAGCTCTCTAACACTCCCCATGAAGAATATAACACACTAACACTAAAATCCATAGAAGAATCTCTCAAAATGCTAGCCTCGAAGAGAAACAACCTTGAGAGTTCTTTGAATGCTTATGAAAGAAAAGGAAGGCCATATAATTCCCTCAATAAGTAAAATATGTTGAATTCTTATGTGACGCTTGTAAAGGTAATGACTATTGGGAAATATGGCTACAAAGGAGACAGTGAAAATAAAATTTATCTACCATATTCCTCATAACCTGTGGATCGCGTCAATAACTTTAATATGAGAAGGATGGTTTCGAGAACATATCTAGTCCTGGAGAAACTCCAGCGACAATCGTCGTCGTTGTAGATGCGTAACTCTGAATCCTAGTTGCACTGAGACTTGTCTGACTACTTTTCCCCATTGTCTGCACCACGGACTGCAACCACAAACCTTGTCTTCTTCAGCAACCCCTATTGTCAGAGACTGTTGGTTTACATTGTCCTCCTAGTGGCAAACAATGGTCTCCCACCTCTAGAGAAGTCCACACAGACTGCCTAAAACTCCCATCGTCCAACTAGAACATACAGGAAGGAGTCATCCCTTCCTTTGGGGTACTAGTCACCAACTTGTTCTCCCACAACAATGATCTCAGTTGCTCTCTCCCTTGGCTATCCCTCCCTAGTCGGGTAGGACTCGTCTGGGCTCTCATGGTTACCACAACCAAAGAGGGTAATATTTTTCAGAGTAATTATTTTTTAATTGTCTGTGTTGTGCTCTGGGAAGCCCCTAGTACCGCTCTATTTAAAGTAGAGGTTAGGGTAGGGTTCCCAGTCGATGCGGGAGTCTGACATGCTGGACGGTCAAAACATCCTTCTAGAACACCAGATGGTTGTCTGGCATGCTAGACGGTCGTCTGACTTAGTCCAGATGGTCGTCTGGTATTTTCCCAATCGTACATGAAATTAGTAATTCGTTTCCAATTAATATCTCATATTAATTTCTTGCACAACAAGTATTGTGCAACTGAACCGAACTTAGAAATATCTAGAACCTTCCTTCGACCAAATTGGACCATCTCCCATGCTAGACGACCGTCTCAATCACCCAGACGGTCGTTCGGTGACCCGAGCCGGTCGGTTTGGTTCATTTACTCCAAAGCCAATTTCAACTCGAATTAGGCCCGACTCCCTAGACGCCCATCTCAACACTTGAGAGGACCATTTGGAACTCCATACGGCCATCTCAACACTTGAGACGGGCGTCTGGCAGTCCAGTCAACCTATATGTTGTGTGAATCAAATACTTAAACACTTTAGTACTTAGTTCAATTGTTATTCAAGATTAAACTCCTCTTCTACGTCGATACCTATGTGTGTGACCCTATGGGTTGCATATTACATTGGTAGTGAATGTTCATAACAACTTATGACATCACAAGCAATGAGTGGTGGATAGTCGCACATCAATGCTACCCAAATAAATGGAAAGTTGAGGAACAACTTCAACCTACAATCTGTGTATGGTGTTGCAGTGCTTGTATAGTTCTTTTATCACTGATGTTTAGATTAAACTTGAGGCAAGGAGCAGTCACCCTCTATATCATTCAATCTTGTTTCTTGAACCAGAGCAAAATATCTAAGATATATGTAAGCTCAATATCACATATTGATTCACATTTACACGGCCATGCATTTCTCAGTCTCACTAATCAAGAGGCCTAGGAAATCACACTATAGTAGGAGGGACAAATCCCATTTCTATCACTCATAGTCTATCCTCATGTGTCAAAGTCACCCAATCATCACCGTTATAACAACCCATATATCAGGACTGTGTTTGATGATGTCAAAGTGTACCCAATGACATGTGATGGGTGTAGTGATTTCAGGTCTAAGAACCACAACCACCACCATCATTGTGAGATTTGACTATGACTTCCATGAAAATGGCTTCCATGTGTCAGTCTCATGGTGGGTCTATCTGGTACACTATTCTCTAACATGTATCTGTGTGCCAAGTTTTATATAGCCATATCATGACCAGTGGGATTCCGTCATCAACCAACACACACTTTGATCTTATGTGTTATTGTTGTTTATCAGCCTTCCACAATAATAACTGATCAGGGACATAATGAGAATATGTATATGTACTCTTAACATCTGTATGATCTCATTTCCCTAAGGCTCTTACTTGAAGACATACACCATTAAGTAATATAATTATCTAGACATTTATAATGTTACATCATTATCTCATAACTGAATTAAACCAAATAAATTGAAAGCTTGCCTTTATTAATAATCAAATCATTTTACAAGTTATGCAATTACAATCATCACATGATTGGATCTCTGGGCATACATACCAACAATGACCATCTCACTCTTCGTTGCCAAATGATGTATAGTGTCATGGTGAACAATGCACCCATGCCAGATGATGATGGACATATGGAAGACTTGAATTTCATCCATAGCATTCCAGGACAGGGGTACTACAACCCCAACCATACTAGAAACCATCTTGATTTCCAGTATGGTAATCTGAAAAGTGAAGAAAATGCAACACAACAATGGCCAACCCAAGCAAACAAACAAGGTTGTACACCTTCTAGTTTCCAATACAACCAACAACAAAATTTTAGGAGCCAAGGTAGCTATCAGGGAAATTTCTAAATGTGGTTGCAATCAGGTGCAAAAATTTCAAAATCCAAACCAAGTTTCACAAATATTGCAACCCACTTCTTCTTCTTCCACAAAAGACAAATTTCTAATTGTTGTGAAGATCCTCCAGTCTCAGTAGTCCATGATTGCTATCCAATAGACCTTGCTCTCCAACCATCAAGCTTACTAGAAATCTATCAAGTATCAATTTTCTTAAATATCTGCCTCCTACGCTTTCAAAGGTTCTTTTTTGGACAATCTGAGAATAATCCCAAGCACCCAGAGAAGTTGAAGGTCATCTTCACACGAGAAGGCAACACATATGGTCCTCTTCCTTTAGTGAAACCAACTGCCATCCCTATTGACTTTGATGATGATGATATTTTGATGATTGAGAAACAACAAGTGTAAGACACTGCTATTGACATTGATATAGGAAAGCCTAAGTGTTGAAATACCCCAACTTAATTATGTAGAGCATGAATTGCCTATTTATAAGACAAGGCCTCCTATTAAGGATGTTTCACACAAATAAGATTGGATTCTAAACTCTTGAGACTCAAGGAAGCTATGAAGAAGCATCACGTGGATGTCTCCTTCTTGGATGCCCTTTAAGAAATCCCTACTTGGTCAAAATATCTAAAGACCTTGTTCATCAAGAAGTACACTACTAAATAGTATGAGATAGTGAAATTCAAAAGAACTAATTCTGACATTATTCTAAATAATTGTCAAAAAACATAAGAATGATAGTTCTTTTGGGATTGATTGCTACACTGGTAATAGGACTTGCAGATTTAGGTGCCAGCATCTCCATCATTCCATATAGTTTGTACTAGAGATCGGGATTCACCAGATTCTCCTTATGGTCATGATCATTCAGTCCATAACAAACCCATGAGTATCATAGAGGACATTCCTGTGAAGGTTGGAAAATAGGCTTATGCGTATTATGAAGATCAAGGAGGATCATTGGTATCCTCTCATATTTGACTTCCCATTCCTTGCTATATCCCATGCCTTGATCGATGTAGAGGTAGGTACCATTCTTATGATATTGGGGAGAAAAACACTTGAGTTTAGGGTTATTGTCAGCATGAAGGCCCCTAGCATCCACATGGAGTAGTTATTACTTGATTGCATCGACAAGCTATCTCAGCTTAGATAGGAAGGTGATGTTTTGAGGTCCTGTTGCAAACAACCCTCACTATTCCAGGAGATTCAGGCTTTTATGATGAACAAGTCATCCAATGCAGGTTCCATCTGGGATCCGAAGCAACAGATGGCGGCGCTAGGGTTTGCTTGCGGGAGCGGGGGACGAGGAGCGATCGGGGAAGGTGGAGGAAGAGGGGGACGTGGAACCCAGGGGGACAAAAGCGATGGCAGGGAACTGGATCCGAAGGAAGGGATCCTCGCCTCACCGGACTACGTATTGGCAGAAGGAGAAGACATAGTCCCGATGGATGAGATTCTCCGCCGTGAGGAACCTAGGCAGGGCACGACTAACCACTACATACCAGAGATAGGTCTCAACTTCATGGTGGCCGGCATGAGAGAACCAGCACCGGTAAGTGAGAACCTTCTAACATCTGACGTGAACAATCAGGGAGTTACGGAGAAGCACGCTCAAGGAATCAACCCAGAACGGCCGATAAGATCTGTGGCAAGCACGACCTCTTTCGCAGACGTCGTGAATCTGGGAAAGAACACAGGTGGTGCAAACAATATAGAGCGAGAGGAATTCTTCCTGGAGAATCTGTTCGTGCAGAACTTACCCCTAGGGGCGGTTACATTGACAGACGACGAAGGAACACCTAGCATCCACGTTGATCCCGACGCAGAGGAAGATCTAGCCCGGCCTTGGAAATACGCAGTTGTGGTACGGATGCTCGGAACCGAGGTTGGGTACATGACCCTAAGAGATAAACTGAAGCTTCTATGGCGAATCAAAGGAAGATTCAATATGTTCGAACTGGAACATGGCCACTTCGTCCTACAAATGTCATGTAAACATGATTATGAAACAGCCTTAACAGGAGGTCCATGGAAACTATTCGGGTGCAATGTCGTCGTTTGGGCGTGGTATCCTCTGTTCCAGCCAACTGAAGCCTTTCCGGATTATATCGTGACATGGGTACGAATCATGAACTTACCTTTACATCTGTATGTTGAAACTATGTTCGAATATATAGGCTTGGCGTTGGGAAGCCTAGTAAAGGTTGATAGCTATACGGAGAACAGATCGAGAAGCAGATTCGCAAGACTGGCCATAGAAATCAATACAACTAAGGAGCTGGCGAACTCCATTCTCATAAATGGGAAGTCTTATGAAGTAGTCTATGAGGGATTCCCATGGGCGTGTGCCAAGTGTGGGAAGGAGGGTCATATCTCAAAGAACTGTCATCTGAAGGACTCTGAATCAGAGGTACAAGGAACGCAACCAGAATTTCTTCATCCGACCGGAGGAGGCGGTAATCTTTCTGCTGACAGCGGAGGGTGGCAAACGTTAAGGACGAAAGGTGGTAGGAAGAGGCACCACAGAATCAGGGAAGCAGCCATGGAGGTTCACGCGAATAGATTTGAAGGTCTACAGGAGGACGAAGATAATGGAGTGCAAACCCTTGACAAGGGCAAGACACCTGAGGTCGAGCAGCAAACTGTTACCCACACAACCGCGAAGGTATGGAGAAAGAAGAAACCTAACACGGAGAATAAGGGTGACAGGAATAACGAAGGCAACAAGGGCACTAGCGTGCTGGGAGACATCACTAACACTATGGCGAACACACTGTCGAACGAGAAGGCAGGCTCAGGAGGCAGCAATAAAGACGGAAATCACAAAGTGGCTGATCCAGCAGTAGACGAAGTCATCAATGTTGAGGACATGGACGATGAACCTGCGGCCTCTATCGACATAGGAGGGAAAGAAAAGGATGAACGGGAGCGCACGCCTTTGACAATTCGGATCAAAAGGTCCAAGACGGGAAAGACAATGCCCGAGAAGAAAAAATCCTTGCAACCTATGAAGGCAGGACAGGCTAGCGGAACTTCAAAGAAGAGAAGGGGTAGACCGCCGGATACAGGAACTGGCTTACGCCGCAGCACACGTCTAGCTAAAGCTATTGCTGAATGCAAAGCTTTTGAGCAGAACAGCCACGTTGAGAAGGATCAGTATAAGGAGAATCTGCATCCCGAGCAGTGTGAAGTGGAGAAGACCTCTGAGGCAACCTTTTGCTAAGCTATACCCTCTCACAACCCTTAGTTATCCTCTATATAGTTAAATCTGTTAGTATGAACATTATGTGCTGGAACGTTCGTGGTATTGGGAACAAAGACAGGTGCTCTACCCTCAGGAATTTCATTAGGGAACACAATCCTGAAGTTGTTACTATTCTAGAACCACGGATAAGTGAAGCAAAAGCTTTAAGAACCATCAAGAGCCTGGGTTTCAACTTCTCTTATCGGGTGGAGGCGAGGGGTTTTGCTGGAGGCATCTGGGTGTGCTGGAAAGAAGAAAAGCTCAAAGTTCAAATCTTATGCTGCCATAGACAGTTCATCACTTGTCATTTTAACAACAATTTGGTGGTTTCATTTATATACGCAAGTCCTCAGTTAACAGTTCGCCAGCTACTCTGGAAGCATATCATCACAATGAGCAGAAGCATCAAAGCTCCGTGGGTGATTATGGGGGATTTCAACACCACTCTTTCACCTGCTGAGAAGATGGGGAGCAACTGGTATAACTATAGAGAGGCCAGGGTTTTCAAAGAAACTTTGATGGAGGCCGGTCTATCCGATCTGGGTTTTTCTGGAGCGAAATTCACTTACAAACATGGAGCTCTTCAAGAGCGGCTGGATCGGGCTGCTGCCAATGTGGAGTTCATCAACTCCTATCCTAATGTTAATTTGATCCACTTAGCCAGAATATCTTCTGATCACTGCCCTCTTCTTTTGAGGTTGAAGAGAAATGAAAGGCACGTCCATCGCTTCCTGACCAAAGTGAATTGGAACAAGGAGGAGGATTTCAAAAACATGTTGAAGACGCATTGGGTAGGCAATGCAGATTTCCACTCCTCTCTCAATTCGGTTAAGCATCATATCATTAATTGGGAGAAAGAAAGAAAGATAAAGCAAGCTAAAGAAAGAAGGCGTCTGTATCATAACATTGATACCCTCCAAAATATGTTAGCTGACCGGTACGATCCTATAACTGACTCCTTATGCACTAATATGCAAACTAAGTTGCAGGTGATTATCAATAAGGAAGAGGAGGATTGGAAGCAGAAGGCTCATGTCAATTGGCTCCAAAATGGGGACAATAACACTCGTTTCTATCAAGCCTGGGTAAAGCAGCGTAAACGTAGCAATACTATACTATCTATCAGAAACCAGCACGGTCACTGGATCACAGACGAACAGGAGATCATGCTTTTGGTTACAACTCATTTTGAGAAAGCCTTGTCTGCACCTAAAGAGCGCTGCAACTCGCGGAGACAGAGACTAATAGATAGTGTCCCAGGTTGCTTTAAGCAGCTAGGAGCGGAGGAAGCAGTTCGCCTAGCTGCAATACCTACATCTACTGAGATTCAACAGGTTCTGAGTAAGATGCAAGCCTATAAAGCTGTCGGGCCCGATGGAGTGAATGTAGAATTTTTACAACACAATTGGGATACGGTTGGTCCTTCTATTACCAATTCGATCCAGAATATGCTGCGAGGAGATTCTATTCCTGACGAGGTGTGTAATGCCACCATTATCCTAATCCCCAAGTGTCCAAATCCTGAGAAGTGTGAACAGCTGCGTCCTATCACTCTGAATAACATTATGCTGAAGTTAGCATCTAAAATCATAGTGGAGAGGCTAAAGAAGCACATCCCTAGCTGGATTTCGGAGGAGCAGAGTAGCTTTGTCCCAGGACGAAGGATTACCGACAACATCTCCCTGGTCCAGGAACTCATACATACCGTGAAGAATCCGAAGGGAGCGAAAACCATGGCAATCAAAATCGATTTAACAAAGGCGTACGATCAAATGTCATGGCTGTTTATAAAGGACACATTGAATCGGGTGGGCATTCATGAATCCATTAAAGCTTATATCATCAACTCGATATCAGGTGGAGATACCACCTTGATATGGAATGGCAAATCTTCTCGACCTTTTAAAACGAGCCGAGGGTTACGTCAGGGAGATCCACTCTCCCCGTACCTGTTTGTTCTCTGCATTGAGCGTCTTAGCCAAATGATCCAGGAAAGAACTCGAAGAGGAGCATGGAGACCTGTTAAACTGGGCAGATCGGGCATCTCGGTTGCTCATGTGTGCTTTGCGGACGACCTTATCCTTTTTGCTCAGGCGACCAAGGAGCAAATGAGGTGTATCTTACAATGCTTCAGGACCTTTGAGCAGGAGTCGGGACAATCCATCTCAGTATCGAAATCTCGCGTCTTCTTCTCCGCGAGTGTTCCAGCCCCGACCCGGCGACAGATTCAGCGATGTTGTCACTTTCAGGTCACAAACGACCTGGGTCGGTATCTTGGAGTACCGGTTATCCACTCGAAAGTGACAAAGAGAACGTATGCAGACGTTCTCGAGAAGGTTGAAGGAAAAGTTAGCGCGTGGGCTGCGAGGAGCTTGTCTATGGCAGGAAGGCTGTGCCTTGCCAAGTCGAGTTTAACGGCGGTTCCCACATATGCGATGCAGACGGCAGTTCTTCCTCTTACCCTATGTGATCGATTGGATAGCACCATACGGAAATTTGTCTGGGGAGGAAGCAGGAGTAGATCGATATCTTTGGTCTCTTGGGACAAGGTTACGAGCTCAAAAGACAAAGGAGGTCTGGGGGTTAAAACCATGCGGGAATGGAATCAAGCGTTACTAGCTAAGCACGCCTGGGACCTTCTTACAGGCAGGGAAACTATATGGTGCAGAGCCATGCGGCACCGACGCGCCAGGTGCAGTGAAGGGGGAGAAGGAGCGCTTTCAAGATTAGGAAGAGCCTGTGTATCATTGTGCAAGTTCATGAAGGATAACATTCGAAGGATCCCGTTGAGTGGCAAATCAGTGAGTGTATGGCATGACATCTGGGTGAAGGACAACCTGAAGCTCAGGGAGGTAGTCAAGAGGACGATACCAGACGATATTTCCGACCTAACAGTGAACTCTCTAGTCACAGACGAGGGGCACTGGGACATTGCTTTTCTTCAAGATTGGTTCGACGAAGATGTGGTACAACAAATTCTTCACATCCATCCTCCTATAGCAGAAGACATAGAAGACTGCAGCTACTGGTGCCACACTGGTAATGGAGCTTTCACCACTAGCTCGGCGTACGAGTTGTTAAGAAGGCAGAAAGAGGTAGTGACGCAAGGTAGTTGGGATTCACCATGGAACCTGCGGATGGCAGGCAGAATCAAAACTTTTGCTTGGCTTGCTAGACATGATGCCCTCCTTACCAATGTTAGAAGAAAGCTGAGGCATATGACCGAGGTGAGCACCTGCCCTAGGTGCGAGGAAGAAGATGAATCGCTCATACATGCGCTAAGAGACTGCAGGATGTCCGCATTTGTATGGCAAGACCACATACCTTTTACTAATCAGCACTCCTTCTTTACAACAAGTAATTTTGATACATGGCGCAAGTTCACAACACGGGACATCGGCATCACCGAAGAGGTTTTCTGGATTATATGCCATGGTCTATGGCACGCTAGGAACAAAGCGGTCATGGAAGGAACCCATACTAGCAAGGAGAACATTAGGGCAGGCATAAGGAGGGACATATGCATACATAGCTTGGCTTGGACGGCCACACCGTCGGAAAGAGCAGTCACTATACACGAAGACTGGATCCCACCACCTAGAGGTACTCTTAAATTTAACGTAGACGCAGCTGTTACTAAGCAGGGCGCAGCTGCAGCCGCCATTGCTAGAGATCATAACGGTGAATGGATTGGGGCATGGAGCACGCCTGTGGAGACGTCAAATGTTACTGAAGCTGAGCTCGCCGGAATAATGTTGGCACTGGAACAGACAGAATTGCTTAACTGGGCAAACATTATAGTTGAGTCCGATTGCAGTGTGGCTGTGAGGTTAACTGAAGGAGAAGATGGCATCTGGCCTAAACTTGCACTATGGCTCGAGAAGATCAGGAAGACAAAACCAAAAAATGCTGAGATCCGTTTCAGAGGAAGATCTAGTAATGAGCTAGCTGATAAACTAGCAAAGTTACATTTAAAGAATAAAGGCCATTGTCGATTCTACCAAATACCTCCCAAAGAAGTTGTCTGTTTGTACAAAAAAGAACTAGATAAAGTAGCAAGGAGTAGCAATGTAATCAACATCTAACTTAGTAGCTGTTTTTCATCAAAAAAAAAAATGCAGGTTCCATCTAGATACCTTTTAGGAAGAGACAGAGGTAGAATTTGAAGTGTTGAAATGATATTTTTTTATTGAAGAGAAGCCAGAATCATTGAAGGTACCTAAGATGAAATACCTACTCGAGGGGATGAAGTTTTTTTTCTAGATGAGAAGGTAATTTGCCTAGTAATCACAAGTTCAAACTCATTCAAGAGCAAGGGGACAAGTTGTTGACAGAGTTGAAAAACAGAAAAGTAGTCTTGGGGTATAATATGACTGATCTGACAAGCATTAGCCAAGATATTATATGCACATCATTCCTATGGTAGAAGGATACAAATCATCTAGATACCCTCAGCATAAACTAAATCTGAATATGAAGGAGGTGGCTCGCCTATAGGTTATCAAGTTGCTTATTATAGGAATTATCTACCTCATTTCATATTCTCCTTGGGTCAGCCCCGTGCAAGTTGTTCCCAAGAAGGGTGGCACCACTATAGTGAAGAATGAAAATAATGAACTCATCCCCAACCACACTGTCATGGGGTGGAGGATGTTCATTGAGTACAGGAAGCTAAACAAAGCCACAAAGGAAGGACCACTTCCCACTTGTCTTTCTTGATCAATTCCTTGAGTGCCTAACACATCAAGAGTTTTTCTAATATCTTAATTGTTACTCTGGTTTCTTCCAAATTCCTATACATAATTGCAATCAAGATAAGACCACCTTCATATACCCCTTTGGCACTTATGCCTTTAAGAGGATGCCTTTTGGTCTATGCAATTCCTCTGACACTTTTCAACATTGTATGACTGCCATTTTTGTAGGATTGACAGAAAGTGTAATGGAAGTATTCATGGACAATTTTTCTATCTACATAGAATCTTTTTATTCTTGTTTACATGACCTATCTCTCATTCTAGAAAAATGTAAAGAAGCACATCTGGTGCTGAATTGGGAGAAATGCCACTTCTTGGTGAAGAAAGGCATTTTCCTGGGCCATAGGGTGAGCAAAAGAGGGATAGAAGTTGACAAAGTGAAAATTCAAGTTAGTGCAAAGCTTACGCCATCATCAAATGTCAAAGAAGTGTGTGTGTTCTTAGGACACGTTGGGTTCTACTACCGTTTCATTAAGGATTTCTTCAAAATTTCCAAGCCTATGACTGGTCTTCTTCTTAAGGAGGCTATCTTCTCCTTAGATGATTCTTGCATGGAAATCTTCAATACCGTGAAGGGTGATCTTACTACTACATATATTATCTGAGCATCATACAGTTTCAACCTTTTGATATCATCTGTGATGCTAGAAACTACACCATGGGGGTTGTTCTTGGCTAATAGATTGACAAGAAACACCATGTCATCTACTAAGCCTCCAATATGCTTAATGAGGCACAATTGAATTATTTTATGATAGAGAAGGAGATTCTTACTATCATATACACCTTTGAAAAGTTCATGTCATATATTGTCAGCTCAAGGTGATCATCTACACAAACCATGCAACCATATACTATTTGATGATGAATAACAACGTCAACCCTAGATTGATTCCTTTAGTCCTCTTACTGCAAGAATTCAATCGATAAGAAGGGAAGTGAGAACGTGGTGGCTAATTATATTAGCACATCCAACCTGCTGATAATGACAGTGGTCCCATTGATGATTGCTTTCCCGATGATCTGCTTATAAAAGTTTCTTATAACATTTGTAAGTCACAACTCTGCAAACTACATTGCTACGGGAGTCCTACATTCCGATTTCACTAGCCACTCCAAGAAGAATTTTCTTCATGATGTCAATCACTACTATTGGGATGAGCCATACCTTTTCTATTTTGATGTTGATGGCCAATACCGAAGGTGTGTTAATGAAGAGTAAGGGAAGATGATCCTCAAATAATGCCACTCAAGTCCAATAGGGGGTCACATGAGTGCCAATAAGACTGCTCTAAGAGTTCTACATTGTGGGTTCTACTGGCCCACTATTTCAAAGAAGCCTATGAGTACATTCTTTCATGTGACCAATGCCAGAGAGCTTTTAACATTTCTAAGCATGATGAAATGCCTTTGACATCTTGGTAGGAGACTAGGATATTTGATTTTTGGGGTATGGACTACATGGGTCGATTCCCCCCTCCTTAAGGCTACTCTTACATCATTGTTGTGGTAGTTTATGTCTTCGAGTGGGTTGAGACAATCTCTAGTGTCAAAAGTGACTCAAAGTCCATGATTAAGTTGTTCAAAAATATTATCTTCCTTGGGTTCATGGTCCCCCACACAATCATCTCTGACGTAGGGTCACATTTCCTAGAAAAGAAGTTTCAAATATTATTGAAAAAGTATGGCATACATCACCAACTAGCCATGCCATACCACCCTCAAACTTCCAACCAAGTCAAATTCTCAAATTGTCAGATGAAGGCCATTTTTGAGAAGATGGTTGGAAAAACAAGAAGGGATTGGACACTAAATCTCAATGATGCTTTATGGGCATAACAAACTAGGTTTAAGACCCCATTTGGCACCACTTTGTTCTTCTTGATCTACCAAAAGTATTTATATATCTCGTTAGAGATGGAGCACAAAGTCGAATGGGTCATCCAATTTTTAAATTTGGTCTTTCACTTGCTGGACAGAAGCACTTTTGTCAACTGTATGAGTTAGAAGAATTGCACATGTCTGTTTATGAAAATACACATATCTACAAATATCGAAAAAATATGTGACACAACATACACCTCAAGTGGAAGGACATTCAAGTGGGAGGTCAAGTCCTACTTATCAACTCTCACTTGAGAATGTTCCCCAGGAAGATGAGATCTCAATAGCACCACTCGTGTCTAGTGAAGAAGATCTATCCACACGAGGTGTTTGTCCTATGGTACAAGGTCAAGGCATATTTTGTTATATATGTCTACAGGTTGAAATGATACATCACGGTTGATGACCTTGTAGTGAAAGAAGTCCACCCCTCCCTCTTGCCAACATGAAAATTTGAGAACAAAGGCACTGAGATACGGTGTTATATAAGGCACTTGTCAGGAGGCAACCTAATGGAAATATATAGATTTTGATTTTCATTGATTTAGTTAGGTTTCAATTCCATTGTGATTACTTAAAAATTTCCTTGTTTAGTTTTATAAGTTAAATATTCCCCTAATTTGATCTTTGGATGTTTTTTTATTGTAGGCTATCTACTTTCATTAGGGACTCTGATGACCCTTGGATCGGTTGTTCTGCATCCCAGATCGACCGTTCGTTGGAGTCCATACAGAGAATCAACTTCTAGAAGGTTGGTCGATCACTCCTCTTGATAGCTTATTCTTCCTATAGAAGAAAATCTCTTCACCAGGTAGATTGAAAAATATTTTACCCATATCGGGAGATCACAAGGGGGTGAAATCATCAATGGCCATTGGATATGATAATTAATTCTAGATTGGCCAATCAACATGGGACGCAAAAGGTCCACTTTGATTACCTGAATGCACACATGGATCGCCCGATCAACCTGAAGATTTTACTAATGCCCATCCGCGTTGAACGTTCGATTCTCACCTATGGAATTTTTTTGTCACAAATTTAGCTTACACTAGATAAATAATGAGGATTGGACGATATAGCCTATGCATATTGTCGGATCATCACCACGTGCCTTTAAAATCAAGGGCTAGGGGTGAGTGGAGTCACCATCTACCTCAATCCTTCCCTCACCCTAATCGTTAAAGCCCTAATACCACATGATTCACCTATCCAAGTTCTCCCCCTCCATCACATATAGCTCGAGCTCGCTCCTGTCTCTAGTCTAATCCAACACTACCAGATCAAATGGCCTCCTCATGGACGATCACCTCACACTAAAGCAAAGTGGCTACCGTGGCCCCCCTTTCCCCATCGGGCTGCTGTGCCCAACTGCCTGATCGACCCTCACCAACATGGTGGTTTCCCAACCTCTATAAGACTAAACACCTGACCAATGTGAGGAGCACAAACTGGGAACATGTCATCTACCCCCTACTTTGCCTCTTTTGCTCATACCATCACCTCACAGATCTCCCTATCATCCAAGAAAATCCGTTGAACATTCAAGATTGTGCTTGCCTACATCACCCTAAAGATCTCCCTATCTCTCTTCTTTATCACCTAATCTCACCACTACAAGGTCAAATGTCACCCTATGGATGGGTCGATCACCTTAGTTGATTGCCCAATTCCAGTGCCATAGAGTCTCCTAACTAGCTACACAATGCCTAATCTCCTCTACAAATTTCTTGATCTACTTCCCTATAGAGATCCCTAATCAGTTGTAGATTGCTCAATCTTCCTTCCAGATCAACTGATCCACATTCTTTTATGAGTCAAAAATTCCAAGAACACACAGAGTCACATTTGACCACCCATCTAAAGGTTTCAGTCACAGGGTGATACAAAAGTTTAACATCTTCATCTCCAGAAAAGGCAAGGAAAAAGAAGTAATGGCATCTTGTGACCCCCTACTCATGCTCCACTAGGCCCATCGGTGGCATACACATCTGAGAGCCGCACGACACAGATGATTAGCACACCACCAACGACATGGAGGATGAGGAGGCCCTCGATGAAGAGCCCATGGAGGCTGATGTTTCTATAGTTGAGGAGCTAATAGTCAACCTTGATGTTCAGCAGAGAACAACCACCCGCGGCTAGGGTGCTTCTTCTTCACCTCTAATGTTTCCATCCCAAGGTGGGGTGAGCCACAAGCATATTCCACCTTCCCATCCTAGATTGCTCCTATTTTGACCAAGTACAAGAACATCGTCATCTCCGAGCACCGAAAGCAACTCAAGTACATGGAGGGCCTCAATGTGTAGTTGACTACATACACCTACCCCAAGACACTCAAAGTCTTGGTCATCTTTGAGCATGTGATTCTCGTCCTCCACCACACACATGTATCTCTCTTTTCCTTCTAAGTGTAGTCAGTCTTCATGATGCTCACTCTAGAGTTCTTCGCTTCCTACGTGAAGCGCTTCAGTAAAAATAGGGGGTACAAATTCTCATTCTACACGTTTTGGGGATGAGCACTCCTTAGAAAATAAAGCTCTCAACACTTTCATCATCAATGTTGACAAGGAATGGCAGAATAAATGCATCACCGAAAACCAAGAAGTATGGATCCAACGAATTCTAGGCGAAGATCATCGGGTTGCCTCCCTCTTTCTCACAGGGTGCTAAGGCGTGACACATTCACAACCCAGTGGTTCTCTACCTCCACCATATTCTAGCCTACACCATCTTCAGGAGGACCGATGAACCAGGTGCCGGTCTCAACTTTGGATCTCTACTACTTATGGTGCATATAGAATTGCACACCATACAACTAGGACAATGCACTAATTGACCATCTACACATCTAGCAACACCTCGACAAAGCCTCTAAATTATATCAAGGAGGTGTCATCACTGCCATCTGTTCCTACCTTAGCTGCACCTATATTCCCTTCCCAGTGATCACAACATAGAAGATATCATGTACTTTATTAACATCAAGTACTTGATGCTTTTTGCAAATATGAAGGTGGCCAGCACAATATCTACCATTGGTTGTTCAAGGACACCCAGACCATTCTAGCATTGCCTAGTCACACATACTTTGTAGTTGCAAGTCTCATCTAAACCTCACTGACTTCAGCGTGCACATCCATCATTACATGAGGGAGCATCCACCTGTCGTGGGTGAAGTTCCTAAGTAGATGAATGGGAGATGTAGCATATCCACGGAGGAAAATTACAAGGAGTTTGGCCCTTCCCCTCCCCCTTATGCATGTTGCACAAAGCGACACATGCCTGACACTATAAGACCATACAGGCCCTACGACTTCATCGACCTCTAGTAACAACTGGACCAGATTCAGAGCACCTAGACCCACGTGGAGTGGGAGAAGCAACACCAAGACACTAGCTCAACCACAAGTACCTAATGCGGCAAGTGCATGTGAATTGGAACGTGGGCCGAGGATACTAAGATCCAACACACACTCATTGTGTTGATTATGGTGTTGGGCATATATACCCTTCCCATAGCTCTCAATATTGGGGATGTTACTACATTGAGCCACCTCGAGACGAACCCATGTGACACCCTCCATTCAGTATTGGTTTGACACACCAGCCTAGAATCATTCCAAGGCTAGCCTCCATAGTTTGCCCCTCCACCTCCACAACAACCACCAACACTGGGTGAGTTGTTGACTTAATAGTTATACATTGTCCATATTTTGATGATGACTTAACCATTCCATTCATATGTCTTAAATATGTCTATTTGAGATTGATTTCATGTATTAGGTACATGAAAAGGATCAATTCAATCAAACCCTATCTTGACCAAATACAAGCCAAAGTCAATGCAAATGCACTTTTTTGGAAAATGCCCTAAAGCCCTTAGGATAATTTTTGCAATCATTTGTATTGATGATATGACTTGTAATTAAGATGAGAAAAAAATTAGGAGCACTTAAAATGAATGTTTAAGCACTCTAATGACAATTTGTAAAATTCATTACAGGGACTTTTGTCATTCGTCCTAAATAAAATCGACCAACACCCTCGATGGATTTTGAAAATTTCCAGTGTCAACTGACTTTCCTCATGACAAACCCGACTGACACCCCTACATAGACAAACCAAATTTAAGTCATCGACCGAGTTTCATCTAGGATAAACTCGACCAACATTGCAAGTTTGATTTGTTTCATGGTCCTACTAGTCAAGTTTGCTTTATTGAAACTCGACCGACTACACTGTACGAGGTGTGTAGAAAAAATATTTCTCACCGTTAGAGTGTTGCAACACCCCAAAAAACTAGAATTCATTCCGAAGTGCTTCCAATGGCAAGTAGACAGACCCAACTATAAATAGGGACCCTTGGGCTTCATCCCAAGTTTTCCTCTATGCTCCTACCTATAGTTGAGTGATTTTGTCTACTAAGAGTATGTTTCTATCTCTTGCTTACTAATCCAAATGTCAATATGAGTGAGATAGGTTATTTGTGAGAGAGATACTTCCTTGTAATCATTGTAAAGCTCTCAAATATTCCATTTCCCAATACCTTTCTTGAAATCAAAGTTGGTGAAAGCTTCTCCTTGGTGAAGTAGAAGGTGAAGGTTGAAGATCCATGAGAATAGTGGATAATTCCTTCAAAGTGGAGGACTTGTTGCAAGAGGGGAGCTCCATGGTGAAGATGTCCAACTCATTACAAAAGTCGGTAAGACCTTGTAGAGGTGAAGACTCTTAATCTAAGTATATGTAAGACCTTTTAAGGTTTATTGACTCCTTTTTATCCTTAAAAAGGAAGTCTAGGTACCCTTTCCCTTCATAAGGAAGGTCTTATTGTATGTCTTATAATGGAATATAAGTATGCAATGGTTGCAAAATCCTAGATCTTGACCTCTCTAGGTAGTGGATGTACATTCTCCTAGTTTGGAGTTTGGAGTTTAGAACCACTCTACATAGTTTGTTCTTGATCTCAATCAATCTCTCTCATCCTTGCTATGTATGTTTAGTTCCACATCAAATTGAATGTTTGCAATATTATCTCTTTGTTAGACTCCTGACCTAGCTTTTTGGTTGATCTTGCTTTCTTAGTATAATTGGATGCTTTAAACCTTAATCAAACCTTGTGATGTGATTTAATAACAAGTGATAGGCTTATGTTTTCAGTTTGGTCAAGTTTGGATGTTGTTTGAGCTAGCTATGCATATATGTGCTTATTTTGGACCTAATTGCAATTTACCCATGTTTGGGGTTTTTCTTTCAATTTGTCACATGCTTGGTGTACCTCACGCGTTTTGACATCATTTTGGAGAGATAAGTTCTTTGGGGTGCCTTATTTTACCTTAGTTTGATATGATGACATGTCATGTTTTGAGTTTTGGGTTTGCTTGGATGTCCTAAGTGGATGGTTGGCCTTGAAGTATGATTGACTGGTGAGATTTGGTTTTGGCAGTTACCAAGCTTTCTATTGGCCAAGTTCTTATTTGTCGATGGGGTTTGGAGTGTACCCTTTGGTCTTGGTTTCGATGAGGCATGTGACTCCTCTAGGTCTCCAAGAATCTAGGGTTAGCAGTCATTGAGTTGTGATCACCTTGGTTGCTGAAAATGTTCAACAATTGATGACCTTTTCTGGACCAATGAGGTCGTTGTTTTTTCTTGGATTTAATGCCCTAGATTCATGCTTGAGTATGGTTCTTGCATGGATGATATATCTTCCACACAGACATGTTTAGTTGGACACCTAACCTTCCCTCTCTCTCTAACCCTAATCTATCTAAACCTCTCTCTTTGCATGCAACTAAAACCTTTGCAACTTCTTTCTCTCTTCTTTCCCTTGGAGCTCTTCCCTCTTGTATTAGTGGAGAAGGTGAAGCTTGAGCTTGAATAAGGTGGTTGATCCATCTTGCATGTTGAGCTAGGGTTTGGAGCAACCCTTCTTGTGATCGTTTGGTGATATCTTTGCTCTCCTATTTGGTCTTGGTAAGTGGCCCCCTATCCATCTTTGTTTTCCTTTCTCTACCTTTCATCTTTCTCTTCTTGGCCGAATCCATGGTTCTCCATGGCGGTGCTTGAGTTAGAGCTTGAGGATCATCTCTTTTCTTAGCCTAGGGTTTTCTCTCTTATTATGGTGGATCTAGATTGGTCGATAGTGGTGCCTAAGCTAGGGTTTTCTCTCTCTTTCCTTGGAGCTTCCTTGCTGTTGGAATTTCTTCTTCTCCTTTGAGGCGAGTTGTATAACTTTCTCCTCGATTATTGCTTACACTCATTTTGCATGCACATAATCTACTCTAAAAATGTGATTCAAAATAGTAAGGGTCTAGGGTTTATGTTTACATGGTGATCTTGAGTATATAACTCCCCTTTGATAACCCTAATCCTTTTGCACAAATCTATCTTTGGTGTTGAGTTTTTATGCATGCATGTTGATGGTATTGTTGGTTTCTCTCTCTAATCATGGATTTTGTTTCCTCTCATGTTGATGGTTGAAATTAGGATTTTAGAGTTGACTTTCTCCTTGCATTTTACACTTTGATGACCTTCAGTTTCGTGGAAATGACCAACATGCTTTGGATTCTATGTGGTCACCAAGTATGTTTATGTTGAGTGGTCACCAATGTTTCCTTAGTGGTCGATGAGTTTTACACCTCCTTGAGGTTTCTATGTTTACTAGTTTGATGGTCGCTAGGGATGGAGACTTCTCTTTGGTCGATGATGATTTTGTGTTCCCTTATTCACCAAGTATGGATCTATGTGTGGCCATTGAGATTCTTGAACCTTAGTGGTCTTTGAGGTTGTTGGACCTTGGTTCAGCGACCGATGAAAGTGGTTTATCTCAGTGATCGTTGAAGGGTTGAATCCCTAGTTTTCTTCGATCACCAAATTTGGGCTTTTAGTGGTCACCAATATGGTGGACCTTTAGCGGGGGATGAAGTGGTGGACCTATCCTCAATGGTCGCCAACCCACTCAATTTTTAGGGGTCGATGACACCACTATCCCTAAGTGGTTGATGATGTTAGCTAATGTACATGGTTGTTATGTCTTGTTGAATCGATGTTGAGGATGGTTGACCTAGTTGCTTTTATAATAGAAGGATATGATGAGTATTAGGGTTTATCTTATATTTCAAATTTGAAACCTGAATTCAATTTTCCTTTTTGAACCTTAACCCTAATTGAAGTACATGACGGTGTTGCTTAACTTTCTAGAGTAATTAGTATGATGATGGAGTACTTTCTCTCTCTAAACTGTTGTAACCCTAATTTGCTATCTTATGAACATCATGATGAATAATATAAGATTATGTTTAAGATTATGTGATACTTGTATGATGATGATGATGAGCCTTGATGAGGCATGGAAATATGGTGATTTTCTTGGATGGAACAATGTAAATGGTCTTGTGACCTTGTATAGGGTTGGTTACCCTAATTGAGGTGATATCCTCTATGTGGTGAGATAAGGGATTGGTATCCCATGGTGGTGTGATAAAGATGATGGTCTCATGTGTGGTAGTGAAACAATACCATGTGATGATGTGACAAGTTTATACTTCATCCATTTTATATCTTCTGAAACTACAATCTACACTTATCTTTGTAGAATATTTTTAGGGTTTGTATGTAACTTGATTGATGTAGTTAAAAGATACCCAATTGGATTTAACTAATCAAGTGAAGCCCTAATCATGTAGTTCCTTGTTCCATAGATCCATTCCAGTATTAGAACTTGTTGTATGGTGAAACGAGTATTCCTAAAGGAAACTCGGAGCACATATTATTGAGTATGTGAGGTGTAAGCGATTGCGTGTCCTTGACATATTGACCCCAGGTGTATGGAGGATGGATGTGGTCATGCCTCAGAGTGAGAACAGTTGTGGTAGTATCTCAGATTCTTTTATGCAAATTATGTGTTGAGGATTATTGTGGTTGTACCTCAATGCAGGGTTTCGTACCCTGATGTCTAGTGTCATGACCTATATGCCAAGGAAAACTAGGTGTTTTGCCATTTGAATTTATATGTCACTATGGAGAACTCATACTAACTGAGGGCAAAGAAGATCTTAGGAATTCAGCTCTTCAAGATCTTGTACGTCATTGTTTTCAACTTAGTAGTGGATAGTTGGAGTCTAAGTGGTATACCTCAAACTCCTTAGGGCTTAAAATATGTAATACAGTCGTGTAGTGTATTTGCTTAGGGTTAAACATGCTTCACATTAGATGTTAACCCTTGCCTTTTTTATTATACATGCTTAGTTGTTATATGATGCGGTAAGAGAAATTAACTATTCCATAGGTGATAGACTTAAATGTTCTTCATATTCCTTATAAGACATATATGTTTATATGCCTATCTGACTAGTTTTCCTAATCTACCTAACCTCTTGAATAGTTTAATATGTTGTAACTGCTTACTCTACTTAACCCGCTCATTTAGCTCTACTAATCATGTTTAATGATGATATATCCTATTGTAACAATAACTATTGGTTGAGATTTATATCTCATGCTGGGACATTGGTCTCACCACTTGGGTTACCACATCTTTTTAGGTGGTCATCAGTGGTGTGGGGAGGATTGTGTTGTTGAGGAAGAGCATCTTGGAGAACAGTAGATACAGAAGGTTGGATAGCTGCTTGTTGTTGTATTAGAGTCCTAGTGTTGTCCTTGTACTCTCAGGTTTGGGAAGGGATATATTTTTTAGATGTTGTACATCGATATGTGGTTTTTGGTAGTATGTATGTGTTTATATATATGACATGTATATGTGGAACAAGATCTTTTGTATATAGGTTGTGGTTGATTCCACTGAACAGATGTAATACCTGATATGGTATGTGATAAGACACGTGTGGATGGACCTATATGTAATGTTTCTGCACATAATGGTAACATTGGAATCGATTTATAATTTACCTACTTTTCTAGTAATGTGGATGTTTGGTCATTGATCATGCACTTTGTTTTTGAGTAATGTCATTTGTGTGGCATTGGGTTGTCACATGATAGGGTTGGTATCAGAGCTCTAGGTTCGCTGAGTCTATAGGGACATAGGACTAGCTTTGTGCTTGTTCTTACATAATCCAACATATCTGACTGTAGCTTATACTTATGCAGATATGTATGGAGAAAGTGAAGAACATGCTGAGAGTAGTTATGTTGTGCCAGGAGGTGGCGTGAGGAGGTAGGCACTAGAGGATAGAGTGCTGGATATGGGGCTGGAGCATCCAACAGTGCCTCAGCTCAACCCAGAAACCATGGCCAATCCAACATTCCAATCCATCCTTGTCAATTGATGGCAACAATTTTGCACATGGCAGATATAGCGCCCGTACCTCAAGCAAGGGAATTTGTTCCCAATGCTGAATCCCAGGGTTCTAGGAAGACTTTTTAGTGGTTGAGACGTGTCGAGGAGATCAAGTATGCGGGTATGGAGGACTCGGAAGATGCAACTATATGGTTGATAGAGCTTGAGAAGGCTTTCAAGATCCTCAATATCCTAAATGAGGACAAGGTGAAGCATGTTGTGTACCTGTTGAAGGGTAGTACCAGACATCAGTGGGCCATCAAGGAGAAGAAGAGACCCAAAGTTGTGATCTATTGGGAGGATTTTTGGTGTGAGTTTGTGAGCCAATACTTTCCAGAGACATATCTGGATTAGAAGATATCATAGTTTGAAAAGATCCAGTAGGGATCGATGTCAATCAATGAGTATGAGGTAAAGTTCATGGAGCTGTTGAGGTTCTTCCCTCACATGGAGACAACAGATAATGAGAGGATATGAAGGTTTGAGAAGGGCTTGAGTATGGAGTTAACTACGCCAATGTCTACTTTGGGAAACAAGGAGAGGTTTTCTACCTTTGCAGAGCTGGTGTAGAGGATTGAACAACCCACTATCAAGAAGCATGAAGACAATGCTAAGAGGAGACAAACTCAATTTCAGGGGCATTCATTTGGAGACTTTACGAAGCCAAGGTTTTCACCTCAGTCGCAACATCGGTCAATTTTCTCTGAGTTGAGATTGCACATGGCATCACAGTTGTCACCAAGCAAGGGCAGAGGCCATAGTTTCCCACCATCTGAAGCATACAGTGCATCATCAGTGTCAGTGACAGGGCCATCTAGGCCATAGTATGAGGCTAAGACCTATTATAGGTGTGGAAAGATCGGGCATACAAGGTTGTTTTAGTTGGATTTTTTAGAGGCGACATGTGCAGTGGAAGTAATAAAATTTTCTCCACATACCCTACTCGAGGATCTCGATGACAACATTGTATTTGAAAAGAGGGTGCACGGACATACCTCATTCCAGAGCAAGTTTGGGATGTCCCTTCTCCTGGTGGTGTGTGTCACTCCTAGCATGCACATACGGTCGTCGTCTGTCCTCCGAACACAGGCAACTCAATGTCTGCGTCTCTACTTCATCCATGTGGATAGACTAGAACTCTACACTGTACTTCGTAAGAAGAAAGGATGGAGTAGCATTATACTTGATGACTTGCTAGCATCAATTGATCTCCTTCTCTCTCACTTGGGGGCGATGACGGCTAGGGTCACGTATAAGAGTGTGTATCTAAATGTGTCTATCAAACTTGGTCGTCATGACCCTATAAATAGCAGAAGAAGGAACCATGGTTTCCCAAAACCCTTGGGTAAACAAAAGGTTGTGGGTTCATTAAAACGAGCCACTCATGGACAATTAAAAGAATATTATAGAAACACTTAATTAACCAATTAATCACATTAATTGATTAACTAATTTCCATTATCCATCTCTAGTTAATCGCTCTGGATCAGCCATCCAACTTAATAATGGAATCTAATTAATTAGCTTAAACTCTTTAACCAATTAACTCAGATTATATTCCAATATTATAGTAGATTACCTAAATGTTTTAGTAATCATTTTTATTTGGAACATTTCCAATCACGTCCACAATTATATCCTATTCCAATTACATCCTATGTGTGTGACCTGGTAGGCTCCACATTCTGTTGACAGTGATATTCATAATCATATTATGATTTGACAAGCAATGATTAGTATCTAGCAAGACTTCATTGGTACCCAAGTAATTGGAGAAGTTGAAGAACAACTTAACCTATCATATGTGACTGGTGTTACAGTGAATGTATAATTCCTTTGTCTCTGATATCTGGATTAAACTCGAGGCATGGAATTGTTATCCTCTTCAATATTCAATCATGTTCCTTGAACTAGAGCAGACAGTTTGAGATATGTGTAAGCTCAATATCACATATTGACTCACATCAGCATGTCCAGGAATTTCTCAGTCTCGCTTATCAAGTATCCAGGATATCAAACTCTTATAGGAGGGACAAATCCCATCTGCATCACTCACAATCAGCCCCATGTGTCACTATGCACCTGAGCACCACCTATATAGCAACCCTTGCTCGGGATCACGGTGGATGATGTCAAAGCACACCGAATGACATGTGATGAGTGTAGTGACTTCAGGTCTAAGAATCACAATCACCACCATCACTATGAGAGATGACTTTGAATACCAATAGTTATTTCCATGTGTCACTCTCATGGTGGGTATGTCTGATACACTATTCTCTAACAAGTATCTATGTGCTTGGTTTGATATCACATATCATGACTAATGAGATTTTGTCATCAATCAATGTACACTTTAGTTTTTAAGTTTTATTGTTGTCTATTAGCCTTCCATAGTAACATCCGACTAGGGACATAACAAGAATACATATACTCTTGACATCCGTATGATCTCATCGTTCGAGTCCTCAACCCAAAGATATACGTCATTGAGTAATATCGTTCTTTAAACATTTATTGTGTTACATTATTATCTAATAACTAAACAACAAAATAAATTGGAAGATTGCCTTTATTATTAGTCAAACCGTTTAAAAGATATTCCATTAGAATCATCATATGATTGGCTCTCTGGGCATACATACCAATAGTTTTTCCCTATGAAGGATGAGGAGATAACACAACAACCGATGCAGAATCAATAGGGTTCTTAGCAGCAGTAGTTCAACTATAGTGGTGGCAGAGCACGCGGTCAGGCATCACGGGAAGGATCCTCTAGACAAACTAGCAAAGGACGTGGATGGAAATAGGAAACAACTCAATTATATGCTATTAGCCAGCCGGAGGGAGTGGTCAATCCACATGTCATGACAAGTCAGATGGAACTCTTTCATTCTAATTTGTTTACTTCTTGTTTTGTATCTATTTTAGTTGTCCTGGCTGTAGGGAAATACATGCATAGAGTAGGTAGAAGAAACAAAAAAAAATTTGTCTGTATTCCCCATGACAGCAAGATCACGTCAACAACTATGTAATCATAATGATGGTTTAATAAGTTCATACATGGTCTTGGAGCAAGTCTAGCAACTATAACTCATTGCAGTTGTAACGACAGTCGCCAAACCGACAAACAAATCATTACTAATTAAGCGGAATTTAAACATAAACAACGGATTAACAAAAATCACTAAAAATTAAAACCATTTTGCAAAGAGATCCATTTCTAGGAAAACTCTTTAAGGTAGAACCAAAACTTTATATACATCATTGTTCACATTGTACATACACTGTACCATCTCTTCTCAGGATAACATATAACAGTTGCTTTGTCAAAACATATAATGAAGCAACATAAAACCTCGAGGCTTCCAAGCCAAAACCTCAGATCATTTATGAAACCATAACGAACCAACTCCAAGGACCTGAGAGTACAGAGACAACACATAGGACTTCTATCTACAAGACATGACAGACAGTACACTCAACCTGAGCTGTCACTGCTATCCCTGCTACTGTTGTTCTTTTTCTACAGAAAGGTCTTCACCTCCTCGTTCACGTCCACCTAAAAATTTGGATCCCACAGGGGTGAGACAATTGTAATTGTCCCAGCGAGAGATATAACTCTCCTCCAACAATGTTATTATCATAGTTAAATAGTATTAAACTGAGCAAAGGATAAGTAGTTTAGAATATTCTCATCTTTTAAAGCATTGCAACTATCTGTGATAGAGAATTAAGTCATTTATTCTCTTTATAAGGAATGGGAAGAACATGTATATCATTTACTCATCATACTATATCAACATCTCAAGCTTATCCAGTGAAACTCATTATCATGGTATGTCATCCATGAATCATTCTCATTTCTATTTGTTGGCCTCAGCCAATCTGCTAACCAGATATTTAATTGTTCCAGTCATGTAAGTATACATCATCATATTATATTCAGGCATTGGACTATGCCAATCCTGTGCAACTATTTCAGGCATTGGACTATGCCAATCCTATGCAAACATCACTGAATACCACATCATTTTTACTAGGCATTATACATTGGCCAAGCCATCATGCTTATTCACATCCTTTTTATAAAAAAGTATCCTTCTCATATATTTCAAACACTATAGCCCTTATTTGGCTATAAGCATAAACCATGTATGATCAAGATTTCATTATTATTATTGTATCCCTTTATTATTATCATTATATTACTAAGTTTCCATTTCTTAGTTTAATTTGAACATTATCATTTCTTACTTAAGATTTTTATAAACACCTTGTTACCTCTCACTAGGCAACAACTATTCTCATGGCTCACAAGATCCATTAAACATCTTGTCACCTTTCACTAGGCAACAACTAACCACATGGCTCACAAGGCCATTAAACATCTGGTCACCTCTCAATAGGCAACAACTAACCACATGGCTGACAAGGCCATTAAACATCTTGTCACCTCTCACTAGGAAACAACTAACCACATGGCTCACAAGGCCATTAAAAATCTTGTCACCTCTCACTAGGAAACAACTAACCACATGGCTCACAAGACCATTAAACATCTTGTCACCTCTCACTAAACAATAAAGCATATGAAGGCTTATAAGGCCTATGAAGCATTTTCAGTATATAGTGCATTATAGTCCGTACCTGGATATGCTCATCATCTCAACATACCTGCATGTTTAGTACTCATGATAACAATTATATATCAGTACCATGCAACACTAAGTAATACCATAACTCATCAATCGGTAATGGATCTTCACATAGGATTACTCTGTTTTAAGACTTCACCTAGCATTACCCTGTATTAGGGTTTCACATAACATTACCCTGTATTAGGGTTTCACATAGCAAAGAATCAATCTGGATTACATAAGTATTCAATCATACTTATTTATTCTCATCATTCATCTTTGAATGAATTATCAACACACAGTATGAGTTTCTCTCTCATCTTTGCTAAAACATGATTACATCATAGTTTATAGATTTGGATTAACATTTTCATAAGGAATGTTAGACTATATTTATCAAAGTGCATTACCTCTCAGTGTAGCAATTGACATGACACATTTCACATGTCACAGATCCAATTATATTGGACTTATAACACATGAAGGTATATCATTATTGGGGTGTTGGATGTGACATCTATCATATCTTGATGTATCACTTCCCTCAACACCTTTATCTTACTTGAGTTCATCCACTTAGCTTGTATTAGGGTATTCCCATCCTAATACTTTATGCATCAACTCATGACATTCATCATGTAATGTATTGGTCATAAGTCACTTATTTAGAATATACAACTATTTCCACTGATATGGACTCATTTCAAGTTAAGACATTGTTGATATATGGTTGAACATTATCAACCACTCTAGGTATTTCACCTATCAAGGTATTAGCCATACCATTACTTAGTGTTGCACTCATCACTTCTAAGAGTGTCTTGCTCTCACCTTTACAAGGTGTATAGGGTTGAATCATGTGCATATATTCACCATGCCAGGTTGTAGGTGTATAGACACCACTGTATCGGGTTGGAGGTGTATGAACAGTCACCATATCAAGTTAGGATTTGCACTTATCTCCATATCGTTCATGAGGTATCTTCTTGAGCTCATATCAGGCACAAGGTATATGTATGTGTCACTCATGATACTTATGAGATATCAACCCATCACCATGTCGGCCTAGAAGTACATTCAATCACCCTATCGGGTAGTCACCATATATGGTTGGCCATGATGAGTTAGGGTTACCATATCATCTAGGGTTGTGTATCGTGCAACCCTATCATGCAACCATGTCGTGCAACTATGTCATGCAATAGCATTTGTAACACTTCACTTATATCGGGTTACCCAAATTAGGGTTTCATGTCAACTTATAAGTATTCATTCAACCTTGTATCGTGTATGGAGTCTATACTTGACTCCCTATCGTGCAAGAGGTGTATACTGCACCCCCATATCGTGCAACAATGTATTCATTCATATCCATATCGTTCAAGTGAAGTAGGTGCATCATCATATCGGGTTAAAGGTACTTTCTTGTGTGCTTGCACCCGATATCACTTTTATAAAGTGATACCACCATCTTCAAGCTCTAGACCTTAGTTATAACTGTTATAGTTCATGTCAACAGGTCTAAGAAACTACTAGAACTCATAATCTCATCAACTATTTTAGGAAATTTCGGAATTAAAAGTATTTCACTAATTATAGCAATTTAGGTGAAGAATAATAACATGGTTGAGTTTAAGTTATATAACCCGCCTTAAGAACGACTTCAAAGCTCCAAGATCCAAAGCTCCACGTTCCTAAGGTTGAATATGGACTTCACAACTCCACTATATGCAAAGAATCACCATGGATAAGAAATTGGTGAAGAAGAAAAGAAAGGAAGATCAAAACCCTAAATTCATGCTTCAGTCCAAGGTTGAAGATGATCTTATCCTCACCTTAGGGTTAAGTATGAGCTCCTTCTTGCTCCTTAACACCTTTGCACGATACACTAGTGTCCTTGCATGATATTCCCCCCTCTTGCACGATATGTCACTCACTTGCACGATATGACACTCACTTGGAGTCAAAACTTCACTCTTTGGCCAATATCACCCTATATGGCCAATATCACCTACTTGGGCGATATGCTCTTGCCATGGGCGATATCCCAAGGCCCATGCACGATACCACAACATCCCTTCACGATATGGGAACTCTATTCACAATACCTTAGGGTAGGAGGGTGGTAAGGGTCGCAAAATTGCACCAAGGGGTGAAACTAGGGGTATATATACTTGTTGTTCATGAAGGAAAGAAAAAATGAGGTGTCGACATTTTGAGCTAGTAGGTGCCACGTGTCATGCATGGGTGACACGTGTACATGCATGCATCAAAATTTATCTTGTCTTGAAAAATTGTTGAGGATCATCTTGAGATGCAAATTCGTCCATTACTTATCCATTTGAATACGATATATCAACAAAATCACCACTTTATTCACAACTCATCACAACTTTGCTAAGGATGTTGTGACCCGACACACCTCACCTCCTTGAGGTGATTTTCACGATATGGACTTTGCCAAGAATTCAAAAAACGATATGGGACACCTCCTTGGGCTCCTTGGCCGATAGGAACTCATATATAAGCTTTTCATCTTGATACAACTCAAGTTAAGCTTTCATATTCAACCCTTTTCTTGGTTATTTCATCACTAAGATTACCATCACTCATAATTGATTCAAACATGGTGTATCATTCATTATATCTCCTCTAAATGATACTATGAGGGAGTAGGAACACTCTAACGGTGTTAATTTGCATATTAACCCCACATTTTGGGTAAATTACAACTTGTACCAAAATTGGTGCACAATGCACCGACATTGTTTCAAACAAGTTTAGCTTGGAATTTAGGCTTTCCACAAGCCACCACTTAGCATCATTCTCTATCTTATGATGCTAAAGCACATAAGGCACGTTCAACATGTGACATATTGCAATATAACCCTTAACTTGGGTAAATTGCACTTTAGTCCAAAACAAAAGAACATTACTCAAACAACATTCAATCGGGACCAAACTTGAAACATAAGTGTGTAACATGATAACAAAACACCTTACGGGATTATATTAAAGTTCTAAGCAACTTTATTAGTCAAAATAAATAGGGTTATCTCATAACCCAGGTCAGGGTCGTTACAAGTTATAAACCCCTAACAAGGATTTCGTCCCCGAAATCCCAAGAAAAAGGAGGGACATATTCATTAATTTATCATACCCTCAAGTCCCCACTAATACCTTAATATCACAGATATACCATAGATCTGTAGTTCACACAAAGTTCCTTTCACTAATTCAACCTTATCAATGTTTATGTTTATGCAGAGCATAAACCCCTAACATATGATGTCCATATTATTGAAAGGAAGAAGCATAAAAGAACACACTTCTATCATCACCCAAGAATATTTATCAAAAGAAAAACATATATATCTAACATAGGTAATTCACTCAGCAATCATTTATTTGTTTGGCAAAATTCACTTAACACTTTAATTGGGAAAGTTCACTGACAAAGTTCACTAAGAATGTTCACTAAGCAATTCATTCACTAAGAATGTGCACTAAGAAATTCATTCATTGAGAATGTTCACTAAGAAATTCATTCCCTGAGAATGTGCACTAAGCAATTCATTCACTGAGAATGTGCACATAGCAATTCATTCACCGAGAATGTGCACTAAGCAATTCATTCACTGAGAATGTGCAGTAAGCAATTCATTCACTGAGAATGTGCACACAGCAATTCATTCACTGAGAATGTGCACTAAGCAATTCATTCACCGAGAATGTGCACTAAGAAATTCATTCACTGAGAATGTGCACACAGAAATTCATTCACTGAGAATGTGCACACAGCAATTCATTCACTGAGAATGTGCACCAAGCAATTCATTCACTGAGAATGTGCACACATCAATTCATTCACTGAGAATGTGCACTAAGCAATTCATTCATTGAGAATGTGCATTAAGCAATTCATTCACTGAGAATGTGCACTAAGCAATTCATTCACTGAGAATGTGCACACAACAATTCATTCACTGAGAATGTGCACTAAGCAATTCATTCACTGAGAATGTGCACACAACAATTCATTAACTGAGAATGTGCACTAAGCAATTCATTCACTGAGAATATGCACACAACAATTCATTCACTGAGAATGTGCACACAACAATTCATTCACTGAGAATGTGCACACAACAATTCATTCACTAAGAATGTTCACACAACAATTCATTCACTGAGAATGTGCACACAACAATTCATTCACTGAGAATGTTCACACAACAATTCATTCACTGAGAATGTTCACACAACAATTCATTCACTGAGAATGTGCACAACAATTCATTCACTGAGAATGTTCACACATCAATTCATTCACTGAGAATGTGCACACAACAATTCATTCACTGAGAATGTGCACACAACAATTCATTCACTGATAATGTTCACACAACAATTCATTCACTGAGAATGTGCACTAAGTAATTCATTCACTGAGAATGTGCACACAACAATTCATTCACTGAGAATGTTCACACAACAATTCATTCACTGAGAATGTGCACACATCAATTCATTCACTGAGAATGTGCACACAACAATTCATTCACTGAGAATGTTCACACAACAATTCATTCACTGAGAATGTGCACTAAGTAATTCATTCACTGAGAATGTGCACACAACAATTCATTCACTGAGAATGTTCACACAAAAATTCATTCACTGAGAATGTGCACTAAGTAATTCATTCACTGAGAATGTGCACACATCAATTCATTCACTGAGAATGTGCACACAACAATTCATTCACTGAGAATGTGCACTAAGCAATTCACTTGGAAAAATTCACTAAGAAAGTTCACTTAGCTCTTCATATTTAATTTCATTATACTCTCTAGATTGTTTCAAAATGATTACTTGATCAGAGTAATCAGAAATATAACAATCTAAAATTTCCATACTTGCCTTATCTACAATAATCATATACCTAGCCAGGGTATACACGTATTGAGATTAGGTAGTATGCACTTTTATTTTCCATCATATTCCTCACTTTTCATATCATTATACACACATGATTTTTCATTCTTGAATTTTCTTCAGGCATCACTTCTATATCTCATCTTTTAGCACACAGATAAGGGAGATTATAAAGCATTTTAAGGAACACTGAGTAAGATGTAAGTTCTCATTTCCCTTGTGTCCTTATAGGACTAGTCAATGGAAGTTCAAAAACAACTACTTTCATATCTTTAGCACATAGAATCATGAAATGAAGTATCAAGATGAATATATTTCATCTAAGTATTACCCCTCACGGTCACCTACCACATTAGGTTGATTTCAACACATAGTGTCCAGTTCTTTCAGGTTGCTGCTTTTGCCTTTACTTAGTGGCTACTGCCCTGGTGCACTAGGCATTTATTACACTGGTGACACCAAAAACTTTGGCTTTTCAGAATAACTAGGCAAATGTCTCTAAAATTATAGAGACCTTACCTTAATTCTCAGCTTATTGCCCTTCCTTGGGCACTACCATCACAGATGTACTATTTGTCTAAACTTATGGCAGAGTCTATGTCGCACCCCGATCTCACACTAACCACTAATCACGAGATTAGGGCGCGATAGAGGGATTATTACATAAACAAATCACTGAGAACTTTTTCTTTTTAAAACCTCGTAATGATATCCAGATTATAGCTGTAAACTAAACATAATAAATTATTGCGGAAGCATTTCAATTAAACTGGCTAGAGAACATAAACAGAGTTTACAACATGTAACATTGTTTAACAGAAAGTAAAACATAACAGTTAATTTACATCTTTTACACATTCGCCATACATACTCTCTCTCACCCACACTATGTCCCAAGGACCGAGGGGAAAGGAGTAAGAGACCACTATCTAACTAACTACATATACCTTCTACTGACTAGGGTGGTAAGATCTTTCAGATTCCTGGAACTGTCGCTGACCTGAAAATGTTTGAGTAGAGGAGTGAGCCTACTCGCTCAGTGAATAGTTTTTCATTTAGCTATCACTAAACAACTCATCAGATATATAAAATTGTAATAAAGCATAAGAACAATTCTATACTGAGTAATTCTAATGGCATAATAATTCTATCACGCAATATTCATATTTCTATATAATAGCAGGTATCACATAACTGTAAGCATTAAATATCAGGAACTGCATATCTTAATTAGTTAGGCAATTATTAACAACTAACACAGAAGATTCTAAACTACTAACATATTAAATTTACTGTGATCCTATACGATTACATTTTAGTTATGCCCCAAACATATGCAGCGCACTCTGCATATGAAGATCTGTAGCGAACTACGATCCCACCGTACAAGACTTAGCGACACACCCGGGAAATGCTAAGTCTGACTTCTCGTCCTGGTCTGCACAGGACTCTCAGGCTCACAAGGCCTCACTGCACTAACTCTGAGTGCTCTGGACTCCTCCTGCAACCTATAGTGCACAGTCGGAGGGTCTCTGAGTCTCCGATGCCTGGGCGTATCCCCAGGGCTGACTGGGACATTCTCTCAGATCTCTGATGCCTGGGCGTATCCCCAGGGCTGACCGGGATCCTACCTCTCAGACTTCGTGTCACCGAGACATTCGATATTTGTTGGACACGAGTCTCCGATGCCTGGGCGTATCCCCAGGGCTGACCGTTTTACCCCAAAGGTACAGACCGCGCAATGGGGTTCTACGGTGTTGGGGCACCTAAGTCTATTATTTTTATTATAAAAAGACTTTAATCTAAATTACATAACTCAGGTTCTTGTTCCAAATCTCTATTTTCTCTATGATATCTCATCAATTTAATCGAAGCTTATAACATAACGTGAATATCATTTCAAACTTGACAAGCTATATACTCAGGTATTGCAAATACCAATAGATTCAACATAATAAGCATGCAGGCAGATTTCAAGTTCTTCAATAATCTAATTTCATGTCCACTTGTAATTTACTGAGAAATCAATATTAATATGCATGCAGGCAGACTAAAATTCTTAAATAATAGAATGCATGTCGTTTGGCACTTTATACACTAAAATCATGCAACTGAACTATTAAGCATCACCCCATCTCATATTGAGAATTTTGACATCAAAATACTTGATTCATTGAACACCCTATCCTTAGGGTTTCAGTTACCTCATTCACTTATCACATGGCAACACCCTATCCTTAGGGTTTCATTTGCCTCATCTATTTGATTGCAATTCAAATCACAATATGATATCATTCTAGAACTGTCAGAACAGTATACTCAAAATCACTGTAAATGCTGAGAAATTCTTATATCATGCATGCAGGCAGATTTAAAATTCCTAAATAACCCAAACTCATGTCAATTTGGCACATACATACTGAATTCATGTCATTGAACATCTTATTGCACTGATAAGAGTAATTAACTAACATATAAGAAATCATCCGTAGTATTTATCAATCATCTAAAATTTCTCGAAGAACGTGCACATTAACTCTAATCCTGGTTTGTGCATCACATAACTCAATTAAGAGTTACTTACGTATCATAACATGAATTATTATTAATAATTAGTAATTTCTACTGATATCCTTGAGAAGCGTGTCAATTTGAGAAAATATTAAATCATTTAAATTAAATACGACCTAGAACGTGCATCTAGGTTTTCTTTAATATTTTTCACATCGTCTTCATTTCTTTGAAATCGTGCTCAATTAATTTATTAAAAATCATACAACCCAAGTTTATGTCCAAACTGTCCAGTTTGTGGTCGTACGCTACTATATCACCATTTAATCGAGTAATTTGGTTTCGATTGATCATGTGGTTATACTATTCTAATTCACACACAGCAATTGCTAATTATCGATGTACAAGCGTTAATAATTAAAACGCATGATTTGGTAATTTAACGGGCACTGAAAACTGCGTCAAACCAGATCGAACTAAAATCAACCATTTTATCGAGTTAAATGGTGATAGATGAATGAAACGCTACTCACAGTGGTTCGGGATGTCCAGATTCGACTATAGATGCATCCAGGGACCAGTTTTCGGGCAAATTTGGGTTGTCTTCAACCTCTAGATCATTGTGGATTAACCTGCTTCACGCACGGTAGGTTGAAGACAAGCTCGATCAAGTGTTGTTCATGGCTAGGAGATTGCGGAACCTTGTTCCATCATCTTGGCTGAGGTCGAAGCTGTGTTTTTCATGGTGTTTCTCGAGCAAGACAATCCATGGACGGACCTGCTGCTACAAGCAGCCGTTTCCCATGAATAGGTTGAAGGGGAGCTCGGCTAGGGCTGAATTGAGGGCTATTGGCGGCGGATTTTGATCTAGGTCTCTTGGCCGAAGTCGAACACCCCTTTTTCCTAAAGATTTGCACACCCAATCGGCTCCTTGTCCGGCCGCAGAAACTGGCCGTCAACCCCTACTTTCTGTAGTTCGGCGCCTACTAGGGCAGAGCAAAAGAGGAGAAAGAGTGGAGGAAGAAGAAGAAGAAGGTGGTGGAAGGAGGACAAAGGTAGGGGCGCAGCTGAATCGGAGCTAGGGTTCCCACAATCACACCCATGATCGCCCCAAGCTGCTTCTCTGGTGCGGAGGTCGGCTCTGTGCACCGCTCGCACTGTTTCCAGAACAACGGATAAGCGAGAGAAGAAGAAAAGAAAACTTATAAAGAAAAACTTTTGGAAAAATTGCAAGTTTGACCGTGGAATCGGAAAAGGTCATAACTATTGACTCGAAGGTCCAAATAGTGTGATTTCTTTTGCATCTTTTCAAGAATGAGGCCCACTACAATCCCAAGGCATGAAAGCATGCTAATTATACTGTTTTATAGGTTCAAAATTCCAATTGCATCCAAAAATCACTTTACTCAACTTAATCATCTTAATTATGCACTAATTGATCTTATGTGCTTGATTCAACTAAATCATTAAAGTTAATGATGCATTAACCACCACATGAGCACTTAAGTTAACTCAATTAATTTAATTATGCACTAATCATGATACTTACAGGTAAACTTTGAAACGGGTCATAACAATCTCCCTCCCTTATAAGAATTTCGCCCCGAAATTCCTAAAAGAGAAAAGGAAATTGGTTACGCATTTCTGAATCAAGTTCCCACGTGGCTTTTTTATAGATTATGGTTTCTCCACAAAACTTTCACTATTGGTATCTCACGATTCTTAAGCTTCGTGATCCTCCAATCAATCATCTATACATGTCCCTCAACATAGGACACATCAGGTCTGAGCTGTATAGGTTCTGGGTCCACTATCTCCTCCGTGCCAGGGTAACACTTCTTCAACATCGATACATGGAACACGTCATGTAGATTAGCCAACTCGGATGGCAATTCCAACCTATAGGCTATAGGTCCAATCCTCACAACGATAGGACATGGGCCCATAAACCTAGGAGTCAATTTGCCTCTCTTACCGAACCTAAATACTCCTTTCCATGGTGGAACTTTCAGATACACTTCATCACCAACCTGAAACTCAAGATGTCAACGCCTCTTCTCAGCATAACTCTTCTGTCTGTCCTGTGTAGCTTTTAACTGTTCTCTAATTACTGCTATCTTCTCGGTGGTCAAATCCACTATCTTTGGTCCAAGAATCTACTTTTCACCTACCTCATACTAACATATGAATGATCTATACTTTCTGTCATACAGATCTTCATACTGAGCCATACCAAGACTAGAATGGTCCTCTCTGACTGACCATCCGTCTGCGATGAAAAGCTGTACTGAATCTTAATTTTGTGCCCAAAGCATAATGCAACTGATTCCAAACTTGAATGTGAACTTAGGATATCGTGCAACCTGACTATCTCATTCACGAATATCTTAGCCAACTTCGAGACATCAAAGGTTGACTTAATCTGAAGATAGTGAGCAGACTAAATTAGTCTATCCACAATCATTCATATCAAGTCATAACCTCTAGGTGTCCTGGGTAACCCTACCACAACATCCATTGTAACATGTTCTCATTTCCACTCTGGTATAGGAAGAGATTGCAAAGTACCTATAAGTTACTGGTGCTTAGCCTTAACCTGCTGACACATACTGCACCTAGTCATATACTCAGCTACAATATATCCATACCAGACCACCAATACGACTCCTTGAAATTCATGTACATCTTAGTGTTGCCTGGATGCATAGCATACATCAATGCATGTGCTTCCTCAAGAATCTTTTCTTTCAAATCATTATCTAGAGGTACATGCAATCTGTCATGCTAAAACAACGCATCATCATCTGAAAACTTGAACTCTGGTCTCTTCCCCCTGTCATGTCATGCATGGTCTGGTTTAACTCACTATCACCCTATTGTAGTTCCTTGATTTGATCATAAGAAGTAGGCTTGACTTGCATCTGTGCAATCAAACCATTTAGCTCTGTCACCCCAAGTCTAAGTTCAACTTTCACATTTCCACTAGCATGTCTCTTTTGAAACATGCCATGGAAAATACATCCACTGTTGAACTAGACTTCCTACTTAGGGCATCAACTACCACATTCGCCTTCCCAAGGTGACAATCTATCGTCACATCATAAAGATAGTGACGTTGTGTCATAAGAGCATGAACTACAACAACTAACTTCAGATCATGTATCGCGTAGTACTCCTCATTCTATGCTACTTACTTATTGTTACATTTCAAATTTATATCTTACTCTTTTCTCCAAGTTGTTTTCATATTGTTTATCTACCTTTAAACCCTAGATTTTATTAATGCTAGCTTACCTTTCATAGAACAAATCTCATGATCTTATTTTATAGAGATGCTAGTACTCAAGGTCAAATCACTATTGATATCCCTTGAACTACTACAACTCTAAACATTCTAAGGTTTCATCTTTATCAATAACATAGCGTTATTGTGATGTGACTTTGCTTCCTTAGTTTGAAAATCAAACTTTAGATCTCATAAGTTTTACTCAAGTCTTCCTTATCTTATCACTGGAATTTCCTTTCTCTTACTTGAACATCCAGATAAGTTACATTCTCAATTTACCTTGCTAGGGTTTAATCATCATATTTACTTTATAAACTGAAAATCTAATTTCATGCATATAAGAGCATTTCTAGTGATTTCCAATCAAATAAAGAGTTGTATCACATCCTATTTTTAATCTCTTACTCCTATATTAATTTCCGGTTTCCTTAACCCTATTATTTCCAGGGTTTCTCTCTAGCCCATCCTTCCTATGCATACCTGGCCAGGGCATCCAGAGAAGAATAGACAGAGTAGCTTGATACTGGTCAATCTAAGTATTCAGACACCTGGCCATGGTATCTAAACACTCAGACATCCCAGAGCTAAAAACACATCACTTCTTATTTGCCTCACTTATAATTTTATCTTTTAATCCTAATGATTCTTAACGACTCAACCTAAGCTCTTTACTTGGTTCTCATGACCACGTCCTCTTCCTATCATCTGCAATAGTATAACAGAACACTTCCTGTTAGAAAATTACAGTTAGAAGGAAGACACTTAAGTCCTAATCCTATTGGTCTCTTATCGTCCCCTGACCTTGACTTAGAATAACTACGTACTCAACCTATGCCCTGATACCAAGATGTCGCACCCCGATCTCACACTAACCACTAATCACGAGATTAGGGCGCGACGGAGGGATTATTACATAAACAAATCACTGAGAACTTTTTCTTTTTAAAACCTTGTAATGATATCCAGATTATAGCTGTAAACTAAACATAATAAATTATTGCGGAAGCATTTCAATTAAACTGGCTAGAGAACATAAATAGAGTTTACAACATGTAACATTGTTTAACAGAAAGTAAAACATAACAGTTAATTTACATCTTTTACACATTCGCCATACATACTCTCTCTCACCCACACTATGTCCCAAGGACCGAGGGGAAAGGAGTAAGAGACCACTATCTAACTAACTACATATACCTTCTACTGACTAGGGTGGTAAGATCTTTCAGATTCTTGGAACTGTCGCTGACCTGAAAATGTTTGAGTAGAGGAGTGAGCCTACTCGCTCAGTGAATAGTTTTTCATTTAGCTATCACTAAACAACTCATCAGATATATAAAATTGTAATAAAGCATAAGAACAATTCTATACTGAGTAATTCTAATGGCATAATAATTCTATCACGCAATATTCATATTTCTATATAACAGCAGGTATCACATAACTGTAAGCATTAAATATCAGGAACTGCATATCTTAATTAGTTAGGCAATTATTAACAACTAACACAGAAGATTCTAAACTACTAACATATTAAATTTACTGTGATCCTATACGATTACATTTTAGTTATGCCCCAAACATATGCAGCGCACTCTGCATATGAAGATCTGTAGCGAACTACGATCCCACCGTACAAGACTTAGCGACACACCCGGGAAATGCTAAGTCTGACTTCTCGTCCTGGTCTGCACAGGACTCTCAGGCTCACAAGGCCTCACTGCACTAACTCTGAGTGCTCTGGACTCCTCCCGCAACCTGTAGTGCACAGTCGGAGGGTCTCTGAGTCTCCGATGCCTGGGCGTATCCCTAGGGCTGACCGGGACATTCTCTCGGATCTCCGATGCCTGGGCGTATCCCCAGGGCAGACCGGGATCCTACCTCTCAGACTTCGTGTCACCGAGACATTCAGTATTTGTTGGACACGAGTCTCCGATGCCTGGGCGTATCCCCAGGGCTGACCGTTTTACCCCAAAGGTACATACCACACAATGGGGTTCTACGGTGTTGGGGCACCTAAGTCTATTATTTTTATTATAAAAAGACTTTAATCTGAATTACATAACTCAGGTTCTTGTTCCGAATCTCTATTTTCTCTATGATATCTCATCAATTTAATCGAAGCTTATAACATAACGTGAATATCATTTCAAACTTGACAAGCTGTATACTCAGGTATTGCAAATACCAATAGATTCAACATAATAAGCATGCAGGCAGATTTCAAGTTCTTCAATAATCTAATTTCATGTCCACTTGTAATTTACTGAGAAATCAATATTAATATGCATGCAGGCAGACTAAAATTCTTAAATAATAGAATGCATGTCGTTTGGCACTTTATACACTAAAATCATGCAACTGAACTATTAAGCATCACCCCATCTCATACTGAGAATTTTGACATCAAAATACTTGATTCATTGAACACCCTATCCTTAGGGTTTCAGTTACCTCATTCACTTATCACATGGCAACACCCTATCCTTAGGGTTTCATTTGCCTCATCTATTTGATTGCAATTCAAATCACAATACGATATCATTCTAGAACTGTCAGAACAGTATACTCAAAATCACTGTAAATGCTGAGAAATTCTTATATCATGCATGCAGGCAGATTTAAAATTCCTAAATAACCCAAACTCATGTCAATTTGGCACATACATACTGAATTCATGTCATTGAACATCTTATTGCACTGATAAGAGTAATTAACTAACATATAAGAAATCATCCGTAGTATTTATCAATCATCTAAAATTTCTCGAAGAACGTGCACATTAACTCTAATCCTGGTTTGTGCATCACATAACTCAATTAAGAGTTACTTACATATCATAACATGAATTATTATTAATAAATAGTAATTTCTACTGATATCCTTGAGAAGCGTGTCAATTTGAGAAAATATTAAATCATTTAAATTAAATACGACCTAGAACGTGCATCTAGGTTTTCTTTAATATTTATCACATCTTCGTCATTTCTTTGAAATCATGCTCAATTAATTTATTAAAAATCATACAACCCAAGTTTATGTCCAAACTGTCCAGTTTGTGGTCGTGCGCTACTATATCACCATTTAATCGAGTAATTTGGTTTCGATTGATCGTGTGGTTATACTATTCTAATTCACACACAACAATTGCTAATTATCGATGTACAAGTGTTAATAATTAAAACGCATGATTTGGTAATTTGACGGGCGCTGAAAACTGCGTCAAACCGGATCGAACTAAAATCAACCATTTTATCGAGTTAAATGGTGATAGATGAATGAAACGCTACTCACAGTGGTTCGGGATGTCCAGATTCGACTATAGATGCATCCAGGGACCAGTTTTCGGGCAAATTTGGGTTGTCTTCAACCTCTAGATCATTGTGGATTAACCTGCTTCACGCACGGCAGGTTGAAGACAAGCTCGATCAAGTGCTGTTCGTGGCTAGGAGATTGCAGAACCTTGTTCCATCATCTTGGCTGAGGTCAAAGCTGTGTTTTTCATGGTGTTTCTCGAGCAAGACCATCCATGGACGGACCTGCTGCTGCAAGCAGCCGTTTCCCATGAACAGGTTGAAGGGGAGCTCGGCTAGGGCTGAATTGAGGGCTATTGGCGGCGGATTCTGATCTAGGTCTCTTGTCCGAAGTCGAACACCCCTTTTTCCTAAAGATTTGCACACCCAATCGGCTCCTTGGCCGGCCGCACCAGCTGGCCGTCAGCCCCTTCTTTCTGTAGGTCGGCGCCTACTAGGGCGGAGCAAAAGAGGAGAAAGAGTGGAGGAAGAAGAAGAAGAAGGTGGTGGAAGGAGGACAGAGGTAGGGGCGCAGCTGAATCGGAGCTAGGGTTCCCACAATCACACCCATGATCGCCCCAAGCTGCTTCTCTGGTGCGGAGGTCGGCTCTGTGCGCCGCTCGCACTGTTTCCAGAACAACGTATAAGCGAGAGAAGAAGAAAAGAAAACTTATAAAGAAAAACTTTTGGAAAAATTGCAAGTTTGACCGTGGAATCGGAAAAGGTCATAACTATTGACTCGAAGGTCCAAATAGTGTGATTTCTTTTGCATATTTTCAAGAATGAGGCCCACTACAATCCCAAGGCATGAAAGAATGCTAATTATACTGTTTTATAGGTTCAAAATTCCAATTGCATCCAAAAATCACTTTACTCAACTTAATCATCTTAATTATGCACTAATTGATCTTATGTGCTTGATTCAACTAAATCATTAAAGTTAATGATGCATTAACCACCACATGAGCACTTAAGTTAACTCAATTAATTTAATTATGCACTAATCATGATACTTACAGGTAAACTTTGAAACGAGTCATAACAGTCTACTTTCTTGCCATATGTTAATCTTTCCCACATTTCCACTATTCCAACAGAACCATGTCACTCAGGAACCCTTTCAAAGCCCAATGTTTCCACATTGAGGACTGGTAACCTAGGTTGTATTACTAGCATCCAGTCTTCTATATGCATTACTGTTATCCTAACCTACCCTTCAAGAGCATAACATAGGATTCTCTATCCTGATTAGGTCAAGATAGGAATTCTCAGACAATCATTCTTTTCTTGCCCGATCCCTTGCACCCTCTCTTGGTGCAACAACATTGCTCTCAGCAATGTATTCCACGTGTTCCCCAGTCATTTTTAAACTTCACCCTTTCTTCTGCACAAGAAGAAGTCACTATAGGGTATACTGGAGGACAATAACACAGACTCAACACATTAATACTATGTCTCTGTAGACTCAGCGAACCTTAAGCTCTGATACCAAACATGTAATGACAGTTGCCAAACCGACAAAAAAATTATTACTAATTAAGAGGAATTTAAACATAAACAACGGATTAACAAAAATCACAAAAAATTAAAACCATTTTACAAAGAGATCCATTTCTAGGAAAATTCTTTAAGGCAGAACCAAAACTTTATATACATCATTATTCACATTATACATACACTGTACCATCTCTTCTCGAGGATAACATATAACAGTTGCTTTGTCAAAACATATAATGAAGCAACATAAAACCTTGAGGCTTCCAAGAAAAAACTTCAGATCGTTCATGAAACCATAACGAACCAACTCCAAGGACCTGAGAGTACAAAGACGACACATATGACTTCTATCTACAAGACATGACAGTACACTCAACCTGAGCTGTCACTGTTGTCCCTGCTGCTGTTGTTCTTTTTCTGCAGAAAGGTCTTCACCTCCTCGTGCACGTCCACCTAAAAATTTGGATCCCACGGGGGTGAGACAATTGTAATTGTCCCAGTGAGAGATATAACTCTCCTCCAACAATGTTATTATCACAGTTAAATAGTATTAAACTGAGCAGAGGATAAGCAGTTTAGAATATTCTCATCTTTTAAAGCATTGCAACTATCTGTGATAGAGAAGTAAGTCATTTATTCTCTTTATAAGGAATGGATAGAACATGTATATCCTTTACTCATCATACTATATCAACATCTCAAGCTTATCTAGTGAAACTCATTATCATGGTATGTCATCCATGAATCATTCTCATTTCTATTTGTTGGCCTCAGCCAATCTTCTAACCAGATATTTAATTGTTCCAGTCATGTAAGTATACATCATCATATTATATTCAGGCATTGGACTATGCCAATCCTGTGCAACTATTTCAGGCATTGGACTATGCCAATCCTATGCAAACATCACTGAATACCACATAAATTTTACTAGGCATTATACCTTAGCCAAGCCATCATGCTTATTCACATCCTTTTTATAAACAAGTATCCTTCTCATATATTTCAAACACTACAACCCTTATTTGGCTATAAGCATAAAGCATGTATGATCAAGATTTCATTATTATTATTGTATCCCTTTATTATTATCATTATATTACTAAGTTTCCATTTCTTAGTTTATTTTGAACATTATCGTTTCTTACATGAGACTTTTATAAACACCTTGTTACCTCTCACTAGGCAACAACTATTCTCATGGCTCACAAGGCCCATTAAACATCTTGTCACCTCTCACTAGGCAACAACTAACCACATGGCTCAAAAGGCCATTAAACATCTTATCACCTCTCACTAGGCAACAACTAACCACATGGATGACAAGGCCATTAAACATCTTGTCACCTCTCACTAGGCAACAACTAACCACATGGCTCACAAGGCCATTAAACATCTTGCAACCTCTCACTAGGCAACAACTAACCCCATGGCTCACAAGGTCATTAAACATCTTATCACCTCTTACTAAGCAATAAAGTATATGAAGGCTTATAAGGCCTATGAAACATTTTTCAGTATATAGTGCATTATATCCCGTACCTGGCTATGCTCATCATCTCAACATACCTGCATGTTTAGTACTCATGATAACAATTATATATCAGTACCATGAAACACTAAGTAATACCATAACTCATCAATCGGTAATAGAGCTTCACATAGGATTACTCTGTTTTAAGACTTCACCTAGCATTACCCTGTATTAGGGTTTCACATAGCATTACCCTGTATTAAGGTTTCACATAGCAAAGAATCAATATGGATTACATAAGTATTCAATCATATATTTATTCTCATCATTCATCCTTGAATGAATTATCAACACACAGTATGAGTTTCTCTCTCATCTTTGTTAAAACATGATTACATCATAGTTTATAGGTTTGTATTAACCTTTTCATAAGGCATGTTAGACTATATTCATCAAAGTGAATTACCTCTCAGTGTAGCAATTGACATGACACATTTCACATGTCACACATCCAATTATATTGGACTTATAACACATCAAGGTATATCATTATTGGGGTGTTGGATGTGACATCTATCATATCTTGATGTATCACTTCCCTCAACACCTTTATCTTACTTGAGTTCATCCACTTAGCTTGTATTAGGGTATTCCCATCCTAATACTTTATGCATCAACTCATGACATTCATCATGTAATGTATTGGTCATAAGTCACTTATTTAGAATATACAACCATTGCCACTGACATGGACTCATTTCGAGTTAAGACATTGTTGATATAGGGTTGACCATTATCAACCACTCTAGGTATTTCACCTATCAAGGTATTAGCCATACCATTACTTAGTGTTACACTCATCACTTCTAAGAGTGTCTTGCTCTCACCTTTACAAGGTGTATAGGGTTGAATCATGTGCATATATTCACCATGTCGGGTTGTAGGTGTATAGACACCACTGTATCGGGTTGGACGTGTATGAACAGTCACCATATCAAGTTAGGATTTGCACTTATCTCCATATCAGTCATGAGGTATCTTCTTGACCTCATATCGGGTACAAGGTATATGTATGTGTCACCCATGATACTTATGATATATCAACCCATCACCATGTCAGCCTAGAAGTACATTCAATCACCCTATCGGGTAGTCACCATCTATGGTTGGCCATGATGAGTTAGGGTTACCATATCATCTAGGGTTGTGTATCGTGCAACCCTATCGTGCAACCATGTCATGCAACTATGTCATGCAATAGCACTTGTTACACTTCACTTATATCGGGTTACCCAAATTAGGGTTTCATGTCAACTTATAAGTATTCATTCAACCTTGTATTGTATATGGAGTCTATACTTGACTCCCTATCATGCAAGAGATGTATACTACACCCCCATATCTTGAAACAATGTATTCATTCATATCCATATTATTCAAGTGAAGTAGGTGCATCATCATATCGGGTTAAAGGTACTTTCTTGTGTGCTTGCACCCGATATCACTTTTATAAAGTGATACCACCATCTTCAAGCTCTAGACCTTAGTTCTAACTGTTATAGTTCATGTCAACAGGTCTAAGCAACTACTAGAACTCATAATCTCATCAACTATTTCAGGAAATTTCGGAATTAAAAGTATTTCACTAATTATAGCAATTTAGGTGAAGAATAATAACATGGTTGAGTTCAAGTTATATAACCCGCCTTAAGAATGACTTCAAAGCTCCAAGCTCCAAAGCTCCACGTTCCTAAGGTTGAGTATGGACTTCACAGCTCCACTATATGCAAAGAATCACCATGGATAAGCAATTGGTGAAGAAGAAAAGAAAGGAAGATCAAAACCCTAAATTCATGCTTCAATCCAAGGTTGAAGATGATCTTATCCTCACCTTAGGGTTAAATATGAGCTCCTTCTTGCTCCGTAACACCTTTTCACGATACACTAGTGTCCTTTCACGATATTCCACCCCTCTTGCACGATATGACACTCACTTGCACGATATGACACTCACTTGGAGTCAAAACTTCACTCTTTGGCCGATATCACCCTATATGGCCAATATCACCTACTTGGGCGATATGCTCTTGCCATGGGCGATATCCCAAGGCCCATGCACGATACCACAGCATCCCTTCACGATATTGGAGCTCTATTCACAATACCTTAGGGTAGGAGGGTGGTAATGATCGCAAAAGTGCACCAAGCGGTGAAACTAGGGGTATATATACTTGTTGTTCATGAAGGAAAGAAAAAATGAGGTGTCAACATTTTGATCTAGTAGGTTCCACGTGTCATGCATGGGTGACACGTGTACATGCGTGCATCAACATTTATCTTGTCTTGCAAAACGGTTGAGGATCATCTTGAGATGCAAATTTGTCCATTACTTATCCATTTGGATAAGATATATCAACAAAATCACCACTTTATTCACAACTCATCACAACTTTGCTAAGGAAGTTGTGACGCGACACACCTCACCTCCTTGAGGTGATTTTCACGATATGGACTTTGCCAAGAGTTTAAAAAACGATATGGGACACCTCTGTGGGCTCCTTGGCCGATAGACACTCATATATAAGCTTTTCATCTTGATACAACTCAAGTTAAGCTTTCATATTCAACCTTTTTCTTGGTTATTTCATCACTAAGATTACCATCACTCATAATTGATTCAAACATGGTATCTCATTCATTATATCTCCTCTAAATGATACTATGAGGGAGTAGGAACACTCTAGAGGTGTTAATTTGCATATTAACCCCACATTTTGGGTAAATTACAACTTGTACCAAAATTGGTGCACAATGCACCATCATTGTTTCAAACAAGTTCAGCTTGGAATTTAGGCTTTCCACAAGCCACCACTTAGCATCATTCTCTATCTTATGATGCTAAATCACATAAGTCACGTTCAACATGTGACATATTGCAATATAACCCCTTAACTTGGGTAAATTGTACTTTGGTCCAAAACAAAAGAACATTGCTCAAACAACATTCAATCGGGACCGAACTTGAAACATAAGCGTTTCACATGATAACAAAACACCGTAGAGGATTATATTAAAGTTCTAAGCAACTTTATTAGTCAAAATAAATAGGGTTATCTCATAACCCAGGTCAGGGTCGTTACAGCAGTAGTGCAACACTCCTAGTTGCACTAGGATAGTGTCCACATCATCTCCTGGTCTTCACCATGAACAATAGACTGATGTTGTCCTCCTAATGACACACAAAAACCTCCTTGCCTCTATAGTAGTCCACACGGACCACCTAGAGCTCATGCCATTCAACTAGAATAGACAAGAAGGAGTTGTCCCTCACGTTGGTGTACTAGCCACCAACTTGCTCACCCACAATTGTTCTCCCTTGCTATCCCTCTCTTTATTGGGTAGGACTTACTGAGGCTCTATATTGGTTATGACAAATAGGGAGGACAATAATTGTCAAAGGAAATTGAGTTGTGTATGAGAAGTCCCTAGTTCCCATCTATTTATATGAGGGGTTATGGTCTAGGTTCCCAATCTATGTGGGAGTGGAAGGGACCATAACATCACAAAATTCACAACCTACAAGTGGTGAACCAGTCAGTTCACATGTGAGCCGATCAGTTCTCTCAGCGAGCCAGTCATTTCTCCTTGTTTTCCAATCGCATATGAATTGGAAATTCTAATACAATTGATGCTCAATATGACATCAACACTAATGCTTGATGCAATCGAATTTCTCCATGAATCGAGCATCTCACCCAACCAAATAGTCAGTTGGTGACCCGAGCTGATCAGTTCACTAAGTGAATCGGTCAGTTCACACCCCAATTCAGGCAGAACTCAACCAATTCAATTTCTGATCAACCTAAGACTCCAACCAGTCAATTTAACCCTTAAACCAATCAGTTGGGAGCTCAATCAGTTGATTTGTTGCTAAATTTGAATAAAAAAATACTTCGGTAATAAATTCATTATCATTCATGATTAAACTCATATTTTAGGTAAATTCCTATGTGTGTGACCCTATAGGTCCCATGTCATGTTGGTAATAAATGTCCATAACTAGTTTATGACATCACAAGTAAAGAGTGGTGCCTAGTCACACATCAGTTCTACCCAAGTGAATGGAAAGTTGTAGAACAAGTGCAACCTAAAATCTTTATAAGGTCTTATAGTGATTGTATAACTCCTTTGTCTCTAATATCTAGAATGAACTTGAGGCATGGAATTGTCATCCTCTCAATGTTCAATCCTTGTTTCTTTAACCAGAGTAGCATGTCTGAGATATATGTGACCTCAATATCATATATTTATTCACATATGCATGTGCATGCATTTCTTAGTCTCTCATATCAAGTGTCCAGGATATCAAAATCCAGTAGGAGGGACAAATCCCATCTACACCACTCACAGTCAATCCTCATATGTCACATTTACCTAATAATTATCGTTATGGAAATCCTTATTCAGGTTTAAGTTGAATGATGTCAAAGTATCTGAACGACATGTGATGAGTGTAGTGATTTTAGGTCTAAGAACCATAGTCACCACTTTTACTATGAGAGATGACTATGACCACCAATTATGGTTTCTATGTGTCACTCTCAAGGTGGGTCTGTCCGATACAATGTTTCCTAACTAGTATATGTTTGTTTGTTTTGATATCACATATCATGACTGATGAGATTCTATCATCAACCAACCCACACTCTAGTCTTGTGTGTTACTGTTGTCTATCTACCTTCCATAGTAACAACTGACTAAGGACATAATAAGAATGTACATACTCTTAACATCTGTATGATCTCATTGTTCAAGTCATGTACTTAAAGACATATGTCATTGAGTATTGTTAGTATTTAGACATTGACTATGTTTCCTCATTATCTCATAACTGAGTGAAACAAAATGAATTGGAAGCTTGCCTTTATGATTATTAATCAAATCCTTTATGTGATATGCCATCACAATCATCAAATGATTGGCTATCTAGGCATACCATACCACTAGATTCCCACTTGCACTTAGAGAAAATCACCCACAAATCTTATTCTTAGTGATCTAAATATGTTCATCATGTTTCTACTACACAAGTGCTGATCTAGTGGGTTAGCAACACTTTGTTAAAGTCAATATATTGCATTTTCCTTATCTCTTTGTTGTACGATTTCTCAAATGAGACGGAACTGCCATAATATGATATCTGATATTCCTTGTCTAACCAGTAGATCCATTATTTTCATAGTATCTCTACTATGTCATCAATGGTTGGAACATCTTTAAGTTCATCTATATGAACTTCTAGATTCATATAATACCCACTCATGTGTTCATAACACCGGAATACTCAACTTCTATTGTAGAATTGAATTAATGGTCTTGTAGTTTAGAACTCTTCCAACTTACAACTCTTTTCTTAAACATATTTTATATCGCAATCACTCTTGTCATTCCGAAAGCCTACATTAGTGTAACCCTTTACACCCAACTCTTCCTTTTTATATAATCTAGCAACTTATCCTTTAGTGCTTCTCAAGTACTAATGGATGTCTTCTAATGACATTCCAATGACCCTCATTGGAAACTAATATCATCTTGTCATGTCCAATACATACAAGACTACGGGATGAGTACATTTATATAGCGTACATGATAGATTCATTTGCTAGTGCATATGGCATGTTACTCATGTCTTTCCATTCTTCATAAGAATCTGAACATAGGTTTCTTGAGAGACTAATCACATGAATCATGGTCAGATTCTCTCTCATTGAATCCTTCATGCTGAACTCTTTCAACATCTTTCTATTATATGTGCTCATTCTTAGGTTATGAAACTTTAAAGAACCATCTCTATAGATCTCAAATCCTATCTCATATGATGTTTCACCTAATCCTTCATTTATGAAGGTGTTTCCCCATGCCAGGTCTCAATACTCACAATATTGAGATGTTATTCCTCATAAATATGTGGAATATTCATATATGTCCTCCCACAAAATATTTTGTAATCACATATTTCATCTTTTATCTTGATTTAAGTCAAACATGACTATTAAGTAAAAAAATCCCATCTCTGAGATTCTTGTTTTAATCTCTCAGATTGAATTTTGTAGCTTGTAAACTTTATTTGCATTAATGAAGTTATAAAACATTTAGGTTGTGTCATCCACATCCTTTCAAATATTCCTTTTAAGTAATGTGGTTTTAAGATTCATATGCCAAATCTCATAGTCTATACTATCTTCAACAACAAGCATGACAATTTAGGAAGGATTTCTTCAAGTTCAACAATTTGAACTGATTTGAAACTCTTTGCAACCAATCTGTTCATTTAGGTTATCCATGTTGGTCTTCAAATGAAAACCCAACTGCACCCTTTGGGTTTATCCCTTTAGGTGGTACTACCAAGGTCATACCTTTTTAGTATACATGGACTCCATAATGGCCTCAAGCCACTTCTCAAATTCTTTCAACAACTTCTAATTGATATGTTGGCTCATCATCTTATGACCAACCCATTTGAGTTGTTAGATTCACAATCTTTCTATCTCAGATGTGTTTTACTAGAACTATCTTGTTTTGTGTTACATAACAAACTTGAGATTCCACAAAAAAATTGTGTTTCTTACTTATTCTTATTGTACCTCCTTGTTGACCGCAAACCTTTTGAGTTCTACTTTTACTCCCACTTATTCTTTTGGAATTTGGTTATCCTATCAACAAACATTTTTTTGTTTGATTGGTATTAAAGGTATTACTCAACAATTATGGTTTTGTGGATAAACTTGTCAAGAAACTACTTTCTTTATATAAGTTTCAATCCTTAAGACATATCAAGACATTTCCATATCATATCTCATATGAAGTCTTTTAAACCATTTTAGACGGTACTTAATTTAGTGTAAAGTATATATCCACGAGGAGATTAGAATATTAGATTAAATGATAATCACATCACGATCCATCATGATGTAATCCATTCTTTCTAATACATCATCATGTTTTAGGTAGATTTGACTTGTGATACACTATCATGGTCCTTACAGAAGGTCCACAAACTTAAAGTATTTCAACATTTGATCAATATCAAAGTTCTTTAATACTTTTATCAAAGTTATACTTCATTTATAATCTTCTTGAACACTTCAAGAGATTCATGTTTGTATTTCACCAAATGCAAACCCTATATCAACTTAGATCATCAATAAATATAATGAAGTGTAAACAACTACCTTTATCATTTATTCTATAAGATATTTTTACATTAACATGTATAATGCCTAATAGAATACTTGCTCTCTCCAATACACCTAGTGAGAGGTGGTTTGTCATGTTTCTCATAAATAAGACTTGCATGTCTCTTATTGGTTTGATAACCAAAAGAGTCTAGATAAACATCAATATGGATTCTACAAATGCATTTCTCATATATGTGTTGTAGATGACAATGCTATAGATACTGACTGTTTGAGTTATTGGTTTACAATCTTTGGTATTTACATTATAAACAATCATCTTTCGATCCTTTCATATAAAGACCACTAGATGCTTGGTCATTTCCATACAAGATCACATATTTGAAATAGAAGCATTAACAACACTTTATTCATTATCATCCTTGCCACACAAGATGCATAGAGTAAAATGTTTCTATTTATTGGCACAATTAAATAGCAGTTCAACTAACTCTATTACTTTCCCAATGGGGTAGACTAAAGTTGCAGCAACTCTTGCTTTGCATGTCAAATCTTGGTCCTTCATAAAGGATTTACTTCTTATCAGATCATGCACATCAACATATGTCAGATCTACATCCGATATCACATACCAAGATGAAGAAGTAATTAAATTTATCTTATAACATTTATACCTAAAGTAGAGATCTCTGACCCTTCCTTCTTCTTTAGTTCCTCTAGGAAGAGAGGGTAATTCTTTTTTCAATGTCCAAGCAGGTGATAGTGGTGACAATTTCCTCCCTTCTTTACTCCTCCCTTTTCCTTAACATCTGAAGATTTGGGCTTCTGACCAGCTTTAGAACTCTTCTTATCTTTGCCTTTTCTTTTTTACTTCCTCTTTGTGTTGTTGTTCATCATCACAGACTTGGGCTTGCCTTTCTTCATTTATGCCTCAGTTGTTCTCAACATGCCTGATAACTCTGTCAACAGTTTGTCAAAGTCATTCATGTTGTAGTTCATGACAAACTTACTGTATGATTCAAGAAAAGACTGCAGAATCACATCAGTGGCCAACTCTTGGCCCAAGGGGATTCCCAGTCAAGCTAGGTTCTCCACATACCCAATGACCTTGAGCACATGAGGACCTAGTGGATCTCCTTCTACCATGTTACATTTGAACAATGCCTTGGTGACATTATATCTCTCTTGTCTTACCTGATCTTGGAACATGTTCTTAAGATGTGTGACCATCTCAATAACATCCATGTTCTCATGCTGACTTTACAACTCATAGTTCATGGAGCATATCATCAGACTCTTGACAACAACAACATATTTAGTATGCTTCTTGTAAGCATCCCTATCAGCATTAGGTGCATTTGGAAGGGGTTCATTTGGCTCTGGTGTTTCTAGGACATAGAGCTTGCAATCTTGTATGAGAATGAATCTTAGCATCCTGAACCAGTCGTGGAAGTTATTCACATTTAGCTTGATCAAAGAGAAAACTTATTGTAATGTGTTTCCATTTGATTCTACAAAAGAGTTTGCAATTTTGTCAAAAACTCAAATTTTATTTTATTTGATTAAAATTTACGATATTAATTAGGTCTTTAATTAGCTAGCACTCTCATTATTTTGATCAAAATTACAAGCCTCAATTATCAATTCAGAATATTGCAGTGAACAATCTTCTAATGAGTCAAGATCCAAAATGATCCAATTATTACCCAACCAACACCAACGTCCATAATCAATCATTAAGATAGGCAATGTTTGCCAATTGCATCTTATGCAATTCTTAGATGGATGATATGTGTAACTCTTTGCCATAGTCATTTGTATGCCTCTGGTTCTTAATCTCATTAAGGTCATTCAATTAATCCTGACCCAAAAGCCAATATGATAATAATGAACTCCGCTTGGCAGACCCACATTATTACCATCACACTTCCACGAGACAGACAATGCACCACCCTTGGGGTGCCCACACTTAGTCAATTAAGCTTTTCATGTATTCCATTAATGTAAAGCATGTTAGACTTAATATGTTTGATTGAGGTATTTTATATATATCATATATATACATATACATATCCAATCACCACATACTAGTACATATCATATACATGATATATCCCACAATGTAAACATGCAATATAAAACATTAGCGATGGTTATGACCATATCTATTGTAATTCCTTGGAGCCTCAAGGAATTACCACCACCTAGGTCTTCATCACATGTAAGAACTTGTTGTTGGTATAGATCTATGCTTGCCAATCTGGGTTGATCGGTTCAACCCTTAAACTTGTCGTATGGCCTCTTGGTTGTTCGGTTGGTCATCTGAAATGATCGGTTGACCTCCTATCCAACCAATGTCTGGATGCCTCCAAATGATTGATTAGCATCACTAGCTGGTCGATTACATCCTCCTATGGTCCACCCTCCTCGGTCCTCCAGCCGATTGGCTCATCACGTCAAACGGTCAGCATGCCTAATGCTGATCGTCATCTTCGTTGTTGCAAGAAAGGAAAGTATCCTATTTCTATTAAACTTATTACATGGTAATGAGATACCTCGAGTTACATTTGAGGAGAGAAAAGGTAGGGAAGAATAATAATTTTACATTGGGAATAAGAAGGCATAGGCTTGGTATACAAATCGAGATATAGCAGCAATAAAATAAACCATTCAACCACACACATATATTTGGGTTATTGGCCATAACTATTCTACACATCCACCATCAAAACCAATTTTAGGGTGATGCATGTAAATTGCATATATACATTATATATATATAGGGATTTTATGTGATCTTTAATAGTATATCCACATTAATCATTTTAAATATTTGCATCATATGCAATAAATAAAAGTGATAAAACAAAAATTCGATCACATCGATTAATCCCAAAACATAGTAATTTGACGTGGATCTAATATGACTGTATGGAAATATGGGCACAGAGTAGGCAGTGGAAACAAAAAATATTCCCCATGATAGCAAGATTGGGTCAACAACTATTTAATAGAAAGGATGGTTTAACGAGTTCATACCTGGTCCCGGAGCAAGTTCAACGACTATAACTTGTTGCAGTAGTACAACACTCCTAGTTGCACTGGGACGACATCTGCAATAGCACCTGGTCTTCACCATAGAAAGTGGCCTGACGTTGTCCTCCTAGAGGTAGACAACATCCTCCTTGCCTCTATAGTAGTCCACACAGACCACCTAGAACTTCTATCGTTCAACTAGAACAGACAAGAAGGAGTTATCCCTCCCATTGGTGTACTAGTCACCAACTTACTCTCCCAAAATTGTTCTCCCTTGCTATCACTCCCTTTATTGGGTAGGACTTTCTTGGGCTCTCTATTAGTTACCACAACCAGAGAGGACAATAATTGTTAGAGGCCATTGAGTTGTGTCTGAGAAGCCCCTAGTACCCCTCTATTTATTAGAGGGGTTAGGGTCTAGGTTCCTAGTCTGTATGGGAGTGGATGGGACTGGAACATCACAAAGTTTGCAACCTACAAGTGACAAACCTGTCGATTTTCCAGGAAAACTGGTCGGCTCACATGCGAGCCGATCGGTTTGCTCAGTGAACTTGTCATTTCTCCATATTTCCCAATCAAATATGAATTGACAATTTGAATCCAATTAAGCCTCACCATGATGTCAACACTAATCCTTGATGCAATCGAATTTCTCTACAAATCCGATGTCTCACCCAACCAAACACTTGGTTGGTGACCTTAGCCGATCGGTTCACTAAGTGAACTGATCAGTTCGTTCCCCAGTTCAGGAAGAACTCAACCAATTCAATTTCTAATCAACCTGACACTCAAATGAGTTGGTTCAACCCTTGAACTGGTTGGTTGGGAGTTTAGTCAACTGGTTTGTTACTCAAATTGAATACCTAAATACTTTGATAATCAATTCAATTATCATTCATGATTAAAATCATCTTCTAAGTGAATTCCTATGTGTGTGACCCTAAATATCCGATGTCACGCTCCAAGTGAATTTCCATAACTAGTTTATGACATCACAAGCAAAGAGTGGTGTCTAGTCACACATCAATGCTACCCAAGTGAATGAAAAGTTGGAGAACAACTTCAACCTACAATCTGTGTAAGGTATTATAGGTGATTGTATAATTCCTTTGTTTCTGATATTCAAAATGAACTCGAGGCATGGAATCATCATCTTATCAATGTTTAATCAATGTTCCTTGAACCAGAGTAGACTGTTTGAGATATATGTGACCTCAATATCATATATCAATTTGCATATGCATGCGCATGTGTTTCTTAGTCTCTCTTATCAAGTGGCCAGGACATCAAACTCTAGTAGGAGGGTCAAATCCCATCTACACCACTCAAAGTCAATCCCCATGTGTCATAGCTACCCAATCATGACATATGGAAATCCTAATTCAGGTTTATGTTGGATGATGTCAAGGTATACCGAATGACATGTGATGAGTGTAGTGATTTTAGGTCTAAGAACCACAGTCACCACCTTCACTATAAGAGATGAATATTAACACCAATTATGGTTTCCATGTGTAACTCTCAAGATGGGTTTGTCTGATACATTGTTCCCTAACAAGTATTTGTGTGTTTGGTTTGATATCACATATCATGACAAACAAATTATGTCATCAACCAACCCACACTCCAGTCTTGTGTTTTACTATTGTATATCTACCTTCCACAATAACAACCAACTAGGGATATGATAAGAATGTACATACTTTTAACACATGTATTATCTCATTGTTCAAGTCACGTACCTAAAAACATACATCATTGAGTATTGTCATTCTTTAGACATTCATTATGTTTCCTCATTATCTCATAACTGAGTGAAACATAATGAATTGGAAGCTTGTCTTTATGATTATTAATAAAATCCTTTATGTGATATGCCATCACAATCATCACATGATTGGATCTCTGGGAATATCATAACAACAGTGGGTGTGACACACTCTTTTATCACCATATAGGTGATAAATAGTTGTTATCTGCTTGTTTGTAGTAGATTTGATAGTCTTCGGTTAGAAACCCCTCTTATTGGTTCCTCCGAGTTGAGGGAGGTGTGCCCATCTTGCATTCTTTCTTTCTCAAGATGCAACATTCAAGTGAATATAATGCCATTTGACATGCATGGTGTGATAGAGTGAACTTTTATAGTCTTTAGACACAAAATGACATAAGTGTATCCATATGTTTGAGTTATATTAAGAGATCTAAGTTCTTTAATGAAGTTTGGAGGTTATAAAATATGGATTGTATCTTTCATGTTCCTAAGATTAATATCTCTTTCAATGAATTAACTAACTACTCAAGAAGTGATATTTTGGTAAGGTAGCTTGAGTAGTTTTGAATCTATGGTTAAATTGTCATGAAGAATGGAGACTCCTAGAGAGAGATGTATGGATTTGATGTTTGGTGAAATAATGTGTATTATTGATTGTTGATGGACCAAAGTCTAATATCCTACCTTAGGTTATTTGTGTCATGCACCCCAAACAAGTTTGAGGAGCCACATATTGGCACAGTGAGTTCTCTTATTCGAACCCTTAGATGTGTTTGGATGGATGTTGCTTTCATCTTCTTCAAGCGGTTACAGTGAACGACATGCCAAACCTTTGAATGATCCCATGGCATGGTTGTGGGTTGAGAAAGGAAACCATATCAATAGTTTCTCTAGCTAGACCAAGGCAATTAGACCCCTCATCAAACTTGTTCATGAGTATGGAGACAGTTCCAACTCCCAACTACACCCAACGGTAGGGAGTGAAAATGGGGTGGGCATCACCACCTATCCTTATCATCTTCGAGGCTTCCTTGGGGTTGTGCACCTTGGCACTGCTTCATGAATCAAAAGACAGAGGTTGAGGCTATTTCCTATCAGAGAAGAGAAAGAAGCGACAACGCATGCTAGGACAGAGAAGCTATGGCAGCATGCGCTGGATGGAGGAGCAACACTAGAGCAAGTAACTAGGCCAGCGATGTGTAGAAGCACCAATCAAAGAGTCTGGAACCCCCATGACCACCCTTGCATGAAGAACCATGTAAATACCATATCTTCTCACCAATGGTCCAAGAGAAAGCCGTGACAATAGCAGCCAGAGGTGAGTTCCTCGAGTCTGCAAGCAGGAGGAACCAATGGTGATCCTAAGAGGACGGAGGTGCAACCGTTGGATCATTGAAGCTTTTCCGCACACCATGTCATGTTCAAGTGGTGGGGATGGAGATCGACCACTCACTGGATAAGAGAGTAACGAGGACAGAGAGATTCTTTAGCCGTGAGGAGGCACCATAAAAGAGATGGTCGCACAACCGAAGGCACCGAGGGAGAACGGTCGAAGCCTTTGGTAGTGAGCTACGACAAGATGGAGTCTCGACGGAAGACATGATCCATGCCAGTGATGGTTTTGAGCCTGGTGGACTCACACCCGAGCGAATAGAGAGCCGAGCCAGATGAAGCATTGGGCTCACATGAATGCCTAACTGAAGAGAGGAAGTTGTGTCCTCCTTGGATGACGTGGCATCATCCTGGACGCCTGGGAGTGAGAAGATCCGATGGTCAATATTTTTGGCCTAAAGGTGAATACCTAGAAATTTCTCATCATGTTAGAAAATGCATAGTAATTAATATGTTTATCTGAAAAATAAAAATAATATACTAAAATTCTAATGAAAATTAGTAGAACAATATGAAATTCTCAAATCAGTCTTTTGATGGTTAAATAACATAGATTTTTAGTAAGATGTGTAATACTTGTATCATGCGTAATAAATACCAAACAGTGGCCCAAAATTTTGAGAATGTGCCAATAACTCCAATATATGATATATAATCTGTAATATGTCACATATGATCATGTTATGACATATAATAATGTCATTTGCTTAGTATGGCTATCTAGCATTAATAACCCTAAATAAAATGCAATAAATACATTTATGATCCATAAACAATGGAATTTATAGAACATCCTCATATCAGTAACTGGGAGCTAATATGTAAGTTTGATATCAGTTAGATGCATGGAATTCATGTTATATGAAAATGACTTTTAATACATGGTTTGTAACCCTAATATGACTAATAAATGTGACACAAGGTTGTTATGTGTGCAAAATGTTGTGAAATATAATCAATAGTTAATGAACCATAATCTGGAACATAATTGGAAATAAGATCAGTAATAGAAATCTAAGTACACAAGATAAGTAGTGAAGGAGAATATCCAATAATCTAAGCAAAACCCTAATGAATCTTAACTAGGATTAAGATGATGAGAATCTAATGATGGCATATATGATGTTGTCTTTATCAGGGGTTGAAAAAGGGTATAAATTACCTCACGAATATGTGATTATTGTATATCTGTGATCAAGGCACACTCTACCTCTTACTTGGCTTATTATAAAATATGCTTGTATTATATGTGTAGCAAAATACTTGGCATATGATATTAGATGGAATGATTATTCTTATATGATATCTTGCTTGATTTTCCATACATATAGTTATGAACACATGAAACATAATATATCTATTCCATTATATGAAATAACTATATCTCTTTGGTAAGCATAGTGCTAGTGAGTGGTCTATCTCTTTGGTAAGCATAGTGCTAGTGAGTGGTCTATCTCTTTGGTAAGCAGATCACATGTACAATGATCTATCTCTTTGGTAAGTAGATCATAAGGCCTTAATGCATCTATCCCATTGGTAGACAGATGCACAAGCATATAATGGAAAATGTGCCTAAAATATGTGTTCTCGTTAGGTAATAAATATCTCCGTGCAAGTATATGCTTTTTCTTATATTTGTATATTACTGCCAAGTTCTAGTTTTATCTTATTTCCAAGTCTTAGTAATCATAGGTATATAAAAAGACATGTAGGTGTACTCAGTACAATATTCTTGAATATTGTGTTGACATGTACCACATGTAATCTTTTTTTAGGTGATGTGGACATATGCTCTTAAAGAACCAGTATGTTTGAGAGTTGTGTGGTGAGAAGATGTATAGGTGGACCTATTGTATTAAGATCCTATTGTTTAGTTGTAGTACATGCATATGCAAAAGCTTATTATTCAATATGTAATATCAAATGTTGTAACAATTCATTATGTAATTATATGTTGAATGGTGAACATGTGTTGTATGGTTTTGTTCTTGTTCATGTGCATGTGCTACTATTTTTTCCTTCTGACTTCCTCTGATTTTCTTCTTCTTAGCCTAATATGTGGTGTTTAAATTGGGATTGTCACTGAGGTAAGGGTTTCAACTTAGACGTCACACATCAAATTAAGTTTTAGAAAATACGGGGACATCACACATAGATTTGATGTGATACTTGGGATGATACCTTGGAGAAGTACAAGGTTGACAGGAAGATTCTTTTGATGTGTTTGGTGTCATATATGATAGCGAAGAGGCTGATGAGATAGGGGTGAGAGGATTTCTTGGCACACATTGTGGATGCCAAGGTGAGGACTCCTAGTATGCAGGAGGTGCATGTGGTTTGAGAGTTTGAGGATGTCTTCCCTGAAGAGTTTCCTGGTGTTCCCCCTCCTAGAAAGATTTATTTTGAGATCAATCTTGTTCTTGGAATGCAGACTATAGCACAGTCACCGTACCAGATGGCATCAACAGAGATGCAAGAGTTGCATGAGCTTATAGAGAAGGGCTTTATTAGGCCAATCTCTTCTCCTTGGGGTGCTCCCGTGTTGTTTGTAGATAAGAAGGATGGTTCTATGAGGATGTGCATAGACTATCGATAGTTGAAAAGGTCATGATCAAGAACAAGTACCCATTTTTAGGATACCACTAACCGAGGATCAATGTGGATGACATACCCAAGTCAACTTTCAGGACTAGGTATGGTCACTACGAGTTTGTGGTTATGTCGTATGGGTTGACACAGGCACCAACAAATTTCATGGATTTGATGAACCAGGTTTTTAGACTATTTTTGGATCAGTTTGTAGTGGTATTCATAGACGAAATCTTGATATACTTCAGGGACAGATAGTAGCATGAGAAACATCTATGCCAGGCATTGACATTGTTGAGACAACATTGGTTGTATGCTAAGTTGAGCAAGTGCGAGTTCTGGTTGACGAAAGTATCTTTTTTGGGTCACATCATATTTGCTAAAGGTGTTTGTATGGACCTGAAGAAGTTACAACCAGTGCTATAGTAGGAACAACCCAAGATGCTGACAGATATTTGAAGTTTCCTAGGCTTGGCAGGCTACTACAGGAGGTTCATAAAGAACTTCAGTGTTGTGGTGTTACCCCTAACAAAGTTGACAAGGAAAGACGTTCCTTTTGTCTGGGATGACAAGTTTCAACATTCTTTCCATCTCTTGAAGGAGAAGTTGACCAGTGCACCAGTGTTAGTTCTGTCAGAACAAGGGGAAGATACATCGTTTTCTATGACACATCGAAGAATGGCTTGGGATGTGTGCTAATGCAGGACAAAATGTGATTTCTTTTTCTTCATGATAACTTAATAAACATGAGGATAACTACCCGATGCATGATCTGGAGCTTGCATCGGTGGTCCATACCTTGAAGATTTGAGTGTTAGATCCTCACCGACCACAAGAACCTTCAGTATATCTTCTCGAAGCAAGAGTTGAACATGCGGCAGAGGAGGTAGATGGAGCTTATCAAGGACTATGATTTCATGATAGACTACCATCTAGGGAAGGTGAATGTGGTGGCTAATGCATGGAGCATGAAGTCATCTTCATCACCACCTACTAATAAAGTACAATTGTGCTCCATGATCTTCTATAAGAAAGACATGATGGTGTTGCTATGCTAAATGAATGTACAGTTGGAAGTTTCCTTATTAGAGGTTTGCTAGCACAGTTACATGTGAAGCTTGTCTTGATGCAGTAGATCAGAGATGCACACTAAAATGATACTGTGATACATACTATCATGGCAGAGTTTGGCAGCCCGAAATAGATGGTTTCTATGAGACTAATGATGGGATTGTTTGTTTTCACAACTGGATAGTGGTTCCAGATGTTTATGGTTTGAGGAAGTTGGTTCTTGAGGAGGCTCATTCCTCGATGTATATGATGCATCATGGTATTACCAAGATGTACCATAACTTGTAGAATATGTATTGGTGGCCTGGTTTGAAGCATGATGTGGTAGAGTTCGTGGCTAGATTTCCATCTTGTCAGCATGTCAAAGCTGAGCATTAGAAGCCTACAAGAACGTTACAACTGTTACAAATACCGCAGTGGAAATGGGATCATATTACCATGAACTTTGTAGTTAGTATTCCTAGGACAACCAAAGGTCATGATTCCATATGGGTGATAGTTGATAGGTTTACCAAGTCATCTCACTTCCTTCCAGTCAAGATGACATATACAGTCAAGAAGTTGGCACAAATATATGTGGATGATATAGTCTGTTTGTATGGTATCCCAGTTACCATAGTGTCTAACAGAGGTCCTCAGTTTACCAGTCATTTTTAGGAGGGTTTGCACACAGTGATGGGGACACAACTGAGGTTCGGCACAACCTTTCATCTACATACATATGGTCAATCTGAGAAGACCATTTAGGCATTAGAAGGTCTATTGAGAGTTGTGCCATATAGTTTCTTGGTAGTTGGGATGTGCACCTAAGTCTGATAGAGTTTGTCTACAACAACATCTATCAGAGAAGTATAGATATGGAATTGTATGAGGTGTTGTATAGGAGACGATGTCGGTCACCGCTTTGTTGGTATGAGATAGGTGAGTATCAGCTTTTGGGTCATGAGCTGGTGCAACAGACTAAAGAGAAGATCAAAGTGATACAATATCAGTTGAAGGCAGCCCATGACAGGTAGAAGTCTTATCTTGATAACTGTCACAGACTCTTAGAGTTCCAAGTGGGAGATCGTGTGTACCTTAAGGTCTCTCCTCAGAAAGGTGTGTTGAGGTTCAAAAAGAAGGGTAAGTTGGCTCCCAGGTTTATGGGGCCTTACTCTGTTGTGGCACGTGTTGGGAAGGTGGTTTACAAGTTGGAGTTACTGCCTGAGTTGCATAGGTTGCATGATGTCTTCCATCTTTCCATGTTGAGGAAGTGTCACCCTGGTACAGAGCTGACATTACATCCAGTGGAGGTTGATTTGGAGGAGGATGTGTCGTATGTTGAGGGTCCTATTTTGATCTTGCATAGGAAGTCAAGAAGTTGAAGAAGAAGGATATAGTTTTAGTTAATGTTTTTCGGAACCACTGTGGTGTGAAGGAGCCCACACGGGAGTTAGAGACAAGATGTGTAGGAAGTACCCATCTTTGTTTGTGTAGGATTTAAGGGGTGAAATCCTTGTTAGGGGTTTATGGTTGTAAGATCCCTGACCTAGATTTTTTGTTGATCTTTCTTGCTTAGCATAATTAGATGATTTAAACCTTAGTTAAATCTTATGATGTGCTTTAATAACATGTGATAGGCTTATTCTTTTAGTTTGGTCTAGTTTGCATGGTGTTTGAGCTAGATATGCATATATGTGCTTGTTTCGGACCTAATTGCAATTCACCCATGTTTGGGGTTCTTCTTGCAATTTTCACATGATTTTTATACCTTATGTGTTTTGACATCATCTTGGAGAGAGCAGTGATTTAGGGCACGTTGTTTTACCTTGGTTTGATATGATGACATGTCATGTGTTGAGTTTAGGGTTTGCTTGGATGTCCTAAGTGGATGGTTGACCTTGAAGTATGTTTGACCGATGAGCTTTGGTTTTGATGGTTTCTAAGCTTTCCTTTGGCCATGTTCTTGGCGATCGATGAGGTTTGGAGTGTACCCTTTAGTCTTGGCAGTCAATGAGGCATGTGACCCCTCTAAGTCACCAAGAATCTAGGGTTAGCGGTTGTTGAGTTTTGATCACCTTAGTTGCTCAAAATGTTCAGCAGTCGATGACCTTTTTTTGAATCAACGAGGTCACTGGTTTTTCTTAATTTGAATGCCCTAGGTGCATGCTTAAGTATGGTGCTTGCATGGATGGTATATCTTGGACACATAGCCTTCCTTCTCTCTCTCTAACCCTGTGCTATATAAACCTCTCTCTTTGCATGCAACTAAACCCTTTGCAACCTCTTTCTCTCTTCTTTCCCTTGGAGCTCGTCCCTCTTGTTCTTGGTTGAGAAGGTGGTTATTGAGCTTGGAGAAGGTGGTGGATCCATCTTGCATGTTGAGCTAGGATTTGTAGAAACCCTTATTGTGATCATTTGGTGATATCTTTGCTCTCTTCTTTGGTCTTGGTAAGTGATCCCCCTCTCCATCTTTGTTTTCCTTTCTCTACCTTTCTTCCTTCTCTTCTTGGTCAAATCAATGGTTCTCCATGGTAGTGCTTGAGTTAGAGCTTGTAGATCATCCATTTTCTTGACCTAGGGTTTGCTCTCTTGTGATGGTGGAGCTAGCTTGACCGATAGTGGTGCCTAAGCTAGGGGTTTATCTCTCTTTCCTTGAAGTTTCCTTGCTATTGGAGTTGCTTCTTCTCCTTTGAGGTGAGTTATATAACTTTCTCCTTGATTATTGCTTACACTCATCTTGCTGGCACACAATCTACTCAATAAACGTGATTACAAATAGTAAGATGATATCTATGGTCTCAGGTTTATGTTTACATGGTGATCTTGAGTAGATAACTCCCCTTTGATGACCCTAATCCTTGTGCCTGAAATCTATCTTTGGTGGTGAAGTTTTGATGCAAGCATTTTGGTGGTAATGTTGGTTTTCTCTTTATAATCATGGTTTTTGTTTCCTCTCATGTTGATGGTTGAAATTAGGGTTTTGGAGTTGACTTTCTCCTTGCCTTTTACACTTTTATGGCCTTCGATTTCATGGGGATGATCAACCTATTTTGGATTCTATGTGGTCGCCAAGTATGTTGATGTTGAGTGGTCGCCAAAATTTTCTTAGTGGTCAATGGGTTTTACACCTCATTGAGGTTGCTATGTTTACTAGACTGATGGTTGCTAGGGATGAAGACTTCTCTTCGATCGATGATGATTTCATGTTCCCTTGGTCACCAAGTTTGTATCTATGTGTGGTCGTTGAGGTTCTTGGACCTTTGTGGTTGTTGAGGTTGTTGAACCTTAGTTCAGTGGTTGATGAAGGTGGTCTATCTCAGCTTGTCGTTGAAGGGTTGAACTCTAGTTTTCTTGGACTCCAAATTTGGGTTTTTAGCGGTCACCAAAATGGCTGATCTTCAATGGTTGATGAAAGTGGTGGACCTATCCTCAGTGGTTTCCAACCCCACTCAGTTTTCAACGATCAATGACACCACTATCCCTAAGTGGTCGATGAAGTTTGTTGATCTACATGGTTTCTATGTCTTGTTTTTTTTTGGTCGGCAAAAAAACTCTGTTGCTATTGTGATTCCAAAACTTTAGGTACATCATATGCACACCCCTTAACCCTCCGAAGAGGATTACCAAGACAGACACAAAAAGAAAAATCTAAGGTCTTACGCAGAAGACCAGAAACGAAGCCAGAAGACCCAGATACAGAAGACAACACAGGAGCATTCATATAGACAAAGAAAACTGGTAGGAACATCACCCTATACAATAGAGGAGCTCCACTGTCAATATGCATACCCACAAAAAGTGCAGACTCTACTGAAGGCCGATGACTACCATGAACTAAAATCAATACTCATGCTCCTATGGTGAGACCCACCTGACATCTGACTAACAAACACTGATGAAGAGAACCATCATCAACCGCATAAAGCACCTGAATGCAGCAAGGCATTCCATCAAGCACCATGAAGGTGCTCCAACCCAGGCTGAAGCAGGGGAAGCTATTTGAAGTGCAGGGTCCTTCCGTTAGCTGACCATCAAGAGATGTCCTTGATCTAGACACCAACCTTTCCACCACTGGAATTTGCATCATTCCCTGAAAGTGTGGGATCCAGGTGGGTATCCAGCCCCTCTTCATCAAACGACAGTCACCTGATCAAGGACCCTGAGACTACCAGGCATGCACCTGAAAAGATGAGACAACACCAAAAATCACAAACCAGTGGTCATGACAACACGGCTAATGTCGATGGTAAGGAAGCCCCCTGTCCTCCATATGCATTCTGCTCATTTATCTGAAAGAATGGATTCCAGAGCATTTTCAAGCATCTTCGCCAGCCATCATCACAACCAACCCAGGAGACTTTTGACAGCAGTCTGCGACCTTCCAGAAGACATACGACTCAAACATTGCAAGTCCTGATGAGTACAATGAGCACCCAACCAGAAACTTCACGCCTGACTTCATCGGACACCATGAAGGTGAACCTACACGCAGCAGAAGGAGGGCCAAGAAGGATGAGAATTCGACACCCCTTAAAGCCAAACCCCATACAGGCTCCTGTTTGCACAAGCGCGCCTCATCGAACACCTTGGGGGTGTTCCAACAAGCACCTACAGACAACCGGCGCCACACCCCTCAACCACCCACCGAGAGGCCGCCAAAGGGGAAGCACCGCCATGTCAGGCCCGGTGAGACTCAGCCGCACCAGGGACTCGTAGCATCAGGAAAACAGAGAAGAAGGGAAGATGCAGACCCCCCCATCCCAAACCCACCTGAGCCCGCAGTCAGAACAAGATAACGGATCCCTTGACATCATTCATAACACCAGGGACGAAAACCCCCTATCATCCTGCAATAGAAACAATGACGCCCGCCTTGGTCCCCAAGAAAAGAAGCCCAAGCCAGAGGAGTAGAACCAGCCACCACCAGCCACCGTTGCCATAACCGGCTACATCTCGGACCGAGGAAGAGAAAACACGGTGAAGGGCGAGCAGCTCAATCACCATCGGCAACGACAGCAGGCACCAGATCCAGGGGAAGGCTCTCTCCATCCGTCTCGCTTGAACGGGCTGGAGTCGGGCAGCGCCGAAATGCCGACCCTCATCGAACTGATGTTGCACGTTGCTACACGATCTTCTTCAATCCTGGATACCGATCAGGGGACAGACAGGTTGCTTTCTTGAGAACCATTCTTCGACGGGTGATGTTGATATGTCTTGTTGACTCAATGTTGATGATGGTTGACCTAGTTGCTTTTATAATAGAAGGATATGATGAGTATTAGGTTTTATCTTATATTGTTGATTTGAAGCCCTAACTCAGTGTGCGTCATTGAACCTTAACCATAATTCAAGTACATGATGATGTTTCTTAGCTTTCTGGAGTAATTAGTATGATGATGGAGTACTTTCTCTCTCTAAACTGTTGTAACCCTAATTTGTTATCTAATGAACATCATGATGCATAATGTAAGATTATGTTTGAGATTATGTGACACTTGTATGATGATAATGATGAGCCTTGATGAGGCATGGAAAGATGGTGTTGTTCATGTAGAGAATAATGTCAATGGTCTTGTGACCTTGTACAAGGTTGGTTACCCTAATTGAGGTGATATCCTCTATGTGGTGAGACAAGGGATTGGTATCCCATGGTGGTTTGATAAAGATGACAGTCTCATGTGTGGCAGTGAAACAATACCATGTGATGATGTGACAAGTTTATACTTCATATGTTTTATATCTTCTGAAGTTGCAATCTACCCTTATCTTTGTAGAATCTTTTTAGGGTTTATATGTAACTTGATTGATGTAGTTACAACATACCCAATTGACTTTAACTAATCAACTGAAACCCTAATCATGTAGTGCCATTTGCCATAGATCCATTCTAGTGTCAGAGCTTGCTGGATGGTGAAACGAGTATTCCTAAGGGAAACTCAGAGCGTATACTGTTGCGGGGTGCAAGTGACTGTGTGTCCTTGACATCTTGATCCTAGGTGTATGGAGGAAGGATACAATCATGTCTCAGAGTGAGAATGGCTGGGTTGTATCTTAGATTCTTTTGTACATATGATGCGTTGAGGAAAACTGCGGTTGTACCTCGGTGGCAGGGTTTCGTACCCTGATGTCTAATTATGTGACCTATATACCAAGGTGGACTAGGTGTTTTGCAGTTTGACTTTATATGTCACTACAGAGGACTGACACTGACCGAGGGTAGAGAAGATCTTAGGAATCCAACTCTCCTAGATCTTGTATGACACTATTTTTGACTTAGTAGTGGATAGTTGGAGTCTAAATGGTTTACCTCAAACTCCTCTGGGCTTAAAAGATGTAATACAACATTCTAATATATTTTCTTAGGTTCAAACACACTTCACATTGGTTGTTAACCCTTGACTTGTTTCTTATACATGCTTAGTTGTTATATCATGCGGTAAGAGAAATTAACTATTAAGTGGGTGATAGACTTATATGTTCTTCGTATTCCTTCTAAGACATATATGTAGCTATGCCTATCTGACTAGTTTGCCTAATATACCTAACATGTTGAACAGTTTAATATGTTGTAACTTCTTACTCGGCTTAACCTACTCATTTAGCTGAATCTACTCATCCTATTTAATGATGATATATCCTATTGTAACAATAACCATTAGTTGATAGATATATCTCTCGCTGGGACACTGGTCTCACCTTGTGGGTTACCACATATTTTTAGGTGGTCGTTAATGGTGTGGGGATGATAGTGCTATTGAGGAAGAGTAACTTGGAGATCAGTAGAGGTAGAAGGTTGGATAGCTTCTTGTTGTAGTAGAGTCCTAATGTTGTCCCTGTAGTCTCAGGTCTGGGAACAAATATGTTTTGTAGACATTGTATAGTGATACACAGTTTTTGGCAGTATGTATGTGTTTGTATATATGACATGTATATGTGGAACATGATCTTTTGTATATAGGTTGTGGCTTATGCCACTGAACAAATATGAATACCTGATATGGTATGTGATATGATACAGGTGGATGGACCTATATGTAATGTTTCTGCACATAATGGTAACATTGGAATCAGTTTTTAGTTTACCTACTTTTCTGGTATTGTGGATGTTTAGTCGTTGATCGTGTGCTTTGTTTTGAATAATCTCATTTGTGTGGCATTGGGCTGTCATACTCTTAAACTAATTTGAAGGTCTATTGAATCTTTTTTAAGTGTTATTAGATCTATTCACCCACTCTAGATCCCATTTGATCCAACAAGTGATATTAGAGCCACAATCTTCTCCAACAAGATCTCCCACGAGATGACTAAATGGGCACAACCTTCAAGACTCTCTTAACTTGGAGAGTGGATTCTCCATGAGACCTTCAATCTTTTACAGCACAAACTTCCTCTACTGAAAAATGAGGCTGCAGTTCTACTTGAAAGGGATGAACTACGACACGGGGAAATCGGTCATCCTTCCCTACAAGGAGCTAAAAGGAGTTGTAGCTACATAGGATGAAGCTACCTCGAAGAAAGCCCATCTGAATGCAAAGGCCATAAACGTCATTTATCCAGCCCTCACTCCTTCCAAATTCAATTGGGATCTCTTCTTGGGACACTGACTATCTGATATGGAACAAACTTTACATTACCTATCAAGGAACCAAGCAAGTCAAGGAGTCCAAGATCTACATGCTCAAAGGTCTCCTTGAGAACTTCAAGATGGGTAAGAAAGAGAGAGTGGTGGAGATGTACTCAAGGCTCAACACAATTGTAAATTGACTTGCTTCTTTGGGCCAACCCATGGATTAAGGCACCATCAACTCCAACATCCTTAGATCTCTCCCTAATAGGTGGAAATATAATGTGACCTCCATTGAAGGAACAAGAAACCTTGGTGAGATTGCTATCGAAGAGATCATCAGGAACCTTCAAGCCTATGATCCTAGATTTGACAAGCAAGAAGAAGAAGAAAAGCTTAAAGAAAAGGAGTCAAAGAAGATGAAGGAAAATACTTTCAAAGCTCAAGTGGAAGCCATTTTTCTTCAACAAAAACTTACTTGTCGGGCTAATCCCTCCTCAAGTGAAGATGAAGCCCCTAGTGATCATGAAGCTAAATACTTTAAGGGGAAGCACTTGAACGGAAAGTTCTGCTCCTCTTCTACTCCATGGTGCTAAGAGTGTGGCCAAGAAGGACACTACAAGAATGATTTCCCCAAGGCAAAGAAGTCCTACCACGAGAGAAACTCCAGGAAGGAGGATTACAAGAAAGATATACCGCTCAAGAGGAATGACAAGAAGGAAATAAGGAGCAAGGATGCAACCCATGTTGCATAGGAGGAGTCTTCTTCTAGTGATTCCAGCTATAATGAGGGAGAATGCCACCTTGCTCTAATGCCTCAACTAGTGAAGACATATGTGAGGTAAGTGAGGTAAGTTTAAATGAATTATCTAAATAATCCTTCATTCATGTGCTTAATGTTTCCCATTCTTCTTATTCCAAATGCAAATCCAAGAAGAAAAGGTTAGGGAAAATTATTGATGACTTGTATGCTAAAAATGATTTCCTTGAGCAAAATGAAAAAGTTTATCTTGATAATATAAATTCTTTGAAAGGTCAATTTCTTGAACTTCAGATCCAATACAATGGAGTTGAGGTAGAGAATGGTATTTATATTAAGAACATTAATTGTCTTAAAGATGACAACCAAACTCACCTAAATGAGCTTGTTTTGATTAGAATTGAAAATGATAAGCTTGTTTCCACGTTTAATGATCATAGACATGCTTGTGATGGTATTAAGGATGAAAATAGAATATGTCTTGATGATCTTACTATGCGTAGAACTAAAAATTCTAGATTGCTTTCCTAATTTAATGATCTTTCTGCTAGACGTTTATTGCCTAGTAATGAAATAGCTAGTGTAACACTTGAGAGAGTTTCTTACTTGAGTAAAGCCCTCTGTTTGGAGGATGACTTGCTTCATGCTCAAGATGATTTAGATAGTCTTTATTCTATTGTCATTACTCTTAGTGATGATAATCACAAGCTTAGAGCTTCCTTACAAAAGTTCCTCAAAGGAAAAAAGTCCCTCAATAAAATTTAGGATCAATCTACCAAACAAATTGGTAAAAGTGGTTTTGGATATTAGGGAGATCCCAAAAGAAAGGACAATGGTAAGAAAAAGAGCAAGGAACCTCCTATTTTCCATGGAGAGTCATCCGGTTCTAAGGACCCTATGGTTTGTTCACATTGCAATAGTGATAATCATTATTCTACTTATAGTCCTTATAAGGAAAAGGAAACCAACCCAAAGATGAAATGGATCCTCAAGCTAATTGTGGATCCCAAGGTTTGAATTGGGCACCAAAATCTTCCTTTCTTGTAGGTAAAATGGAAATGGATTGTTGATAGTGGTTGCTCCAAGAATATGACTGATGAGATAAGCCACTTCAACAATTTCACAAAAAAGAAAGGAGGATTGATGACTTTTGGTGATAACAACAAAGGTAAAGTGATAGGTGAAGGTGATGTAGGTGATTCTCTATGCATCAAGAATGTGCTTCTTGTGGATGGCCTACATCACAATTTAATTAGCATTAACCAATTATGTAATAATGGTTATCTTATTTTATTTACCTCACTTGAATGCTTGCTTCTAGAATCCCTCTCCTACAATGTCATACATAAGGGAACTAGAAATGGAAACATTTATGCTATTGTTTTTGATTATCTTAAGCCTATTCTTGGTAAATGCATTATTGTTGATATATCTTTACAGAACCATAGGCTTGGTCATTAAATATGCATCAATTGAAGAAGTTGAGCAAAAGGAATTGGTCAAAGAACTTCCTTAATTGGACTTTGAGAAGGATGAGGAATGACAACCTTGTACACAAGGAAAGCAAACAAAATCCTCCTTTATATCCAAAGGAGTCCTTAGTACCAAGAGATCTCTTGAACTTCTTCACATTGATTTATTTGGACCAATGCGAACTCAAGCACTTTGTGGTAGCAAGTATTGCTATGTGATTATCAAAAATTTTTCTCTCTATACTTGGACCTTCTTCTTAGTTTCAAAAGTGATACTTGTTGATGTTTTCTCTATTTTTGCAAAACAACAAAGCATCTTGCCGAATCATCTCTATCCGTAGTGACCATGGGGGAGAATTTGAAAATGATATGTTTGAAAGTTTTTGTGAGGAATCTATAGTTATGCACATAACTTTTCTTCTCCTCGTACACCTCAAAAAAATGTGTTTGTAGAGAGAAAGAATAGGTCTTTACAGGAAATGACTAGCAGCATGCTTCTAGAGTATGATACTCCCAAGAAGTTTTGGGTCGAAGCCTTTAGTACCTCATGTTTTGGGCAAAACTAGTTTTTACTCATCCTTCCTTAAAGAAAACCACCTATGTGTTATGGCATGGTAGAAAGTCCTATATTAATTGTCAAGAAATATGGAATTAGATAGGCAACCAAAACAAAAAAAATTCTGACATATTTCCCATTAACCAACAGATCGTGTCAATAACTATGTAATGGAAAGGATGGTTTCACAAAGATATACTTGGTCCTGGAGAAAGTCTAGCAACAATCCTCATCGATGTAGATGTGCAATCTGTCTTGGACAGTGTCTTTGCAGCTCCTAGTTGCACCGAGACTTGTTGGACTGCTCTTCCAAGAACATTAGACTAAAACGTCATCATCTTCAGCAACTCCGCTCATCATGAATTGTTGGCTGACGTCGTCCTCCTTAGCAACGGGCAATCCAACTCACCTCTAGAGAAGTCTACACAGACCAACTAGAACTCTTGTTGTCCTTCTAGAATGAATAGGATGGAGTTGACCCTCCTGTCGGTGTACTAGTCACCAACCTTCTCTCCCACGAAAATGATCCTTAGTTGTTTCTCTCCTGTAGCTATCCCTCCCTAGTCGGGTAGGACTTGCTTGGGCTCTCTCAGTTACCACAACCAGAAAGGACAACAATTGTCAGAGCAAATGATTCTCAATTGTTTGTGTTGTGCTCTAGTAAGCCACCAGTACCCCTCTATTTATAGATGGGGTTAGAGCTAGGGTTCCCAATCTGTGCGGGAGTGGAAAGGACCAGAAGATCTCAAATTTTCACAACAAGTCTGGAAGCTTCCCAACCTACGAAAGCTAAAACGACAGTATGGAAAATTCAAAAGGTTGTATGGTACGCGAGAAGGTCATCTCGCATTATGAGATGGTCATTTTGCAGTTTCCCAGTTTTGTACATATGTCGACAATTCAATTTCAATTAGTGCATGTCATGATGTCAGAACCAATCCTTGATGCAATCAAATTACATCCTTGAAATGGTTGTTTGGTGCATGTGAGACGGGCGTCTTGCACCACCAGAGACACTCGTCTCGCAGGCCAGTTTAGGCTAAATTCCATCCAATGCACAATACAATCAATATGACACTCCAAATGGCTGTCTCAACACTTGAACCGGTTGTTTGGCAGTCCAGTCATCTAATTTGTTGCATGAATTGAATACCTAAACACTTTAGTAATCAACCCAATCATTGTTCAAGATCAAACTCCTCTTCTAGATGAGTTCGTATGTGTGTGACCCGATAGGTCCCATATTACGTTGGCAGTGAATGTCCATGACATCACAAGTAATGAGTGGTACCTAGTCGCACATCATTGCTACCCAAGTAAATGGAAAGTTAGAGAACAACTTCAACCTACAATATGTGTATGGTGTTATAGTGTTTGTATAGTTCATTTGTCACTGATATCCAGATTTAACTAGAGGCATGGAGCAGTCATCCTCATTATTATTTAATCTTATTTCTTGAACCAGAGAAGACTATCTGAGATATATGTAAGTTCAATATTACATATTGACTCACATGTATGTGGCCACACATTTATCAGTCTCTCTAATCAAGATCCTTGGATATCATACTCCCTTAGGAGGGTCAAATCCCATCTCTATCACTCACTATCAGTCCCCATGTGTCAAAGACACCCAATCATCACCTTTACAACAAACCATGTTTTAGGATTTCATTTTATGAAGTCAAAGCATATCGAATGACATGTGATGAGTCCAGTGACTTTAGGTCAAAGAACCACAAACAAAACCATCACTATAAGATGTGATTCTGACTTACCTAGTTAAGGTTTCCATGTATCACTCTTATGGTGGGTCTATCTGATACACTGTTCTCTAACATATATCTGTGTACTTGGTTTGATATCCCCATATCATGACAAATGAGATTCTATCATAAACCAACTCACACTCTAATCTTATGTGTTATTTTTGTCTATTAACCTTCCACAACACAACTGATCAGGGACATAATAAGAATATTTACTCTTAACATATGTATGATCTCACTCTTCTAATTCATGTACTTAAAGACATACATCATTGAGTAATATTATTCTCTAGACATTAATTATGTTATTTCATTATCTCATAATTGAAAAAATAGAATAAATTGGAAGCTTACCTTTATTAATAATCAAATCATTTACAAGTTATCCTATTATTGTTATCATATGATTGGCTCTCTGGGCATACATACCAAAAGACTCCCACTTGCACTTAGAGCCCATGAATCATATTCCAAGTGACCTTAACATGTCCATCATGTTTCCGTTGTGCAAGCACTTTTATAGTGGATTTAGCAACATTTGCTTAAAGTCGGTATTTTACAATTTTCACATCTCTTCATTGTACGACTACTCGTGTGAGATGGAAGTGTCGTAGTATGCTATCTGAGATTCTCAGCCTAACTAGTAGATCCATTGTTGTCATCAGTATTTCTACTGTGTCATCAATAGTTAGAACCTCACACAAGTTCACCCATATGAACTTCTTGATCCATACAATATCCTCTGTTGTTCTCATAACACAGAGATACTCGACTTCTTTTGTAGATTTAAACAACTATCATTAGCTCAGAACCCTTTCTAGCTTACCGTTCTCATTTAAAGTCAAACACTAATTTAGATTGTGATCCTTTATTTGTCAGTTTGGAAGCTTGCATCAGTGTGACCCTTTACACCCAACTGTTCCTTATCACCATACTCAAGGAATAGAACATTTAGTGTTTTACAAGCACCTAAGGATGCTCATTATGGTACTCCATTGACTCTCACTGGCATTTGACATATACCCTCTCGTCATACCTAAATCATACAAGATTTCTAGATAGGTATATATATCATCTCATCATGTCCAATACATATGAGATGACTGGATATCCTCTCATTATGTCTAACACATATGATATAACTTTATATCTTCTTGTCATGTCCAATACATATGAGATAATGGGATTAGTATATAACATTGCATTAATAGATCTAATTATGAATGCATTTGGCATCTATCCATATGTTCATATTCTTCACAAGAACTGGAACACTAGGCTCCTAAGAGACAAACTCCATGGAACATGGACACATTTTCTCTCATTGAGTCTTCAATACTGAACCCTTCAACATCTTGCCAATGTATGTGCTCTTTCTTAGGTTGAGAAGCTTTTTAGATCTATCTCTATAGATCTTAATTCCTATCACATAGGATGCTCTCCTAAGCCCTTCATAGAGAAGGTACATTCCTTGCCAGGTTTTAACATTTACAGGATAAGGACGTTATTCCTCATCATTATGTGGAATATAAATATGCTCCCACTAAATATTTTGTAATCACAAATTTCATATTCATTTTGACTTAAGTCAAACTCTCTAACTGTCTAGTCAAAATAGAAGATTCTAGCTCTGAGATGCTTGCTTCAATCCACAGATTGACCTTTATAACTTATAGAAGTTATTTATGTTATTGGATTTACAAAACCTTTAGGTTGTGTCACATACACGTCCTTTTAATTATTCTAAATAAGGAATGTGATTTTAAAATCCATATGTCAAATCTCATTAGTCTTAACAAGTAGCAACAACAAGCATGATCTAGATGGATTTAACCATGGTAACTGGTGAGAGACTTCATCATGTTCAACACCTTGAACTAGTTTAGAATTCTTTGTAACTAGTTTACCTTCCATGTTGGTCTTCTTGCAAAGAAACAAATGCACCTTATAGATTTTACCCCTTCAAGTGGTTCCAGCAAGGTCATACCTTGTTGGCTTACATGGAGACCATCTTTGATCTCATGGTCTTGAGCAATTTTTCAGATTTTGTTCCCTCAATAACTTCTAGGTAGATAGTTGGCTCGTCATATATGATCAACCCACCACCTTCTTAAAGATATCATAATATTTAAAGCTTTAGGAGTGTTCTACTAGACCTATGAGGTTTTGTGTTACATAAGGAACATGATATTCCACAATATCTTGTGATTCTCTTGGTTTCCATATTACCTCTTTTAAGTTTAATGTTTTCTTATCTGTCTTAAACATTTCGAGTTCTACTTTTACTCCCACTGATTCCTTTGGAACTAAGTTCCTATTCAAGAATACAATTATCCATATTAACAAACAACTTTATTATTGATTTGGGATAAGAGTAGTATTTTGACAAAAAAAGATTTATGTTATTTGAGGACAAAGCCCTTTAAGAAACAATTTTCTTATATAAGCCTTCAATCCTAATCACTATAAAAGACACATCGAGACACCTCCCATGTCAGATCTCATATGGTGTTTTTTGAATGATTTTAGAAGGTACATTCTTTAGTGTTTAAGCATGTGCTCAAAAAAATTTGGAAGATCATCTAGATTTTAATCTCACCATGACTTAACAGGGTGTGATACCTTCTTTATGATACACTATAATTGAGTTTTAGGTGGAGTTCATCATGATACACTATTATGATCTCCTTGAAAGGTTCTTAAACTCTTGGTCTAAAAAATATTTCAACATCGATCACATCGAACTATCCTAATATTTTTACCAAGTTAGTTATGTACTTAATTTATGATCTCCTTGAACACTTCAAGATATCCAAACTTTTATTTTATTAAATACAAATTTCCATATCTACTGATAACATCAATAAATGTAATGAGGTACTAGTAACTACCTTAAGCATTTATTCTAAAAGGTCTTATGTACATCAGTATGTACTAGCCCTAATAGAATACTCATTCTCCCACTACATCTAGTGAAGATACTCTTTTCATATTGCAAAACAAATAAGATATGCATATCTCTATTGTTTTAATAACCAAAAGAGTCTTGATAACCATCATATGGTTTTTAGAGATGGATGTGGTCTGGATGACAATGCTATAGGTATTCAATGTTTGAGTCATCAAGTCATTCAACACATTTGTCTCTACAACTATCAAGTCTAGTTTGTGAGATAGGGATTTGCCATAAAAGATCATATACTTTACAACGAACCATAATGATCTTGTCATACAAGACATATGATTTTTTCATTAATGGAAAGTACATATACCAATTCACTAATTCTATTATTTTCCCATGAATGACAACTTCCAATTGTAGAGGTAGCAACCCTTGCTCCACACAGTTATAGCTTACTTCTTCTCAGGTCCTGAAGTAGAGATCTCTATCTCCATCTTCTTCCTGAGATCCTATATAAAGAGGATAGTTCTTTCCAATGTCTAGATAGGTGACAGTGGTGGCACTTTCTTTCCTTAATCCATTAAGTGAAAATGACATATTCCTTTTCATTCACCCTATTCCAAAATTGAGTGCAGAAGACATGGACTTTAGCTTAGCCTTAGAACACTTCTTGGCCTTGCCTTTTCCCTAGGACTCACTTCCTCTTATCACCATCATGGATTTGTCCTTCTTCCTTGTTTTGGCATCAACATGTCAAGCATTTGATATACTGACTATATGATTCATGTAACATTTTGTAGAATCACATCCATGGTAAACTCTTGACCTAAGAGAAATCCCAATCACTCCATATGTTCAATCATATTGAGTACATGGGGCTCTTTTGGATCTCCATCTATTAGTTTGCACTCAAACAACACTTTTGAGACATTATACACGGATTGCTTTACATGATTCTTAAGATGTGTTACCATCTAGAGAATGTACATGTTATCATGATGTTCATGCAACTCATAGTTCATACAACATAGAATAAGGTGTTCAATGTCTCTGGCTTCTTTGGCATGCTTCAAGTAAGCATCCATTTTAGCCTTAGGCGTATTTGGAGTGGGTTCCTATGGCTCTGGTCTTGTAAGGACATAGAGATTTTGCACATGATTCAAAACATTTATCAAGGACCTAAACCATATGTGGAAGTTTATCCCATTCCGTCCTTCTTAAGGACAAATTACAATTTGAATGTGTTTGTGTTTGACATTTGCTTCTACAAAGAAATATTGCAACTTTTCAAAACATGTTTTATTTGTTTAATTTGATAAGTTAACGATATTAATTAGGCCTTCAATTGATTATCGCTCCCACTATTTTATTCAAATTGATAGCCCTCAATATCAATTCGAAATATTGTAACATACAATATTCTAGTGGGCCAAATCCATATGTCATCAGGTCATGACTCAACTTTGGCTGATCACCCACAACGTGATTATTTAGGTAGGGCAAACTTGCCAATTGCATATGTATGCAACTCATGGATAGATGATAGCATAACGCTTTTCCATAATCATCTTTATGCCTTTGGCGCCTGGTCTCTCTAAGTTATCACTAGTTAAGTCTGACCCAAAATCCAACATGATAGGATATGTACCCTACTTTAGCAGATCTACATACCTACCATCACACTTCCATGAGATAGACGGTGCACCATGCTTTGACGTAAACTACACTTGGTCGATCAAGCTTTTCATGTGTGCACTGATTGTCTCGGCCCCACCAGATGGTCATCTTGGTCCCACCAGCCGGTCGGCTCGGAACCTCTAGTCGGTCGGCTCAGCTCCTCTGTGCGGTTAGTTGGTGTCTTTCTTCTATGTCAAAACAAGAAATTAAACTATACAACTTTTACATAATTATTGAGAAACCTCAAGTTACATTTGAGGGGAGCAAAGGTAGAACAAAATAATACGTTTACATTGGTAAGATAAGGGAGAGGCTTGGTTCATAGACTTGAGATGAATAGGAAAAACCAACAACACAATCATGCACAAATAATAGGGGTTATTATCCATAACCATGCTACACATCTACCATCAAAACTCGCTTTTAGGGTGATGTGTGTGTGTGTGTATATATATATATATATGTTTGGGTTCTTATGTGGTGATTAGTCGGGCGTGCACATCAACCAGTTTAAATATTCACATCACATGCAATTAATAAACTCGATAAAACTAAAAATCCAAACATATTGATTATTCTAAAACATAATTAATTGATGTGGCTCTGATACCAATGTAGGAAAATATGGCATTAGATAGGCAGTGGAAACAAAAAAAATTTAACATATTTCCCATTAACCAGCAGATCACATCAATAACTATGCAATGCAAATGATGGTTTCACGAAGATATACCTGGTCCTGGAGCAAGTCTTGCAACAATTCTCATCGATGTAGATGCACACTCTGTCTTGCAGGGTGTCTATGTAGCTCCTAGTTGCACGGGACTTGTCTGATTGCTCCTTTAGGAACAGTAGACTCAAACATCGTCATCTACAACAACTCCCCTCGTCACAGACTGTTGGCTAATGTCGTCTTCCTTAGCAATAAGAAAAGGCCACCTCTCCTCTAGAGAAGTCCACACGGACCAACTAGAACTCCTATCATCTTTCTAGAATGGACATGAAGGATTTGTCCCTCCCGTTGGTGTACTAGTCACCAACCTGCTCTCCCACAATAATGATCCTCAGTTGTTTCCCTCCCGTAGCTATCCCACCCTAGTTGGGTAGGAGTTGCTTGGACTCTCTCAATTACCACAACCAGAGAGAACAACAATTGTTAGAGTAATTAATTCTCAATTATCTGTATTGTGCTCTGGGATGCCCCTGGTACCCCTCAATTTATAGTCGGGGTTAGGGTTAGGGTTTCCAGTCTACGCGAGAGCAGAAAGGACAGTAAGATCTCAAATGTTTGCAATAATTTTGGAAACTCACAACCTATAACAGCCGAAACGGCCGTCTGGCAAACCCAGACGGTCGACTAGCACATTAGACGATCGTCTCATACTATGAAATGATCATTTCTCAGTTTCCCAATTGTGTACATATGCAAGCAATTCAATTCCAATTAGTGCACGTCATGACGTCAACACCAATCCTTGATACAATCGAATTGCATCCTCAAAATAGCCATTTGGTGCATGTGAGACGGGCATCTCGTACCACTTCAGATGGTCGTCTCGCAGTCCAGTTTAGGCTGAATTCCATCCAATGCATAATACAATCAACCTGACACTCTAAAAGGTTGTCTCAACACTTGAACCAATCATTTGGCAGCCCATTTAGCTGATTTGTTGCGTGAATTGAATACCTTAACACTTTAGTAATCAATCCAATCATCATTCAAGATCAAACTCCTCTTCTAGATGAGTTCCTATGTGTGTGACCCTATAGGTCCCATATTACATTGGCAGTGAATGTCCATGGCATCACAAGCAATGAGTGGTCCCTAGTTACACATCATTTCTACCCAAGTAAATGGAAAGTTGGAGAACAACTTTAACTTACAATCTGTGTATGGTGTTATAGTGTTTGTATAGTTCCTTTGTCATTGATATCCAGATTGAACTAGAGGCATGGAGCAGTCATCCTCATTATTATTCAATCTTGTTTCTTGAACCCGAGTAGACTGTCTGAGATATATGTAAGCTCAATATCACATATGGACTCACATGTGCATGGCCACACATTTCTCAATATTTTTAATCAAGAGGCCTTGGATATCATACTACCTTAGGAGGGACAAATCCCATCTTCTATCACTCACAGTCAATCCCCATGTGTCACAATCACCCAATCATCGCCTTTATAACAACCCATGTTTCAGGATTGTGTTTGATGATGTCAAAGTATACCAAATGACTTGTGATGAGTGCAGTGATTTCAGATCAAAAAACACAAACACCACCATCACTATAAGATGTGATTCTGACTTACCTAGTTAAGGTTTCCATGTATCACTCTTATGGTGGGTCTGTTCGATACATTGTTCTCCAACATGTATCTGTGTGCTTGGTTTGATATCGCCATATCGTGACTAATGAGATTTTGTCATCAACTAACGCACACTTTGATCTTATGTGTTATTGTTGTTTATCAACCTTCCACATCAACAACTAATTAGGGTCATCATGAGAATATGTACTCTTAACATCCGCATGATCTCATTCTTTCAAGTCATGCACTTGAAGACATATATCGTTGAGTAATATTATTCTCTAGACATTTATTGTTTTATTTCATTATCTCACAACTCAAAAAACAAAATAAATTGGAAACTTGCCTTTATTAATAATCAAATCATTTATAAGTTATTCCATTACAATCATCATATGATTGGCTCTCTGGGCATACATACTAACATCAATTTCTTTCATATTTTTGGTTGTCCTTGTTTTGTTTTGAACACCAATGATTCTGTAGACAAGTTTGATGTGAACCCTATAAGGATTTTTTTCTTGGATATAGCACTACAAGTAGATCATATTGAGTATTTAACATTGAATTGTCTAAAGTAGAAGAATCCGTCAATGTTAAATTTGTTGAAACTAACCCCTCTATTTCCAAGAATATTGTAAATGTCGATGTTGTAAATGAGGTGATTCCTCGATTGAAAGAGCTCAACATCAACAAAAAAGGAAAATAGGTGGTAGTAGATGAAGAAGATAAAGATGAATAAAAGAAGGATCCAACTCCCCAATTTTTCTAAAGATCATTCTAAAGAGCTCATCATAGGCAACCCTTTTGAAAGGGTGAAGACGCGGTCTGCATTCAACAAGGAACAAATCGACGACACCTTCATCTCACAACTTGAGCCAAAGAACATCAAAGAAACTCTTAAATATGATGAATGGGTCCTATCTATGCAAGAGGATCTAGAGCAGTTTGAAAAGAACAAAGTGTTGAACTTAGTGACAAGATCAAATGATAGAAAGATCATTGACACGAAGTGGGTCTACTGCAGCAAGTTAGATGAAAGCAGAAAAGTGGAAGGAAACTTTGTCAACCAAGACAAGTATACAAGTGAACTCTTAAAGTGCTTTGGGATGGAGAACACAAACTAGATGGACACCCTCATGTCAAAAATTGACAAACTTGATATAGATGAGGAAGGTGAGAAGGTAGATGAGAAGCTCTATAGAGGTATGATTGGCAGCTTGTTATATTTAACTACCTCTAGACCTAATATTATATTTAGTATTGTCTTATGTGCTAGATTTCAATCAAGCCCTAGGAAAACCCATCTTATAGCGATTAAGAGGATTTTTAGGTACCTAGCCAAAACCCAAAATTTTGGAGTATGGTATCCCAAGTCAAGGTACTTTACTCTTATTGGCTTATAGTAATGCAGATTATGCAGGGTGCTTAATTGATAGAAAGTGCACAAGTGGAACTTGCTTCCTCCTAGGACCATGCTTAGTTTCTTGGTTCTCTAAGAAATAAGGCACAATGGCTCTTCAACTATCGAGGTTGAATACATTGCAGCTGGGAGTTGTTGTGCCCAAGTCCTATGGATGAAGCAAATGCTCCAAGATTTTAATTTTCATTATGATGCTTCTCCTATATACTATGATAATACTAGTGCAATCAATCTTTATAACAATCCTATATTGCACAGTAGAGCTAAACATATAGAGGTCCACCATCACTTCCTCCATGAGCACATTTCCAAGAAAGATATCTATATCACATATGTTGACACAGAAAACCAACTTGCAGACATTTTCACCAAACCTCTAGCTAGAGAGCAATCTACTTTCATTAGATCAAAATTACTTATTACCTCTCTTGAGGATAACAGTATGCCTTCTAGCTAGATGTTTCCATACCTATATGTTCTTGCTCATATATTTCTCACCTTATGCTTGTTCGTGCTACATATGCCTAGTTTTAATGCCTTATTTTGCTTTTTTGGCTTTTTTTTGCAAACACTTGTTTTATCTCAAAATAGTAGCCAATGATGAGTGGAAAGTGTCTCAATATGTTAAAAATGCATGATAGGATAGAACAATAAATTTATATACTACTTTGGTGGCCTAGAATTAAACTTCTTATCCTTTAGACAAACTTTTTTGTCGGTCGAGTTTGCTTTGGGGAAACTCAACCGACTATTGACCCAAGGACTAAACACACAACAGTGTTGGCCAAGTTTTCCAAATCTAAAACTCAACCAACAACACTATTGCATGGAATATATATATATATATATATATATATATATATATATATATATATATATATATATATACACCTTCAGTTCATCCTTGAGAAAACTCGACTGATAGTCATCACCTTCAGTTCATCCTTGAACCCTAGGTCACCCAATCCCCTTTCCTAGCTGTATCTAGCCCCATTTTGATTATCCCCAATAGGGGTGAGCATATAATGGTCCAGACTACAAAACTGGACTGGACTGCTCAATTCGGTCTGGTCCGGTTCGGTCCATTATGACTTCGGTCCGGTCTGTGGTTCAGGATTTTTGGTGAGTTTGGTCTTCGGTCTGGTCCGGTCCGGTCCAAAATTGGTCCGACCGTGGACCAGACCCTAGACCGACTTTTATATAAATTTCATGTTATTTGTAGGTATATTATGTAATGAGTACAAATAAAGTACACATATAACCACTAATAGTGTAAATGTTTGCTATTAATGTTATATAATTGTTATAAGTGACTAAGATTATCAATTTATATAATGAATTAAGTTTTAAAACATGTAAAAAATGTTGATTACGGTCCAAACGGTTCGGTCCGGTCCGGTCCGGTCCTGTCCTACCACAGAACAGTCCGGTCCTACCTCGAAATGGTCCTGTCTACGGTCCATAAATTCTTACAAAGTTGGTCCTCAGTCCGGTGTGATCCGGTCCGGTCCAGTTCTGGACTGATGCTCACCCCTAATCCCCAATCTCTAACCTAGCGAGGGTGTGCTACTGCTTGAGTTCTCTACCTTGTTTGGCGCCATCTTCAGCTTCTTTCCACTCCATGGTGTCCAATAGGTGAAAGAGAACATGTCCTTCAGGTGTACCTTTGTCCTCCACTGTCATTAGGCATATCTCCCATGATGGTACATCCTTTCTCACCAATCCAATCAATAGGTATAAGGAGTTGTTGCCTAGTAACCCTTACCCCTTTAGGACCATGTTGATTCCTAGCAATGAGCTACTGAAAGAGGTTAAGGCACTATTTTCTAGCCAACATCTTGATGCTCTTTGCTATGAATATTGGATCTATAACAACTCCTTGTCAAGAAAGAAGGTGGTGCATGAGTTCTACACAAATCTAACATGGAAATACACCACTGTTGTGCTTCCTCCCAATAGCCAAGTTGTTTTGTCATCCATGATAGGGGGAGTCAAATTTACTATCTTTGTGCAATCTTTGAAAAAACATCTTTCTCCTTGCCTAGTTGGATGACTCCCTATCCTATCTACTGAGACCTCATTGACCCTGAAGCTTTCTATAAGAGCTTTGACCCCGATTTATCTCTTTTTGATATCCACAAAACTCTTAAGAAGTGTGAGGTCCCTTTTAGGAAGAAAGACATCCTTTTGTCTTCTTCTTTGGATATCAAGACATGCTTGGTTTCTCACCTTATTAACTGCAACATCCATCCAAAAAAGAATCAAACAGATATTGTAGAAAACTCAGTAGTGAGTATGTATTGTCTTACTAAGGGTATCCATGTCAAATGGGCAAGATACATTATTCACCACATGACTTGATTTGAAATAGAGAAGAATACTAGAGACTCCCACAACCCTACCTAAATATGATCTATGTGTTTTTCAAGTTCACACTAGTCAATCCCTTTTCAAAGACCTTGGTTAAGAGTCAGTCAAAAAGGCATCTATATCGGTGACACTACAGTGAAGAAATCCTTTCACACCACTTATTCTACCCTTGGTGATCCAACCTCCACCCAACCTCCTCCTAGACCTAACTGTGCCTCTTTTTTAATGTCAAATGAAACCCTGATGGGCTACGTGATGTACCAATAGGCATACAACCTACAGGTCCAGGAGCACCTGCATTAGGATCTAGTTTAGATAATGTCTAACATAAACTTATCATGTACACATCCTTACCCCACCTACCAGCTCTACCCAGCTGCTGACTATGCCTCCTATGCATATAATCAGTTCCACCCAGCCTACCAGCCTGCTACTTCTGATGTACCCCCTACCTATGATGGTGGACATGCTTCTTCCTCTCATCCTACTGTCATACAACTACTTACTTTTCCCCTAGTCCCACCTCCTCCTTGCTTGCTAGTTTTGATGGGGTTTCTACACCCAACTTTGAGCAAGCAAATGCATTGTATGCATGTGGTGTGTCTTGAGTGAAGCAACATGTCAAGTGGCCCACTACTCGCTCCTTTGGACCTCCTAAGGATGAGGATATGGCTTATGAGTATGTTGAGCATGATGAAGTTGGTGATGATGAGAATGATGACGAGGATGGTGATGATGGCTCTAATGATTGGAGATGGTGGTGAGGACACACATGCTTCCCCTGATGCACTTTCTGATGGTGATGAAGACTACCAGTGTGAGGACACCCATTGTCACACAAAGTGAGATTACTCAAAACAAAGTGTAGAATTATCTTTTACCATCACATTACCACAAAACAAGGTAAATTAAAATTGATCTAGTAACAACATATCAAGCTGAACCATATCATATACGAAGCCATAAACTGGAGCCACTTGAATTTTATTCATGCCAAAAGAAATTACATATCATTTTTTACTGGCTAACTAGCCACACCCTGTTATATGTGACAACATGTTCTCATATACAAACCATCTCTCTATGATCAAGGCATATAGCCAAAAACTCAAACTGATATATGACATCAATAGAACACCCCAAGGACCTAAGTGTATAGGGACGACACATAGGACTCTATTACTAGACAATAGCTACATATCCATGATCCACCAGCTACAACTCCTCTTGTTATCAATCTCAGCCACAAAATCTCTATCTCAGTGTGCATGTCCACTTAAAAGATGTGGAAACCCATAGGGTGAGATGAAACATCCCAGCAAGAGATATAACTCTTTACCAACATCTATTATAAGCACATATCACTAAAACATGAGATTATACTATTAACAGATAACTAGATTCATCTAATTCATATACGCAAGGCAATAAACATTGTTTAAATAGTTCAAGTATCTACAAGTGAGCAGTAGAACAGCTTACGCTTTTAGAAGCAATATGAAGAACATATATCATGGTTATAAAATAAATAGTACAAAAAATAAGGTGAAGGGTCAACCAATGTGAATCGTATTTGACTAAGCAATTATACTAAATGGCTATATTACATCTTTTATCAAGCCCTGAGGATTGGAGTTGTAGCACTAAAACCAACCGACCACTGTGAAGTCAAAATCGGTACCATAGAAGATCTATGGAAGATCTAGACTCCATGATCATCACCTACACTACTCGATCAGTTTGAGTCTACAACGTAGTGACATATCAGTCAGACTGCAAAATAGCAACTTATATCAAAGCTATAGTCATGTAGATAGGAACTCATAGTCAAAGATATGGTCTTGTAAAACAACTAGCCTACCTTGGTACATGGTACAACACTAGAGAACATGCCAATACATAGTTGTTCTCAAGAAGACACCATACCATTATAAACAACAATTTAAGGATACAAGGATATACTTCGACTTGCACCCCCCATATTCAATAATATGCGCTCTGAGTTTCCCATTGGAGTTACTCATTTCACCATCTAGCAAGATATTGACATTGAAGATAGATTTATGGTACCAGTCAACTACATGATTAGGATTTCACTTGACTAAACATTCCAATTGGGTATCTTTTAATGCATCAATCAAGTTACAACGTATAAACCCTAAACAAACTCTACAAAATTAAAGGTAAGATACAACTTTAGAAGATATAAAATGTACAAAGTAAGAACTTGTCACTTCATCACATGACACTTGTATCACTGCCATTTACAAGGCCATTAACATCATCATATGCCATCTCTGCCGTATTATGCTAGTCTTCGCTATGAAATCATTAGGGATAATAATCCCTCATCATGTCACTAGAGGATATCACCTCTCATTAGTCATTAAGCCTTCACTAGGTCATATACACCATTCATGTACCTTATCATCATCTCATCATACATCAACAATAGATGAGGGAAAAGTTATATAACCCACCTTTGATTGATAATCAAAGCTTCCAAAATAACAAGCTCCAGGAGAGAGAAGAGCCTCCAACTAGGTGCAACTCCATGACCAAAGGATCACCTCAAAAGAGAAGAACACAATTCTTACAAAAGAGCTCAAGAAGAAGGGTAACAGCCGTAGGCTGAACCAAAGGAGAAGAAAGAAAAGAGCTTCTTCTCACTCGGGTACCACCATGTCAAACATGGTCTCCGACCATCCTAAAGAAGAGATTTCCACAAAAACCACCATGGTAGATCCATGGTCTCATGGCCGACAATAAGAATAAGATAAAGATTTTAGAAAAGGGAAAATGTGACCAAGAGTTAAGATCACTTACCAAGGGAATAAATCACCAAGAACCACTACAAAAGAGTTGTTCAGGCATAAGATCTTCCACATGCAACGTTGATCGGCCACCCAAGCTTCAATATCAAACCTCCTTTGTTCAAAATGCTTGAAGGTCAGTCATAAGAGAGAAGGAAGAAGGTAGGGCTGAAAAAGATGCTTGCAAGTGAAGAGGAGGGATTATATATACAAGGTAGGAGAGAAGTAAAGGGGTAATGAGGTGTCAACATAAGTGGTTGTCAAGGTACACATGCCCTCTAAAAAAATAGCATTATCCCCACTCACATGTATATCTTGAAGGTTAATGTTTATCCAGAAAAGTGTGGCGACCATCTAGGTCGGCTACACTTTGTTTTGGTCGAAACACTTACTTGCACTTATCGCGATCAAAACTCTAGGCCACCATATACATGGTCGATACACTTCACTAGAGGACAAACTATTTAGACCAACCCACCTCTAGGTCACTTAGGTCAAAAAAATATCATCTTGGATATGTGTTGCGGTAGCTACACTCATCCATGAGTGGTTTAGTGGTTGCAACACTCAAACCCTATCATGGTTACCACTTCAATAAGGCAAACCCTAGAAACCTTAATATCACCATATGATGTCACCATCATCAACCATGGTTCAAACAAGGTGCCCCATCCCATCATATTCTCTCTCAAGAAACATTCTCAAGATGTGTCAATTTGCAAGATAACCCTCATTCATGGGTAAATTGCACTCTGGTCCAAACAAACACCAATATAGCAAAGATAGCTCAAATATAAATCAAACTGGACCAAATTGAAAATATAAGCATGCCACATGTTAATAGAGTACCTCAAGAGGTCAAATCAAGTTTTAAACATCTCATTATACAAAGTGAACACAATCAATCATAAAGCGAGGTCAGGGGTCTTACAACTTTCACATATTAAATATTTGGGCTTGTATATGGTGGTTGCTTGTGTCATTTTTGCCTTTTGGATAAAACTTGTGTTTTTATCTCTTCTACCCCCTACCTTTTTGATATGACAGGGGGGATGAGCTCAATACATATTGAATTGTGGTCCTTTTCTAGTTAATTCTCTAATATATCTTGTGACTATGAAAGATGACTCAATAGTATATATGCACTTTGGTTATGATTTTTGAGAAACTAACCATACAAACAAAGGTAAGAATAAATTGAGAGGGGGCAATTTCTATTGTTCAATCATGTATCCCTCTACAATTATAAGGTTAAAGTTCAAAATTATAAGTCCTTTTCAATATGTTGAGGAATGATTTGTCATTTTCAAAAAGGTGGAGAATGTTGACCTAACATTTATACATTGTCCATATTTTGATGATGACTTAAACATTCCATTCATATGTATCTAATACGTCAATTTCATATTGATTTCCTGTATTAGATACATGAAAAAGATCAATTCAATCAAGCCCAAATACAACCCAAAGTCAATACAAATGCACATTTGTGGAAAATGCCCTAAAACCTTTAGGAAAAAAATTTAAATCATTTGTATTGATTCTATGACTTCTAATTAACATGAAAAAAAGTCAGGAGCACTTAAAATGAATGTTTAAGCACTCTTAATGATAATTTATAAAATTCATTACATGGACTTTTATCGTTCAAATTTCATCCTTCATAAACTCGATCAAAACCGTTGATGGAATTTGGAAATTGCCAGTGTCGGCCGAGTTTCCTTAGGACAAACTAGACTGACACCCATGCACATTCAAACCAAATTTAAGCCATCATCCGAGTTTCATCTAGGATAAACTCGACTAAAGCTTCAAATTTACTTTGTCTCATAGTGCTCTCGGTCAAGTTTGCTTTATTGAAACTCGATCGAATGCACTATATGGAGTGCACTAAAAAGTGTTTCTATCCATCAGAGTGTTGTAAAAACCAAAGATAGATATATTGCAACCCCCCCCCAAATGACTAGAATTCATTCCCAAGTGCTTCTAGTGGCTAGTAGACATCCCCAACTATAAATAGGGACCCTTGGGCTTCATCCCAAGTTTGCCTCTTATGCTCCTATCTATAGTTGAGTGATTTTGTCTACTAAGAGCCCCCTTATATCTCTTGCTTACTAATCAAATTGTCGATCTAAGTGAGATAGGTTATTTGTGAGAGAGATACTTCCTTGTAATCATTATGAATCTCTCAAATCTTCCCTTTCCCAATCTCTTTCTTGAAAGCAAAGTTGGTGAAAGCTTCTCCTTGGTGAAGGAGAAGGTGAAGGCCGAAGATCCTTGAGAAGAGTGGGTAATTCCTTCAAGGAAGAGGACTTATTGTAAGAGGGGAGATCCTTGGCGAAGGTGTCTAGCTCATTGCAAAAGTGGGTAAGCCCTTGTAGAGGTTGAAGATTCTTACTCTAAGTATAGGTAAGACCTTATAAGGTTTAGTGGCTCCTTTTGATCCTTAAAAAAGAAGGCTATGTATCCATGCCCTACAAAAGGAAGGTCTTATTCTGTCTTATAATGGAATATAAGTATGCAATGGTTGTAAGATCCTAGAGTTTGACCTCTCTAGGTAGTGGATCTATACTCTCCTAGTTTGAAGCTTAGAACCACTATACATATCTTGTTCTTGATCTCATTCAATCTCTCTCATATTTGATATGTATGTTTAGTTGCACATCAAACTCCATATTTGCAATATTATCTCTTGAAGTAATTTGAAGTTCTAATTAATATTTTTAAAGATTTTTTAGCTATGTTCACCCCCTCTAGAGCCCATTTGATCCAACATGATCATGGAGGTTGGTGGCCCTTCCAATGATTGTCTTCCCCTCTATTCTAAATTTAGAGTTCGTTCAAGGATGAGAAAATTTCTAAGTTCGTTGTGGAGGGTGGGTGGTGAATCTCCATTCCACCACCTCTATCTCCTTGTTTCTGTCATTTTCTTTCTAGATTAGTATTGAATATTTTCTTTCTATTATTTCTATACAAATCATGATTCGTTGCATGTATAGACCATTACGTAGTTCACCTAGATTCATTTCTTGTTGCGTGTTTAATTTAGCAAATTGGTAATGTACCCTCAAAGTTGAATAAAGTGGGTCCTTGTTGCCAATGCTAGAACCTATCATGTCCCCAATGGCCATGAAAAGTATCACTCCCGAGAAATGATGGCAAGTCGTATGGGATTGAGAGGAATCAAATTTTAATGTATTTCTAAATCGATCAACAAAAGTCTATTGTGGAATTATCATTATTTTGCAATTCATATGATATGATTGAACTGGTTGTCAATGTTTGTTCCTATGCTTTAAAATCTCAAATATGAGTTGTACAAGTTCAGTCTGCTCTACACTTATTCCACCATCTTGTTACCCCATCATACACCAAAATTATATAAAAATCCAAGAAGAATGTATCAAACTCCAAGTTCATGGTGGCACCCCTCTCTATCCCTCTACTTCTTCCATACCCCTCATATGTAATAGGGGCATACCACAATGAGAAGATGCCATAATGCACATCAAAAAGAAAAAAAATGCAATCAATATAATTGTAGCAAAAATAAAGCAATCTTGAGTTGAATAGAGGACATATTTATAATTCTTCTTTCCATAACCCCACACACTCCAATTTCTTCACATGGGGCAACAATCACCCCCAAAATATTTCCCTTCAAATCTGAACCATTTACTTGTACAACTCTCATAGGAAGATGTGTAACCTTCTAAGACACCATTGATATAATGATTGTGATGCACATTTTCTAATATCTAAAGTTATTGTGAATGTGAATTTGGTGTAGGGATTTTAGAGTTGAAATTTTGTGATTTCAAGAGATTGAGGTTGCTTAGTCATGTTTGGTTGTAAGGTACCATGTGATGTTGTGAAATAGAGAACGACAAGATAGTGGTATTGTTTGGCAAGTTATTTTGATTTTGTGTTTATCTAGGATGAGTAGCATTCAAGTTAATAGTAGTTTGATGAATGTGTATTCTTTGCAATTTCTAGTTTAGTTTTTCTTATTTTAGTTGCCAATTGCATCATGTTTTGCTTAGTTTTGTTGGAATGTATGCCCAAAGAGTTTTGTTGGAATGTATGCCCAAAGAGCCAATCATATGATGATTGGAATGTGGCATTAGATACCTGATTTAGTAATGATGAAGTTAATTCCATCTATTATGTTTGATTCGACATGAGATGATAACACATACATCGTATATGTCTAAAGAATGATGTTACTCAATGACATATGTCTTTAGGTTTAGGACATGAACAATGAGATCATATGTATGATAAGAGTACATATAATCTTGTTATGTCTCTAGTCAAATATTACCGTGGAAGCAAAATAGACAACAGTAATACATAAGACTAGAGTATATGTTGACTAATGACAGAATCACATTAGTCATGATATGTGATATCAAGTCAAGCACATAGATACATGTTAGAGAATAGTGTACTGGACAGACTCACCATGAGAGTGATACATGGAGACCATGGAATGGTAGTCAAAATCATCTCTCATAGTGATAAGTGGTGATTGTGGTTCTTAGACCTGAAGTCACTACATTCATCACATGTCATTCATGTACTTTGACATCATCCACTGTGATCCTTAATAAGGGTTTCCATAAAGGTGGTGTATGGGTGCATTGTTACACATGGGGATAGAGTGTGAGTGATGTATATGAGATTTGTCCCTCGTACATGAGATTGATATCCAGGGCCTCTTGATAAGTGAGATTGAGAAATGCATGGCCATACTCATGTGACTCAATATGTGATATGTGAGCTCACGTGCATCTCATACAGTCTGCTCTAGTTCAAGGAACATGGATCAAATATTGAGAGGATCATGATTCCATGCCTTGAGTTCAATCTGGATATCAGAGACAAAGGAACTATATGATCATGATAAAACTGATAACCGATTGAAGGTTGAATTTGTTCTCCAACTTTCCAAATTACTTGGCCAGCAATGTTGTGTTTCTAGATACTGCTCATTGCTTGTGATGTCATAATTGGTTATGGACATTCACTACCAATGTAATTTTGGACCTATAGGGTCACACGCATAGGATACACTTGGATCAAAGAAGTATATTCATGAATTATGTTTAGATTGATTACTAAATGTGTTTAGGTATTCAATTAAATAATTGAGGTTCAAAGTTGACTGACTAGACTCTGAATTGGCCGGTTCAAGTGTTGAACCGATCGATTGGAGTGTCAGGTCAATTGGAATCAACATTGGATGAGCAATGGATGAACCAGGGTGTGAAACGACATGTTCACATAGTGAACCGACCTGTTCACAGATCCCAACCAACTAGTTCATGGGATGAACTGCCCGGTTCAATGATCAATTCAATTGGATGAAGGATTGGTGTTGACGTCATATTGTGCATTAATCATACATTGAATACCAATGTGATTCAGAATAGGAAATTGCACGAACCGACCGGTTCATGGCACGAACCGACTGGTTCATGCACAAACTTATTGATTGGGTATGAAAACTGACTGGTTCGCCATGCACGGGTTCTTGAAAATTTGTAAATTTGACCCTTTTGACTCCCGCACAGACTGGGAACCTTGACCCTAGCCTCTCCTATAATAGAGGGGTATTGGGGGCTTCTCATAAAATAACAGTTTCTCTGACAATTGTTGTCCTCTCTAGTTGTGGTAACCAATAGAGAGCCTGAGCAAGTCCTACCCAATAAAGGGAGGGATAGCAAGGGAGAGACAATTGTGGAAAAGTGTATCAACTCTAGCATGTTGACATTCGAAAGGGATAACTCCTTCCCATTGGCCCTGGTAGCACAACGTGTAGTTCCCAATGGTCCATGTGGACTTCTCTAGAGGCAGGAGGCTTCTATAGCTAGGAGAATTTTACCAACTACCATCTGTGGTGGCTAGACCAGGAGGTTGTTGCTGGCAACTGTTCAAGTGTTGCTGAAGAAGGAGCATGTTGTTACCTGAAGAAGAAACTCGATGCTGCTTAGAGAAGAAGAACGATACTACATCAAGAGTTGTCACTGGACTTGATCCAGGTTTAGGTATAACTCTTGTTACTTTCCTTCCTAGATACATTGTTGTTGATGTGATCTTGATGATAAGGGGAACCAGGCTTCAATTTTTTTTGCTTCCTTTTATGTCGCCCCGATTTCGCTATAGTTTCATCATTCTTGCTCTTTCTCTATAATACTAGGATTTTGACTAATTTTCATGCTCTATTGAAGAGGTTTCTAGCTTAGTTTTTTGTATATTAATTGCCACATGCATCATGCTTTTTCTTAGTGTCATCATTCTTGCTTTTTCTCCACAATACTTGGATTTTAACCAATTTTCTTTACCTTCTGTAGATGGAAGTGTGCATCAACTGTAGATAATTTTAGCCCTTTCCCATCCTAATGTTCAAGATAAAAAAAAAACTTACATCAGAGATGAGCTTACCACCAAAATCTAGCAAGAAGATTGGGTGAACATGCCTCCTCATTGTCTGATCAACCTACCCATTCTAAAGCTCTTCACTACTGCAGAATGGGGATATGGTGTCGGTTATTTTTTCAAGAAAAACCAAAGGTAGTGTCTATAAAGTTGGTTATAATTAGACAACCATCATGGATTGGCCAATTCAGAAAACACATGCTGCACTTTCTTTTTTCCATAGGTCTCTTATCAAACAAATCAACGCTATATATCACCCGTGAAAATAGAATTCTGCGCAAAATTTTTGCGGACATTTCGTTTGCCTCCAAAAAATCTATGCAGTTGGTTATTATTAAAAAAATGACGGGATAAAGTGATACACATACCATTTGTCCCGTGAGAAACAATTGGTCTTTCTTGGTGGTTTGTTTGGATGTGGCCGACCGAGGAAGATGTTCGCGTCATGCAACCCACAAAAATTTTCCCACCCCCACTTCATATTTCTTGGTGTTTTTTTAATGAGCAATCGACTCTATATGTAACACTGGATTGTGGGGTTAGGTAGCATTTTGTCAATGATGGCTGGCGAGAATGTTGTATGTATGTTGCTGGTGTTTATCTTGTAACCGACGAGGAATATGCTTCCTCATCGGTTTCTTATATAACCGATGGGATAAGTCTTACTTAACCCTACGAGAAACCCTTTCCCTCTCTCCCCCTACCTGTGTTTCTCTATGAAGGGTGAGTTTTACTACTCTGATGATCATGATTGCTCTCCCCCAATGTAGATGTGCGCTGCCACAACTTCCTCCATCGGTTCCTTCCTCCGTTGCTGCTTCCTCTTCCTCCACCGGTTCCTTCTCCAGCCTCCTCGCCATTACTGCTCCTACTTGGCTACTTCTTCTTCCTCCTCCATCAAGTGTGACCTCCTCCAGCTGGTTTGCTCAGCTGCCACCACTGCCACTGATGCTCGCAACAAGTGGCCTCTCCTCCAACACCATCGGGTGCACCAGCCTCCTCCAATGCCAACCTCCTCCAACGCTAGGCTATTCTGGCACAAGTGGCCTCTCTTCCTTGCAATTTCTTCTTCCATATCTATTTCTCCATCTCTCTTTCCCCTCTCTTCCTTCCTCCTCTTGCCTCCTTCCCCTACCCTTCACAATTTCTTCTCAGTTGGGAAGAAATTGTGAAGGGTAGGGGAAGGAGGAGAGGGGGAAGGGAGATTGATATTTTTTTTTTCAAAATTGTTAAATTGTGATGAAATTGATTTAGTGGATATTAATTTCAATTTTTAGTGACATATTAAATATCAAAATTGTGATGAACAATAATTAGATTGTGATTAATTGTACTGTAATGGAAAATAATTAGATTGTGATGAATTGTATGATTGTGATGAATGCATATATGTAACCATGTATTTAATGATGATTCGTGCTAAATAATGCAATCAAATAAGTATTTAATGATGATCTCATATATGTTGTAATGATTATGATTGTATGAAAAATGACTATAAATTAACTTGACATGATGATTATGTTTATGTTGACTCTAAATTAACTCTAAATTTGTGAATAAACCCTAATTTGTAAATAAACCTTAATTTGTTAATAAACCCTAATTTGTGAATAAAACCTATTTTGGCCTAGAATCCCGTCTGAGATTTACTTGGATAGTCCCCGGTTTGGGACTGTTCTTGAGCACTTCTTCTAACTTAGGATGTAAGTGAATAATGTGTGTTTGATTTCAATAAATTTCTACAACATTTCCCCTTTGTTCTCTGGGTACATATGTGGGTGGGTATTTGCCCATCTACATCGATGTACTTGGATAACTGGGGGAAATGCTGCCAAAATTTATTGAAATCAAACACGCATTATATACTTACTAGTGAGATGAAGTGATCAAGAATGGAATAGGTGGTACACATTCATGAATTTGAATTCTACTAGATGATTAGGGTTCAATTATTCAAACATACTTTTTCCTGAAATTAACTCTAAATTTGTGAATAAACCCTAATTTGTAAATAAACTCTAATTTGGCCTAGAAACTCATCTAAGATTTACTCATTGGGAGTAAACCTTGGATAGTCTATGGTTTAGTTGATAACAATAAAGTAGTCTTAGTTGACAAATTCAGTTTCACAATAGTGAACTTTGAGTGGACATGCGAGAAAGATGAACCCTTCATCATGGCATCACAGGAAAAATAGGTATTCTATATCAATGATCCTACAAAAGAAAATTGGTTTGTCGTTCTTCATGGGAAAAGATAGTTCATTTCATATGCTATTGCTGAAGAAGAGTACTATGACAAGTATGATAAATCTAGTTCATTTTTTGTTGGCTTACCAAGTGTTAATGTTGAATCTAACACTGATGATTATACACATGAAGATCACACAGAAGGGATATTAGTTTAAGGTATATTCCTTGTATGTGATCTAACTTTTTTTGCATTATGTAATATGTTCATTTGTTCATATGTGATCTGATATTTTTCAATGTTGACTTTTTATTTGTGATCTGACTTTGTTCATTTGTTTACTTTTGATTTTACAGACGACATCTAGCCAGGAGCGTTGTTACACCCCCGATCTCACAATTACCATTAATCATGAGATTAGGGAATAAATTGAGGATTTAACGTAATACAAAGATCACCCTTAACTTTTTCTTCTTTTTCAAACTCTTTTTTTTCTTGCATTGAACCACATAAACTAACTTTACAAGGGAATCTAAACATTGATTTCTCTAATCTGATTTCAACAGTAAAAATGCATGTATGAACATTCATTATGTTTCTCATACCTTTAAGCACATAAGACTTGTTGATTCACATATATTACTAAAAGAGGAATAATGTTATACATCATCATTTACAACTCTCTCTTATTTCTTTACAAGGACCTAGAGTGACAAGGGCCGACTGAACTTAACTATACTCAGACTTAACTCTTGTGGTAGATCTACTCTGATGCAATGATATCTTCAAGTCCACGTGGTTTCCCTAAAAATTGTGAGTAGAGGAGTGAGCCTACTCACTCAGTGAATGAGTACTTCGAAGAAATAGTCTAAAGCACTGATATAATTACATATATACTTTTGAGCAACTGATATCAATTATAACAACAATAAGCTTTAAAGAGACTGATAATTGACAATCATAAATACGGCAGGATACTCGAGATATCAAAAAGAGTAAATCAATATATGACCATGCCTGATTAATTTCAAAGAGAACTAATAATTCAGAAACATACAAAGAATAATTGCTGGGAAATTGTACTCGAATCTTTCTTAGCCTTTCTTACTTATAAGAAACTCTTTAAAACTTATATTATCATATTTTAGCTTATGCCCTGATCATATGCAGTGTAATCTACATATGAAGACTCGTAGTGAACTACAATCTCACCGTACAAGACTTAGCTGACACCCCGGGATTGCTAAGCCTGACAACGTCACTCCTGGTTTGCAATAGGAAAATGTCTCTCTGGCCTCAGCACACCTTGGGCTGTAAAACTAGACTCCTCTAACCTGAGCACACAGGCAGAGAGTCAAGCCACATATTGGCTTTTCTATACTCTAGTGCCACCAGGATCTCTGGTTGATGTTGGACACTACATAGTGTATTTTAAGGAGACTTCCACTAGGGCTTCATTCCCCATTCCACTTGTTAGTACGATCTGACCCCCGTATACTAGACATTGCCAGGGTTAGGTCATTTCATCCCTAAGGCGTAGACCTCTCATAGGGAATCTATAGTGTTCAGGGCACCTACATGTCTAATTCATCTTTACATTCACAATTCAATCATCACAATACATATCTTAGTTTAGCTCTGTAAACCATTCGTTTCATACACCATCTGATAACATTTACCACAATTGAACTGTTAAGCATCATTGCATCTCATACTGAGAACATGATAATCACAATGCTTAATTAATTGAACAACCTATCCTTAGGGTTTCATTTACCTCATTCACTTATCACATGACTCTCACAAGGATTTCATGTGACATAAACATTCACCGAATAAAGACTACTATCAACAAATCATATAAAATCAATATATGTATGAAACCTTGGAACTGAGATGAATTTGGGTTTCCATGTCATTCACTGAGATAACATGCATCAATAATAAAATTGAATAAATAAAGTCTATCATGTCAAGAAAATCCGTTCAAATGAATTTCAAAATATCTATTCGCAAATATCCAACTATCCTCGCATCTAGGGTTTCACCTTTTTACTGGGATATCAAACAAACACTATTCACCTTAAATAAAATCCAAGATAGTATCTGACATATATGTACTATGAATTCAGATAAACAATAATTCATAACCAAGGGGATCCAGATAAACAAATTTCTCTATTTAATTATACAACAATTTCAGTCATAGACCAATTCCCTATATTTTAGTTTACTTTTATAACCTCTGCAAATACTTTGGGAATTATCATTAGGATGTATTGTATACATTTCTAATATGATTTTATCATCTAAAATTCATCCAAGTAGAGTAAGAATCCATTTCATATCATTTTGCAACAACTTAGATCAATCACACAATTCAGGGTTTGTAGTCGCATAGTAAGCAATTAAAGAGTATGGATGATTTAACCTATTTTCGTGCAATATACTATTTAAAGGAAGTTCTCACTCACCCTAAGGTGTGAAAACACCTTAAAAATGTATCCCATATCTGAAAATCTCGATCTCATATCAAATCCCTAGCAATTCATCCAATTCTTCTTCCTTTCAACTCAGAAACCCTAAAAATGAGGGAGTATGAAGAAAGAGTGAGAAAAGGGAAAGTTTTGATACCATTTCGGATCAAATCATGGAGGGATGGAATCTTGACATGTGAAAGAAGATTCACCATGAAACTATATCCAAAGAAGCTAAACTTACATGATTTCATCATTCCTCAGACCGCAAAACCCTAGGTCAACATTTCCATCAATTTCTCCTCTCAAACCCTAACTCTCCCTCTCTCTCTCTCTAGGATTTTGTTCTCTGGTTTGAATCACGAATAATGAGAGCTACTTGTGTGTTAGGTTGACCATATAGAGAAATTGAGCTACTTGGGTCAATTGCACATTGACCCCTCACTATAGTTTCTCTTATTTCAGCTGAATTTTCTGTCATAAAAATATTACTGTAATTCGTCTACTGATAAGGTCTAAACGCATCCAAAAATTATGAAAATTTTACATGTTGTTTATGATTGAGTTTTAGATCTCCAGTTAAAATTTTAGATATTTGGAGTTACCAATAAATAATTGAAAATAAAACACTACACTGCAGAAAAGCACTCTGTCAGCATTTTGGTCGAAGTATAATTTGACCAAGAACCACATTCAAAGAACACTCAAATATTCTCAATTGTTTCTCCAATATGCATGATTGAGTTATCCATATCATATCCAAAATTCAGTTAAATAAAAAATTTGTATAAAATATGAAAAATCATTTACCACATGACTATTCTGATCAAATTCCATATTCATGTACTATCAAAACCTTAATTTTTGCCGATTAGGGTTTACATTTCTCAAACCCTAATTCTTCAAATAAAATCATAGTTAGATTTTCTTCTTAGGTTTGAAACATTACAATTGATCTACTATCATTAAACAAGTCTAAACGATGTTCAATCTAATCAAGCATGTAATCATTCAGGTAAAACCCTAGTTTACCAATTAAGCACAAATGTGGTCATTACAATTCTCGCCCCCTTAAAAAGTTTCATCCCCAAAACATAAATACACAAACAAAGTATATTCAAAGTTTATTTTAAGCTTCTGAAATCTTACATGTCATTACATTCTTGTATTTTATACTTGAATGTAGTTTTCAACGTTAAGTCCTTTATTTCTTTTCTAATCACAACCTGTTAAAACAGTTCTCAATGATAACAAACAAATTTCTATGCCACAATCAATCATAGAGTAGATAGAGAAGCAACCATTTCAATATTTTCATACTCTTGAGGTGTTACCTCAACATTGATAATCCGATCCAACTATCTCAATTCATATGGCTCAATATGTACTATTGTTTTATATTACCTCTGAGTCACAAAAGAGAGTTCACCATGTTGTTTTGAATATTACTATTGTACTACTCAAATAGCAAAATAGTCTTGAGTTGGAAGACTAGATTCAATAGAAATTGTACAATACTACTCATGACATCCCCATTGCATCATGGATGCATAAGGTGAAGCATTACCATCACATTCCATATTATTCTCAAGTATGAACCCACACATAATTCAAGGTGTAACCATCAGGTTATAGCATACTAGGGTTTCAACAATAGTAACAAAGTACTCCATGATTGTATTAGTCATTCAAGGACTATTCATACCCAATTACCATCACTTAGTTATATTAAAGCTAGGTATAACAAGCTATACCTCATTAGGGTTACATATCAAAACAATATGGTTATCATCCCTTCTATTCATATGAGTGAATAGGCAAGACTACCTTATTCAGGGTAACCCTTAATTTGTTCCATCATTATTCAACCCATATCACCATACCACAATTTTACAATACTAATATGTATTACTGGTATGAATGACTACAACTATTAGAAACCTAAAATTAACATATTGCTTGCACATGTACACTGAAATCATACATAGAACTCATTTACATCCCTTAATATACCTTCAACAAATTATACTTCTAAAAACAAATTCACATATTACTAAAAGCCATTGTTTTCTCTTATCTCTCTCCTCATTCACTACTACTTACTTTTTGCTACTTATTCTTCTCATTTTAATCATGTATATTAAACATTCCTAAAAATGAATCATACAAGGTACAAATAGATTATTCATCATTCTTGCTATCACTGCAAGAATTTATCTCATATCGCACTTCACTCATATTGTATTTCTCCTTTTGTTCAAAACACACTTGTTACATTTCAAATTTATATCTTACTCTTTACTCTGAATCATTTCCATATTGTTTATCTACCTTTTAGATTAGCTATCTTTAAACTCTGGATTACTATCAGTGCTAGTTTACTTCTCATAGTGCAAATCTCATGATCTTGTTTTATAGAGATGCTAGTATTCAAGGCCAAATCGCTAGTGACATCCCTTGAACTACTACAACTCTAAACATTCTAGGGTTTGTTCCTTATCATTAGCATGATGTTATTGTTATGTGACTTTGCTCCCTTAATTTGAAATTCACACTTTGGATCTCATGAGTTTTACTAAAGTCTTCTTTATTTTATCAATTGAATTTCCTTTCTCTTACTTGGCCATTCAGATAGATTACATTCCCAATTACCCTGCTAGGGTTTCATCATCATATTGTGTGTCATTATTACATTCGCTAGATGTCTCTACCACGGTGGTTATGCATCATATATGATTCATTTTCTTATCACTTCATTCCCACATTGCTCTCATTAGGGAAGATATGAAAGAGGATGATTTTGAGACTTAGAATTCTTATCTTCAAACATTAATTAATACATTTCTCATATGTAGGTTTAATTAATTATCAACAAGGATACTTGACTAATTAACACTGTCTTGAATCTCACAACCTCTTTCTTTTATAATCTATATTACTCTATTATGTTTCAAACCCTTCTTTACTTTCCATAATCCCCTTACCATATACTACTATTCCACATGTCATCTTTAACTTCTAGTTTTCTCTTATGACCATGTTTCTTATTTTATGTGTATGATCATGTATACCATGTTGCATATATTTCCTTTTATCCTTCTACTAATGTGAAGTTGAAATTCTAAATCAATAATCTCTCTACTAGTATCACCTCATGTTTGATACATTACATATCCTTCATTCTGAATCAAACGACTCATGCATGGGTCGAACTTAGTATCTCTTTCAATCAAGTTTTTCCCTCCTAAATATAGTCTACCTTTGTATGACTTATTCATTGGTTAAGCTACACTTTTGTTCTTCTTTTAGAAAATAGTTTGTTGTTCTATAGAGACTTAGAATCCAAAGGCAGTAAGGATGAATGTATTAAACTTATTAATAAATGTATACATTCCATGCTCTCAATTATATCATAACCCTCATTCCTTAATCAAGCTCATTATTTCCAACATTTCTCTTTGTTTCAACTACGTTTCTTATCCTAGTTTTATGATTTACATGCTCATCTAGTTCTCTTCACTTTAACTCTTCTGAAGACTCTTCACTTCTATGTACTTATCGTATACTTTACTCTTTTCTTCTATTTTCCCTTTGCTTTGGAGTACATAAAAACATAGTACTTGGTTATATAATACATTCCTCATGATTGATTCTTACTATCTAGGCCCTTACATACTTTTCTCATATCTTTTCCAAATTTCATATTTAGAGTTCATATAATAATAATAATTAAACTTAATCTGAACCTTATGTCGTGTTCCTTTATTCCCAATTAAGGGTTTCCCATATGAGGCCCCAAAGTTTGATCTCAGATATCAGTTCCAACTGATTCTTAGTTATCCCAATCTTTCACTTATATTTCAAAATCTTAGAGTATATACATTCATACTAGAATTTGGATCTAATCTATCCAAAATTTACTCTTGTCATGTTACTAATAGGAGTCATTAGATCCCAGTAATGCATCTTCCAGCCGGACCAGGCCGAACCTGCAGTCCTGAAGCCAAGAGCTACTCAGGATTACTCAACTCCTATTCATCTCAAACATGTGGAAAAAAAATATCCACTTAGGAAAGCTCATTCAAAGATCATTTCTAGTCTACTTGGTATAAAGAATGTAATCAATAAATGCTACAACTGCATAGTGTACAACAAATATTAAAGACCCATATATATTTTAAAATACTGAATATATGAATTCAAACATATAAGAGCATTTCTATTCATCTCCAATAAAACAACAATATGAAATGAAAGTTATATCTCATTTTATATTTATGCTCTTAATTCATGTTACTTATCTTGTTTCTAACACTAATATTTCTAGGGTTCCTCTCTAGCCCATCCTTCCACTGTATACTTGGCCAGGGTATACATGAAAGAATAGAGAGAGTAGCTTGATACTGGTTGATCCAAGTACTCAGATACTGGGCCAGGATATCCAAACACTCAAATCCCCAGAGCTAACATCATAACATCTCCTATCTGTCACACTTATGACACTAACTTACTAACTTAATGGTCCCTGACAACTCAACCTAAGCTCTGATACCAAGTTGTTACACCCCGATCTCACAATTACCATTAATCATGAGATTAGGGCATAAATTGAGGATTTAACGTAATACAAAGATCACCCTTAACTTTTTCTTCTTTTTCAAACTCTTTGTTTTCTCGCATTGAACCACATAAACTAACTTTACAAGGGAATCTAAACATTGATTTCTCTAATCTGATGTCAACAATAAAAATGCATGTATGAACATTCAATATGTTTCTCATACCTTTAAGCACATAAGACTTGTTGATTCACATATATTGCTAAAAGAGGAATAATGTTATACATCATCATTTACAACTCACTCTTATTTCTTTACAAGGACCTAGAGTGACAAGGACCGACTAAACTTAACTATACTCAAACTTAACTCTTGTGGCACATCTACTCTGATGCAATGATATCTTCAAGTCCACGTGGTTTCCCTAAAAATTGTGAGTAGAGGGGTGAGCCTACTCGCTCAGTGAATGAGTACTTCAAAGAAACATTCTAAAGTACTGGTATAATTACAGATATACTTTTGAGCAACTGATATTAATTATAACAACATTAATCTTTAAAGAGACTGATCATTGACAATCATAAATATGGCAAGATACTCTAGATATCAACAAGAGTAAATCAATATATGAGCATGCTTGATTAATTTCAAAGATAACTAATAATTCAGAAACATACAAAGAATAATTGATGGGAAACTGTACTTGAATCTTTCTTAGCCTTTCTTACTTATAAGAAACTCTTTAAAACTTATATTATCATATATTAGCTTATGCCCTAATCATATGCAGTGTACTCTACATATGAAGACTCGTAGTGAACTATGATCTCACCGTACAAGACTTAGCTGACACCCTGGGATTGCTAAGCCTGACAACGTCACTCCTGGTCTGCAACAGGAAAATGGCTCTCTGGCCTCAACATACCTATGGGCTGTAAAACTGGACTCCTCCTTTAACCTGAGCACACAGGATGAGAGTCAAGCCACCTATTGGACTTTCTATACTCTAGTTCCACTAGGATCTCTAGTTGATGTTGGACACTACATAGTGTATTTTAAGAAGACTTCCACTAGGGCTTCGTCCCCCGTACCACCTGTTTGTACGATCCGACCCCCGTAAACTGGACACTACCTGGGTTAGGTCATTTCATCCCTAAGGTGCATAGCTCTCATGGGGAATCTACGGTGCTCAGGGCACCTACATGTCTAATTCATATTTACATTCACATTACATATCTTAGTTTAGCTCTGTAAACCATTCATTTCATAGACCATCTGATAACATTTACCACAATTGAATTGTTAAGCATCACCGCATCTCATACTGAGAACATGATAATCACAATGCTTAATTCATTTTACACCCTATCCTTAGGGTTTCATTTACCTCATTCACTTATCACATGACTCTCATAAGGATTTCATGCGACATAAACATTCACTGAATAAAGACTACTATCAACAAATCATATAAAATCAATATATGTATGAAACCTTGGAACTGAGCTAAATTTGGGTTTCCTTGCCATTCACTGAGATAACATGCATCAATAATAAAATTGAATAAATAAAGTCTATCATGTCAAGAAAATCCGTTCAAATGAATTTCACGATATCTATTCGCAAATATCCAACTTTCCTCGCATCTAGGGTTTCACCCTCTTTACTGGGATATCAAACAAACACTATTCACCTTAAATGAAATCTAAGATAGTATCTGAAATATATGTACTATGAATTCAGTTAAACAATCATTCATAAACAAGGGGATCCAGATAAACAAATTTCTCTATATAATTATACAACAATTTCAGTCATAGACAAATTCCTATATTTTAGTTTACTCTTATAACCTCTGTGAATACTTAGGGAATTCTCATTAGGATATATTTTATACATTTCTAATATGATTTTATCATCTAAAATTCATCCAAACATAGGAAGAATCCATTTCATATCATTTTGCAACAAGTTAGATCAATCACACAATTCAGGGTTTGTAGTCGCATAGTAAGCAATTAAAGATTATGGATGATTTAACCAATGTTCGTGAAATATACTATTTAAAGGAAGTTCCCACTCACCCTAAGGTGTGAAAACACCTTAAAAACGTATCCCATATCTGAAAATATCGATCTCATATCAAATCCCTAGCAATTCATCCAATTCTTCTCCCTTTCAACTCGGAAACCCAAAAAATGAGGGATTATGAAGAAAGAGTGAGAAAAGGGAAAGTTTTGATACCATTTCAGATCCAATCAGAGGAGGGACGGAATCTTGACATGTGAAAGAAGATTCACCATGAAACTATATCTAAAGAAGCTAAACTTACATGTGTCATCATTCCTTTGACTGCAAAACCCTAGGTCAACATTTCCATCAATTTCTCCTCTCAAACCCTAACTCTCCCTCTCTCTCTAGGATTTTGTTTCTCTGGTTTGAATCATGAATTATGAGAGCTCCTTGTGTGTTAGGTTGACCATATAGAGCAATTGAGTTTCTTGGGTCAATTGAACATTGACCCCTCACTATACTTTCTCTTATTTTAGGTGAAATTTCTGTCATAAAAATATTACTATAATTCGTCTACTGATAAGGTCTAAATGCATCCAAAAATTTTGAAAATTTTACATGTTGTTTATGATTGAGTTTCAGATCTCCAGTTAAAATTTCAGATATTTGGAGTTACCAATAAATAATTAAAATTAAAACACTACACTGCTTAAAAGCACTCTGTCAGCATTTTGTCGAAGTATAGTTTGACTGAGAACCACATTCAAAGAACACTCACATATTCTGAAATTGTTCTCCAATATGCATGATTGAGTTATCCATATCATATCAAAAATTCAATTAAATACAAATTTTTTAGAAAATATGAAAAATCATTTATCACACTGCTATCCTGATCAAATTCCATATTCATGTACTATCAAAACCCTAATTTTTGCCGATTAGGGTTTACATTTCTCAAACCCTAATTCTTCAAACTAAAATCATAGTTAGAGTTTATTCTTAGGTTTGAAACATCACAATTGATCTACTATCATTAATCAAGTCTAAGCGATGTTCAATCTAATCAAGCATGTAATCATTCTGGTAAACCCTAGTTTACCAATTAAGCACAAATGTGGTCATTACAAGCACAATGATCATGAGCGTGAGGATGTTGAGCATCCTGACCAGGGTGTTTATGGTGCCCTCCCTTAAAAATTTGAGTGAGTTAGAGGGATAATTGTGATGAAACATGTCACAAATAGGCAGGGGAGGAAGGGCATTTTGAATTCAATGAAACAGGCACGCCACTTACTAAAGACTTTGTCAGCTATTGTGGGGTCCTTGCTCAAAGCAAAGTCAATCTCCTTGTTGAAAATTGAAGACAAGTGAGTATGGTCCAAAAAGACCTCATATGGAGGGATGTTACGATGCTACCTCCCGATAACCCCCAATTAAGGGAGACCGAGAGGTCGAAGCCGCACCCATAACTTCCAGATCAAAGGTTCGACACTTAACCAAGAACAAATATTAAATTTCAGCAATCTATACTAAAACAATTGTAATAAAATTTTTCATACCTTTTGAAAACTTTGGATTTCTAAACTTCTATCCATGTATGCATTCTACTCTAACTAATCCTCCTTGCATTTTACTTCATGTATTTGGAATATGACGATTTACTGTTTGTCCTTTTGGCTTGAACCTAAAATGCCGACAAACAAAACGTCGGTCAGCCGAAGCTGGTATGTGGGGGAAACAATAAACGTGCAACTATGATAACAACATAATCAATCAATTAATCATTTAACAACCAAGATTACGTTTTAAATATAACTCTGCGATCCATGAGTTCCCTATCCTCTGTGCTATCCCTGCAGTGGACCTGGATACTACCTTCCTTATGGTAGATCCTCATTAAACCCTTCATGGTCCCATTTATAGGTGAACCAGTTTCTAGGACTGAGTCACATGGCACTATTCGTAAGTAGCCCACTCCTTAACTCAGGGCAGGCTAATGAGTCTCATGGCACTACACGTAGGTAGCCCAGTTTCTAACTATCGGTAACCTAGACCTTGCTCTAGGATTACCCCTTTTTTTTAGCCTTTTCAAAGCAATAGAGGTGGACCCGAATCTAGTCAGTTATATATGCACATTTATAGTGATAATCATAGTCTCTTTATAGTTTCCTGAAATAAATAAACATTCAACAGTTATTTTCAAGCAACCGATTAAAACTTCAGGAATCACCGTGAAACTAGAGCGATTATTCATAAGCATAACCACATAACTGATTTGATGATTTCACAAGCATTAAGTAAACCCAACCAAGAATGAAATCCAACCAAGCAATTCAATCATCACATAATTCCTGAAAAGAATATGCACTCTATTTATTACACACTTTATCAAGAATCTACTTTATTGACTTGGATTCACTTTCTAGGGTTTCTAATCCACATTAAGGTTTTATTAATATTCATTAGGGTTTCTGAGATTAATTTCTCAAACTTTATCCCTTTTAGGTCAACAAACCCTAAAATACCCTTTTCCATTTATATGAACCTTAATTGCTCAACTATCCATTTTAATAGTCTTTTATACCCAAATTGACTTAGGATCATCACATCCCTATTTATTCATGGATTTGAACAATTAAACCAATTAAAAGACATATTCATCTAAATTAGGGTTTTCAAGCTCATTAATGCATAATCATGCACTAAACCCTAAATTAAGCCAATTATATAAAAAGATCATCTTTTTAGATCCTATTTTCACTTTTATTAACAACATGTTAATATCAGCTTGAATTATCCAAATAACGTCATTAAGTCCATCTATCATCAAAACTAAGGGTTTTTTTCCTTAATTAAATCATTAAAGATGATAACTTTATGCCCTTTTCAAATTTCAAGCATATTTAAGCACATAAACTCTAAATTAGACTAATCACGTGCAAAGTTCTTCCTTTTTGAACATAATGTACCTTTTTACATTTAACACGTTAACACCAACCATAATGATCCATTAAACCCTATTAAACACTTTATTCATTTCAAAATAGGGTTTGTTAATCTTTAATTCATTAAAGATGATAATTTACACTACATTTCGAACTATGATCAGATTCAGGCTATAAAACTATTTTTATTGGATTTCTTGCGTTCTTCTGATCAAAATTCATATATTACTTGTATTTATCCGAGTTACCAAACATTAGATATGATTTTTGCAAATTTGACTTACTTGAACCAATCCGGGAGCACCACGTCACCCTTGCCATGCAACGATCTCAAGATTGATTTTGGAAACATAACCGAATTACGGTTATATCCCTGGTTAAGTTGTTCGTTGCAATTTCCCGCGAAAGGGTATTTCTATCCAAAGCTCAAGGGTCGTCTTTAACCTCCCGAAACCATCCAACAGCCGCATTTTGCAGCCTTGCGTGGGCTCTCCTTCCCTCCCTGGGCTGCCATCCTTGCCGGAGTTTGTTCCTTCAACTCCGTCGCTCATAGGCGCACGCAGGGCGCCTGCACTTCTTGGCCAAGGTGTCCGCTATGGCGTTCGTCAGGCCAAGTATTGGCGGTCGTCAATGCAGCCTAGTTGCTGTTGCGGCGCGAGATCCTGGGCATGAGATCATCAGCCAACCTTCCCCTGGGTTCGTGGGAATATGCAACAACAACTAAGGTCGTCCACTGGTCCCTCGACGCTCCGTAGATGCGCTATAACCCATGGTTAGGGTTTCAAATGTGAAGAAGCAATGGGGTAGAGAGAGAAAGACGTTGGATCCCTTTAGAACTCGAACCAGGGTTCTACCCTTTATATAGGGTGGAGTATGAAGCCCTAAGGCGTGCCTCATGAGGACTCAAGTCCCAACTCGAAAGGAAATACACTTTCCTTGGTTGTGAAGCAACCATCTCTCTCTCTCTTCATTAACTTTTAATTCCTTGATATTCCTTGTTGCATGGATATTTAGGAATTCGAAATTCCTCTTTCTTATCCCCTTTATTCTTGCTCTTTAATCCATTAGAACGAATTTCTATTTTCTTTTAATAAAATTACTTCCTTTTTCATAATGGCACCAAAATCATTAATAAAGTATCACATTTTATTTTGTTTTTTTTCTCTTTCTTTCCTCTTTATTGGGACTCCTTGGATCCCAAGACACTCCATTATTTCAAAATTCTTTTTATTGGATACTTATTATCCTTCTAGATGCATCTTTATGCATTATTTCACATTATCTTGTTTATTTCTCATTAAAATAACTCTTTTTGAGGTTTTCTCTTTATTTCTCTTTTATTTTCGTCATTGGCATTCCTTTTAGTATTAGCAACCTCATGGATACGAAAATTCACCAAGAAATCTCATTTATGCCTCTTTCCACTCATTTTCCACATTTTATCATTATTTTCAATTTCTTTCTTAATAAAGAAATACTCAATTTAAACTTTCTTTTCTTATTGCATTCTCTATGCAACTTTGGACTCCTTGGAACCCAAGAGGCACGAAATCCATCCTTGGATTACATCTCTTTGCCTTCTAGAGGTTTCTACCTCTTTCTTTTTCTCAAATATTCAATTATTCGTTTACTAGTTGAATTTTCTTGTTATTTGGGCCCAATAGCCAATAAAGCCCACAACACAAACATCAAGGCTATTGTAAACCAAAAACAAATTATATCCTTATTTGTTCAATTATCTTTAATATGAGAAATTACATTTCTCACCAATTGAACCCAAAAAATTGGGGTTGTAACATCCTTCCTCTCTTATAGGAATTTTGTCCTCAAAATTCTATCAAGCAAACAAACAATTCAGGATAAGACCTTTCCATGTCCACCATTGGCCCCTATGTGGCTTTACCTTACCCACGACGCTTTCAAAGAACCTTTATCATCACATATTCTTTTCTCTGAGTTCTTTCATCCCGACGTCTATAAACTGCACAGGTGACTCAGGCCATGTCAGCCTCCCTTGGGGCTCACTAGGTTCATTGCTCAGCACATGGTCGGGGTACCTCACATAGTGCTCTAAATTGGACACTTGAAACTCATCACTCATTACTTTATCCTGAGGGGTAGGGTCAAACTTAACCTTCTCCACCAAACCATGTCAAAAGAACCCATGCATCGGGGAGTCAACTCTCTTAGTTATAACTTAGAGGGGTCAGATTTTCATGTCACATATTCTCCCACAGTGCACTGCATGTCAGTCTACTTTGCATCTTCTCACGACTCTCGTCATCTCTAGGCTCCTTTCAGCCATTACATGATCAAAGCGACTTCATCTACACGCACTGTGGTCCTTTTCTAACCATCATGTGGTCCTTTCACCAACATCACCTTACTGAAGTGGTGACCGACACAACCTCCCTTACAGAGCTTCCTACAAAACTCGATACTGGCTATGGTGATCATCCTCACATCTTTCATAGGACAAGAACTGTCTCTAGATATCACCCTGAACGAGCACACATGCTCTTGTCAGACCCTTTAGTATGGATTATACTAACCATTAGTTAGGGGTGATAAACTGTACTATCATCGAGTTCATCATGTACCTACTTCCCCCTTACGGAAGTGAACCTTTAAGTCATACTCATGAACGTTTGAGCTCGCATCATGGTGTAGTTGAACCATCTCTCTCATATGTAATTCAACCCGATCTGTCCCTTGACAGTACTATTTCTTTCTCATGTCATCTAGGTAAGGCGATCTACCATAACCCATATTGTATCTTGACCTTCCTTGATCTAGGGGAGACTTATCACCACATCCATAGTGATGAACTCCCATTCCTGCTCGGAAACTCTTTATCTTCTATATCAATGCACTGGGTTACTGATGTTCATCCTTCACCTTTTGTCATGTAGGGCAACATACCCCATGCAACTTCATCTTAGGCATCCAAAGTACTACTGTCACTTATTATCTTCGTAGTACGTTATATGGTGATCTTAAAATCATGATCTCCTGTATGTCATTATTCTTCAAGATCAATACCTCAAAAAAAAAACCCTAAACCATTCTATCGGGGTTTCATCACCTTCTTTTCCAAAGAAGTGCATCTGAGGTTCTACCACCATCCTTTCATTGCACCAAGGACTAGACTGGCTAACCAAACAACCATTAACTTGTTCAACATATCTTATTACATCGGAGTATTAGCCAAACATATCTCCTTTCCAAACTTAGGGTTAGCCTAACAACCTCTTCTAGCTTCTAGCCAAACTAGTCAAATACATCACAACCAGAACATCCATTACCATTTCACATCCTTAGGTATTAGGTAACATTGAAGACATACACTTCCATGTATTTTACTTATCATCTCACCTCAAACTCTATGTCTATCTTCATTAAGAACACTCTCTGATTTCATCATCATGGTCATCAAACTCAACCTGGTATAACTTGTAAGTTCTACATAGCTCATGATAAAAAAAACATCCTCATAAGGCGACTACCTCATTCCTCTTAGTGTTTGCAAACCATCCATGTATCATTCACTTTACCGGGGTAGGTTATCTTCTCTATCCCTATTTCTCATGGCAACATTCCAACCTACATCATCTCTTATCCTTGGTGTATGGCATGCGTAATGTCCTATCTCTCACCCCCATAACAAGAGGAAATAAGCATTTGGCTGCAGTCCAAATACAGAGTTCTTCCTGTTCCAAGAGTAGAGATGGTACATCCCACCTTGCCAATACACCTTTTCATCTAAGTTGCAACGTGCCACATATGTCTCTACATCACAGACATCATGATATCAAACTAGTTTTGAACCTACTAAGGTTTATATCCTTGGTCATCTCCTCTAGGTCTATAGGGTACCGGCTCTTTTGGGGTCATCCCTCTTCCCTCATGCATCAAGAGAGTGCCCTACTCATCTTCCCTTTGGGTCCCATGAGTTCATGAAGGTGATCAATCTCCTAACCCATGGCCCTCAAACAATGATAGTTGTTACCTCCCGACCCTATGGTCATGTGCAACTAGGGAAATAGGAAACTCCTACTTTCATCAGTCTTATCCCTACCTGACCCTAGGATAGACATAGGATTCTCCATTATAGTACATGTTCACTTAGAACCTTACCCAAGCCTTCATCACCTCTCTTTGTATACATGGGCTGACATCCATCCTTTCATAGGGGTCATGGTGACCTGCCTACCTTGGTCAGGCCCCCTTAGCGGTTACCTCCATGGTAACACATTCACATGCACTTAGAGATGGATATCTATGGGTCTGTAGGTTCATTCTCATACCATGTACCTTTCACTTAGCTTCTCAAGATCCTACGAGACCTCTCTAGGTTTGCTCAAAACCCACAAAATTGGTATACCTCCTACCAAAGGATCCCTCTCCCAGGATGGGAGGAAACTATGACCATAAGGTCACAAACATCCTTAGGGTTTTCATCCATATGAGCATGCTTAACCCAGCAGCTATTAAGGAACAAGCAGACCACCTACTAAACCATGCTAGGTCATTCTTGTTCTCTTTTCTCAACACCGGATCAAGATCATACCTTCTCATGTCATCAACTTAGCGGTGAGGGGTTCATCAAACATACCTTAAACTTAAGGGACTTCCCTTTTCCTCTATACATGAGGAGTACCATGCTCGAAACTATAGCAACTTAATTCTCGTCATGAGCATTAGGTATACCACTTCCCCTCTTAGGCGTAGGAACCCTAGGTTCACTTCTTGATGACCAACTACATGCTCAACCTATTAACCACAAACCAAACATATACAGGGTATGACATGCACTTCCTGTCATCCTTCTACTCGAGCAAACACATCAGGGTTGAGTCCTCCCCAAGGACAACCAACAAGGTACAAGGCCTCGCAACCTGTTACTAAACCTCTTTCGGTCCACAGGCATAGGGTTTTCATCCATATGAGCATGCTTAACCCAGTAGCTATTAAGGCACAAGCAGACCACCTACTAAACCATGCTAGGTCATTCTTGTTCTCTTTTCTCAACACCGGATCAAGATCATACCTTCTCATGTCATCAACTTAGCGGTGAGGGGTTCATCAAACATACCTTAAACTTAAGGGACTTCCCTTTTCTTCTATAAATGAGGAGTACCATGCTCGAAACTATAGCAACTTAATTCTCATCATGAGCATTAGGTATACCACTTCCCCTCTTAGGCGTAGGAACCCTAGGTTCACTTCTTGATGACCAACTACATGCTCAACCTATTAACCACAAACCAAACATATACAGGGTATGACATGCACTTCCTGTCATCCTTCTACTCGAGCAAACACATCAGGGTTGAGTCCTCCCCAAGGACAACCAACAAGGTACAAGGCCTCGCAACCTGTTACTAAACCTCTTTCGGTCCATAGGCACATAGGTACCAGAAGCACCATCCTCTCTCTAGGGTTTGGTTCGTATAAAGGCAACCAAGATATCAACAGCCTTAACGGATCATGCATGAGGCAACCTCTATCATCCACTTAGGTCACATCATCCTCAACTCCCCACTGCTCCTCATATCTCGGGGTCTAGGTTGACGACCTTCTTGCTTGGTGTCCTGCTCTCTCTCTAGAGCTAACTCTACAACCAATCTCACCATTAGAGGTCCTCTCTTCATGAAGGATCAACCTCAAAAACATGCCCCTACATGGATGAAGCATAGGTTTAACTTATGTTCACTCAAGGTTATCCATAGATCTTTATGCTTATTTCATAGGCCATCCTGACTACTCTCCTGATCAGGGTTTCAACCCTTTGCTCACACTACTCACGTACCCTGGGTGCATGCTATGCCCTACTCGCATAAGCCCATAGGGTTTCTAAGGTCCTTCACTAACATCATCATCTAAGGAGAAATCCTTTACCCTAACATGCACGACCCTTCCCAAGGTTGGGTTTCCAAAGGTGCTAGGTCACCCATGGATCATATGGCATCCCAAAGGCATGTCCTTTCAAACACCTGGTCTAACTCATCTCTCTCTAACCTTCACTTAGGGTTAGGGTTAGCATCATCCTTAGAGGATGTGCAGGTCTCTACTTGCAATGGAGATCTCTATCTCCAAGACTAACTTATCCTCCTGACAAGAAGGTCTAGCCTCAGGTCTCTTCTGAGGACATGACAACTTATGTCATATGACCTAAGCATGTATCTATTCTTTAATTTGCGCTTAATCTATTAAGATTATGTCCATGATATTTTATTTACATGCTTTTTATTAATTTGGTGGAGGATTCTTTAAACCTTATTAACCTTACCCATACCTCAAGAGGGTGAGGAGAAGAAAGAAAACCCTAATCCTTCAGGTCCTTAATAGAATTTTGTGATGAGAAGGGATGAATAAGATGAGAAAGTCCTAAATGTATCTTATTTCGATTCATACCCTAAGACTTTGGCCAGGCAGTCACGTGGATCCGGGAGTCCTCGTATTCCGACTAGCGGTGCGGAGGAAAATATTTCCAACCCCCGGTCGTGATCCTTTTCTAGACACCTCCATCTTTCGAATAATCCTTTAATAACTCCCTTGGGTTCTAGGAGTTTGTAAAATTTAATAATTATTAATGGTTAACTAAGGAACCTAAGATCTGATACCAAATGTTACGACCCTACCTCCCAATAACCCCCAATTAAGGGAGGCCGAGAGGTCGAAGCCGCACCCATAACTTCCGAATCAAAGGTTCGACACTTAACCAAGAACAATTATTAAATTTCAACAATCTATACTAAAAAAACTGTAATAAATTTTTTCATACCTTTTGAAAACTTTGGATTTCTAAACTTCTATCCATGTATGCATTCTACTCTAACTAATCCTCCTTGCATTTTACTTCATGTATTTGCAATATGACAATTTACAGTTTGTCCTTTTGGCTTGAACCTAAAACGCCGACAAACAAAACGTCGGTCAGCCGAAGCTCGTATGTGGGGGAAACAATAAACGTGCAACTATGATCACAATGTAATCAATCAATTAATCATTTAACAACCAAGATTACATTTTAAATATAACTCTGCGATCCATGAGTTCCCTATCCTCTGTGCTATCCCTACAGTGGACCTGGATACTACCTTCCTTATGGTAGATCCTCATTAAACCCTTCATGGTCCCATTTATAGGTGAACCAGTTTCTAGGGTTGAGTCACATGGCACTACTCGTAAGTAGCCCACTCCTTAACTCAGGGCAGGCTAATGAGTCTCATGGCACTACACGCAGGTAGCCCAGTTTCTAACTCTCGGTAACCTAGACCTTGCTCTAGGATTACCCCTTTTTTTTAGCCTTTTCAAAGCAATAGAGGTGGACCCGGATCTAGTCAGTTATATACACACATTTATAGTGATAATCATAGTCTCTTTATAGTTGCATGAAATAAATAAACATTCAACAATTATTTTTAAGCAATCGATTAAAACTTCGGGAATCGCCGTGAAACTAGAGCGATTATTCATAAGCGTAACCACATACCTGATTTGATTATTTCACAAGCATTAAGTAAACCCAACCAAGAATGAAATCCAACCAAGCAATTCAATCATCACATAATTCCTGAAAAGAATATGCACTCTATTTATTACACACTTTATCAAGAATCTGCTTTATTGACTTGGATTCACTTTCTAGGGTTTCTAATCCACATTAAGGTTTCATTAATATTCATTAGGGTTTCTGAGATTAATTTCTCAAACTTTATCCCTTTTAGGTCAACAAACCCTAAAATACTATTTTCCATTTATATGAACCTTAATTGCTCAACTATCTATTTTAATAGTCTTTTATACCCAAATTGACTTAGGATCATCACATCCCTATTTATTCATGGATTTGAACAATTAAACCAATTAAAAGACATATTAATCTAAATTAGGATTTTTAAGCTCATTAATGCATAATCATGCACTAAACCCTAAATTAAGCCAATTATATAAAAAGTTCATCTTTTTAGATCCTATTTTCACTTTTATTAACAACAGGTTAATATCAGCTTGAATTATCCAAATAACGTCATTAATTCCATCTATCATCAAAACTAAGGGTTTTTTTCCTTAATTAAATCATTAAAGATGATAACTTTATGCCCTTTTCAAATTTCAAGCATATTTAAGCACATAAACTCTAAATTAGACTAATCACGTGCAAAGTTCTTCCTTTTTGAACATAATGTACCTTTTTACATATAATAGGTTAACATCAACCGTAATGATCCATTAAACCCTATTAAACACTTTATTCATTTCAAAATAGGGTTTCTTAATCTTTAATTCATTAAAGATGATAATTTACACTACATTTCTAACTATGATCAGATTCAGGCTAACAAACTCTTTTTATTGGATTCCTTGTGTTCTTCTGATCAAAATTCATATATTACTTGTATTTATCCGAGTTACCAAACATTAGATATGATTTTTGCAAATTTAACTTACTTGAACCAATCCGGGAGCGCCACGTCACCCTTGCCATGCAACGATCTCGTGATTGATTTTGGAAACATATCTGAATTACAGTTATATCCCTGGTTAAGTTGTTCGTTGCAATTGCCCGCGGAAGGGTATTTCTGTCCAAAGCTCAAGGGTCGTCTTCTACCTCCCGAAACCGTCCAGCAGCCGCGTTTTGCAGCCTTGCGTGGGCTCTCCTTCCCTCCCTGGGCTGCCATCCTTGCCAGAGTGTGTTCCTTCAACTCTGTCGCTCATAGGCGCACGCAGGGCGCCTGCACTTCTTGGCCAAGGTGTCCGCTATGGCGCTCGTCGGGCCAAGTATTGGCGGTCGTCAATGCAGCCTAGTTGCTGTTGCGGCACGAGATCCTGGGCATGAGATCGTCGGCCAACCTTCCCCTGGGTTCGTGGGAATATGCAGCAACAACTAAGGTCATCCACTAGTTCCTCGATGCTCCGTAGATGCGCTATAACCCATGGTTAGGGTTTCAAATGTGAAGAAGCAATGGGGTAGAGAGAGAAAGACGTAGGATCCCTTTAGAACTCGAACCAGGGTTCTACCCTTTATATAGGGTGGAGTATGAAGCCCTAAGGCATGCCTCATGAGGACTCAAGTCCCAACTCGAAAGGAAATACACTTTCCTTGGTTGTGAAACAACCATCTCTCTCTCTTCATTAACTTTTAATTCCTTGATATTCCTTGTTGCATGGATATTTAGGAATTCGAAATTCCTCTTTCTTATCCCCTTTATTCTTGCTCTTTAATCCATTAGAACGAATTTCTATTTTCTTTTAATAAAATTACTTCCTTTTTCATAATGGCACCAAAATCATTAATAAAGTATCACATTATCCTTTTATTTTGCAATTTTGCTTTTTTTTTTCTCTTTCTTTCCTCTTTATTGGGACTCCTTGGATCCCAAGACACTCCATTATTTAGAAATTCTTTTTATTGGATACTTATTATCCTTCTAGATTCATCTTTATGCATTATTTCACATTATCTTGTTTATTTCTCATTAAAATAACTCTTTTTGAGGTTTTCTCTTTATTTCTCTTTTATTTTCGTCATTGGCATTCCTTTTAGTATTAGAAACCTCATGGATACGAAATTTCACCAAGAAATCTCATTTATGCCTCTTTCCACTCATTTTCCACATTTTATCATTATTTTCAATTTCTTTCTTAATAAAGAAATACTCAATTTAAACTTTTCTTTTCTTATTGCATTCTCTATGCAACTTTGGACTCCTTGGAACCCAAGAGGCACGAAATCCATCCTTGGATTACATCTCTTTGCCTTCTAGAGGTTTCTACCTCTTTCTTTTTCTCAAATATTCAATTATTCGTTTACTAATTGAATTTTCTTGTTATTTGGGCCCAATAGCCAATAAAGCCCATAACACAAACATCAAGGCTATTGTAAACCAAAAACAAATTATATCATTATTTGTTCAATTATCTTTAATATGAGAAATTACATTTCTCACCAATTGAACCCAAAAAATTGGGGTTGTAACAAGGGATTTAGAGGTGAGATAAATTAAGTTATGTTTTTATAGTTTTTTCCTATTCTTTTATTTTAACATTTCTAAATAGTATTGAATGTTGAACCTTTTTAGGGCCGGTATGAACTTGTTGAAAAAGGTCCATCGCAAGTCTTTTATGCATATCATTGAGAGGAGACATAGATATTGGTAGACAATCCTCACAAAAGACTATGTCTTTGGAGACAAGAAGGAACCGCTATTTAAATGGAACAAGAAGGAACCCTGACTTACATGGAACTTTATTAATCAAGATGATTGGAAGGAGTTTGTTCCGTAGAGAGAAACATATGCATTCCAGGTATTTAATTATTTACATTTTAATGATTTCTTATGGTTACTTAACAATATCACTTGTATGAATTAATCAGGCCCTTTACATCACTCAAAAAGAGAGGCATGATAAGAATGTGCACAACCACCGGTTGGGTTCAGGTGGTTATCGGAAATGCCTCATGTTGAGAGATTTGCTACAATAATAACAAGAGCTACAATGACAAAAAGAGCAAGGGGAAGATGGAGAGCAAGAGGAAGACCAAGGATAAGAGCAAGGGAAACAACTAGTGCCTTCTACTTCTACTCCTTCTACTACTGAGTCTTCTAGTACTTTTAGACAGGTGCCTCGCTATATTGAGTGGATATATGTGAGGAGAAACAAAGCTAGAGAAATCCCCGTCCAAGAAACACATGAGGCGGCAAATTAAATGTAAATTTCTTAGTTTCGCAATAATTTACTAAGTTCTTTTTTCATCGGATTGTTTAATGATTAGTTTGTTTTTTATGATAATTTGTTGGAGTTGACTGACCAAGAAAAGGAGGGAAAGTTCACCCCTTAGGTCACACACAATGAATTGATAGTTGCTTTAGGGAGAGAAGAGCATCCTAGACGTGTTAGTGGTGTTGGAGTTGGGTATGGGATAAAATATTTTTTTGGCGCATCCCAACATAAGTGCAAATAAGCCAAGAAAGGGGAAGTGGATGTAGGTACATGCAGAGATTTGTAGATACAGCCTTAGAAAAATATATAGCTTCTTAGACGACGCAGAAACCAACTTCTCTAGCAGTCACAGAACTGGTTCATCACTCACCCACAGAATGTATAGGGAGTAGTCCTTCGGACCCACATGGCACATTCGGAGTACAATTCAATTTAACTCAATTTATATTACCTTGTGATAAAATAATCCTTCAAGTCAATATTTATGTTTGTCAAATTAAATTTTGTGTTTCATAAATAGAATACTAGAAGATGTCATCTTGCCATTGATGTTCCAGTAAGCAAAGTCATGGCAGATGTTAAGGCTGATAATGTCGATGTGGTTCATGGTATTCCTTTACCTATTGATGACAATTGTGTGAGAGTCATATGTTTCTTTCCAAGAATGAGCAAGATACCTCTCCCATAGGAGCACCTTGATGCCACCTCAATTGGAGAGGTAGAAGGCAACTTTTTTGGTTGGCCCAAACAACTTGTTATATTTATTTAGGTATGATAAATGTATATTGAAACTTATATAAAATAATTGATAGCTAATATGAGAATACATGCATGCAACCTACAATAGATAAGAATCCCCCTAATGTTCCAATTCCTCCGCCCCCTCATTTTATTCCACAAGATTTATTTGACTCCTTCGGCCCTCTCTGCCAGACACTGACATGACAGTCAGATACTACAAACCAAACAGATACCATTATGATCAACCTTGGAGAGGATATGGTAGGTGTACATTGGGACAATGTTATAGTGCTGAGAGATGTTTCTGAGGTATTTAAGTATGATTGGTTGAACACATCACTGATAGAACTTTGGATACAGTGAGTGTGAATACAACGTTGTATGTGAAAATTGTTTAATTGTTTCCTACATATAAAGTGAGTATCAGTTATATAATATATTTCACTCATTTGTATTATGTGGCTCGCGACTTCAGAATAGAAAACGTCAGATTTATAATGCCATCATTGATTAGGGATGTAGTTTGAGATCCAAGTGGCGTCAAATAATATGTAACTACTGCAATGCAGTATTTTAGTTCTTCCAAGAATGTGATCTTAGATCCCTTCAACGTTAAGTAAGTTGTTGGCTTTGTTGTTTATGTGTCTAAACTATGAATACAATTTTGTTGTGAGATTTAATTTTTTATTTTATTTGTCTTCTATTCACTTAGAGGTATGCACTGGAAAGTGTTAATTATTGTTCTCGAGACATGGAGGATGTATATCTTTGATCCTTTAGGTGAAAAATTGTCTCCAAATGTGGGACACCCAATGAATTTGGTGATTCATGTGTAAGTATAGTTTCTTGGTGCCCATTCTCTTTGTTAATATTTGTATCGCTAATGATAGTTTAATAATGCAACATATATGTTAATTTAACTTATAGGGGTGTGAAATCATTCTGTGGTGGATGGAAGGTACATAAGAAAAAGAAATCAGTAACTTGGATGAGTGTTGATGTATAGTCTTATCATTCCAATTGCATAATATATGACCAACTCTACTTTATTACATTTATTAATGTAATTGTAAATCTACAAGACCCTATACAATACAATGGTTGGGTATGCACATATCACATGATGTTGTATATGCAGGTGATTGTCAATAACGAGGAACAAATCAAATGTATAGGCAATGTAAGTTAGTAGTCCTAGATCATATTTCAATGAAGTAGTCTCATTACAAACAATTAAATGTAATTACAAGTCTCATTCTCTTTGCATTTTTGAGAAGACTAACCCCTATACATTGGAGCAGTTGAATGCCCTACATGAATAGTGGGCAGCCTGCTTTATCAAAAATGTGGATTTGAACAAAAATTTGAGAGTTGATTGATATTTTTTTGGTAGTTTGAACTTTGATGTCAGATTTTTTATATGTATTTTGTGAGTGTGAACTAAATGTTGATATGTAACATGGTGACTAAAAGTCTGAGATGGCAAACTAATGTTGATATGTATTTTGTGAATGTGAATTGAATGTTAAGTGCATATGTGTGTGTGAATTTGAATGTGAGATATGAGAAAAAGAATTATGTTTGATCGTCCATATATGTATGAATTTGAAGTGTGCATGAGATGGAAATAATTGAGTTGTGAGTTCATGGATTTGTGTGCAATTTGAATTGAAAAAAATTGATGGAATGTAGCTTGTATAATTTTATCTTTTTTTTGCAGGTGTGTTGGCCTGTTGTTAAGCCGCAATCCTTGTAGAGAGCCTAATGTTCTTTAGAACTTTCAATTCTGAAGAACAAGGCTCCAGACAGGATAACAGGCTAGACACCAGGTCTATAAGCCTGTTATATAAAAAATACACATTTATCATCGGTTATTTGGGAATAACTAACTATATACATATTCTCCGTCGGTTATCTACAAACAACTGACGATATACACCCAAACTTCTATTGTTCATTCACTGATAAAACTGACATCAAGTAATTTGGCATCGGTTATTTGTCATCATACCACCGATGAGGAAATGTTATGTTTTCCTAAAAACTGATGAGAAAGGTCAGATCTGACCACAATATCATAGCCTGCTACAAGTTACGTTGTCAATTCTTCCTCGTCCACTTACGGGTGGTATTATTGCACAAGGTTGGTTAAAATTTTTTGTATTTCAACCCTGAATGAATTTGTTAGTGCGATAATAGACCACATAACCTTCTTAGGAGATTCTACAAGAAATAAGCACAGTCCAATCAATTAGGCAATCCAATCCAAGCAAGCACACAAAAGCATAAAATCCTGAAAAGCATGTACAACCTATTTACTACACACTCATCAAGAATCTATTTTATTGACTTGGAATATCTTTCTAGGGTTTCTAATCTGAATTAGGGTTTCAATATGGTTTATTTTGATATATTTACAACTTTCCTCTTTTATATCCAAAAAACCCTAAAACAGTAGTTCTGGGTGCAAAACCCTAATTATCCAACTTAATCATATTAACCACTTCCTATCACCTAATAGGCTTAGGATCATCCTAGTATCACTTTTAAACAAAGGATTTTCCAATTTTATCTCATTAACAAGCATCAACCCTAGATTAGGGTTTCTAAGCCCATTAATGCCCATTGATATATCAAACCCTAAATTAATCTATTCAGTACATGGATCATCTAGTTATACATCAAAACATCTTTTTATTAACAACAGGTTAATAGGCCGATAGATTACCCATATTAATCATCTCAATTTCATATAACATCAAATTAGGGTTTTTCCTCTAAAACTATTTTTATTGAATTCCTTGAATTTTTCTAATCAATTTTCATATATTACATGTTCTCATAAGATCTATCATTAATTAGATACGAATTTTACTAATTAATCATTTTCTGGCCAATCAGGGATTGACACACGTCCCTTTCAACTCCCTTGAGTCGTGCCAGTGAGGCTGGGCATGAGACAATTAGCTCACGCCATGTCAGCACCCTGGCCCATGAAGTAGCATGCCTCGCGCAAGATAAAATGAAATGAAAGGACAAAGATGCCCTTACCCGGACTGAAGGACCGTTGGGGCAAGAAGGTACTTTTCCTGAGCATCATCTTCAACCTCGATGCCTCACCTGTTATAACCTCAAATTTCTGAAAATATAATGTAAAAGGCATATCTCTTTTAATGAATAAATGAGATATTTTTCTTTGAATTTTGATGATTTTCGTATGAGATGGCTTTGATTGTTTGATTGTGGGCCTTGTAGGCCATTAAGCCCAATTGAAAAGAAAAAAGGAATAAACAAGGAAAAGAAATTGACTAATAAAAGGGAAATATGAGAAATTGATAATTAAAAGAAGATAATGGTAAACTAATATTCCCCAATATGGGAATCTGTGCCTTTGGGTTTCCTTGAGGTCCTAGGAACCCAAAATAATGAGATAAAGGCAAAAGAAATAAGGATAAGAATTAATTGGGAGTAATTAATAAGAAAACTTGGGAGAGAAGAAATCCTTTTCATACATTTCTTTTTGCTTCCCAATTTTCGTACAAAAATAGGAAATATTAAAAGGAACTTTCCTTTAAAATTTGAGACCAATCAGAGTTATGGTGTGAGAGATATTAATTTTGCAAGATTATCTTGGATTTGGGAATTTCCCTGAATTAAATAAAAAAAGGGGATTTGTTTTCCTTTGAACGCGAGCAATCCAGCCCGTTGGATCTTGATCCAACGGTGACCACTCATCGTCTAAGTCCCGCTGGGACTAGGACTCTGATGGTTACAGGTTGATTTTGCGATCCTTGTTTCTCGCGATCCATTGATCATGCCAGCTGGATATTGGTCCCATTGAACTCAGGAGAAGGAATCGTGAAGATTCCACCATGGTTTCTCCGAGTTTCATCGCCAAACAAAGAAACACCCAACTGGTCAGGTCTCTGCCTCGACCCTATAAATAGGGGAGGGCAATGGAGGGAACCAACATCCCAAAACGCTAGCCAGAGCTCTGCGGCGGAATACAAGGACCAATTCCGAGCCTCCAATTGAGCCAGCAACCCTAACCTGCACCCTCGAATCGGCGGTAGACATCGCTGGAGTCCGGTGAGTTGGAGGCGACGTCGGCGCATGATCGGTGAGGAATTGAACCCTTGGTCAACTTCGGCCAAGGGAGACGAAGCTCCCTGTGCAATCAGATCGTTCACAGGAGGACTAGGGCTCGAGGTCAACACATGAGTTGACCGCGCCATCGTTGTACCTCGACGCGAGGTTGAAGAAGGAGATTACCAGCTAAATTACCAATCTACCCCTCCGGGTTGTGAAGTCAGGTAAGGGCACTCCTGTCTTTTTCCTAGTTTGAGCGCTTGTAGGGGCGCGCGTGATCATGGCCGCTGGATCCTGAGTCGACCACCGGACCATTGCTCGTGCGATCCACGTTTTTCCTAATTAGTTAATAATTTGATAAAAACAATTTATCTTGGAAAAATTATATATGGAGCTAGGAAGCTCGGATGGAAAAACTTAATACATGAAAAATGACTAGAAAAATATGAGGGATTTAATAAAAATAGTTTGAGACCCTGAATCTGACTCGTTTTGTAAAAGTATATTTCTAGAATAGAAAAAAGGTTAATTTGTGGATAAAAACCCTAATTGTTGATAAAAAGTGTAATTAGTCTTGCAATTAAGTTAATTCGAGTATGGTTAACTTATTTTATGTTTTAGATAATTATTAACCTGTTTTGATGATAGAATTACAAGTTTAGGGTTTGTAACTCCATATGTGGATTAAAATGTTTGGAAACCCTAATTTAGAAAAAGAAATGATAAAGTAATTCGAAATTAGGGTTTAATGGACTAAGTCTGATCTTAGGAATCTTAATGGATGATTCAGCAAGAAAATTAGGGTTTGATGTATAATTTGATAAAAGTAAGGTAAAGGCAATAAAAAGGAATAAAACCCTAATTATGGTCAAAACCCTAAAAAGGGCAAATAACCTAGCAAACCCTTAGAATTATTGAATCATAATGACATGATTAATAATAGAGGAATTAAATGCCTTTTTCAGGAGATTGTGTGTGTGCTTGCTTGATTTCCTGGTTGATTAAGTTAATTCTGCATTCAAGTCTTCATTAATAGGTATGTGGTTAAATATGAATAATCGCTTTAGTTTCTCGAGAGATTCCCGGATGTTTAATCGCATTGAATGCAACTAAACTATTTGGATGTTCATATTGCAATTATAAAGTGACTATGACTATCACCATTTAATATAAATGTGTAAGTCCTGCACCTACATGCCACCCTGATGGAAGATGCCATTAAGGTCAGGCCCAGGAGGGTAGACCAATGGGCACCATGAGAGGTGACCCTAAACACCAAGCTCAGGAATGAGAAGGTGATTGATGAGGCAAGACTAAGGAGCACCATGAGAGGTGACTCCCAGGCACCAAGCTCGGGATTGAGAAGGTGACCTTAAGTCAAATCCAGGGTTAGGGCAAAAGCGGTGGGGATTGTCACATGGAAAATGTAAATTGACTTGTTAATTACCTTGATTGCAATACTTAAATTGTTAGACTTAATTGTGAAATTTTGGTTGCCCCCACATACCAGCAATTGCTGATCGATGTTTTGTTTGTCGGCATTTTAGGTAATGTCCAGAAAATCACAAAAAGTAAAGTGGCACATCGTGAAATTAAGAAATAAAGTGCAAGGAGGATTAGATAAAATATTTCAAGCTGTGGATAGTTAGATCTCCCAATTTTATAAAGGTAAGTAAAAGTTTTAATTTTTGTACCCAATTCCAGTTTAGTTAGTAGAATTTTATAATTATTGTTGATTATATGTTGAACCTTTGATCCTGTAAATTGGTTAATGGCTCTGACCTTCGGGTCTCCCTTAATTGGGGGTTACCGGGAGGCAGGGTTGTTACAATTGGTATCAGAGCCAGGTTCCTCAATTAATCTTTAATAATTATTAAATTTTACAAATTCTATAGAACCCAAGGGAGTTATTAGAGGATTGTCTGAAAGACTGAGGTGTCTAGAAAAGGATCACATCCGGGGGCTGGCAATATTTTCCTCCGCACCGCTAGTCAGAATATGAGGACTCCCAGATTGTGTGACTGCCTGGCCGATGTCTTAGGATATGACTTGAAATAAGATACCTTTAGGACTCTCTCATCTTGTTCATCCCTTCTCAACTCAAATTCTAATAAGGACCTGAAGGATTAGGGTTTTCCTATCTTCTCCTCACCCTCTTGAGGTATGGGTAAGGTTGATAAGGATTAAGGGATCCTCCATCAAATTAATAAAAAGCATGTAAATAAGATGTCATGGACATAAGCTTAATAGAGTAAGCGCAAAGGAATAGATACATGCTTAGGTCGTATGACACGAGTTGTCATTACCCTCAGGAGAGACCTGAGAATAGACCTCTTTGGTAGGAGGGTGAGTAGAGAGAGTTAGTCTTGGAGGTAGAGACCTCCATTATAGGTAGAGACCTAGCACATCCTTTGAGGATGATGTCAACCCTAACCCTAAGAGAAGGTTAGAGAGAGATGAGTTAGATGTCATGGTTGACTAGGTGTTTGGATGAACATGCCTTTGGACTGCCATACGAACCATGAGAAGTTGATGACCGAGTACCTTTGGCAACCCAACCCTGGGAAGGGTCATGCATGTTTGAGCGAAGGATATCTCCTTCATGGATGAGGTTAGAGAAGAACCTATATAAACCTTATGGGCTGTTGCAAGTAGGATGTAGATTGCACCCTGAGTACATCAGTAATGTGAACAGTAGGCCAGAAGGATATGATGGATGGCTTATGAGATAAGCATATGGATAATCTTGAGCCCAACATGAGTTGAGCATAGGCTTCAATCACATAGTGGTTTGCTTGAGAATATGAGCCTTCATGGAGAAGGGACCTCTAGTAGGTATGTTTGGAGGTGGTTTTAGCTCTAGAGAGAGGAAGCAGGACCCCAACAAGGAGGTTGGAAGCTTAGATTTCGAGACATTAGGAACGATAGAGGGTTAAGGATGATGCGACCTAAGTAGATGATAGTGGTTGTCTCGTGCCTGATCCATGGAGGATGATAATATCTTAGTGGCCTTTAGAGGAACCAAACCCTAGAGAGAGGATGAGACTTCTGGTATGTATGTGCCTATAGTATAGATGTTTACCTTCTGAGATAGGAAGAAGAGTGCTTTTGACCCTGACGAGGTTTAAGTAACCAGTAGTGAGGCTTTATACCTAGTTGGTTGCCCTGGAAGAGGACTCAACTCCGAAGCGTTGCTGGAGTAGAAAGATCATGGAGGTACATGACATACCTTGGACATGCTTGATTCGTGGTTAAGAGGTTGGACATGTAGTTGGATACCCAAAGGAGAACCTAGGGTTCCTAGGCCTAAGAGGGGAAGCAGTGTATCCGATGCTCATGATGAGATTTGAGTCTCTATAGTTTCGAGCACAGTACTCCTCATGTGTAGAGGTAAAGGAAATCCCTTACGTTAAGGGTATGTTTGGTGAACCCGTCACAACTAAGTTGATGTAATGTTGAGGATGAGAACAAGTGTGACCTAGCATGGTTTTGTAGGTACGCTTGTTCCTTAGTAGTTGTTGGTTTAAGCATGCTCCTGTGGATGTAAACCCTAAGAATGCTTGTGACCTTTGTTATAAAGGTGTAGTTTCCTCCCATCCTGGGAGAGCAACCCTTTGGTAGGGAGTTTACCAGTTTGGTTGGTTTTGAGGTAACCTAAGGAGGTTTCGTAGGATCATGAGAAGCTAAGTGAAGAGTACATGGCATGAGAATGAACCTATAAACCCATAGATATCTGTCTCTATGTGCATGTGGATGTGTTACCATGGAGGGTAACCGGTATGGGGCTCGACCAAGGTAGGCAGGTCGCCATGACCCTTATGAAAGGATAAAAGACAGCCCAAGAATGCAGAAAGAGATGATGAAGAATTAGGTAGGGTTTTGAGTTGAACATGTACTATGATAGAATCCTAAGTCTATACAAGGGTCAGGTAGGGATGAGACCGATGAAAGACGGAGTTACCTAATTCCCTAGTTGCACATGACCATAGGGTCGGGAGGTAACAACTATCATTGTCTGAGGGCCATGGGTTAGGAGATTGATCACCTTCATGAACTCATGGGACCCAAAGGGAAAATGAGTAGGGCACTCTCTGGATGCATAAGGGAAAAGGGATGACCCCAAAAGTGTCGGCACCCTATAGACCTAGAGGAGATGACCAAGGATTGTGTGGTGACCCAAGTAGGTTTCAGATCAGTTTTCCACGGAAGTAATCTTTTTTTTGATATCATGATGTTTGTGATGTGGAGACATGAGTTGCACGTTTCAACCTAGATTTGAAGGTGTACTGGCAAGGTGGGATGTACCATCTCTACTCTTGGAATGGGAAGAACTTTGTGTTTGGAAGACCGCCAAATGCTTATTTCTTCATGTTATGGGAGTGAGAGATGGGACAGTATGCATGCCATACACCAAGGATAAAAGATGATGTGAGTTGGAATGTTACTACAAGGTATGAGGATAGAGATGATAACATACCTTGGTGGAGTGAATGATACATGGATGAATTACAAACACCAAGAGAAATAAGGTAGTCACCTTATAAGGATGTTTTTAGCATGAGCTATGTAGAATTTGCAACTGAAACAAGGTTGAGTTTGATCACCATTGGGAGATGAGCTCAAAGTATTCTCAATGAAGATAGACTTAGAATTTGAGTAGGAGATGATACATGGAAAAGTATGTCTGCAACTTTACCTAACACCTAAGGATAAGAAGTGGTAATAAATGCTCTTGTTGAGATATAGCTGCCTAGTTAGATGGAGGCTAGAAGAGGTTGTTAGGTTAACCCTCAGTTGGAAACGAGATAAGTTCGGCTAACACACCGATGTACCAATATCGTTTGATCAAGTTAAAAGTTGTTTGGTTATCCAACCTAGTCCATGATATAATGAAAGGATGGTTGTGAAACCCCAGATGCACTTCTCTGAAAAGAAAGGTGATGAAACCCTGATTAGAGTGTTGTAGGGTTTCTGAGGAATCAGCTTGAGGAATCATGACACGCTAGAGATCATGATTTTAAGATCACTATATACCATGAAATTACTGAGAATAGTAGAACTATGGATGCTTAAGATAAAGATGCATGTGGCTTGTGGCCATGCATGATAGAAGTGAAGGACGAACACCAGTAACCCAGTGTATCGTTATAGAGGATAAAAGAGTCCCCGAAAGGAAGGGGAGTTCATCACTATGGATGAAGGGAAAATCTCCCCTTAACCAAGGAAGATCAATGTGGGTTATGGTAGATCACCTTACCTAGATGATAGGAAAAAGAAGAGTGTCGTCAAGTGATGGATCGGGTTGAACTACTTACTATAGAGAGAGAAATGGTTCAACTACACCATGATGCGAGCTCAAAAGTCCTTGAGCATGAGTAGAAGGTTTACTTCCATGCGGTGGAAGTAGGTGCATGGAGAACTCATTTTTAGTACCACTTATCACCCCTAACTAATGGTTAGTATGATCCAGACTAGAGGGTCTGATGAGAGAAAGTGTGCTTGTTCAGGGTGATACCAAGAGACAGTTCTAAAGATGTGATGTTAACCATCATAACCTTTATCGGGATGCAAGAAGTCTTATAGAGAGGTTGTGTCAGTCACCACTTCATTAAGATAATGTTGGTGAAGGAGGCCTCGCAAAGGTCACAAAAGAACCACAGTGTGTGCAGATGAAGTCACTTTGATCGTGCAATGGATGAGAGAGAGAGACGAGAGACAACATGAGTCGTGAGCTGATGCAAAGCAGACTGACATGTCGTTCACTATAGGAAATGTGAAAATCCGACCCCTCTAGGCTATAGCTGAGGAAGTTGAGTCCCCGATATATGGGTCCATTTGAGATGGATTGGTGGAGATGGCTGTGTTTAGCCTTGCCCCTTAGGATAACATGATGTGTAATGTATTCCATGAGTCCGATCTAGAGCACCATGTGAGGTATCCAAGCCATGTGTTGAGCCCTGAACCTATTCAGCTTTTAAGAGTGCTGAAATGTCCTGAGTCACCTATGAGGGTATGATATACCAAGGTAAGAAAGAACTCAGATGAAAGAATATGAGATGATGAAGGTTCTTGGGGAAGCACCATGGGAAGGGTGAAGCCACATGGGAGCCGTGATGGACATGTGATAGGCTTATCCTATTTGATTGTTTGTTTGATTGTTTGAATTTTGAGGGAAAAATTCCTATAAGGAGGGGAGGATGTTATAACCTCAAATTTATGAAAATATAATGTAAAAGGCATTTCTCTTTTAATGACTAAATGAGATCTTTTTCTTTGAATTGGGATGATTTTCGTATGAGATGGCTTTGATTGTTTGATTGTGGGCCTTGTAGGCCATTAAGCCCAATTGAAAAGAAAAAGGAATTAACAAGGAAAAGAAATTGACTAATAAAAGGGAAATATGAGAAATTGATAATTAAAAGAAGATAATGGTAAACTAATATTCCCCAATATGGGAATCTGTGCCTTTGGGTTTCCTTGAGGTCCAAGGAACCCAAAATAATGAGATAAAGGCAAAAGAAATAAGGATAAGAATTAATTGGGAGTAATTAATAAGAAAACTTGGGAGAGAAGAAATCCTTTTCATACATTGCTTTTTGCTTCCCAATTTTCGTACAAAAATAGGAAATATTAAAAGGAACTTTCCTTTAAAATTTGAGACCAATCAAAGTTATGGTGTGAGAGATATTAATTTTGCAAGATTATCTTGGATTTGGGAATTTCCCTGAATTAAATAAAAAAGGGGGATTTGTTTTCCTTTGAACGCGAGAAATCCAGCCCGTTGGATCTTGATCCAACGGTGACCGCTCATCGTCTAAGTCCCACTGGGACTAGGACTCTGATGGTTACAGGTTGATTTTGCGATCCTTTTTTCTCGCGATCCATTGATCATGCCAGCTGGATATTGGTCCCATTGAACTCAGGAGAAGGAATCGTGAAGATTCCACCCTGGTTTCTCTGAGTTTCATCGCCAAACAAAGAAACGCCCAACTTGGTAGGTCTCTGCCTCGACCCTATAAATAGGGGAGGGCAATGGAGGGAACCAGCATCCCAAAACGCTAGCCAGAGCTCTGCGGCGGAATACAAGGACCAATTTCGTGCCTTCAATTGAGCCAGCAACCCTAACCTGCACCCTCGAATCGGCGGTAGACATCGCTGGAGTCCGACGAGTTGGAGGCGACGTCGGTGCATGATCGGCGAGGAATTGAACCCTTGGTCAACTTCGGCCAAGGGAGACAAAGCTCCCTGTGCAATCAGATCACTCGCAGGAGGACTAGGGCTCGAGGTCAACACCTGAGTTGACCGCGCCATCGTTGTACCTCGATGCGAGGTTGAAGAAGGAGATTACCAGCAAAATTACCAATCTACCCCTCCGGGTTGTGAAGTCAGGTAAGGGCACTCCTGTCTTTTTCCTAGTTTGAGCGCTTGTAGGGGCGCGCGTGATCATGGCCGCTGGATCCTGAGTCGACCACCGGACCATTGATCGTGCGATCCACGTTTTTCCTAATTAGTTAATAATTTGATAAAAACAATTTATCTTGGATAAATTATATATGGAGCTAGGAAGCTCGGATGGAAAAACTTAATACATGAAAAATGACCAAAAAAATATGAGGGATTTAATAAAAAATAGTTTGAGACCCTGAATCTGACTCATTTTGTAAAAGTATATTTCTAGAATAGAAAAAGGTTAATTTGTGGATAAAAACCCTAATTGTTGATAAAAAGTGTAATTAGTCTTGCAATTAAGTTAATTCGAGTATGGTTAACTTATTTTCTGTTTTAGATAATTATTAACCTGTTTTGATGATAGAATTACAAGTTTAGGGTTTGTAACTCCATATGTGGATTAAAATGTTTGGAAACCCTAATTTAGAAAAAGAAATGATAAAGTAATTTGAAATTAGGGTTTAATGGACGAAGTCTGATCTTAGGAATCTTAATGGATGATTCAGCAAGAAAATTAGGGTTTGATGTATAATTTGATAAAAGTAAGGTAAAGGCAATAAAAAGGAATAAAACCCTAATTATGCTCAAAACCCTAAAAAGGGCAAATAACCTAGGAAACCCTTAGAATTATTGAATCATAACGACATGATTAATAATAGAGGAATTAAATGCCTTTTTCAGGAGATTGTGTGTGTGCTTGCTTGATTTCCTGATTGATTAAGTTAATTCTGCATTCAAGTCTTCATTAACAGGTATTTGGTTAAATATGAATAATCGCTTTAGTTTCCCGAGAGATTCCCGGATGTTTAATCGCATTGAATGCAACTAAATTGTTTGGATGTTCATATTGCAATTATAAAGTTACTATGACTATCACCATTTAATATAAATGTGTAAATCCTGCACCTACATGCCACCCTGATGGAAGATGCCATAAAGGTCAGGCCCAGGAGGGTAGACCGATGGGCACCATGAGAGGTGACCTTAAACACCAAGCTCGGGAATGAGAAGGTGATTGATGAGGCAAGACTAAGGAGCACCATGAGAGGTGACTCCTAGTCACCAAGCTCGGGATTTAGAAGGTGGCCTTAAGTCAAATCCAGGGTTAGGGCAAAAGCGGTGGGGATTGTCACATGGAAAATGTAAATTGACTTGTTAATTACCTTGATTGCAATACTTAAATTGTTAGACTTAATTGTGAAATTTTGGTTGCCCCCACATACCAGCAATTGCTGATCGATGTTTTGTTTTTCGGCGTTTTAGGTAATGTCTAGAAAATCACAAACAGTAAAGTGGCACATCGTGAAATTAAGAAATAAAGTGCAAGGAGGATTAGATAAAATATTTCAAGCTATGGATAGTTAGATTTCCCAGTTTTATAAAGGTAAGTAAAAGTTTTAATTTTTGTATCCAATTCCAGTTTAGTTAGTAGAATTTTATAATTATTGTTGATTATATGCTGAACCTTTGATCCTGTAAATTGGTTAATGGCTCTGACCTTCAGGTCTCCCTTAATTGGGGGTTACCGGGAGGCAGGGTTGTTACATCACCCCTCAGCAGCCCAATGGTCAACACACATGTTGACTCTGAGATCTGCTCCCTCCGCATGCGAACCAAGACCGCCTAGAGTTACGCCTTGACATTCTGAACTCGATGGCCAGGTCCATTTCTTGGTCGTTGCCCTCCACCGTCGGGATTACACCACGAACCCCCCAGCGATAACTGCTCTGAGGAAAAGTTGAAGGCCAGGATGTAAACTCCAATTGAAAGTAGCAATGAGATCATGTACTCGCTCTTGACTTGTGAAGGTCGTTTCTAGATGTGTTGGTGCCACGGAGTATCCCCCCCCACTTATATAGTAGGGTTGGTAAGAGAATCCCAATAAGGGGAATCACAATCTCTCCTCAAGAGTCCCCCAAAGTTAGGGTTGTTTGATTCGGTAAAGGCTCCCATACTTGATGGACAAGTTTCCAACCTCTCTCACGCATCATGGATCATAAAAGAGCAAAAGGAAACTACACCAGTTTCCTTCCCAGACTAGGATCTAGACGATGACCCAGCACCATCAGATCATGAGTTCTGTGATCTAGATCATGAGATCTAGGGTCCAGATCATCTGTTTTATAAATAATCTGAATTTATATTCCCAATTAAATTGTGACATTTAATCTATTCAAAAGATTATCCTTTCACTTTAGGAATCTTATAAAATCTATAAATCCTTATTCGTTTTCCTTTTTCATCCAAATTTTAAGGAAAACTTTGTATTGACATTATCTACTCGTGTACCAAGTTTGAGCCCCAAACTTGAAAGGTAGGAGGGGTTTTCTTCACATACTAGTTAACACTTATTAAGGCATAGTTTATTCATATCTTCTCTATCTTTCACTTCTATCTTCTTTATTTAGATTCCTTGTAACTCAAGAAATCTTAGGGATTCAAAATCCACTCATGATGAACAAATTCTTAGCCTTCTAGGTGTTTCTACCACCTTCATAAACATTACTCCAATTTCCTTTATTAAAAATTTCTTTTCATCTTTTATTCCCTTTTTTTATATTGGGCTTATTAAGCAACAAGGCCCACGAAGACATTGAGCAAAGAAATCCACACAAAGAATTCAAATCATACATTTTCATATTCATATATCTTTAATGGAGAATTTACATTTCAAACCAAACCTATGAAAATTGAGGTTATACCATCTTATGTAATGGGACATGTAAAGAGAAGAAGACATATATGTAGAACATATATGCGTATAAGACATAGTTTTCATAAAGTTATGAAATTTAACCATGAATGAGAAATAGAATCCATTAAGGGAGAGTATGAGAAGTCCACGAGCATCAATTTAGGGGGATCATATGAACTCAATTCCATTAAAACCCGTAGGTTTCTCCAAAGGTTTGATTTTACTTGCATGCTTTCAATACATTTATGAAATGGCTTGTCATCTTAAAAAAGGGGAAGAATTTTGAATCAATATCCAAATTGACTCTCAATGTCTAATTGACTAAACCCTTATTTTTATGATGACTAACCATTCCATTTATTTGTGTCTAATGCTTCTACTTGAGTGATTTCAGATTATATAAGACACATTCCAAATGCCAAAACTTGTGCATCCTAACTTGGAGAAAGACAAGTCAAAATCAATGCAATTGCACTTTTGTGGAATATGATGTATCTCTATTGGAATCATGTTTTAAATCACTTGTAATTATTGTATGACTTGTAATTAAGCTTATTAAAAATCAGGAACACTTAATATGAATATTTAAGTACTTTTATGACACTTTTCTAAAATTCATCAGAGTGCTTGTCCGGTCAATTTTCATCCCTGATAAACTTGAACGACACCCTTGATGGATTTTGGGAATTTCTAGGTTTGGTCGAGTTTGTCCTAGATCAAACTCAACCGACACCCTACATAGACAAAACAAATTTAAGCCATCGCTTGAGTTTCATCCAAGATAAACTTGGTCGATGCTTCAAATTTTCTTTGTCGCATAGTGCAATCGGTCAAGTTACCTTTATTAAAACTCAACTGACTGCATTGTAAGGAGTGTGCAGAAAAAGTATTTCAAGATGTTGGAGTGTTGCAAACATCAAAAGTAGATCCGTTGCAACACCCCAAACAACTAGAATTCATCCTTAAGTCTTTCTACTGGCTAGTAGGCATCCCCAACTATAAATAGGACCCATTGGGCTTCATAACATGGTTATCCAAGCACTATGAAGGTCCCTATATTATATTTGAGTGCCTCCAAGAGCCTCCTTCCACTCTTAAGATAATCACTTGCTACATCCATTATAGTGAGTAGGAGATTTGTAAGAGAGCTAATCCTACATGTATTTCTTGTGAGGCTCTAACTTCCTCCACCTCCCAATCTCTCTTTCTACCATGAAGATGAAGGGTCTCTCTCTTGGCTAAGAGAGGTGACGAAGAAGAGAAGGAGTCCCTTGGTGAAAGCTTCTCCTTGGTGAAGGTGAAGTTAAAGGTGTAAGATCCAATAAGAGTGGGTAATTCTTTCAAGGTGGAAGACTTGTTGCAAGAGTGGGTAAGTTCTTGGTGAAGGCGGAAGACTCATTGCAAAAGTGGGTAAGTACTTGGTGAGGTTGAAGACTCTTTGTCTTGGATAGGTAAGTCCTTTAGTAGGTTATTGGATCCCTTGTCCTCAAAGGGAAGGTTGGGTATCCTTGGCCCAGAAAAGGAAGCTCATATGTTGTATGTCTTATAATGGAATATAAGTATGTAATGGTTGCAAAATCCTAGAGGTTAACCTCTCTAGGTACTGGACTGGCTTTCTCCAAGTTTGGATATTAAAACCACTCTACATAGCTTATGTTTTTGTGCTTGAACAATTCCTCTCATCCTTGCTATGCATGTTTAGATTGCACATTAAATTTCATATTTCCCATATTAACTTAGAAATACCTTGTAGGTCTCTGAATTTAGTTTAAGTGCTTTTAGCTCTATTCACTCCCTCTAGAGCCCTTTGATCCAACAACTAAACCATGCATGATTTGTTGAATTTTATTTCTTCAAGAATTTGATCTTGAGATCAAGGATAAAAAGGGTATCGAGAACAATGTGGTTGATCACCTTTTCAGGTTGACTACATATGCAATTGATGCACTCCTATTGATGATTACCATATGTTGGAAGTTTGTACATTTTTGATACATAACAAGCATTGTAGTTTGCAGACATTGACAACTTCCTTACTAGCGGACATCTTCCCCCTATTTAACCTATCGTAAAAAGAATAAATTCTTACAAGACGTCAAATTCTACTATTGGGATGATCCAATGTTGTTCAATCAAGTAACCGATAGACTAATCTGGAAATGTGTAGCTGAAGAAGAGATCCCAAGCACTGTCTCTGTAGGCCATTCTTCTTCCTATGGAGGCCATTTTGGGGGAGAGAAAATGTCAATAAAGATTCTTCAAGCTGGATTTTATTGGTGAACCTTATTTCAAGATGTGCATGCTTTTGTCAAAGAATGTAACAACTGCCAAAGAACTGGTGGGATATCAAGAAGAGACGAGATGCCTCTCAATTCCATTCTTGAGATTCAAGTATTTTACATATGGGTTATCGACTACATGGGCCCTTTTCCATCCTCTTGTGGCTATAAGTATACCTTAGTTCCTTGTAATTATGTTTCGAAGTGGGTGGAAGATATTCCTACACAAGCTTTGGATACAAAGTCAGTCATTAAACTATTTTAGAAGATCAGATATCCCCGCTTTGGAGTTCTAAGAGTTGTCCTTGCATTTCATTAAACTATTTTAGAAGATCATCTTTACCCACTTTGGAGTTATAAGAGTTGTCATTTCATGTGGAGGTACATATTTCAATAACAAACAATCAATAATCTTCTCACAAAGTATGGAGTGAGGTAGAAGATCTCTACTCCATACCATCCTCAAACTGTTGGGCAAGTTGAAGTATCCAATAAAAAACTCAAGGGAATTATGGGAAAGATTATTTCAAGTTCAAGGAAAGATTGGGCCATCAAATTGGATGATGCTCTTTGGGCATTCCAGACAACATGTAAGATAACCATCAGTAACATGCCATTTAAGCTCATATAAGGAAAATATTTTCATCTTCCTTTGGATTTAAAGCGCAAAGCCCTATGGTCAATCAAATTTCTCAAATTTGACATGAAAAAGGTAGGTGAAAAGAAGTTGCTGCAACTTCAAGATCTTGAGGAGCTCCAGCTAGATGCATATGAAAATGCAAAAATCTACAAAGAGAGAATAAAGTCGTGGCATGACAAGAAGATAAGAAGAAGAGATTTCACTAAAGGAGACCAATTGTTTCTATTTAACTCAAGGTTGAAACTCTTTCCAGGGAAGCTTTAATTCAAGTGGTCGGGACGATTCTTAGTATTAAAGATCTACTCATACGGGATTGTAGAGATGCAGGGCAAACAATCAACATTCAAAGTCAATGGACATCATTGCAAACCTTACAATGATGGAGAGAAGATTGAAAAGGGAGTCTCATGCTCCCTCTCAGAAAATTGTTGATGAAGAAACAAGTTTAATTCTGAACTTTAAACGAAAGGCCATTGTGGTAGTTGTCACCACATTTAGATAGCTTGTTTTAAGTCATATCCTTTATTATCATTTAATTTATAGTCATTTACTTATAAATAAGACTTCATGGTGATAAACTTCTTATTTTCGTGTGGGAATCTAAGTATTTGATTGCACTTTATAGGTAATGAATGATACAATCAGAGAGGGCAGAGAAAATAAGGAAAAATAAGAATCATGTTAAACCATGATGTGTGGGTAACACACACGACATGTGCAACTATTTCATAATTTCACCTAAGATTACAAGATTCATCCCTTATGGTGTGTGAAAGAGGGACACTGGGTGGGTATGACCACATATTTTCACTTCAATAACAACTTCAAATACACATTGTGTATCCTTGTACACACGGCATGTGGAATTATTGGATGCAGCTCAACGTTTTCACATATCTCATCCCTTATGTCATGTTTCTAGAAGCTATGGCGTGTGTAATTTATAGATAAAACATGCCAAAGTTGGCAAAACTTTTGTGTTACGTCGTGTGACTAGAATCCATGGTGTGTAATTTTGTGAGGGAAATACCAAATTTAGACCGAATTGCTCCCTTATGTCATGTGACATTGAACCACAGTGTGTAAGGCTATGAATTGGTAAATATTTCACATGTTCCTCACAGCATGTCGCAAAACTTACATCATGTCTGCAAATGGATATAGGGCTTCAAAGTCCTAACTCGACTCATTTTCACTCCCTTACACCATGCAATATGCAAGTAGTCACCGCCTACAGACCTCCTTGCCATGTTGTAGCGTCACCTACCCTTCTTCTCCACTGATTCTCAATTGACGGCTGCCCCTTCATCACCGTCAAACCTAGACCAGTCCCGACCGCCCTTGCTTGAGGCAGCACAGTAGCCACTGCAAATAGCCCCCATCTCTAGATCACTCTGAGCCGACATTGTTCTCTGAAGGGAGGAAGCATGACCACAACCCCTTCTTAATTAATAGAACCTACAAGCTTCGAAGGGAGGAATCATTCTATTAGCCACCTTCCACACCGTGATCGATTCCTCCCTACTACATGAAGAAGGAGCAGAAGCCACACCGTGTGAGCGACCCCTATGTCGTGTCACAATAACCAACAACTACAACAATATCGAGAACAAAGATCTTCATCAAGACATTGCACCCTGACCGTGAGCCTTCTTCATCAAACACACCTTATGTCTCCATGGTCCACTTCATGCTCAATGCATAAGAGGATGTCATATTCTGTCGCTTTGCTTCTCATCGGGTGCTCTCTACCAGGTTTGTATATCTGAATGACATGGAACACTTGGGTTTTCTCAATGAATATAAGGAATATATTGTCTTTCTCGGCCTGGGTTTATATTGTCTCTCGAGTGCTACCACATATTCTGTTCTAACATTTGAGTTTTTGACAACTTTCATAATGGAGGTATATCTAAATGATAAGCATGATCCTTTCAGTCTAATTTCATTCAGATTAATAAACAGATCATTCGTGTCAACTTTTAAAAGATTTTACAACTTGATGGAATTTGATTACGAAGGCAGTATTATTATGCCAGAGGAATTTTAGCAAAACACTTTTTGGATCCAGATCACTAAAGAAACTATCTACAATCCAACTTCTTCTAGGGAATATCACATCATAACCCGATTTTTCATTATATTCTCCACCTTTTCAGCACGTGTTTTTGCAATGAAAGAAATGCAAACACACGGTGTAGTCAGTAAATTGGATTTAGTCTTGATATGGGCTATGTTACATGAATACAAAGTCAATGTTAGATATCAATTCCTTGCACGAATCCAAAAAAAATCTAGAGAGAAACAAAAGGACACATCACGATAGGCGGCTTAGTCTCCAAAATTCATATTACTTTGAAACTTGATTTGTCCACAATTGATTCCTTGGATGGGGGATTTTGGGTCGAATGTAATTTTCTAATTTCTTCTTGATTTCTGGCCAAAGACAAGAATGGGAAATATTTTCAGAAGATCCACAACAAGTCTACGGTCCTTTAGTTTCCAAATCCTGCCACACAACACTCAAAGACAAGGCCAACTGGAAGTATATTTAGAATGAAGAATATTCTATAGGTGCATAGCCTGAACCCTCTTCAGCTAGAGATAACGCTCCCCCACCTCCTTCTATGGGTACACAGACAGACTTTACTTGGAGGTACCCAGACATGAGGCAGATATATGGGTATGTATAGTATAGATTTGATGATCAAGGTACGTGCATCTCCTAGCAGTACACCGGCCTATCATAGAGTATTGTTGACATCCACACCATGGTGTCCAGGATGGACTCCTAGCACATTTCTCAGGGTCATTATGCCTGCCCTCCACAAACATCTCTACCTCTAGGACCATCTTCCTCCATGGACATCATCTACCTGACCCTATTGTAGGAGCACTTCCAACCTTCCCATGAGGGTTTTGAACGCAACTTCTAATAGCACCTAAGCTATCCAGTTATACAACTCTTAGGTTTGTTATGCATAGTGAGTACACTGTAAATTTCAAGATTGGGGGGTACAACTAGACAGTAGTTTTAATTTTACTATTCATGTCATTTGCTTATGTTATTTAGTTGTTGTTTGCATGCTTTTCATTTCTTTTCACATTCTTGTAAGATGGTGAGTTGAAATTTTTGTTGTGATCAGTGTCTTCCCTATTGCTTGAACCATCTACTTACATTAAGATAATGGATATATGATGATAGTTGGGCACAAATCACCCTAATTGAATTTTTGAAATCATGGCTATTCATAGCGATATTTAGGTATTTGGCTAAACATGAATTGCAATTCTCTCACTCATGCTCTTAAATCACTTAATAATCCAAATGCCTTGAATTTCTCAACTATATAGCTTTGATTAGCAGTAAGAAGACATTGACAACTTTATAATCATTTTTTGCAACTCTACTTGATATTTTTACAAATGAATATCCATATGCATGACTTGAAATAATGAGAGGGTGATTGTTACAACCCCAATTTTTTGGGTTCCTTTGGTGAGGAATGTAATTTCTCACATTAAAGATATTGGAACAAATAATGATATAATTTGTTTTGAATAAATGGATTTTGTTTACAATAGCCTTGATGATTGTGTTGTGGGCTTTATTGGCTATTGGGCCCAATAATAAGGAAATTCAATTAATTAATGAATAACTGAGAATTTGAGAAAAGAAAGATGTGGAAACCTCAAGAAGGCAAATCCAAATAGGGATTGCATGCCTCTTGGATTCCTTGGGTTCCAAGGAGTCTAAAGTTGCATAAAGAGTGCAATAAGAAAAGAAAAGATCAATTAAGTATTTCTTTATTAAGAAAGAAATTGAAAATATTGATGAAATGTGGAAAATAAGTGAAAAGAGGTATAATTGAGTTATCCTTGGTGGAATTTCATATCCCAAGGATTCCTAATGTTAAAAGGAATAACAATGAGGAAAATAAAAGAGAAATAAAAAGAAATCCTCAAAAAGAGATATTTTAATAAGAAATAAATATGATAATGTGAAATAATGCATATTGATGCATTTAAGGATAATGAGTATTCCTTAAAAAGAAATTTCGAATTATTAGAGTTTCTTGGGATCCAAGGAGTCCCAATGAAGAAAGAGGAAAGATAAAATACCAAGATTGCAAAATAAGAGGATAAAGTGATACTATATTAATGAATTTCATGGTTTTATTAAAGAAGTGGTATTTTCTACAAAAAGGAAATATAAATTTTGTGGCTAATGGATTAAAAGCCAAGAATAAAGAGTATAAGGGAAAAGGTTTTCGAATTTCTGAATACCCAAATAATATAATTATATTAAAGGATAATAATGAGAGAAAAGGTTGTTTCTTAACTAAGGAAGATAAGTTTCTTTTTGGGAAAAGAATTTGAGTCCTCGTGAAGGCACACGTTAGGACTTCGTTTCTCACCCTTATATAAGAGGGTAGATCCTCCAGTGCGAGTCCAGGAAGGATCCCGCACACTTCTCTCTCCCTTCTTCTTGTTTCTTGCACGCAAAACCCTAGCTATAGGGGTTAATGTAACCTGGAGCGATGTGGAGCTGTGAACGGGAGCTTGATGGGGGAACAATGCTCCCAGACCCCTAGAGAAGAAGCCCAGTCATCATCCCTTGGCCCTAGCAGTTGCACGACGCCACAGAACGGTTGTAGTGCGGTCATGATTGCAGGTCGTGTGAGGGAGGACCGACCGTTCTGGCCGTGAATCAGAGGCGCCCAGAGGTGCATGAAGGCACGGCGGGGTCAGGAGGGTGGTTTCCGTCAAGCTTAGAGCCTGGAAGTAGAGGGAGGAGGCATGCATAGCTTTGTGCTCGGCGGTTAGGGCAGCAACCCTCGATCTGCCCGAGGTTGAAGATGGAAGAGGCACATTGGACAATTTTGCCCCATGCGGGCTAAGGAGCAATCCACTTAACCCAGGGATGTTTCAGACTTTTCGAAATATTTCCAAACAAGTCAAGCGGGATGTGTTTCATGGGAGAGGCTACGTGGCTCCTCCCTATTGGGCAAAGTAAGTGTTGTTTTGTAACATTCATATCTAAAAATAGGTAGCTCGGATTAGCACGCATAAAATATGAAAGTTGCTCAGAAAAATGAGAGGAATCCAATAAAAATGAATATAGAAGCTAATTCCTCTTGTAATTCGAAAATTAGTATAAGTTAATAACTTTAATGTAATGATGATTAAGAAACCCTATTTTGATGTGTTTAAAGTGATTAGTAGGGTTTAATGGATGATTAAAGTTGATATTAACATGTTAATCATGAAGAGTTACATTAAGATTGAAAAAGATGAACTTTGCATGTAATTCGTTTAATTTAGAGTTTTATTTGCATGAATATACTTTAATGGGCCTTGAAACCCTAATGTTGGAAAATTTGACTCTTAATGACATTAATTATTCAAATTTGTGAATAAAGTTAAGGGATGATGATTTTATGCTATTTCGAGAATTAAAGTTCCTAATTGTGGTTAAATACCCTAAATGTAGTAATTACAGTTTTCTAATGAATAAAAGATAGAATTAATGGTAAATCAAGTTCATATGCGAATTAGACTATAATGAACTTTGAATTGATGATAAATGAGCATAATGATCTTGTTATATATTAAAAGGATGACAATTGTAGCTTTAATGTAAAATAGGCTTAATGGACTTATTTAATAGTTAATTATGCCTTAAATCCGAAACTGAGGATTAGATGTTGAGATAATTAGGATTTGTGATCAATTGCGTTAAATTAGGGTTTAAAATAGTAAAAGATGAAGGGAAACCCTAATTGCAATGAAAACCCTAAAAGTGGACTAGAAACCCTAGGAAACGAGCTAGATTTAATAGATCTTAATGACATGAGTAATAAAAGAAAATTGGATAATTGTTTCAGGATCTTATTGAATGCTTGCTTGCCTATTGGTTGATTGGATTAATTCTGTCTCACATAAACTTGACAGGTATGTGGTTACACCTATGAATATCCCAAATTAGTTTCTTGAGGATTTTCGAGGTTTTATCGATGACTTGAATTAAACTGTTGGTTGCATTTAATTTATGCAAATTATAATGTGAATATGATTATCACATAAGAGATGTGCCTACTAGCTCAGATCCTAGTCCCCTGTGTAGCCTAATGGATTGACCTAGTACATGGCTACCAGTGGGGTAGGCCCATCAGGTCATTGAATGACTTAGTACATGGCTACCAATGGGGTAGGACCATAAAGTCATCATGAGTCAAGGATTAGGGTACCTTTGGGTAGGGCCATGTGACTCCATAACCCTAGGAATTGACTACCTATGTGGTAGGGCCATGGGGGTAAGGATCCACCATATGAGAGAGGTAGTATCCATGTCCACTGTAGGGACAGTACAGAGATAGGGGATAGGCAAGGATTGAGTAGTATTGCTTAAAACGTAATCTTGGATGTTAAATGATATTTGGTTGACTACATTGTTAACATAGTTGGACAATTATTGTTTCCCCCACATACCAGCTTCTTGCTGACCGACATTTTGTTTGTCGGCGTTTTAGGTACAAATGAAAAGACAAATAGTAAAGTGGCATATGTGGAGCTAAATGAGAAATAACGTACACAGGAGGATTAGTTAGATTAGTATAGAAGTTTAGAAATCCCAGCTTTTAAAGGGTAAGTAAAGTTTTTATTTATACCAGTTTTCAGTTTAGTAGTAGAATTTCATAATTATTATTGATTATTTGTCGAACCTTTGATCATGTTAATTTAATAACGGCTCTGACCTTTGGGTCTCCCTTAATTGGGGGTTACCGGGAGGCGGGGTCGTTACAATTGGTATCAGAGTGAAGGTTCCTCACTTAATATTTAATAACTATTAAATTTTACAAATCATGTAGAACCCAAGGGAGTTATTAGAGGATTATCTGAAAGATAGAGGTATCTAGAAAAGGATCACGACCAGGGGCTGGCAATATTTTCCTCCGCACCGCTAGTCAGAATATGAGGACTCCCGGATCCGTGTGATTGCCTGGCCAAAGTCTTAGGGTATGATTCGAAATAAGATACCTTTAGGACTCTCTCATCTTGTTCATCCCTTCTCAACTCAAATTATGTTAAGGACCTTAAGGATTATGGTTTCCTCTCTTCTCCTCACCCTCTTCAGGTATGGGTAAGGTTGATAAGGATTAAGGGATCCTCCACCAAATTAATGAAAAGCATGTAAATAAGAAGTCATGGACATAAGCTTAATAGAGTAAGCATAAAAGAATAGATACATGCTTAGGTCATATGACACGAGTTGTCATCGCCCTCAGGAGAGACCTGAGGATAGACCTCCTTATCAGGAGGATAAGTAGAGAGGGTTAGTCTAGGAGGTAGAGACCTCCATTAAAGGTAGAGACCTAGCACATTCTTTGAGGATGATGTTAACCCTAACCCTAAGTGAAGGTAAGAGAGAGAGATGACATGATGAGTTAGATTTCATGGTTGACCGGGTGTTAGGTTGGATATGCCTTGGGATTGCCATACGAGCCATGAGTGGATAACCTAGTACCTTTGGTGACCCAACCCTGGGAAGGGTCGTACATGTTTGAGTGATCCTTCATTGATGAGGTTAGAGAAGAACCTATAGAAACCTTATGGGATATTGCAAGTAGAGTATAGCTTGCACCTAGATTACATCAGTAGTACAAGCAGTAAGTTAAAACTGAGGCCAGAAGGACAAGATGGATGGCTTATGAGATAAGCATAAGGGACTATGGATAAGCATGAGCAAACATAAGTTTGAGCATAGGCTTCACCCGTGTAGCGGTATGCCTGTGAGCTTGATCCTTCATGGAGAGGACCTCTAGTAGTATGGATGGATGTGGAGTCTGCTCTAGAGAGAGAAAGCAGGACCCCAGCACAGATGTTGGAAGCCTAAAATCCCAAAATATGCGGAACAGTGGGGAGTTGAGAATAATGCAACCTAAGTGGAAGATAGTGGTTGCCTTATGCTTGATCCCGGGAGGCTGATGATATCTTGGTTGCCTTTAGAGGAACCAAACCCTAGAGAGAGGATGATGCTTCTGGTACTTATATGCCTATGGTATAAGTATTACCTATTGAGATGAGACAAAGAGTGCCTTAGACCCTGAGGAGGTTAAGTAACCAGTTGTGAGGTTTTATACCTAGTTGGTTGTTCTTGAGGAGGACTCCACTCTGAGGTGCTACCTATATAAAAGATCATGGAAGTACATGACATACCTTGGACATGCTTGATTCATGGTTAAGAGATTGAGCATGCAGTTGGATACCCAAAGGAGAACATAGGGTTCCTAGGCCTAAGAGGGGAAGCAGTGTACCCGATGCTCATGATGAGATTTGAGTCTCCATAGTTTTGAGCATGGTACTCCTCATGTGTATAGGTAAAGGAAACCCCTTAAATTAAGGGTATGTTTGATGAACCCCTCACAACTAAGTTGATCTAATGTTGAGGAAAAAGAACAAGTATGACCTAGTATGGTTTAGTAGGTGGTCTGCTTGTGCCTTAGTAGTTTACTAGGGTTAAGCATGCTCATGTAGATGTAAACCCTAAGGACAGTTGTGACCTTGTTGTCAAGAGTTGTAGTTTCCTCCCATCCTGGGAGAGGGACCCTTTGGTAGGGTGTATACCAGTTTTGTTGGTTTTGAGGTAACCTAAAGAGGTTTCATAGGATCTTAAGAAGCTAAGTGAAAAGTACATGGTATGAGGATGAACCTGTAGACCCATAGATAACCATCTCTATGTGCATATGGAGGTGTTACCATGGAGGTAACCGGTATGGGGCCTGACCAAGGTAGGCAGGTTGCCATGATCCCTGAGAAAGGATGAAAGACAGCCCAAGAATGCAGGAAGAGAGATCACGAATGCTTGGGTAAGGTTCTGAGTTGAACATGTACTATAAGAGAATCCTAAGTCTATCCTAGGGTCAGGTAGGGATAAGACCGATGGAAGTAGGATTTGCCTAATTCCCTAGTGCACATGACCATAGGGTTGGGAGGTAACAACTATCATTGTCTGAGGGCCATGGGTTAGGAGATTGATCACCTTCATGAACTCATGGGACCCAAAGGACAGATGAGTAGGGCACTCTCTGGATGCATGAAGGAAAAGGGATGACCCCAAAAGTACCAGCACCCTATAGACCTAGAGGAGATGACTAAGGATTGTGTGGTGACCCAAGTAGGTTCGAGACCAGTTTTCCATGGAAGTAATGTGGATATCAAGATTATGGCACGTTTCAACCTAGATTTGAAGGTGTACTGGCAAGGTGGGATGTACCATCTCTACTCTTGGAATAGGAAGAACTTTGTATTTGGATGGCTGCCAAATGCTTATTTCTTCTTGTTATGGGAGGGAGAGATGGGACAGTACGCATGTCATAAACCAAGGATAAAAGATGATGTGAGTTGGAACGTTGCTACAAGGTATGAGGATAGAGATGATAACATACCTTGGTGGAGTGAATGATACATGGATTGTTTACAAACACTAAGAGGAGTAGTGTAGTTATCTTATGAGGATGTTTTATCATGAACTATGAGTTATACAAGGTTGAGTTTGATCACCAGGTGGATGAGCTCAGAGTTTCTTGATGGAGATAAACTTAGAGTTTGAGATGAGATGATAAGTATAATACATGGAGGATGAGAAGTGGTAATGAATGCTCTGGTTGAGATATAGCTACCTAGTTTAGCTGGAATCTAGAAGAAGTTGAGGTTGCTAGGCTAACCTTAAGTTGAGAAAAAGAGATAAGTTTGGATAACACCCAGATGTAACAATAGCGGTTAATCCAGTTAATGATTGTTTGGTTAGCCAGTCTAGTCCGTGATATAGTGAAAGGATGGTTCTAGAACCACAAATGTACTTCTTTGGAAAGGAAAGTGAAGAAACCCTAATGAGAGTGGTTTAGGGTTTCCGAGGTATCAATCTTGAGGAATCATGACATACTGGAGATCATGGTTTTAAGATCACCAAACACTGTGATACTACAAAGATAGTAAGTGATAGTAGCACTTTGGCTGCTTGATGTGAAGTTGCATGTAGCATGTGGCCATGTAAGCCGAGGGTGAAGGACGAACACCAGTAACCCAGTGCTTTGACTTAGAGATTACAGAATCCCCGAGAGGGAATGGAGTTCATCCACTATGGATGTTGTGGTAAGTCTCCCTTTGACCAAGAATGTTACGACCCCACCTCCCGATAACCCCCAATTAAGGGAGACCAAGAGGTTGAGCCGCACCCATTAATCCCGGATCAAAGGTTCGACATATAACCATAAACAATTATTAAATTCTTGCAGACTATACTGAAAATGGTAATAAAATTTTTCTTTACATACCTTTTGAAAACTTGGATCTCTATTCTTCTATCCACACCGATACTAATCTATCTAATCCTCCTTGCACTTTAATTCTCATTTAGTATCACATGTGCCACTTTACTGTTTGTTCTTTTCATTGTACCTAAAATGCCGACAAACAAAACGTCGGTCAGCCGTAGCTGGTATGTGGGGGAAACAACAAACATGCAACTATGATAACAATGTAATCATTCAATTACTTATTTAACAACCAATATTACATTTTAGATATAACTCCGTGATCCAAGAGTACCCTATCCTCTGTATTGCTCCCATTAAACCCCTCATGATCCACCTATAAGTGAACCAGTTTCTAGGGTTGAGTCACATGGCACTACTCGTAAGTAGACCACTCCTTAACTCGGGATTTGCTAAAGAGTCTCTAACTCACGGTAACCTAGACCTTACTCTAGGATTACCCCTTTTTAGCCTTTTCAAAGTAACAGAGGTGGACCCGGATCTAGCCAGTTATATATGCACATTTATCGTGATAATCATAGTCACTTTATAGTGGCATGAAATAAATAAACATCCAACAGTTTAGTTGCATTCAATGCGATAAACATCCGGGAATACATCGGGAAACTATAGCGGTTATTCATAATCATAACCACATACCTGATCCATAGTAACTTGATGTCTATGCATTAACATTCAACACAATTAACAAGCAATCAACAATATCCTGAAAATAATGCATAACATCCAAGTGTCATTTTTTTATTCAAAACATCCACAAGATCAACTTGGATTCCACCTTATAATTTCTAGGTCAACCTTAGGGTTTTATTAGGGTTTTAGCCTTCATTATTCATTTATCACTTTTAATGCTCGTTTAGTTCACAAACCCTAATTTCTGCATCATAGGCACAATTGAATGTCAATTAAGTCTAATATGTTTGTTTTACACTAAAACTATTATCTTTATCCTTTTAGGTCATATCCAAAACACTAAGGCTAATTATCATCTTCGGTTTCTTTCAAATTGACAAATCATATTTCATTATAGTTCAACTCACATATATGAACCTTATTTATCACTACTTCCACTTTTATACACTAGGAAACACTAATTATCCAAATAATTCACATTAAAGATCTTTGGTACTCAATTTATCTTCGAATCATCATATCTCTATTTTATTCTTCAATTTGTACAATTAAAACCATTAGAATTCATATCAACATAAATTAGGGTTTCTAATCCCATTAAGGCATATTCATGTACATAGAACCCTAAATTAAACCATCTATATAAAAAGATCATCTTTTAAAATCCTATTTTCACTTTTATTAACAACAGGTAAATATCAGCTTGAATTATCCATCTATCATCAAATCTAAGGGATTTTCCTTAGTTAAATCATTAAAGATAACAACTTCATGTACTTTTCCAATTTCAAGCATATAAACTCTAAATTAGGCTAATCATGTGCAACGTTCTTCCTTTTTTATCATTATGTACCTTTTTACATTTGACAGGTTAATATCAACTCTAATGATCCATTAAACCCTATTAATCACTTTAATCATATCAAAGTAGGGTTTCTTTAATCATTATTATGTTAAAGTTGATAAATTACACTACTTTTCAAATTGCAAGAGGAATTGGCTTATAAACATATTTTTATTGAATTCCCCTCGTTCTGAGGATCAAGTTTCATATATAACTTGTTTTGATCCGAGCTACGAATATATAGATATGATTTTAGTAAAATTGTATACCTCTTGGCCAATGGAAGGGTGCCACGTGTCCTTCTCCATGCAATTGAGCTGCATGACTCGGCTGTTTTAAAAACATAACCAAATTCCCACTTTACCCTTGCGCGACTCCTTGGTCTTGCAAAGACCGAAGGGGCAATATCGTCCAACACCCCCTTTCCTTTCTTCTTCCTTGCGCCTCCGTCTGTCGTTGCTCTAGCCGCCAAAGCGCGGCTCCTCCTTGCTTCCTTCGGCCCTGTTGGCCACCGGGGAGGGTTCTATCACCCCCTTCGTGCCCTGGCGTAGGTACCACTCTTTCAAGACGCCCTCAAAACGGCCGTGCGCAAGCCAAAAGGTCCACAGCTCACAACTGTGATGCAGCCGTGCTGCAGCTAGTTGCGGGAGTTCTCCAAGGCGCGAAACTACTCAGAACTCAGAGCTCTGCCTCTGATGCAACCCCACATATCCGTGGGTGCCCTCCAGTCGTGGCCAGCACTACACGATCAGGTCGGTTAGGTCCTCCATGCGCGGCCGACATTGCAACCGTGCAGCGGCCGTCGTGCCTGCGCTGGAGTCCAAGGGTTATGGCCGCGCTTCCCTCTGGCCAAGTGCACATCTCCCACCCATGACGACGACTCCCAGGTTGCTTGCTGCCCTACGGCTAGAGTTGTACCCTTTGGTTAGGGTTTGGGTGGTTGCATGGATGAAGAAGAAGACGGAGAGGAGAGAGAGATGCAAGGAAACTGTTTGGGCTCGTCCAAAGAGTCTACTCTTTTATAGAACAAGGTATTCATGCCCTAGCATGCTTGCCCATGAAGGAAAATAAAGCCTAAGCCTAATAGGAAATATATTCCTTCACTAAAAAGCAAGACTCTCTCTCTCTCGCTTTCATATTCCTTTATTATTCCTTCCTCTCTGATAATAGGATTTCGAAAATCCTTTCTCTTATTATCATTGTTCTTGCATTTTAATCCATTGATCATGAAAACCTATTTTCCTTTATTAGAAAATACTTTCCTTTAAATAACACCACATAATACATTAATAAAGCAACACATTATCCTCTTATTTTGCCTTTTTAGTATTTTCTCTTTCTTTCCTCTTTATTGGGACTCCTTGAATCCCAAGATATTCCATTATTTCGAAATTCTCTTCATTGGATACTTATTATCCTTCTAGATGCATCATTATGCATTATTTCACCTTATCTTGTTTATTTCTCATTAAAATAGTTCTTTTTGAGGATTTCTCATTATTTCTCTTTTATTTTCTTCATTGGCATCATAAGAAATCCTTGGGATACGAAATTCCATAAAGGGTAACTCAATTATACCTCTTTTCACATATTTTCCACATCTCATCAATGTTTTCAATTTCTTTATTAACAAGGAAATACTTATTGATATTTTCTTTTCTTATTGCCTTTTCTTTGCAACTTTGGACTCCTTGGTATCCAAGGAACCCAAGAGGCACGAAATCCTCTTTGGATTTTCCTTCTAGAGGTTTCCACATATTTCTTTTCTTAGAATTTCGATTATTCATTTACTAATTGAATTTCCTCGGTATTTGGGCCCAATAGCCAACAAAGCCGAAAACACAACTAATCAAGGCTATTGTGAATGGAATCCATTTAATCAAAACAAAACATATCATTATTTGTTCCATTAGCTTTAATATGAGAAATCACATTTCTCACTATTTGAAACCAAAAAAATTGGGGTTATAACATCCTTCCCCTCTTATAGGAATTTTGTCCTCAAAATTCAAACAAGCAAACAAACAATTCAGGATAAGACTTTTCCATGTCCATCATTGGCCCCTATGTGGCTTTACCGTACTCATGGCGCATCCAAAGAATCTTTATCATCTCATATTCCTTTCTCTGAGTTCTTCCATCCTGGCGTCTATAAACTACACAGGTGACTCAGGCCATGTCTGCCTCCCTTGGGGCTCACTAGGTTCATTGCTCAGCACATGGTCGGGTACCTCACATAGTGCTCTAAATTGGACACATGGGAAACATCCCACATTACTTTATCCTAAGGGTAGGGTCAAAACCTAACCATCTCCACCCATCCATCTCTAATGGACCCATGTATCGGGGACTCAGCTTTCTCGACTACAGCTCAGAGGGGTCGGATTCTCATATTATATTCTCCCACAGTGCACTGCATGTTAGTCTACTTTGCATCTGCTCACGACTCTTGTCGTCTCTAGGCTCCTTTCAGCCATTGCATGATCAAAGTGACTTCATCTACACGCACTGTGATCCCTTTTTCTAACCATCATGTGGTCCTTTTCTAACCATCATGTGGCCCTTTTCACCAACATCACCTTACTGAAGTGGTGACCGACACAATCTCCCTTACAGAGCTTCATATAAAACCCGATACTGACTATGGTGGTCATTGTCACATGTTTCGTAGGACAAGAACTGTCTATAAACATCACCATGTACGAGCATACATGCTCTCATCAGACCCTTTAGTCTGGATCATACTACCCATTAGTTAGGGGTGATAAACTGCACCATCACGTTCTTCATGTACCCACTTCTACCCTGTGGAAGGGAACCTTTATGTCAAACTCAAAAACCTTGGAACTTGCTTCATAGTTGAACCATCTCTCTCTCATGGGTAGTTCAACTAGATCTGTCCCTTGACAGAACTCTTTCTCTCTCATGTCATCTAGGTAAGGCGAACTACCATAACCCATCTTACATCTTGACCTTCCTTAATCCAGGGGAGACTGACAACATCCATTGTGATGAACTCCCTTTCTCTATTGGAGACTTTTTATCCTTTATATCAATGCACGGGGTTACTAGTGTTCGTCCTTTACCCTTGGCTTGCATGGCCATAAACCACATGCAACTTCATCTTAAGCATCCAAAGTGCTATTGCCATTTACCACGGTGTATGGTGATTTTCAATCATGATTTCTTGTATGTCATGATTCTCCAAGATTGATTCCTCCGAAACCCTAAACCACTCTAGTCGGGGTTTCATCACCTTCTTTTCCCAAGAAGGGTATTTGAGGCTCTACCACCATCCTTTCATCGTATCAAGGACTAGACTGGCTAACCAAACAACTCTTAACTTTTCAACATATCTTGTTACATCTGATGTTATCCAAACACCTCACCTTTCCAAACTTAGGGTTAGAAAAACAATCCCTTCTAGCTTCTAGTCAAACAAGTCATATTCATCTCGACCAGGGCATCCATTACCAAACATTGATGACATACGCTCCATGTATTTCACTTATCATCTCTTCTATGTCTATCTTCATTAAGAACACTCTCTAATTTCCTCATCACGGTGATCAAACTCAACCCGGTATACTTGCAAGTTCCACTTAGCTCAGGATAAAAACCTCCTCATAAGGTGACTACCTCATTCCTCTTAGTGTTTACAAACCATCCATGTATCATTCACTTTACCAGGGTAGATATCTTCTCTATCCCCATTTCTCATGGCAACGCTCCAACATACATCATCTCTTATCCTTGGTGTATGACATGCATAATGTCCTATCTCTCACCCCCATAACAAGAGGAAATAAGCATTTGGCTGCAGTCCAAATACAGAGTTCTTCCTGTTCCAAGAGTAGAGATGGTACATCCCACCTTGCCAATACACCTTTATATCTAAGTTGCAACGTGCCACATATGTCTCTACATCATGATATCAAACTAGTCTTGAACCTACTATCCTTGGTCATCTCCTCTAGGTCTATAGGGTACTGACTCTTTTGGGGTCATCCCTCTTCCCTCATGCATCAAGAGAGTGCCCTACTCATCCGCCCTTTGGGTCCCATGAGTTCATGAAGGTGATCAATCTCCTAACCCATGGCCCTCAGACAATGATAGTTGTTACCTCCCGACCCTATGGTCATGTGCAACTGGGGAATTAGGCAACTACTAATTTCATCGGTCTTATCCCTACCCGACCCTAGGATAGACATAGGATTCTCCATTATAGTACATGTTCACTTAGAATCTTACCCAAGTCTTCATCATCTCTCTTTCTGCATTCATGGGCTAACTCTCATCCGTTCATAGGCATTATGGCAACCTGCCTACCTTGGTCAAGCCCCATACTGGTTACCTCCATGGTAACACATTCACATGCAATAGAGATGGATATCTACGGGTCTATGGGTTCATTCTCATACCATGTACTTTTCTCTTAACTTCTCAAGATCCTACGAGACCTCTTTAGGTTACCTTGAACCAACAAAATGGATATACACCCTTCCAAAGGGGTCCCTCTCCCAGGATGGGAGAAAAACTATCTCTTGAAAACAAGGTTACAAAAGCTCTTTAAGTCTAGGGTTTACATCCACATGAGCCTACTTAACCCTAGTAAGCTATTAAGGCATAAGAAGATTACCTACTAAACCATGCTAGCTCATACTTGTCCTCTTTCCTCAATGCTGGATCAAGACCATACCTTTCTTTATCATCAACCTAGCTATGAGGGGTTCATCAAACACACCCTAAACTTAAGGGGCTCCTCTATTCATGAGGATTACCATGCTCGCTTCTATAGGAACTCAACTTCTCATCATGATCCTTAGGTACACCACTTCCCCTCTTAGGCCTAGGAACCCTAGGTTCACTGCATGCTCTGTCTCTTAACTACAAACCAAGCATGAAAAAGGCATGACACGCACTCCTTGTCATCCTCCAACTCAAGCAACACTTAGGGTTGGGTCCTCCCTAAGGACAACCCACAAGGTACAAGGCCTCATAACCTGCTACTATACTTTTCTAGGTCTAAGGAACTCTTCTTCCTACCTCGAAAGGTAAACATCTCTACCATAGGCACGTAGGTACCAAAAGCTTCATATTTTCTCTAGGTTTGGTCCCTCTAAAGACAACCAAGGCATCATCAACTTTCAGGGATCGATCATGAGGCAACCACTATCATCCATTGTTCATGGTTTTAGGCTTCCAACCTCCTTGTTGGGTCTCTAGAGCTAACCCTACATCCAACCTCACCATTAGAGGTCCTCTCTTCATGAAGGTTTAACCTCAAAGGCATACTCTACATGGGTGAAGCCTAGGTTCGAACTTATGGTTGCTCAAGATCATCCATAACCCGTTATGCTCCATCATGATTCCTTATCCAGGGTTTCATCCTACTGTCAGCACTATGACGTGCCCTAGGTTCCAGCTATGCCCTACTGGTACAAGCCCATGGGGTTTCTATGGTCCTTCACTAACATAATCATCTAAAGAGCTATCATGTACCCTAACATGCATGACCCTTCCCAGGGTTGGGGTTGCCAAAGGTGTTAGGTCACCCATGGATCCTATGGCATCCCAAAGGCATGTCCTTTCAAACACCTGGTCCAACTCATCTCTCTCTAACCTTCACTTAGGGTTAGGGTTAGCATCATCCTCCGAGGATGTGCCAGGTCTCTACTTGGAATGGAGATCTCTATCTCCAAGACTAACTTATCCTCCTGACCAGAAGGTCTAGCCTCATGTCTCTTCTGAGGACTTGACATCTTATTTCATACGGCCTAAGCATGTATCTATTATTTATTTTGTGCTTAATCTATTAAGCTTATGTCCATGACATCTTATTTACATGCCTTTCATTAATTTAGTGGAGGATCCCTTAAACCTTATTAACCTTACCCATACCTCAAGAGGGTGAGGAGAAGAAAGGAAACCCTAATCCTTTATGTCCTTATCAGAATTTTGTGATGAGAAGGGATGAATAAGATGAGAAGTCCTAAAGGTATCTTATTTCGATTCATACCCTAAGACTTTGGCCAGGCAGTCACACGGGTCCGGGAGTCCTCGTATTCCGACTAGCGATGCGGAGGAAAATCTTGCCAGCCCCCGGTCGTGATCCCTTTCTAGACACCTCCGTCTTTCGGATACTCCTCTAATAACTCCCTTGGGTTCTATGGAGTTTGTAAAATTTAATAATTACTAGTGGTTAAATGAGGAACCTACGCTCTGATACCAAATGTTACGACCCCACCTCCCGATAACCCCCAATTAAGGGAGACCAAGAGGTTGAGCCGCACCCTTTAATCCCGGATCAAAGGTTCGACATATAACCATAAACAATTATTAAATTCTAACAGACTATACTGAAAATGGTAATAAAATTTTTCTTTACATACCTTTTGAAAACTTGGATCTCTATTCTTCTATCCACACCGATACTAATCTATCTAATCCTCCTTGCACTTTAATTCTCACTTAGTATCACATGTGCCACTTTACTGTTTGTTCTTTTCATTGTACCTAAAACGCCGACAAACAAAACGTCGGTCAGCCGTAGCTGGTATGTGGGGGAAACAACAAACATGCAACTATGATAACAATGTAATCATTCAATTACTTATTTAACAACCAATATTACATTTTAGATATAACTCCGTGATCCAAGAGTACCCTATCCTCTGTATTACTCCCATTAAACCCCTCATGATCCACCTATAAGTGAACCAGTTTCTAGGGTTGAGTCACATGGCACTACTCGTAAGTAGACCACTCCTTAACTCGAGATTTGCTAAAGAGTCTCTAACTCACGGTAACCTAGAACTTACTCTAGGATTACCCCTTTTTAGCCTTTTCAAAGTAACAGAGGTGGACCCAGATCTAGCCAGTTATATATGCACATTTATGGTGATAATCATAGTCACTTTATAGTGGCATGAAATAAATAAACATCCAACAGTTTAATTGCATTCAATGTGATTAAACATTCGGGAATACATCGGGAAACTATAGCGGTTATTCATAATCGTAACCACATACCTGATCCATAGTAACTTGATGTCCATGCATTAACATTCAACACAACTAACAAGCAATCAACAATATCCTGAAAATAATGCATAACATCCAAGTGTCATTGTTTTATTCAAAACATCCACAAGATCAACTTGGATTCCACCTTATAATTTCTAGGTCAACCTTAGGGTTTTATTAGGATTTTAGCCTTCATTATGCATTTATCACTTTTAATGCTCTTTTAGTTCACAAACCCTAATTTCTGCATCATAGGCACAAATGAATGTCAACTTACACTAAAACTATTATCTTTATCCTTTTAGGTCATATCCAAAACATTAAGGCTAATTATCATCTTCGGTTTCTTTCAAATTGACAAATCATATTTCATTATAGTTCAACTCACATATATGAACCTTATTTATCACTAGTTCCACTTTTATACACTAGGAAACACTAATTATCCAAATCATTCACATTAAAGATCTTTGGTACTCAATTTATCTTCGAATCATCATATCTCTATTTTATTCTTCAATTTGTACAATTAAAACCATTAGAATTCATATCAACATATATTAGGGTTTCTAATCCCATTAAGGCATATTCATGTACATAGAACCCTAAATTAAACCAACTATATAAAAAGATCATCTTTTAAAATCCTATTTTCACTTTTATTAACAACAGGTTAATATCAGCTTGAATTATCCATCTATCATCAAATCTAAGGGGTTTTCCTTAGTTAAATCATTAAAGATAACAACTTCATGTACTTTTCCAATTTCAAGCATATAAACTCTAAATTAGGCTAATCATGTGCAATGTTCTTCCTTTTTTATCATTATGTACCTTTTTACATTTGACAGGTTAATATCAACTCTAATGATCCATTAAACCCTATTAATCACTTTAATCATATCAAAGTAGGGTTTCTTTAATCATTATTATGTTAAAGTTGATAAATTACACTACTTTTCAAATTTCAAGAGGAATTGGCTTATAAACATATTTTTATTGAATTCCCCTCGTTCTGAGGATCAAGTTTCATATATAACTTGTTTTGATCCGAGCTACAAATAAATAGATATGATTTTAGTAAAATTGTATACCTCTTGGCCAATGGAAGGGTGCCACGTGTCCTTCTCCATGCAATTGAGCTGCGTGACTCGGTTGTTTTACAAACATAACCAAATTCCCACTTTACCCTCGCGCGACTCCTTGGTCTTGCAAAGCCCGGAGGGGCAATATCGTCCAACACCCCCTTTCCTTTCTTCTTCCTTGCGCCTCTGTCTGCCGTTGCCCTAGCCGCCAAAGCGCGGCTCCTCCTTGCTTCCTTCGGCCCTGTTGGCCACCGGGGAGGGTTCTATCACCCCCGTCGTGCCCTGGCGTAGGTAGAACTCTTTCAAGACGCCCTCAAAATGGTCGTGCACAAGCCAAAAGGTCCGCAGCTCACAGCTGTGATGCAGCCGTGCTGCAGCTAGTTGTGGGAGTTCTCTAAGGCGTGAAACTACTCAAAACTCAGAGCTCTTCCTCCGATGCAACCCCACATATCCGTGGGTACCCTCCAGCCATGGCCAGCACTACACGATCAGGTCGGTTGGGTCCTCCATGCGCGGCCGGCATTGCAGCCGTACAGCGGCCGTTGTGCCTGCGCTGGAGTCCAAGGGTTATGGCCGCGCTTCCCTCTGGCCAAGTGTGCATCTCCCACCCATGACGACAACTCCCAGGTTGCTTGCTGCCCTACGGTTAGAGCAGTACCCTTTGGTTAGGGTTTGGGCGGTTGCATGGATGAAGAAGAAGACGGAGAGGAGAGAGAGACGCAAGGAAACTGTTTGGGCTCGTCCAAAGAGTCTACTCTTTTATAGAACAAGGTATTCATGCCCTAGCATGCTTGCCCATGAAGGAAAATAAAGCCTAAGCCTAATAGGAAATATATTCCTTCACTAAAAAGCAAGACTCTCTCTCTCTCTTTCATATTCCTTTATTATTCCTTCCTCCTCTGATAATAGGATTTCGAAAATACTTTCTCTTATTATCATTGTTCTTGCATTTTAATCCATTGATCATGAAAACCTATTTTCCTTTATTAGAAAATACTTTCCTTTAAATAACACCACATAATACATTAATAAAGCAACACATTATCCTCTTATTTTGCCTTTTTAGTATTTTCTCTTTCTTTCCTCTTTATTGGGACTCCTTGAATCCCAAGATATTCCATTATTTCGAAATTCTCTTCATTGGATACTTATTATCCTTCTAGATGCATCATTATGCATTATTTCACCTTATCTTGTTTATTTCTCATTAAAATAGTTCCTTTTGAGGATTTCTCATTATTTCTCTTTTATTTTCTTCATTGGCATCATAAGAAATCCTTGGGATACGAAATTCCATAAAGGGTAACTCAATTATACCTCTTTTCACATATTTTCCACATCTCATCAATGTTTTCAATTTCTTTATTAACAAGGAAATACTTATTGATATTTTCTTTTCTTATTGCCTTTTCTTTGCAACTTTGGACTCCTTGGTATCCAAGGAACCCAAGAGGCACGAAATCCTCTTTGGATTTTCCTTCTAGAGGTTTCCACATATTTCTTTTCTTAGAATTTCGATTATTCATTTACTAATTGAATTTCCTCAGTATTTGGGCCCAATAGCCAACAAAGCCCAAAACACAACCAATCAAGGCTATTGTGAATGGAATCCATTTAATCAAAACAAAACATATCATTATTTGTTCCATTAGCTTTAATATGAGAAATTACATTTCTCACTATTTGAAACCAAAAAAATTGGGGTTATAACAAAGAAGGTCAAGATGCAATATGGGTTATGGTAGATCGCCTTACCTAGATGACATGAGAAAGAAAGGAGTACTGTCAAGAGACAAATTTTGTTGAACTGCATAAGAAAGAAAGATGGTTCAACTACACCATGATGCAAGTTCAAAAGTTCTTGAGCATGACTTAAAGGTTCACTTCCATGAGGTGGAAGCAGGTACATGAAGAACTCGGTGTCAGTACCTCTTATCACCCTAACTAATGGACAGTATGATCCAGACTAGAGGGTATGATGAGATCATGTGTGCTCATTTAGGGTGATACATAGAGACAATTCTTAAGATGTGATGTTAACCACCATAGCCTTTATCGGGATGCAAGAAGTTCTATAAGGAGGTTGCGTCGGTCACCACTTCATTATGATGATGTAGGTGAAGGAGGCCTCACGAAGGTCAGAAAAGAACCATAGTGTGTGGAGATGATGTCGCTTTGATCGTGCAATGGATGAGAGATAGCCCAGTGGTGACAGCAGTCATGAGCTGATGCAAAGCAGACTAACATGCAGTTCACTGTGGGAGAATATGTGATGTGAAAATCCGACCCCTCAAAGCTACAGCTGAGAAAGCTGAGTCCCCGATATATGGGTCCATTTGAGATGGATTGGTGGAGATGGTTGTGTTTAGCCTTGCCCCTCTGGATAACATGATGGGTAATGTGTTACATGAGTCTGATCTAGAGCACTATGTGAGGTTCCCAAGCCATGTGTTGAGCCTTGAACCTATTCAGTTTTTGAGAGGCTGAAATGTCCTGAGTCACCAATGAGGGTACGATATACCAAGGTAAGAAAGAACTCAGATGGAAGAATATGAGATGATGAAGGTTCTTGGGAAGCACTATGGAAAGGGTGAAGCCACATGGGATCCATGATGGACATATGAAAGGCTTATCCTGTCGGATTGCTTGCTTGATGGAATTTTGAGGGCAAAATTCTTATAAGAGGGGAAGGATGTTACAACCCCAATTTTTTGGGTTCCTTTGGTGAGGAATGTAATTTCTCACATTAAAGATATTGGAACAAATAATGATATAATTTGTTTTGAATAAATGGATTTTGTTTACAATAGCCTTGATGATTGTGTTGTGGGCTTTATTGGCTATTGGGCCCAATAACAAGGAAATTCAATTAATTAATGAATAACTGAGAATTTGAGAAAAGAAAGATGTGGAAACCTCTAGAAGGCAAATCCAAAGAGGGATTTCGTGCCTCTCGGGTTCCAAGGAGTCCAAAGTTGCATAAAGAGTGCAATAAGAAAAGAAAAGATCAATTAAGTATTTCTTTATTAAGAAAGAAATTGAAAATATTGATGAAATGTGGAAAATAAGTGAAAAGAGGTATAATTGAGTTATCCTTGGTGGAATTTCGTATCCCAAGGATTCCTAATGTTAAAAGGAATACCAATGAGGAAAATAAAAGAGAAATAAAGAGAAATCCTCAAAAAGAGATATTTTAATAAGAAATAAATATGATAATGTGAAATAATGCATATTGATGCATTTAAGGATAATGAGTATTCCTTAAAAAGAAATTTCAAATTATTAGAGTTTCTTGGGATCCAAGGAGTCCCAATGAAGGAGGAAAGAGAAAACACCAAGATTGCAAAATAAGAGGATAAAGTGATACTATATTAATGAATTTCATGGTTTTATTAAAGAAGTGGTATTTTCTACAAAAAGGAAATATAAATTTCGTGGCTAATGGATTAAAAGCCAAGAATAAAGAGTATAAAGGAAAAGGTTTCGAATTTCTGAATACCCAAATAATATAATTATATTAAAGGATAATAATGAGAGAAAAGGTTGTTTCTTAACTAAGGAAGATAAGTTTCTTTTTGGGAAAAGAATTTGAGTCCTCGTGAAGGCACGCGTTAGGACTTCGTTTCTCACCCTTATATAAGAGGGTAGATCCTCCAGTGCGAGTCCAGGAAGGATCCCGCACACTTCTCTCTCCCTTCTTCTTGGTTCTTGCACACAAAACCCTAGCCATGGGGGTTAATGTAACCTGGAGCGATGTGGAGTTGTGAACGGGAGCTTGATGGGGGAACGATGCTCCCAGGCCCCTGGAGAAGAAGCCCAACTATCGTCCCTTGACCCTAGCAGCTGCACGACGCCGCAGAACGGCTGCAGTGCGGTCACGGTTGCAGGCCGTGTGAGGGAGGATCAACCATTCTGGCTGTGAATCAGAGGCGTCGGAGGTGCGTGAAGGCACGACGGGGTTAGGAGGGTGGTTTCCGGCAAGCTTAGGGCCTGGAAGTGGAGGGAGGAGGCCTGTGTAGCTCTGTGCTCGACGGTTAGGGAAGCAACCCTCGATCTGCCCGAGGTTGAAGATGGAAGAATCACGTTGGACAATTCCGCCCCCTGCGGGCTAAGGAGCAATCCACTTAACCCAGGGGTGTTTCAGACTTTTCAAAATATTTCCAAACAAGTCAAGCGGGTTGTGTTGCATGGGAGAGGCTATGTGGCACCTCCCTATTGAGCAAAGTAAGTGTTTGTTTGTAAAATTCATATCTAAAAATTGGTAGCTCGGATTAGCATGCATAAAATATGAAAGTTTCTCAGAAAAATGAGAGGAATCCAATAAAAATGCATATAGAAGCTAATTCATCTTGTAATTCGAAAAGTAGCATAAGTTATTAACTTTAATGTAATGATGATTAAGAAACCCTATTTTGATGTGTTTAAAGTGATTAGTAGGGTTTAATGGATGATTAAAGTTGATATTAACCTATTAATCATGAAGAGTTACATTAAGATTGAAAAAGATGAACTTTGCACGTAATTCGTTTAATTTAGAGTTTCATTTGCATGAATATACTTTAATGGGCCTTGAAACCCTAATGTTGGCAAATTTGACTCTTAATGACATTAATTATTCAAATTTGTGAATAAAGTTAATGGAAGATGATTTTAAGCTCTTTCGAGCATTAAAGTTCCTAATTGTGGTTAAATACCCTAAATGTAGTAATTAAGGTTTTCTAATGAATAAAAGATAGAATTAATGGTAAATCAAGTTCATATGCGAATTAGACTATAATGAACTTTGAATTGATGATAAATGAGCATAATGATCTTGTTATATATTAAAAGGATGAAAATTGTAGCTTTAATGTAAAATAGGCTTAATGGACTTATTTAATGGTTAATTGTGCCTTAAATCTAAAACGCAGGATTAGATGTTGAGATAATTAGGGTTTGTGATCAATTGCGTTAAATTAGGGTTTAAAATAGTAAAAGATGAAGGGAAACCCTAATTGCAATGAAAACCCTAAAAGTGGACTAGAAACCCCAGGAAGCGAGCTAGATTTAATAGATCTTAATGACATGAGTAATAAAAGGAAATTGTATAATTGTTTCAGGATCTTATTGAATGCTTGCTTTCCTATTGGTTGATTGGATTATTTATGTCTCACATAAACTTGACAGGTATGTGGTTACGCCTATGAATATCCTGAATTAGTTTCTCAAGGATTTTTGAGGTTTTATCGATGACTTGAATTAAATTGTTGGTTGCATTTAATTCATGCAAATTATAATGTGAATATGACTATCACATAAGAGATGTGCCTACTAGATCAGATCCTAGTCCCCTCTGTAGCCTAATGGATTGACCTAGTACATGGCTACCAGTGGGGTAGGCCCATCAGGTCATTGAATGACTTAGTACATGGCTACCAATGGGGTAGGACCATCAAGTCATCATGAGTCAGGGATTGAGCTACCTTTGGGTAGGGCCATGCGACTCCATAACCCTAGGAATTTGCTACCTATGTGGTAGGGCCATGGGGGTAAGGATCTACCATATGAGAGAGGTAGTATCCATGTCCACTACAGGGACGGTAAAGAGATACGGGATAGGCAAGGATTGAGTAGTATTGCTTAAAATGTAATCTTGGATGTTAAATGATATTTGGTTGACTACATTGTTAACATAGTTGCACAATTATTGTTTCCCCCACATACCAGCTTCTTGCTAACCGACGTTTTGTTTGTCGGCGTTTTAGGTACAAATGAAAAGACAAACAGTAAAGTGGCATATGTGGAGCTAAATGAGAAATAACGTACATAGGAGGATTAGTTATATTAGTATAGAAGTTTAGAAATCCCAGCTTTTAAAGGGTAAGTAAAGTTTTTATTTATACCAGTTTTCAGTTTAGTAGTGGAATTTCATAATTATTATTGATTATTTGTCGAACCTTTGATCTTGTTAATTGAATAACGGATCTGACCTTCGAGTCTCCCTTAATTGGGGGTTACCGGGAGGCGGGGTCGTTACAGTGATTTAGCATCGGATTACATAGTTCCAAAGCAGAGCCAAATCACATAAAAAGTGGGGTTCTAATTTTATTTAAAAATTTAAACCCCACAAAAGATGGCTAAGTCACTCGTTTTTTTCTACCAACTCAATGAAGGTTGGAAATTACATCTGAAAGAGGGAAATAAATACCCAAATGGTATTCGATGTGTGCATAAACATTTATTATCAATTGAGTACCGCACAGTGAAATCAAGTTGAAAATATTGAATAATAATGTCATTGTAGGAAGATGGATGCTTAAAAGGAATTTTCATTTCATTTCACTCTAAAAGTTAATTGTTCTATGTGGCAAATCATTAAATCTTTCGCTCTGCATCTTATTTCTACTAATTGCTCTCTAGTTGATTCATCCAAAGCAATATGAATGTTTATTTGAACTTAAAATCCTATTGTGAGAGTTAGAATTGATTTCAAGTTTAGTTGCATATCTAAATAATGAAAATTTTCATTTTGATATCTACTAATTCATATTCATGTGGATCTGATTTGTGACCATATTTTTATCTCTAGCCATATATCTAATTCTTTTTTCTTGAGGACAAGCAATGGTTCAAGCTTAGGGGGGATAAATCATATCACATGTTTGAACCACTTTCATTGCACAACTGACTCATTTTAACCATAATTCTACTCACATTCATGCTAGAATGCATGATTTGTATTTTTCTTACATGTAGCATGGTTTGAACTATAGGTACCCTTTTATTGTGCTTATTTTAAAGGAAAAATGCCCATAATCTGATCTAGTTGGCACTCCCATAGTTCTTACCAATTTTGCATCTCATAATTCAACAAACATCACTAAACACAGTGTGTGGACCATTCCACACAACGTGTATCTCTCAGACAAAAAATTCACTAGTCGAGTCAAGCTACGATGTATAACCCATATACATGGTGTGGCTCGGGAGGATCAAAAATCGCCAAGAGTTCATTGTTACATCATGTGGTTCCCCCACACGACGTGTCACTTGCGATTGTGGTCTAGGTGAAGTGGAAACTACATCTCACATGTCGTGTGAACTTATGTACACACCATATGAGGTGTATTTTTTGTGCAAAAATTAGAAACATACACTCCATCATTTTAATAACTAACCATACTCCTTGGGAAGCCAATTACACATCATTTTGGAGAGCTTTGGGTTCAGAGATGAGGGTAGAGCCAAGGGAAGTGATTTTGGAAGAAAAGCTAGGGTTACTCATGAGAGAACCCCACCTCAATTCATCTTCTCATCATCAAAGTCGGGCGAAGATTCTCCATTCCATTCTGACACTCTAGAGAGGAAGTTGTTGGAGTAGGAGCTGTTGTAGAGATGAATCTCCATCTTTTGGGTGGAGATTTCTATATGTTCCTCACTCTGACAGATTTCTTTGTTATTCCTCTCTCTACTAATGTTTTGTTCCATGATTTATTTTCTATGCAAGTATTTCATCACCATGTGCAAGTAGAACCCCATTTCTTGGGCATGGAAGAGTAGCTCCCATACCATGACTTGTGTGAACTCAAATTTCATATTTAGTACTAGTTGATCTACTGTTCCAAGACAAGTTATGGTGTTTATTTTCTTATGTGCATGGTTGGCCATCATGTTTACATATTTTATGCTTCTTTTTACATTCTAGGAAGAAATATTAAGAGGTAAACAGTAACTATCTTGGCAACATATCCTTGATCATGGGAGTGTCTGGGATTATGTTGAGGATCTTAGGTTGTAGTTCAAAACTAGGCATAAGAATGGGAGTGCTATATAGATTTAGAATTGTCTTATATCATCGAGAGATATATAACAAAAACAGCATGCCTTTGTCAATTGAATAGTGTGATTGAAAATTGTGTTTCTATGTGATTTGTGATGTGGAAGTGAAATCTCATATCCAAGATTCTCCCGCTCTAACTTAATCATCATGCAAGTGATTAGAATTTATAATTTCTTTCTTTTAATTTGCAAATTAGTTCGATCTAAAACCAATCATTCTCTTGTAACCAATCTATATTATTGAAAGATAACATTTTTGTTTCTAGATAACCTATCTCCTTGTGGTTCAACCTCGACTATAATCGATCATGTATACTTTTGGGTGATTGACGAGTTGAGACCTTTAACAATTTAAAACTTATTTTCCTTTGGGTAATCAGCATTAAGACTAAGGAGTGTTCTCTCACATAATTTTTGAATATGCATCCTACATACTTTTATGGTGTAAAGAGGTGATATCATCCCCTTACTAAAATTTAATGGAAAATACACGACATCCATCTTTTATGAGAAATTTAGATTATGAAGGATGCATGCATAATAATTCCATTTAAATAAGCATAATCCAGATACAAAAATGTCAACAGTAGCAATGGAAATAAAAGAATAGGATATTTCATGGCTTTGATCCAAGTTCACTACATGAGTGCATGAAAATAAACTACAAAAGAAAACTTTAGTATCTAGCAACAACAACCTAGACATCTTGGCAAAGATTCCTTTGGATCTACTCCTGGGCTGGTCTTCCTTGGTCTTGTTCCACTCCTTCTCCCAGACCTGGATGGTTGGGGTCACCAAGCAAGAGGAGAAAACAAGAACAAAGAATAGTATAACAAGGAAAATAAAAGGTATATATTAACCAACAATATGAAGGGTAAAAAGTATGAGGCATATAGTAAATAAGATTCTTTCCATAACAGTCAAATAATAAGTAAATTATATCCATGGTTATAGTTAGACTACATTAACTAAGTATGGTTGAGACACCTACTGAACCTCAACCAATAGGTGAGTAGAGACTAACACATTCCTAATCACCTACAAAATATTTATATATGGGGAGACTAACACATTCCCCTAGACAAAAAAACCCATGCCCAACTATGGGTGGTTGTACATAAGTACCACTACATTACTAATAAATCAAACAAATCATCATGCTCAAAGAAATCATATGGCAAGTTTAAATAATAGAAATATTGCACTTGGGGTCCAAGACCCAAGCAAGTATTGTAGTAACTGTATTAAAAGGAGCAATAATAGGAATAATGGTTTTAGTCCATGTCTCAGTGGGAAATTAGGGCTTGGATATCAAACATGCACAAATTAAGGGATAAGATGCACATACCTCAATTTAGAGTCCTAGCACTCACTTTTCACCAACTAAGTTGTTTCCAAGTTCACTTTTTCCTAAGTTCAAGTTATTCACAAGTATTAGGATTTATAATTCACATAAGTATAAAGAAAATCCTAATTTCAGATATTTTTGGAAAACCTTGAATTTTGGTCATGAAACCTATATCAAACTATTCCTTATCTTATCATGATCAAATAAAAATATTTATTTGTACAAATTAGAGTTTATATGATTAAGTTACAATTTTTAGGGATTTTCGTGTATTCATTAGATTTCCCAAAAATATACCATTGAAAACAATTGAATTAGAGTCTGGAAACATTTTAATTTGAAAGATCTCATTTTTTTATTCCAAAACATATTTTTATAGAATTTTTGGACAAATAGAGCAAAAAGTTATGATTTTTACAATGTCTGACCAATCACAATTTTTCAAATTGTCAAATAAGCAAAGAAAACTCATGAGAAAGAGAGTGAGGGGTTGGCTCGCTAACTTGGCCCAATCAGGGGAAATCAAGTCGTGTGTTCAACAGCCAACAAAGCTCACCTAAAGCAAAGGGAAAGTGAGTATAATGACCATAATACCCCTAGAGAGAAGAAGCACAGAAAGAGGAAAGGAAGAGGGTAATGAAGTAAGCTCATGCAAGGGATTCTTTCCCCCTCACCCACATCATCATTGTTGCTCAAAGAAACTTGGCAGAGATTTAGGTGAATCCATGTATGGTGATCATTCGATGATTTGAGACTACACAAATGAAGAGAAGGCATTGAGGAATCATATCTATAGACGAATTGAGTTGGTGTGAAATGAGGAGAAATAGCAGCACGTCAATGTCACAATTTGATGTCTTGACTTGCGGTGAGGTTGAGAAGCAATTGGCATGAGAAAACTATTACACTAGGGCTAGTGTTGCTCAAGGTACTAGTATTTATAGGTGTGGGTTCGTATATGAGCAAAGGACAAGCCAAACAAAGAAGCTTGTGGTCCAAGAATTGGGCATTTCCCAATTTCTTGACAAAATGGCACAAGTAGAGGATCATTGCATGTGGAAGCCATTAAGGAACGTGTCTGTGAAGAAATCTCAAACAAAGACCAACTATGGAGAGAGAAATAAAAGTTTCAAAATCAACCAAAGTTGGCGTCTGCTTGCCTAATTATACCCAAGTTTGATGATGACTCTTGATCCATCTGATCTAGATCCATTGGGTGACAATCCATACAAAATTTTAAAGGGTATGTGACACATTAAAATTTATTCCTAATACGATTTATACTAAAGTGTTGCATTAATTATTTTCCTTTTTCTCTCTTTTCAATTGAGGGTGCAAACAAGGTCCAAATTAAATGAAAATTGATATCTAGCCTAATTAGGACGTGTAGAATCTGATTTTGATATTAGTTTTATTTTTTGGAGACTTCAAGTATTTTATTTAATTCTTTTAATGTAAACCACATTTTCTCTTTCCTATCACATTAGAGTTATCTAGAAACCATCAATTAATGTGAAACTTCACCTCAAGCAAAGTTAAACTTGTGAAACAATAATTTGCCATTAGTTTTATCTTTTGAGATTATTTTACACATTATTTAATATTTTGGACTTTACACACTTTATCTCTCCTAACTTCACTAGAACATTCAAGATTATCCAAATTAGAGGAAAATTCACACCTATGCTAAATTTTAACATGTAGGCTTCAAATTTTGAGATTGTTTTCAACTTTTGAAGTTGTTTAATATTTTATTTGATGTTTTGGGCTTTACTCCTATTTTTCAAATTGAATTAAGATATTTATTATTATGCCAATAAAGTGAAACTTGGCATTCAAGTCAATTGAAACCCAAAGAATTTGGACCTAAAGTTAGTTTTATCTAAAGAGTCTTAATTTTATGAGTTTTAGCCCATTACTCATCATTACCACTATTTTTCACATTAAATAATTCAATATCACATTATCTTGTTTAGGGATTTATTATTTATCTCTTTATCTCTTCCTTGTTCCAAAATGTTTTAGAAAGTTCTAGGTCGAAATTAATTTTTCATAATCTCACTTAAATGGTAAATTTGCATCTTAGACCCTGATTGAAATTCTAACTGAGGTATTTGTACACAAACCCATACATTAGCATGAATAGTGATTAAATATACTTCGAACCACTAATAATTCCTATAAGTTCAATAACAAGACCAAAAAGAATAGTAAAGAAAGGAAAACTTGGAAAAGGGCTAAATTAAGAATATACCTAGATTTCAGTTCATTACATATGGTGAGAATGAACATCACATGGTGGATAAAACTAATGACTAGATTCAAGCCACTGAGCCAACTTATGAAGGCATGGTTTGCCTCAAGCATCAAAAGGTTTGTTCTTCTACTCACATCCTAAGTGGAGCACCTTGTCGGTGGTGAAGCAGTATGGACAAGTGATGTGACTAAACTGTATGTGTAAAATGCAAGTGTGTGCGTCGAAGTAATACAAGCCAATGAGGCCCAGATATCGAACATGGGGAAACATAATTCAAGAAACTACTACTAACTATTTTCAATCAGCTAAGCCAAAGAAAACTTTGATTTCAGATTTATTAAACTTAGTGCAAGAAAGAAAACTAATTGAATGGTTTGTGATCAAAATGAGAAGAAATTCTCTAAGACTATGGTTTCACCATGATAAACACAATAGATTTTACCTATGATTAATATATATTCCTCCCACTCCTAGACGAAGAACCTATAATAAGAACTACTCACTCTTATAGTGTAGTTCACTACCTATTCTAATGTCAATCTCATTTCCATAGCAATTGGTTAATTAGTTAGGTGCTTTAACAAATCCTCTGGGTAATCTCTTCACGTTCGTAAGCTGCCTTTTCCAAAGGGCGGCATAAAATGTGTGCTACTGTGGATTCTCAATCCTTAATACTCCTCCCAAAGTTATCAAGGATCTAATTAATCACCTATGGTGCGCAACATAGATAATTCAATACAATAGCAACATGCCCAAGAATAAGGAGAAAACAATATACTAATGCAAAAGATTCATATGCAGTGTACAACTGGGCTACTCCCGGGTCCTAGAGAACAAGGGGATTAGACCCTCACAGCTTCCATGGACAAAAATATACTAGGAAGAAGGGAAAATGTGGAGAAAATAGAAAAATCGGTGAACCCCCTGGAGAAATGTGACTAGGGCGCTCCACGCTGACAAACGGATCTGCAAATCGCAAATTCTGCCCACTAAACATGCATGGAGCCTCCCAAACGTGTGGTTCTCCTTCTTGTTCTCCGCTCTCGTGTTGTAGTTGTCATGCAATGGAATGGAACATGATAGATTAGGTCTGGATGAACTCCCCTTAAGTCATAGAAGTGACTTAGGGTGAAATAAATCCTCAACCATCGGATTAAACCTGATTTTCAAATTTTCCTGATCGGGCAGACTCGGTAGTATTGAGTCTGTAAGTCAGTAGTATCGAGTCTGTACTTCAAACCTACTCTCTTTCTCTCTAACATGGATTTGATACTACCGACTTGTAAAGTCAGTAGTACCGAGTCTGTGCGACTCTTGCGGTACCTAAAAGGCACAAAAATGTACATAAGTACTTTGAAATATAATAAATCATTCTAAAACATTAAAATTATTTTTATTTGATGCAATTGAGTAACACAGACAAATATTAATAAATCATGGACAAATTAATATGAAAATGAATAGTATGTGCACAAAAATCAAAATAAAATAGTCTGTGAAAATGACAAATATCCAGAGCATCAAACTCCCCTAATCTTAATTGTTTCTCATACTTGAGCAACACACCTTCGGATCTATTTTAGATAAGTCCGTAAAAGGACAGAATAATATGAATTTCATTTTTCAACTACTCCCACTTGACGGTCTCAAACTGGCTTTCACTGGTCACTGAATAATCAACTGCTCTGTAGTGACCAAAAACATTCATAAAAGATATCCACCCTTAGATAAATGAACACTATCAAGGGAGTAGTTAACATCATAATCAATCAGGCATTTTCTTGGTGCATTATGTGATTCCCTATTCTACATTTCTCTTTTCCTAACTACTAACTACTTGGAAGAAGTTCTCCTTATAAGAATGAATGAGGAGAATAATCATTTAAGTGGCCTACCAACAAGAGCAATGGATGGAATGAATTGGTTGGCTAATAAAGAATCACAAGTAACATCTGAATTATTTATGCACAAATTAAATGTGATGAACCTATATGGTGAAAAGAATGAAAAATGCATAAATCATAATGCCTACTTTATTGGTAGAATGATGCATGAGTCAAAATATGTCATCAATTTGACAAACAAAAATTTTAAGGAAAGAATGTATCATGTGTATGTTTCCCTCATTTTTGTGAAGAGTTGAGGGCATCCTTTCTCCCTCTTAACTTTACAACATTAAAAACTTTTTTTCTTTTTTTTTCATTGGCCCATTGTTCTAGCATGATGGAACATTATGCTTGGGCTTTACTACATATCATTCATTTATTAATTTTTTTTAGGGTATGGATGTGTATCCCTACACTCAAATTTCAAAGGAAAATGATACCCACATGATATAGAAATGAATGATGAGAAAAATGCATGCAATCTACATTTAATTGTTTATGCAACTAGAATGATGTGTACATAAATTGTTGAAGTACACAACTTGCTATATTATTTTCATTTTTTAACAAATTCCATAAAATAAAACTAACTATCATGTCACCTACTGTGCTATGCAATGAAAACAAGAGAAAATAATTTGGAGTACTTGTTCATTTTAAGGTGGTGAGTTAATAATGAGTGGAGGATGGGTGGAATCACATAACTAAAAGATAAAGCCTTCCATGAATTTATGATATGTCCCTCTATAATGACTTGTGTATAGGGTAACCTTAGGATTTCTTTCTTAAACTTCAATTTAAGGTCATGTTAACTATTTGATCAACTTAGGCTCAAACCCCATCTTCATCCACATTTCATGAATAATTAAGATGTCCATTCATATTAAATGTCCTTAATCTGACTAACCCGTACACTTCCTCTAAGTGAGATTACTCAAGTACTCACAACTAAGCCCACAAAAAAAATATTCTCAATTTCCATAGCAAACTTGAAAGCACGCATGATAATTGCCAAGAATAAGCAAAATTTAAAATTTAAGCTCCACATTACACTAGATAGATTTTGGATCCTACAAATTACAAAAATAAAATCTAAAAGCAAGTAAAAATAAAATATAAAGATGTTCCAACACCTAACTCCCATAAGCTTGAATTTGACCATGTCATCATAGTAAAAAATCCAAACCTAGAGGTGGAATGGGTATACCAGATGCTCTGTAGAGTGGTGGTGGTGGTGGATGATTGGTGGTTTTTTGGATCAAGTTGTGCAAGCATATATCCCTCTTCTTGATGCCACAAATTTGTGTCTTTTTGGCATCAAGATATGACATTCTCTCTCCTTTTTTATCTTTGAAAATTGGTGGCCACTGGCATGTGTATCATTGGTACCCATAGCTTCTTCTTGTAGCTTTTGTCACCTTTTTGCTAAAAAAATTGGTAGTACTGACTTTGAACTCGATAGTACAACCTTGGGTCCAGGATTCAGGTGATTTTCTGGGAACATTTCGGTAGTACCGACTTTGAACTCGATCGTACCAACTTTCTGTAGAATTTTAACTGATAAGGAGTCAGTAGTACCAACTTTGGGTTCAGTAGTACTGACTTTGACCCTATCTACACACCAAATAAGAGTATCAAGGTACCTTTTTACATCAACTAAAATCTAACATGAAAAAGATGAAATGTAACTAAGAAAAACACCTAAACCAATTGTAAATGACAAAAAATAAAATTGGGTTGCCTCCCATGAAGCTCCATTGTTTAATGTCCTAGGCTTGACATTAATGATCATTCTCAGTCCGGGTTGTAATGAGATGGTAGTGAAGATTCATCCGGAAGTCTGAACTCCACTTTATCATTGTCTATCCTGAGTGTCAAATAGCCTCTTCCAATGGTAGTGATCACATCGTCCATATCTTGGAACGATCATCCTAAAAGCATCTCTAATCCTTGTATCTTGCGCATGTCCATCACCACAAAATCAACCGGATAGATGAACTTGTCAACTTTAACTAGCACGTCCTCGCATATCCCGTATGGTCTCACAATAAAGCCATCTGCCAACTCGATTGCCATGGATGTTCTTGTTGGTTATTTCAATCATAATTTTCAAAAGGTGGTAAGAGGCATGAGATTAATACTCGCTCATGAATCACATAGTGCTTGCTTGAAATGTTTTTCACCTATAGAACATGGGATGTAGAAACATCATGGATCCTTCCTTTTCCCTCACAGCTTCCCCTTGATCGATGCACTCATCACCTCATCAACCTGTACAATATTTGTGTCTTTAATCCTCCACTTTTTGTTAATGATATCTTTCAAAAATCTCCAATAAACAGGAATTTTTTCTATCACCTCCACCAATGGAAAATTGATGTGGAGCTTCCGAAAGATGTCCAAAAACTTTTTGAACTATGTTTTCTTTTTCCTCATCTTTGGACTATCTGGATATAGCACATCAAACTTCTCTGCTCGCTTATGTGTGGGAATATATGGTACTTGACGAACTTCCTCCCCTAAACTTGCTTCAGCACCACCTTCTAAAATAGAAATTGGCACATCCTCTATGGGTGGTGTTACCAGTGGTTGTTTCTTCTGAATTGTAGGTGCCCCTTTATTGACTGTGATTGTTCCAGTGCATAGTAAAACCTTCATCTGCTCCTATTGAATAGTACCCTTTTAGGAACTATAGTCGGTGATTTAACAGGCATGGGACCTTGAAGTTCACTGTCCACTAGCATTTTGCATCCTCCTAGTAATCCCAATAGATTTCGAGGAAATGGGACTTTAGGCACATACATCCACTCAGACTCCTGAGTGTGTTTCTTGGGTACCTCATCAATATGATGTTCTTGCTCTTTGACAATAGAAATGAATTTTGCTTGGTGATGTTGATGGGCTACAGCTGCATTCCCAGGTGCTCCTTGCTGACTGAACTTGTTCAAGGAAGCTACTTCTGCTGCTAACTGAGAAATTTGATATTCAATGTTGCGGATTTGGGTGCCTTGGTTTTGCAACTCCCTCTGTGTCTAACCCATAATTGCTTCATTTTGGCTCACCAAATTTCCTAACATGTTCTCAATTTTGTCAATCTTGTTGGGGGCATTGTCCTACTGGTACTACTAGTGCATGTACATGCAATCCTCTTCTTCACCTATAGATGATTTTACATCCTTCTGGCACACTTTTTTGGCGATGAGGTCAAGCTTCTCATTTAATGTCGAGATGACTTTAGATTCTTTAGTGCTTTTGATGGTTGTTGGGCGTTCTCTTTCTTCACCCCACGACTGGTTCTTAGCCATGTTCTTTAGGATCTCATGGAATCTAGAAGGCTTATTGTTCAAGAAAAATCCAGATCATGCACTGTCTAGGGTGGTCCTCTCACCCTGATGTAGGCCACAATAGAAGGTTTTTTCTTGGACATATAGATATATACCATGGTGAGGTACCTTCCACAGCATTGTCTGAAGCACTCCCAAGCCTATGAGTATGACTCTTCAGTCTGTTGCTTAAAGTTGTAAATCTTCTGCGTCAATTCATTCGTCTTTTGTGGTGGGAAATAACGCTCAAAGAATGCATCTATCATCTGGTCCCATGTCTATATGGATTTCGACTTGAGGTTACAGAACAAAGACTTAGCATGCTCTGCCAAGGATGATGGAAACAGCTTTAGGTATATCACGATGGCAGGAACTTTGTCTATCTTCACCATGTCACAGCTTTCAACAAAATTACTGATGTGAGTCATTGGGTCTTCAGTATTTTGGCCATGGACAGCCTATTGCTTGACTAATACCACCAGCCAATGATTGATCTTGTAGCTTTCCGCATTTATCGCTTGTCGCTTGATTGGCCCAAGCTGAGCTATTGAGGATGACGCCTTAATCTTCTCCCAAATGGTTTGTTCTTCTTCTGTGTCACCCATACCTTTCAGCTGTGGATTTGTTGTGGGACCGTCATCAATGGTTCGTGTTTGAACCATGCACTAGTACCTGAAATTTGTGAATTCAATGTGAGAACGAGATACTAGTGATTAAATAAAAAAAATATTTGCAATTCATATTTGGAAATAATAAAAAGAAAAATAAAGAGGGTGGCCTAGAGTGGCCAATTACAGCACTCGTAGTGCTTGAATATGTCATTTCCCCAACAACGGCGCCAAAAACTTGACACTACTAAACTATACGTGTAAAACACAAGCGTACACGTCGAAGTAATACAGGCCAATGAGGCACAGATATCGAACATAGGGAAACATAATTCAAGAAACTACTACTAACTAATTTCGATCATCTAAGCCAAATAAAACTTTGATTTGAGAGTTATTAAAACAATTGCAAGAAAGAAAACTAATTTAATGGTTTGTGATCACAATGAGAAGAAATTCTCTAAGACTGTGGTTTCATCATGATTGACACTGTAGATTTTACCTAAGATTAATATATATTCCTCCCACTCCTGGACAAAGAGCCTGTAGTAAAAACTACCCACTCTTGTAGTGTATTTCACTACCTATTCTAATGTCAATCTCATTTCCATAGTAATTGTTAATTAGTTAGGTACTTTAACGAATCCTCTGGGTAATCTCTTCACATTCGTAAGCCACATTTCCCAAAGGGTGATATAAAATGTGTGTTACTATGGATTTCCTATCCTTAATCCTCCTCCCAAAGTTATCAAGGATCTAATTAATCACCCATGGTGCGCAACATAGATAATTCAATACAATTTCATAGCAAAATGCCCAAGAATAAGGAGAAAATAATATACTAATACAAAAGATCCATATACAGTGTACAACCTGGCTACTCCCAGGTCCTAAAGAACACGGGGATTAGCCCCTCATGATTTCCATGGACAAAAACATGCTAGGAAGAAGGAAAAATGTGGAGAACAGAAAAATCGATAAATCCCCTAGAGAAATGTGACTAGGATGCTCCATGCTGATGAACGGATCCGCAAACTGTGAATTTTTCCCATCGAACGTTCCCAGAACCTCCTAAACGTGCAGTTCTCCTTCTCGTTCGCTTCTCCTGTACTATAGTCATTGTGCAATGGAATAGAATGTGATAGGTTAGGTCTAGCCAAACTCCCCTTAAGTCATAAAAGTGACTTAGGGAGAAATAAATCCTCAACCATCAGATTAAACTTGATTTTCAGATTTACCTAATCGGACAGACTCGGTAGTATCGAGTCTGTAAGTCGGCAATACCGAGTATGTACTTCAAACCTTCTCCCTCTCTCTCTGACGTGGATTTGATACTACCGACTTGTGAAGTCGGTAAATCGAGTCTATGCCACTCTTGTGGTACCTGAAAGGCACAAAAACGTACATAAGTACTTTGAAATATAATAAATCATGCAGAAACATTAAAATTATATTTATTTGATGCAATTAAGTAAGACAAGGTAATATTAATAAATCATGGACAAATTAATATGAAAATGAATAGTAAGTGCATAAAAATCAATATAAAATAGCCTGTGAAAATGACAAATATCTAGAGCATCAACAAGTCAAGCATTGTATCTACCTTGATGTGGGAACAATTCCTAGTTTTCATTATAGAGAAGTACATATCTTTTATAGGTCTAAGGAACAAAGAATCTGAGTTCAACAATCTTTGTAAAAATTCCATGATTGTGGCAGAGCATGTGCAGAATTTTCTTTGTCTTGGTTCTATGCTACGGGTTTTACTGAAGAACGACAAGCTAACTTTTTTATTTATCTATTGTGCTATATAATTAGATGAAGGTTAGCTACTCATTTACCACTTGCCTTCTCACATACAATGGATAAGACTATTTCTAAAATCTTACCAGGTTATCAAGCTAAGAACAACAATTAGAGGAAGTTCATTGATGAAGACTCAAAGAGTGATAGATGTTTTAGGTACCAGAAGAAGCATCCCCCTAGTAGATGTCCTCCTAAACTTGAGGGTCCAATCATATGTCTCACTATGGAGAGCCTGGTCATACCATGTCTTTGACCTTGATGACATGTAGAAGGACCTGATGAGAGTCATGCAACTTAATGTTATTGATAGTGATGAGGTTCGTGAAAACAATGAGGAAGGAAACACTTGCAATTTTAGTTAACCTGATTTTATAGTTATATTCCCCTTTTTCTACGTTGTTTGATATCTTTTATGATGATGTAAGTGGTGAATTAGATGGTACTACATGATCATAGTTAGTCATATCTTTGCGCCTTTAATATTGCTTGACTTATTAGGTTAAACCTTTCTAAGAGGGTGAAGTGTAGTAGCTTGGTAGTATATGAATATGTTGCCTTTGGGGATGAAATCCTCTTTATGGGATGGATTTACATAACATACCAAAATCTACCTATCATGACTCTAGAAACCCTGATCCCATGAGAAGTAAGTTGTGTGATTGGATCTTTAGAATTGACCAACAAGGCTAGAGATATGCCCTAATACACTTGTGTGTGTGCTAATGAACACATAATGCACTTAACATGAGTAACTCAAATGTAAACCCTAATTATGGATACATGTGATCCTGTCCATGCCTTGGATTTTATAAACCCTAATGAGATGATAATATGGATATATGATACCTAACCCTCAACTTTACACATGATTACGATGTGTTTTAGATATATAACCAATCATTTTGACCTAAACCCCAATATTAGTTGAGACCCTGGTATATACATGATTGTTTACCACATATGATACATTACTTTTACACAAGTTGTTTTAATCACACATCATATACTAATACACATAAACTTGACCCAATAATATAAATATAACTTAATATGTAAGTGAGCTCACTAAATGTCTAATACATGTCACTTTGTCTATTGATACACACATAATGACTTAAGTGTTCTTAATTAGTAATTTGATGTTAAGGAATTATTAATGTGGAATATATTGTGACTAATATATATTCAGGAATAATAATTGGGTGTATAATGCAAGTGGAGATAGCTAATGTATCTTCACCTAAGGTAACATTAATTTATTGGACATAATACGTTAAATGAGTAAAATATGGAATTCATGCAATACAATATATTGTAACCCTTTTATAAGGATATGAGGATAATTGAACTCTAAATAATAAATATTAAGGAGTAATGCAGATAAATACTGAGATAATGGAGTTAAACCCAATTTATTAGATTTCATAAAAGGTAAAAGACTAATCTAATCTCAAAATCACATTCTTGGGTCCTAGTGTGTTAATAGATAAAAATTGGTCTTGATTGGATAATGATAGTCTCAATTTAACTTGACAAGATCATCCCTAAAAATACATTCCTTATATGAATCGGACTATAGTTAGTTTTATTTAACTCATGTTTGTTACTAGTTAGTTGTCACATGGTTTCTTTCTCATATTTCCTAGTGCTTGCCATGTCACACTAGCTTTGCCTTGGTTTATTTATTGGCCTTTTTTGCATTGTTAGATCAACATTTTAAAATCTTGGAGTTTTCTTCTTGTTTAAGTCCTCTTATCCCAAGGACTCTACAGTCCCCACACCCTCTTTCTCCTCCATTGATCTCTCTCTCCCCTATCTCCTCTTCATTCTAGAGATCCTTCTGATCCCTAATTGGACTGGGTTTCACCTCTACAACACCCTCATTTCACCTGGCCTCTTCGCTCCCCTGTTTCCAACCCCATTGGTTTCCTCATCCAATGTGGACTTTGAACCTATATATAATCATTCCTCCAACATTTTCAAACTCCTATAATATTCTCCAAGTCCTCGTTCATCGTTAATTGACCAATAATTATCTCATCCTAATCTACTTGGTTTTCCATGTGTGTTTGAATTAATGGGCACTTTAGACCGTCGTGAGGTCTACAAACCATCTGTCATTGCTTTATTGTTCCTTGAAAAGCTCTCTGCATGATTGGTTACTGTTCTTTCAAGTATATTCCCATTTCCCCCTTTTTGATTTCATTATAGACCGCTATGACATAGTGCCATTTCTCACCTATTGGTCCCTGCATTACTTGTGCTACCTATGATTGACATTGCCACAAAGTTCTAAGTTCAAGTGTATGGTTTTCCCTTGTTTTGTTTCCCTTTTTCCTTGAGTTCATATTCCCTACATTGCTTCTCATGATTTTTCAATGAGGGAGTTTGGACTTATGTGTGTGCCAACACTCTCCTTTTGGGTTGCTAATTCTGTTGGAAGGTGACAAACGTGTATGAGAATATCCCTTGATGGTTTTATTCCACAAGAGTGGCTTTAATCTATGGAAGTGGTGGTTGATCCACTCTATGAGCTACATATCTAATTTTAGTTCATGGAACATGGTTGAGATGCTTTGAATTGTTTTGCCCTAGTTTTCGTATGACTTTGTCATGCATGTCATGGGTGTCTTTGTAATTCAATTGGTTATTTCTGTATTTATCGCACAAGTTTTATGTAAGGTTATTTGACCTATACTACCATGTCATGCAAATATATCATGTGTGATGTGGGGGTCGTAACGTATTTTACCTTAGTATTAATTTTGATATTTTAGTAATATGACTTAACCAAAATGATTCATAAGTAAATATTTATTCATGACATGCGCCTAGAATAGAAAGGTGGCTTATTGTAAGCATATTGATGACGTTGTTGATGTTAGGTGCATTGTGTATGCGTCATGAATCATGAGCTTTAGAAACAACATGACATCATGGGAGATCTTGAGATGTTCACACATCTTAGGAATATGTTTCAAGAACAAGCAAGGCCAGAGATGTTTAATGTCTTAAAGGATCTATTTAAGTGCATCATGACTAAAGAATATCTAGTAGAGCCACATTTACTCATGTTGATTGGGTATGTGGAAATCCTTGAAAGATTGGGAACCCCGTAGACCAAGAGTTGGCCACGAAATCTTACAATTGCTTCCAGAATCATGCAGTCAGTTTGTCATTAACTACAACATCAATATTTTTGTTCGACGATTGTAAGAGTTACTTGGTGTGTTGAGAACTATTGAGACTCAGATGAAGAATTAGAATACAATATCATAATGTTCAGGTCCTCAACCCAAACCATATGTCATTGAGGCAAAACATTCTTAGGACATTATTGTAGTTATTGGTTAACTTGATACTAAAGCAAAGATAACAAGTGGAATTGCCCTTAACTAATAATAAAAAAATATATAGTGTATTCCTACTACAATCATCACATTATGGCTCCCAAGGGCATACAACCAACCGTCTTTCACTTTCACTAGAGTGTAATTACTCATGAATCGAATTCCAATTGATATAAGACCATCATGCTTCTACTTGAAAGCACTTTTTTCAAGGGATCAACACCATTTGTTTTAGTTGGTACTATGAAAATCTTTACATGTTTTGTTTGTATGATCTTATGTATCAGACTATTTTTATATAATATGTGCTTGGATTGTTTATGTTGTCTAGGTTCCTTATACTAAGTAATGGCTCTATTGTTATCACAACAAAGATCTATCCAAGAAGTACTCATAGTGAGTAAATCTTGGATGGGTTTCTAGGCCAACAAAATATATGGATTAGGATTTAAATATGAATGTTTATCTCTTAGGGTTTAGGGTTAGTATGTAGGGTTTGGTGATGAATGTGTGCCACTTATCTCATTTTTGAACACTTAATCTCACTAGTAAGTGTATAATGTGTATTTGAATTTGAATATTATTTCAACAACATTTCCCTACAGTTCTTCAAGTACACCAATGTAGATGGCCAAAGACCCATCTACATATGTACTTAGAGAACAAACGGGAAAGTGCTAAAAAAACATCTTGAAAACCAAACACACATTATACACTTACATCCTAAATAAGATTAAGTGTTCAAGAACAGTCCCAAAATGGGGACCATCCAAGAGTAACTCCTAATGAGTAAATCTTGGACATATTTCTAGTTCATCAGACTATAGGGATTAGGGTTTATCATTTAGGGATTAGGGTCTAGATAAATTTATATCAAATTCAATCTAAATCAAGTTAATTTAGATAAATTCGTATCAATTTAGTGTATTAATTTCTAGCTGTGATTATTTAACCATACAACATTCAAATTGCTAATAATAAACAATACAATTAGCATAAATAATAAAGGAACATTCATCACGGTTTTTATATTAATTATACATATTTTTGTCTCTTAGACCTCATCATTCATCACATGCATCATGATATTTAAGTTATAAGGAAAAGAAATGGACCTTACATCATAGGAGAGAAGGAATAGTAGTTGCACACACAAATAGAGAGACGAACAGAGAGAGGAGATGAGTGTATGTGGCAATGGACAAGGCTCCAAGCTCCAAGCAGAAGCAGCAATTGCAACAATGGTGTCTACAAGTAGGAGTAGATGCGACAATGACATCTCCAAGTAGGAGTATAGGTAGTGTCACTCCAAGCAGTAGTAGTAGCGGCACCACAGAGAGGAGGGTAGTGGTGGAGAGAGGAGGAGCAGAATAATGTGAAGAAAAGTAGTTGAAGTAGAAATCAGTGGTGGAGAAAGGAGTAGGAAGTGAAAGTGGAGGCATTGATGATTAGCATGGAGGCAATGGAGATGGATAGAGGAGCGGGAGGTAGAAGAGGAGGTGGTGATGGTTGGAATGGAGGCAGCGGAAATAGTTGGAAGAGGCACCATTACTGTAACGACCCCACCCCTCGGCAACCCCCAATTAAGGAAGGCCAAGAAGCTAGTGTCGTTATCCCAAAATAGGATCATATGGTTTTGCAAATAATCAAAAATAAATAATAATTATACCACAACTAAGCTTAAAATAGGATAAAAATTTTCTTTTCACATACCTTTCAAAAGTAGGATTTCAAAACTTCACCCACAGAAAGAGCTAACTATAATCCTCTGAACATTATTTTGCCTTGTTCTTTTTCAATGTCACTTTTTATTGAACATTCACTCTTCATAAATGTAACTGCATATTTCCCTAAAATTTCGACAAACTAAATTTCGATCAGTATAATGGATTATACTGGTATGTGGGGAAACCAAAAGTTTTGCATCTAGTTGTAACAACATATTGCAACCAAATTATTGTTTAACATATAAAACTTTACAACTTAAACATACTAATCAATCCTGACATATACAAGCCTCAATGTTGTCCCTGTAGTGGATGTGGATACTACCTTTCTCATATGGTAGATCCCAAATAGCCCCTTTTGATCCTACCCTAAAGGTAGACCACGACATAGAGTTGTATAGTCGTATGATCCTACCCATTGGTAGACCAAACATCAAATCATGATAACCTAATGATCCTACCACAAGGGTAGGCCAATACCTAGGTCATCAATTCCTCGTATATACTCAAAGCTACAGAGGAGGACTAAGATCTAAGATAGTCATGCATATATTTATGGTGACAGCCATAATCACTTCATAGTTGCAAGAATTAAAGTTCATCCATGCAGTTAATTTCAAGAAACCTATAAAACATCTAAAATTGTCATGAAACAAGAGCGATTAGCCATAAGCATAACCGCATACCTAATTTGGAAGTCTCAAAACCAAGCAAGACAGCTAATCCAATCAAGAAGTCCAGTCAACCAAGTCAAGTAATAAATCAAGCAAATCTTGATCCTAAAAAGCATATATAACACCTAATGGTTACAATCACATCCAAACATCTTTTATTAACTTGGGATTCCATTCTAATGTTTCAAAGCCTTATTAGGGCTTCCTTAAGGTTTATCAGTTTTACTTTCCAAATTTATCCTTTTTAGATCAACAAACCCGAAAAACACTTTTCTACTCATAAAAACCCTAATTACTCAAATTGTCCAAATTAAGGGTCTTTATCCACAAATTAGTTCAAGAACATCATTTTCATATCTTCTTGATTGATCTCGACAATTAAAACCATTAAACCTCACAATTATCAAAATTAGGGTTTTTAAGTTCATTAATGCACATTTATCATTATGAAACCCTAATTAAACAAAGTTTGAACAATTAGCATCAAATTAGATCTAATATATCCTTTTTGTGTCAAAAGGTTGAACTTTTTTCATAATATCCAGTAAGCATCATCAGATCCATTAATCTTCAAACTTAGGCTTTCAAATTAATTAAAACTATTAAAGATAGCATCTTTACACACTTTTTCTAGTTATAAGAAGATTTAGCCCTTATTAATATTTTTATTGCATTCCTTGCATTCTCCTAACCAATTTTCATATATAACTTGTCTTAATTCGAGTTACCAATCAATTTCTAGAATATTTGCAAGATTAAAGTTATCTAAGCCAATCAGAGGTTGACACATCAGTGAAAATACCTATAATTTTCTATATGATCCGGTCCTCATTTTAAGGTGGAAAGACAATTCTTCCCTTGGGTTGTACACAAGCATGAAAGGGCATATTTTTCCTTAGATCGTGGAATTCTCCCTTCTTTCTCATGAGGAAATCGCTCGCAATGACTGGCTGACAGTCAGCTGCCCGACCCTTGTGACTCGAGGGTCAGGGGATGGTTTCTAAGATTCACTCCCCTACAGTCCTCACTATCCACCCTTGTCGTAGGTGGCCAACCCTAGCAGCAGTCAGCGACAATTCGAAAACTATAAATCTGCCCTCATCCTCCAGATCTGATGCAACCTGCTACCTGCGTCGGTAAAGAAGATTCATCTACCACCTTCACGTGCCTACTTCCTTCTCTTCTCTTAGCACTGTGGTCTAAGATGCATGCTCTACTTGTTGCTGTTGTATGTCCTTTTTTTCTTTCAACAAGTGCTAGTCTCCAAGGGAGTCGCCCCCAACAGCCAAGGAGGCCATGGCGTTGGTGCCCTGGAGAACTGTTGTAGGGGTTCTCGTTCCCCACCCTGGAGCAACTGCTCTACTTGTCTAGTGCATGCAATTGTCGACATGCAAGTCTCTATTTATAGGTTCATGCAGGGAATCACGGCCTATAGACCCCTGGTTATCAAGGGGTGAAGAAGGGAGAAGCTAGACACCATGTCTGAGATGGGTCCTGAGGACTCCAGATATCTTTCTATATATACAACATTAGGAGAAACCCTAATGGTTGTCTAAGATAGAGAAAAGGAAAGGAGGGATAGAGACCCCTACAGCCTAGAGACACGTTCCTTTCCTCGTATACTCCCATCATGGGGGGCGACTATGGGTCTGGTCTACTAATTTGGGAGAGGTTTGCCTACACTTTATTCTCAAGCCACAGTTAGATATCCCCATTAGGAAAGTTATTTATGTATAGTTATTTCTTTCCACCTTAGATCTGAACAGTCCTTCAACACGAGGAAACTTAGTTGGCAAAACAAAGGGAACTATTAAGGAAATTATAACTTATATGGACAATTGAATGATTTGATCTTTATACCATTATGTAAAATACCTCATGATTAGAAATCTGGATTGTTCCTTTTTCTCTCCTCAATATATTTTTAAATTATACATAGGAACTCATTATTAGTTTTCCCACCTAGATCAAATTTGTTGATATTTATTGGGATATCTTACACAAAATGTTCTCCTTTCAACCATTTATGAAATACAATGACCATTATGTTATGCAATGTCCTTTAATCCCAATTTTTGTAATTATTTTTCTTTCTTTTCTATTTTCTTTATCTTGATGACTTTTCTTATTAGACATCATGTGAAATTGAAAACTAATCAATAGTGTCCATCAATGCCACTTTCTAGAGAATTCTACATAATTCTCTCATATACACACAATGATCTTTCATTTCTTTTCCTTTTACCCATTATGAGATTTCTTTTTTCCTTTTTCCCACTATATTATTATTGGATTTATCAAAATAGTATAATCCATGAAATCGTGCATCCAAGGGAAGTTTTGCAAAAGAAATCATCCTTTAAAAACAAAACATACAAATTTCCATTCAAATCCCTTTTATTTGCAAATTGCATTTCAATTAATACAAGAAAAATTGAGTTTATAACATCCTTCCCCTGTTATAGGAATTTTTCCCTCAAAATTCGACTAATCAAGCAAACAATTCAGGGTATGACTTTTCCATGTCCGTCTTCAGCTCCCATGTGGCTTCATCTTCTCCATGGTGCTTCCAAATAACCTTTACCATCTCTATCTTTTTACTCCTGAGCTCTTTCACCTTGGTATCTAGTACCCTCACATGTGACTCAGGGTGTATCATCCTCCCTTGGAGTTCAATAGGTTCAATGCTCATCACATGGCTCGGGTCCTTCACATAGGACTTTAGATTGGACATGTGGAACACATCATGTATCATACTATACAGAGGAGGTAAGCCTAAATGATAATTAGTTTCACCAATCCGTTCCAAAATCTCAAACAGACCCACGTATCGAGGACTCAGCCTTCCTCTATTCTTAGTTATAACTCGGAGGGGTCGGATTTTTAGAAACACATGCTCACCCATAGTGAGGTGCAAGTCAGTCTGCTTCGCATCAGCATACGACTTTTTTCGATCATGGTCTCTCTTCAGCCTTTTCTTGATCAAAGTGATTTTATCACCATACAATTGTAGTTTCTCTGACCTTAGCAAGGTCCTCTCACCAACATCATCTCAGTGAAGTGGCGAACGACACAGCCTCCCATAAAGATCTTCATACGGAGGCATCCTGATACTGGCCAGGTAGTTGTTATTGTAAGCAAACTCAGTTAAGGGCAGGTATTGCTCCCATGATCCGCCCCAATTGAGCACACATGCTCTCAACATATCCTCTAATGTTTAGAATGTTTTCTCTGACTGTCCATCAGTCTGGTGGTGATAAGTTGTGCTAAACTTTAGTCTATGTTCGAGTTCTTCATTCACTTCCTTCCACAACTTGGAGGTGAACTTAGGATCACAATAAAAAAATAATCAAACTCAGAACACCATTCAATCGAACTATCTCTCTAATATAGAGTTCAGCTAGGTTTGTCACCTTGGCAGGGATCTTTAAGGCTAGGAAATGTGTTGACTTGTTAAGGCAATCTACCACAACTCATATTACATCATGACTTTTCTTTGTCTTGGGGAGACCCACAACAAAATCCATGGTGATTTGTTCTCATTTCCACTTAGGAATTTCAATCAACTATAGCAATCTACCGAGTCACTGGTGTTCATCCTTTACCATCTGCCACATGAGACAACTGGCCACATATGGTGTTATGTCTCTCTTCGTTCTAGGTCAAACGCATTGTTGCAAGTCTCTAAAAATCTTGGTAGTACCAATTTGTACTACATACTTAGAACTATGAGCTTCTTGCAAGATATGATTCTTCAAGGGAGAATCATCACGAACCCAAATACAACTCTTGTAGCAGATTGCACCATCTACTCCCACTGAGATAGATGCCTGAGGTTTCTCTAACAAACCTTTCATCTTGTCAAGATTTGGGTTGGCTAACTGGGCATCTACCAACTCAGTCAACAAGTCCAATTTTATCTAAATGTTAGCCACATAGATCTAGTCTTCTAATAGCTACAAAGTCTACAAAGAAAAGTCTTCCAGTTCTCTCTACTGTCTAGATAAGATAGTTACACATCTGAGTTGTTTCTGACTAAGAGCATCTACAATGACATTAGCTTTCCCAGGGTGATAGGTGATGGTGAAATCATAGTCTTTCATATACTCCATCCATCGTCTTTGTCCCAGGTTTAGGTCCTTCTGAGTTAGGAGGTATTTCAAGCTCTTACATCCATTATTTTGATCACCAGACTCAATCTTATACATGTAGAATCCAAACTCCACTTGATAAGTTACCCTCTCTTGAAATTTCAACTCAGTGATTACCGTGTTCACCTCGTCTTCCAAACCATTTATCCAATATTCTCTCATGAGGTGTGGTAATACCTCAAATTCTCAATTATCATAAAAATATTTCAAATTTAATATTTATTCCTCATATCACTTATAGTCCTAGTATGGCATGCATCTGTCTCATCTCTCACACTCATAACAAGATGAAATAAGCGTTTGGCTACAGTCCAAATATAGAGTTCATCCCATTCCAAGAGTAGAGAGGGCGCATTTACACATTACCACTTTATCTTCAATTCTAGGTTGAATCATTCCCCGCATGACTCCAAACCATGAATACCATTATTCCCTCAATACCACATATACCCATATAGGAAAAATTGTTTTCATAACCTTTTGAGTCTTATCATAACTCCTATTTAGGAACCTTATTCATTTCCTCAAGGTCTCTAGGGTGATGGTACTTTTGGGGTGATCTTACCCTTATGCATCTAGGGAGTGCCTCTCACATTTACCCCTCAGGCCCCATGAACTCATGAAGGTGGCCAACCTCCTAACCCATGGGCCTCAGGAAAACATAGTCGTTACCTCCCGACCCTATGGTCTTGTGAAATCAGGGAACAATCAACTCCTACTCCCATTGGTCTCATCCCTACTTGACCTTAGGATCGACTTAGGGTTCTATCGTAACTCCATTTTATCTCACCACACATTTTCTTGATAATATTCCAGCACATTGCATCCTTTAGAATCCTCACCCAAATTTCCATCACCTCTCTGGGCACTCATATTTTTCCTTATGTCCCTTCATGGGAAACATGGCAACCTACCTATCTAGGCCTGATCCCATTCTATTGGTCACTACCATAGTGACTTTTCTTTATGCCCCTTAGAGATGATCATACTTGGGTCTAAAGATTCACACTCAACTATGTGCTTTTACATTTCATACACTTAATCTCTCAAGTTCTTTTAAGTGACCTTTAAAGTCACCTCAATTCTTAAACAATTTTTGGTACTTACTCCTTTAGGAAGGGTACTTTCCCAGGACTAGAGAAAACTATCACTTGATAGTACCAAGGGTCACAAAAACTTTTCTTGAATCAAAGTTTTATATCATCACATGTAGGCATATATCATATCATCCTACCCATGCATGTGGCTATCAAGTAGACAAGTTATCAAACCATTTCTAATTTTTTTGTTATGTCATACTTGTTCACCATTTCTCAAGGTTGGACTAGTTTGACACATACATATGACACCAACTTGTGTGAGTGGCTCATACAACATATATCTCAGTCCAAGTGGGGTCTCCTTTTACCCAAAATTTGAGGGGGTGCCATGCTTATTTCCTATAAACTCATTCACCTTGTGAGCATTGTATGCACCAGATACCACCACTTCCCCTCTTGGGTCTACTTCCTCAGCATTAGTCATCTAAAGTGCATGACTTAGCCGCTCGGGCACGTATCGAACCAAAACATGCTCGACGTTTTTCTTCCACATAACAATCCTAAGAGTCCTACACAAGGGATACCAATATGAGTCTGAGGCTTTACATCATATTACTATTCCTTACCTCTCCAGGATCTTGGGACTCTCTTTCCCTCACCTAGATGGTAGGTACTCATTTTATCTACACATGGATATAAGAAGCCTCCCTCTCTATCTCTAGGGTTTGGTCCTCTCAAGGGCATCTAGTATACAACAAGCTTCTAGGGATCATGCATATAGTAACCCGACTCATCCACTCAGGGCAGTCTAGTTTAGGACAGAAAATATTTCTCGTAATACCTCATGTCTTGGAGTCTAGGTTCCCAACCTTCTCCTTATGGGTCTTAATCTCTCTTGACTTAACCCTATAACCGGTCTTATATGATGAAAGTGTACGATCAAATCTTATGTCCATCTGAGATCATCATATACCATATTATCTCCTTACATAACATGAAGCTCCTTCTTCATTTTCTCCAGTATGCCTATCTCATAAACTAACATGCATTACCCCTCTGTCTTAGAACTAAATCCAGTTGCCAGCCTTGTTGTCGCTCACTTCCATGTAGGTGCATGTCTATATCATACTCATATATGAGTGGGAACACACTCTTTAGGGTTCCTACCTAAAGTAGTTTGAACTTTTTGGTCACCACCAACCTTCTGATTTAGGGTGTTATCTCTCTCCTAGATATTTTCTCCTTTTCAAGGATGACCCACCCTAGGTCGGGTCACCAAAACCAAAAGTTGCACTAGGGGTCATGCAACCACTTATTGTCTATGTTTCCCATGCATAGTTCTACATGCCTAACCTATGTACTTGCTTGCGTGGAAAAACTAAGGCATCCAACTTATTGGGCTCTATCCTTCTCTATCCACTTCTTAAGGTTTGGTTGAGGTTAGGGTTTTCAACTTGTCCCTTAGGTTTTGTGATTCCCATGACCCACTGAGGTTGTTTTCCCTTACCAATCCTAGTCCATCTAGGGTTTACCTTTATAAACGAGAAACCCATCAAACATTTTCTCTTTATCATTATGTCCAATTTTATTATTTGATGGATGATACCTTAATCCTTAACACTCTTATGCCTAAACTCAGGAGGAGGTGGAGAGAGAGAGAAAACCTTAAGTTCTTAAAGTTTGTCTAGTGAAAGAGGGTAAAGAAGGGATGAAAGTAGATAAGAAATCCTAGAGGTGTCTTATTTCGAGTCAAATCCTCATATTTTGGCCAGGTAGTCACATAGATTCCGGGAGTCCTCATAAACCAACTAGCGGGGTAAAGGAAAATCCTGCCAGCCCCTGGATCATGATCCTTTTCTAGACACCTCCATCTTTGGAAAATTCTCTAATAACTCCCTTTGGGATCTAAATAATTTGTAAATTTTAATAATTATTAGAGATTATATGGAAAACTAGGCTTTAATTCCAAATGTAACGACCCCACTCCTCAGAAACCCCCAATTAAGGAAGACCAAGAAGCTAGTGTCGTTATCCCAAAATAGGATCATATGGTTTTGCAAATAATCAAAAATAATTAATAAATTCTACCACAACTAAGCTTAAAATAGGATAAAAACTTTCTTTTCACATACCTTTCAAAAGTAGGATTTCAGAACTTTACCACAGAAAGAACCAACTATAATCCTCCGAACATTATTTTTCCTTGTTATTTTTCAATGTCACTTTTTATTGAACATTCACTCTTCATAAATGTAACTACATATTTCCCTAAAACACCAACAAAAAAAACATCAATCATTATAATGGATTATACTGGTATGTGGGGGAAACCCAAAGTTTTGCATCTAGTTGTAACAACAACATATTGCAGACATATTATTGTTTAACAGATCAAACTTTACAACTTAAACATAACTACTCAATCCTGACATATCCTATCCTAACAGATTAAACTTTACAACTTAAACATGATAAACTTGACTTGGGGTTCCATTCTAATGTTTCTAAGACTTATTAGGGCTTCCTTAGGGTTTCTCAGTTTTACTTTCCAATTTTACCCTTTTTAGGTCAACAAACCCTAAAAACACTTTTCTACTCATAAAAACCCTAATTACTCAAATTATACAAATTAAGGGTCTTTACTCACAAATTAGTTCAAGAACATCATTTTCATATCTTCTTAATTGATCTCGACAATTAAAACCATTAAACCTCACAATTATCAAAATTAGGGTTTTTAAGCCCATTAATGCACATTTATCATTATGAAACCCTAATTAAGAAAATTATGAATAATTAGCATCCCATTAGATCTAATCTATCATTTTTGTGTGATAACACCAATTTTTGTGATGTTTTAGGCTATTTTTCTGTTATCAAAACTGCCCTTTTTTGCTATTTTCCTCTCTTTTATTAGCACTTTCGCAATATTTGGCCAGACAATGCTCTTAATCCTATTTTTCCATCTTTTGCATAATTTCTCCTCGTTTTGGTGCAATAAGGCCATCCCGACCCACAAATAAGTCCAAGTTTGTTTCGGCCTTCCTGACGCCTGATACGACCTCTGCCCGACAGGGTAGAGTGATACAATGACGCATGAAAAATGGGATGCCGCGCAAGAAGAAGCTGATGGAAGACACGCCTTCTACCCGACAGGGAGCCAAGATCGCCACGACAGCCCAGGCTTGTCGGGCGATACGGCCACCAACCGGCCGGCGCGCCGCCCGTCACGTGACCGATAGCCGATACCCCTGCGCCGAGCGATACCCGTATCGGCCGTCCACAGACCCGCGAATAAGGAGGACACGTGGCGCTTCGAGCACCATAACTTCCCCCAACTGCTGCCTATAAATAGCAGCTACAGGGAGTCAAAAAGACAGTTCGCACAGTTCGTACAGTTGGGAGCTTGAGTGATCTTCGGAGAGGAAACTGCGAGAGTAGGAGTATCGCGCCCCAGTGCTCGTGTCGGGTGATGTGTATTTTACTACGCGCTAAAAAAACAAGTGTACGCGTCGAGTAATATAGGCCTTGTGAGGCCCGAGTCGAACTCAGGGATACGTGAATTATTGGAGACTTCTACTAACTAATCGCAATCAGCTAGACCGATTAACAAAGTAAGGTTTTGTTGTTCAAATTAAAAGAAAATAAAAATCAAACAAAGAAAACAATCGATTAAAGGTTAATTTAATCAATTAAAAGGATATCTTTAGGATGGCGGTTTCACCGCGGGTCAACATTGTATTAGATTTCATGTAATTCCTCACACTTCTCTCTCTATCCGGGTAGTGGCCTGAAATGAGAATTACCCACTGTCGTGGTGTAATCCACTACTTAGATTTAGGTTGATTCCATCGTCATAGTAATCATTCCCCTAAACTAAGCGCATTAAGATCGGTCCCTCAGTTCCCACCATTAATTTTACAACTCCTTTGTCAAGGGTTTTATTAATTAATGTAGAATTCGTCTCTTTTCAACCGTTAATCCTTCTGTTGAAGTGATTAAGGGCATTAATTTATTATTATGGTGATCAAGCATAACAATAGCAATAGAGAAAATGAACTTATACCACGGATATGAGAGAAAAATATAAATTATCAATATAAAATCATCATACAATGTATCCCCAGGCTACTCCCGGTCCTAAAGATTGAGGGTTTTAGCCTCTCATGTTCATCTTACACGAATACATGGTAGAAATTGGGGAATTCATAAGAAAAATGTGAAATAAATGGGAAAACCCCTGAACGGAGAAGAACCGGTGGATCCTTGGCGTAGAACACAAGCTTTCCCCGCCTGTCGGTGGTGGAAATTGTCTTCGGCAGCGTCCGAATCACCCGGAATGAGCTTCTCGGCCTCCGTTCTCCTTTCTCTCCTCCTCGACACTCGTGCAATCCAAAATGAGATGATCATCACGTCTGGGCGGCCGTCATTAGGTATAAGTCCCTAATTAGGTCGTCAAATAACAACAACCGTCTGATTGAAATCAAAACAAATCCAACGTATATCTGCCGGCGTCGATACCATCGACGCGAGTCGATGGTATCGACACAGCGGATTAGCGGCAGCTTCCCTTTCTTTTATTCTGAGCGCCTGTCATGATCTCGATACCATCGACTTGGGTGTCGATGGTATCGACTCCTTTAGCGTCGGTTGTTGTCGTTTAGCGACGCTGTAGCTCTCCTTGAGTCGATGGCATCGACTTGCGTCGATGGTATCGACTTCATCCTCGCCAGCAGCCTGGAGACATCTCGATGCCATCGACATGGGTGTCGATGGTATCGACTCTGTATTGCTCTTCTCGGCTGACAACCTGTGGCTTGGTCGATGGTATCGACATCCGTCGATGGTATCGACGGATGCAGATACTTGTTCTGCCTGAAATTGCACAACAAGACCAAGTAAATTCACACGATTTATGATAAGATGATCAATAATGCTTAAAATAGTGAAACAAAAGGGGATTTGATAGAAAATGATGGCAAAGACCAAATAAAGTGAATTATGCAATAATATCCATGAAAATGAGTAATTAAGGCACAAAACACATATGAAATCGGTCTATAAATGCGACTCAAAATCATCGCATCAAACTCCCCTAAGCTTAAACATTGCTCGCCCTCGAGCAACTAATCCTTAGAATAGAATTGCGAATGTCAACTAACAATCAACACATCACCCCACATCCCACATGACTCCCACTGGACGTTCTCAAACCGGCCTACCCTAATCACAGAACAGTAATTACCCTATAGGCGACAATAATCATCAATAAAAGAAATTATCCTTCAAACCGATGAACACTATCACATAAGGCAGTTAACATAATAAAGTTCGCCGATTCAGCCTTGGTGCATCTTGTGATCGCCTAAACTACGTTGCTCGCCCTAACTACCATCTACATGGAAGCAGTCCTCCTTATAATCATGAGTGAGGAGAAAATCACGGTGACCTACCAATTCGAGCAACGGGTGGATGGAATGGGTGGTTCATGGGAGAATATGGAAGTATTACACAGTTTCAGTATGCATATAACAAAATGCCCTAAATGATGCAAATGCACATTAAGAATGCCCTAATGCCTAAAAGTGGGTGGAATGATGCATGCACTAACCTTCTACCTCAAAATGAGATAGAAATCTACTCAAGCCACATCATGTACTCAATTCCCCTGTTATACAAGTGATATCATTCCTTTCTCCCTCTTATTCCATTTCCTTCTAAATTCTCTTCTTTTTTTTTCTTTTTTTTTTCAAAAAAAATTTTTTTTTTCAGATTTTTTTCTTTTCCTCTTAGCCTACATATCCATAATTGCTTAGAGATACATGTGTTAGGCTATTTTCTTCATGATTGGAAATCTTTGTACTAATGCGAGGGTATGGAACAATTTAAATCACTTTTCAGGTCAACTGAGATACATGGTGTACTTATGCATGAAAATCATGAAAGTATGAGTGCAACTACATGACATGCACCTAAAGGTAATGTGCATGAATCACTATACATTTTTTTTTCGTTTTATGCAAAAGTATGAAAATAACAATGCAAATTCTATCTACATGCTATGCACACAAAAGAAATTGAAACTGCACTTTACTTCCAATTCTTGGGTGGATTATAGAAAATGGGGTGGAATGATCACAAGATTAAGTGACTGAACCTTAGAAGAAAATTATGTGTCCCTCCTTACTGACATGTGTAGTAGTTTAAAGGGTTCTTTCTCTTACATCTGATTAAGGTCTCATTACCATTTGATTAGGTTAGGCTCAAACAACCGTTACTATCCACTTTTCATGAGTCAATGGGGGTGTGAGTATGACATATTGCTTCAAAGTTGACATAATCAATCACTTTCATAGAACAAGTTCCCCAAGGACAACCAAGTAAAGCTATCCAAAAGACACAGAAAAAATTTTAAATTCCCTTAATTTCCCCATGAAAACAGCAAGATGACAATTTTTAAGACATCCACGATTACACTAGATAGATGTGGATCCTAAATAAAAATTTAAAATTGCAAAAACAAATAACAAAGCAGAAACTAAAAACAACTAAAGAAAAGATAAAAGATAGAGCTGTTCCAGCCACCCCCCTAAGCTTGAATCTGACTATGGCCTCATAGTCAAAAACCAACTTAAGGGTGGAACAGTGATACCCTGATCAATCTTGCGGAGGCGGTGGTGGGTATTGTGGTGCCGTAGGATCCCAAGACGGGTACTCCCCCTGGAAGCTTGGATCATATTGGGTCCTCAGCGGAGGCTGTGGATAACCTCCAAAGTAGTCTCGACTCCAGTAGTGGTCAAAGAAGGGCTCCTGCTGCGTCTCTATCCGCTGCAACTGGGTGTGCATTTGCTCCTGGTTGGCGAGGATGAGTCGCTCGTTCTCGAACATAGCCCGTTGGTTGTCAAGTACCCGGCTCGTAGTCTCATGAATGCCGGTATACATACCCATGTGCTGCAGCTGAGTCTGCTGTATGTCCTGCAGCATGGTGTACATCCCTTGCATGGAGTAGGGATCCGCAGCTGGCTGCTCTTGCTGTGGTGATGGTGGCAGGGGCTGAGATGATGAAGATGCACCCGGGTGCATCCTAGGACGCTTCCGTGGTGCCACGCGTGCTCGAAGAGGTGTGAAAGCCTCCTCGTCTTCCTCGGCCTCGCCTTCTTGGTCTTCACCTCCGCCTTCTTCTTCGGAGGACTCGATGGCTATGATGGGCCATCGGAAATGTTGCTTGCCCTCGATGTGGAAGACGTCGTCCGGCAGGGATGCCTCCTGGTAAGCTTGGTTGACGTGGCAATGAGCGTACGCCAACCCATCTCGGATAAGAATGAGGTTTGAACGGTGCAAGTGTTGCACATTCACCTTACTCCGCGCAGAAATCGGAGTCATGTACTGAAAGTTCAGCCCCAAATAAAGCGCCAACCCGGTGACAAGACCACCAAAGTGTATTGGAGCCTTCCTTGTGCTCCGCTTCACCGCCATGACGCGCTGTAACCAGAATGCTCCCCAGTTGCACTCTTGACGTTTCAGGATTGCATAGAGAAAGAACAGGTCACTCTCCTGAAACTTGCTCAAAGCAAGATCGCTCCGAGCGAAGAAAGTCAAGCTCAACATCCTGTGCAGGACCCGGACGAACGGGTGCTCAAAATCCGCTACCGCGGCATTGTGGTAGCTCACGGTCTTCCCTGCCGGCACTGTAACTAGCTCGGCGAAGATTTTGTCGTAGTCGGTGCGGGCGTCGGGGCGTCGGTGATCGTGGCGGCTGTGGTTCCAGTTGAAGATGTCGTTGAACTGCTTCAACGTGATGTTGTAATTGTTGTTGAAGAGTCGGAAGGACACCCTTCCCTGGATCCACGTCTGGTCCGATGGTACTACGTCATTTGGTACGACGCAGATATCAAGAGACGCCATGAACTCGGCCACCAGTTCCTTGTATGTGTGCCATTCGCCGAAAAACGGCTGCCCATCCGCATGACAGTCCATCTCATAGAAGCGATTGGTGTGCCGCGCTTGCCCGGCCAACACATAGGCCAAGTTGGCCTCGAATCCCAGCTCCCTGATCATTCCCCGGTCCACATACCGGGTTGCCTCGAACTTCCGCTTCATTATCTCCTCGTATACCTTCCTTACATCCATGTTGGCATGAATGAGGCGTGGACGAGAGATGGAAGCGGTTGGAGGAGGAACAAACTCCTCGATCTCCCTGGGGTGCGCGCTTGATGAAGATGCTCCGCCCGTATGCACCATGATTGCGAGAAGAATGAGATTGGGAGAAAAGAGCTCGGTGAAGATGGAGAGAAATTCTCCGCTTGGTGAAGATCTTCGCTCGATGACGCTTCTCCGCAGGTGTAGAGGGCTCGGGGGAGTGCTCTGCGCAATGGGAGATACTTGCTCTGAGGGTGTGATGTCATATGACGTTGCAAGTCCCCTTAAATAGACTTGATCGGCGCCCCTGTTGACCCGTCGATACCATCGACGCGGGTCGATGGTATCGACACGTCTCGCGGGTAGCCGCATCTGTTGCTGGTATCGACGGCTGACGTTTGCTGGATCGAGAAACCCGGATCGCTGACGGGTCGATACCATCGACAGAAGTCGATGGTATCGACGCAGCACCCGGATCGCTGACGTGGCTGTTGCGATCGTCGTCGATGTCTTCATGCGGATCGGTGACATGTCTGTCGATGCCATCGACGGGTGTCGATGGTATCGACTTGCTTTTATTGCGACACCTCCGTTTATTGCATTCAACCTGTGATGATGTCGATACCATCGACGAGGCCGTCGATGGTATCGAGTTGACTGAGCAAAATTCGTCTGAATATCTCCAGAGATCTCGATGGTATCGACTGGGGTGTCGATACCATCGACACTTTTATTGCGACCTGTCTGTGACCATGTCGATGCCATCGACGGGGCCGTCGATGGTATCGACGCAGTGCGATTTCTGCTGGTGTCAACCTGAACCCATGTCGATACCATCGACTGATGTGTCGATGGTATCGACCCTGCCTGTTCCTGCACATTCAACAAACGGATCAAGGTATCATTTTTAAACTAAAAAGTAAACAAAATAAAAGCAAACTACACCTAACATTAAACTATCCTAATGTACCAATGGTTGGGTTGCCTCCCAACAAGCGCCCTTCTTTAGCGTCTTAGGCTAGACGTCGGTCCTTCTTCTCATTCATGTACAAGTGAAATGAGTTTAACCTCATTCACTTTCCTCTTATAGTTCTCACCAAAGTACAGCTTCAAGCGTTGCCCGTTCACCAAGAACGTGGCCTCTCCATCTCGCACGAAAATTGCTCTGTGCGGTCTCACTTCTTCCACCTCGAAGGGTCCACTCCATCGGGATTTCAGTTTCCCGGGATGCAATTTGAGACGAGAGTTGAACAATAGGACACTGTCTCCTTTCTTGAACGTGTGCATCTCAATGTGGCGATCGTGGATCAGCTTTGTGCGCTCCTTATAAATACGGGAATTCTCATATGCCTTCATGCGTAGCTCATCCAATTCATTCAATTCAAACATTCTTTTCCTCCCGGCCTCGTCATAGCGCAAGTTCAGCCTTCTTAGCGCCCAATGGGCCTTGTGCTCCAATTCTACCGGAAGATGGCACGCCCGGCCATATGCCAACCTAAAAGGTGTAGTGCCTATAGGTGTTTTGTACGCCGTTCGATAAGCCCAAAGTGCATCCGGTAGCAATGCACTCCAATTCTTCCGTGTAGATGCTACGGTCCTTTCTAAAATCTTCTTAATTTCCCTGTTTGATACCTCCACCTGTCCTTGCGTTTGTGGATGATATGGGGTGCCAATGTTGTGCTTGACCCCATATTTCTTCAAAAGTGAAGCAAATTTCTGATTTCGGAAGTGTGTGCCTCCGTCACTAATGATCATTCGAGGAATCCCGAACCTGCAGAAAATATTCTCTTTGACGAACCTGCACACTACATTCGAATCATTAGTCCTTGTGTGGATTGCCTCTACCCACTTCGACACATAATCCACAGCAAGCAAAATATAAAGATTTGAATTTGAGGACACAAAGGGTCCCATGAAGTCAATGCCCCATAAATCAAATACCTCGACTTCCTGAAACACATTCAGGGGCATTTCTTGTCTCCTTGAGATATTACCTGCACGCTGGCACGGGTCACACTGCCTAACAAAATCATAGGCATCCCGGAACAAAGTGGGCCAATAAAGGCCGCTCTCCAACACCTTAGCTGCTGTCCGTGAGCTAGCATGATGTCCTCCCGTAGGCGACGCATGACAATGATGTAGAACACTTTCGTACTCTACCTCCGGCACGCACCTGCGAAGAATACCATCCCTGCATTGCTTCAACAATATTGGGTCATCCCAAAAATAGTATCTCAATGAATGGAAGAATTTCTTCTTCTCTTGATAAGACCAATCTTCCGGGATGATCCCGCAAGCCAGATAATTCACAATTTCCGCAAACCATGGTTCTTTAGAATCAATTTTTAAAAGTTGTTCGTCGGGAAAAGTCTCGGTAATGGGTATATGCAAACCTTGTTCATCCACCCTCTCTAACCTAGACAAGTGGTCAGCCACCACATTTTCAATTCCCGACTTGTCCTTGATTTCAATATCGAATTCTTGTAGGAGCAAAATCCACCTAATTAGTCTAGGCTTCGCATCCTTCTTCTCCATCAAATATTTTATTGCGGCGTGATCCGTCCACACAACCACCTTAGAACCCACTAAGTATTGCCGAAATTTCTTAAAAGCAAAAACAACAACAAGTAACTCTTTTTCCGTGGTTGTGTAATTTAATTGAGCATCATTAAGTGTTTTTGAGGCGTAGAAAATCACAGCAGGCTTGTTATCTACCCTTTGCCCCAAAACAGCCCCCACAGCATAGTCAGACGCATCACACATCAACTCGAAAGGCTTTGTCCAATCCGGCGTTTGAACAACCGGAGCCGAAATTAGCTTTTCCTTCAAAACCTCGAATGCGTGAAGACATTTCTCATTGAAATCAAAAACTGCGTCTTTTTCCAACAATTCCGATAATGGCTTTGCGATTTTTGAAAAATCCTTGATAAAGCGCCGATAAAACCCAGCGTGTCCTAAAAAGCTTCTCACCCCTTTTATAGAATTTGGTGGGGGTAGCTTCGAAATCACTTCAATTTTTACGGGGTCTACCTCTAGACCCTTGCTAGACACCTTGTGTCCTAGCACAATTCCTTCTGTCACCATCATGTGACATTTCTCCCAATTGAGGACCAAGTGTGTGTCCTCGCACCGCTGCAAAACCTTATCTAAATTATAAAGGCATTCATCAAAAGACGCTCCATAAACCGAGAAGTCATCCATGAAGACTTTGAGACACCGCTCCACCATGTCAGAGAAAATGGCGAGCATGCAGTGTTGAAAAGTCGTCGGCGCATTGCATAAACCAAACGGCATATGGCGGTAGGCGAAAGTCCCATAGGGACATGTAAACGTAGACTTCTCTTGATCCAAAGGATCAATAGAAATCTGGTTGTACCCCGAGTAACCATCTAGGAAACAAAAATGTGACCGACTGGCTAAGCGTTCCAAAATCTGATCAATGAATGGCAATGGAAAATGATCTTTCAGAGTTGCGGCGTTCAATCGGCGGTAATCAATGCATACACGCCACCCGGTTACCAATCGGGTGGTGACAGGTTCATTTAGAAGATTTGTAGTGACTGTGATTCCCCCCTTTTTAGGGACTACCTGTGTGGGGCTCACCCACGTCGAATCAGATATGGCATAAATAATCCCTGCAGCAAGCAACTTAATGACTTCCTTTTTGACAACCTCCATCATGCTTGGATTTAGACGTCTTTGAGGCTGTATGACTGACTTGGCTCCTTCCTCAAGCCGAATCTTATGTTGACAAAGTGTAGGGGAGATCCCCTTGATGTCCGCCACTGACCACCCAAAGGCTCCACGGTGGTTCTTGAGCACTATCAATAGCTGCTCCTCCTCATCCGCACTCAAGTATGTAGAAACAATCACTGGCAACTTGTCCTCCTCAGCTAGAAAGACGTACTTCAGGTGCGGGGGCAATGGCTTTAACTCCAGATCAGGTGGGCAGATAAGGGATGATTGTAGCGGTGGGGGCAGTGTACCCAAATCTTCATAGTGCCTCGTGTAGAAACATGGAAGCATTTGAAGCATTTTGGCGCACTCCTTGAGTGAAGTACTCCGCATCCAATCATAAGTGACATTGAGCAAGCACGCCTCTAGAGGCAATTCCGGATATGCATCACAGACAGAAGTAATTATCACATCATCCTCCCACGAAGGTGGAATGTCCTCATTCTCATCATTTGGAAACCCGACAGCCTTGCATAAAGAGACAGCCTTCGTTTGCTCCATAAGGTCTACCGCCAAAGTCCCATTGTCTATCCTGCTCATCACATGGGCCATATCTAAAAATGGCTTCCCGAGACAAAGTGAGATATTACTTTCCACATGCTTCACCATGTTGCACTGTGCCTTTGCTTTAGTAGATGTATTGCTGTTGGGCATGACCATCTCAAAGCGATCATCCGCAATGCCTAAGGTCAAGTGACCTCTCCCCATCTCCAAGATCATGTCAGCTGTAGCTTGAAATGGGCGACCAAGAAGTAACTCATTGCCGTGTTCGTCCTGCATCTCCATCACAACAAAATCAGCGGGAAAAACAAAGCGGTCTACCTTTACCAAAACATTCTCACAGATTCCATATGGTTTCACCACAGAATTATCGGCCAATTGGATAGTCATATTGCTTGGCCTTGACTCCTTCAATCCAAGTTTCTTGAATGTAGAAAGGGGCATCAGATTGATGCTTGCCCCGGAATCACAAAGCGCTTCGCCAAATTTGAACTTCCCGATAAAGCATGAAATATTGAAACACCCGGGATCCTGTCGCTTTGGCGGCAAAGTGCCCATAATAAAAGCACTCACTTGCTCCTTCAATACCACAACCTCAGTGTCGGGTATCTTCCTCTTCTTGGTTATTACATCTTTAAGGAACTTTCCATAAGACGGGATTTGTTCAATTGCCTCTAACAAGGGAATATTCACAGATAACTTTCTAAAGCTGTCCAGAAATTTTTTAAACTGTGCATCCACCTTTCTTGCTTTTGCACTATTGGGATAGGGAACCGGAACGGTATGTGCCCTTTGATGAGGTGGCACATAGGGAGTTAATTTCTGTGGTTCCTCCTCAGTGGCTTGTCCTTCCTTACCATCTTCGGTTGTGTCATCAATTTGCTCTATGACTGGTGCGGGCTGCTCCTTAGCGGTTGCTTCTTCGACTGTGTCCTGCGGTGTGCTTGTGTCATCCGCCCTTGGATTAAGCACCTTCTTACCGCTCCTCAACAATATGGCCTTGGCCTGTTGGTTTCCCCCGGGAACATTGGTGTTTCCCGGAAAACCCGGATGTGCCGGCTTCTTCAAGCTTGCAATCTCCGCTGCCATCTGTGCCATGGAAGTCTCTATAGTCCGCATCTGAGCCCCGTGGCTCTGCAACGTCTGCCCGAACTGGTTCATGAATTCACCCTGCTGCTTTATTTGCTGCCCAAAAGTGTTCATCAACTCTTGATTTTGCTTTATGACTTGATTGAGCAACTCCGTGCTCTTGTCCTCCGTGACCGGTGCAGGTTTGGCGTCCGGATCCTGCAGAAAGTTATTTGGATCCTTCCATGAAAATTTCTTGTCTTTCCGCCATGAATAATCATTATTCCTGTACCCCTGCTGTTGCCTCATATACTTGACCTGAGCCTCATCCTCGGACTCATTGTCTTCCTTCTGCAGCAACTTCTTTGCGAGAAGATCCATCTTCTCATTCAGCTCTCTCATTGCCTTTGACTCACTGGCAACTCTTGCTTGCTCAACTGGGCCTCTTTCTCTTTCTCCCCAAGATTGCTTTCGTGCCATATTCTTCAATATTTCCCAGCATCTTGTATCAGTGTTGTTTAGAAAGAATCCAGAACCGGCCGAGTCCAAGTTGCTTCTATCATGCTCGGAGAGAGAAAAGTAGAAGATCTTCACTTGGGTTTCCTTGTCCAATCAATGATGTGGACATCTCCTCAACATGACTTGAAATCGCTCCCAAGTCTCAGAATAAGTCTCACCCACTTGTTGGGTGAAATTGTGGATCTTCCGAATCATATCATTGGTCTTCTCAGGAGGAAAGAACCTCTCGAAGAAAACCTCCACCATGTGATCCCATGATTCAACAAACTCGTCATCGAGGTTATGAAGCCACTCTCTTGCCACTCCAGCCAAGGAACTCGGGAATAACTTGAGATAGAGCACATCCTACGGAAATCGATCTATCTTCACCATATCGCAGTTCTCCACAAACTGACTAATGTGTGCCACTGGATCTTCATTTTTCAGTCTGTGAAATGCATTGGATTTGACCAAATTAATCAGTGCTGGGTCGATCTTGTATGTAGGTATGTTTAGCCCCTGTTTCTTTATAGGCCCCTTTGATGCCGAGGAAGAAGACGCCTTGATCTTCTCCCATATTGTCTGTGCTTCAGCCATTACTTCTTCTTGTTCTGGCTCAGATTCAGAATGTATATCACTGTGGTGTTCCTCCTCGTAGTAGTCCTCGTCCTCTGGTCCCGCAGATGGAACCTCAGGTGTGCGATTCACGTAGTCTCGACTACGTGTGTGCACCATGCAAAGCACCTGAAATATGGAAATAGAGGTTCAGTACAATGCTTTGAACGAGTCAACACAATTATAGAGAAATAAAGGAATTTTTGAAATTGTTTTAAAATTAATAAAAAAATGTGGCCTAGAATGGCCGCTCTTAGCACTCAAAGTGCCAATAATTCGCCGTATCCCCGGCAACGGCGCCAAAAACTTGACGTGTATTTTACTACGCGCTAAAAACGCAAGTGTACGCGTCGAGTAATATAGGCCTTGTGAGGCCCGAGTCGAACTCAGGGATACGTGAATTATTAGAGACTTCTACTAACTAATCGCAATCAGCTAGACCGATTAACAAAGTAAGGTTTTGTTGTTCAAATTAAAAGAAAATAAAAATCAAACAAAGAAAACAATCGATTAAAGGTTAATTTAATCAATTAAAAGGATATCTTTAGGATGGCGGTTTCACCGCGGGTCAACATTGTATTAGATTTCATGTAATTCCTCACACTTCTCTCTCTATCCGGGTAGTGGCCTGAAATGAGAATTACCCACTGTCGTGGTGTAATCCACTACTTAGATTTAGGTTGATTCCATCGTCATAGTAATCATTCCCCTAAACTAAGCGCATTAAGATCGGTCCCTCAGTTCCCACCATTAATTTTACAACTCCTTTGTCAAGGGTTTTATTAATTAATGTAGAATTCGTCTCTTTTCAACCGTTAATCCTTCTGTCGAAGTGATTAAGGGCATTAATTTATTATTATGGTGATCAAGCATAACAATAGCAATAGAGAAAACGAACTTATACCAAGGATATGAGAGAAAAATATGAATTATCAATATAAAATCATCATACAATGTATCCCCGGGCTACTCCCGGTCCTAAAGATTGAGGGTTTTAGCCTCTCATGTTCATCTTACACGAATACATGGTAGAAATTGGGGAATTCATAAGAAAAACGTGAAATAAATGGGAAAACCCCTGAACGGAGAAAAACCGGTGGATCCTTGGCGTAGAACACAAGCTTTCCCCGCCTGTCGGTGGTGGAAATTGTCTTCGGCAGCGTCCGAATCACCCGGAATGAGCTTCTCGGCCTCCGTTCTCCTTTCTCTCCTCCTCGGCACTCGTGCAATCCAAAATGAGATGATCATCACGTCTGGGCGGCCGTCATTAGGTATAAGTCCCTAATTAGGTTGTCAAATAACAACAGTCGTCCGATCGAAATCAAAACAAATCCAACGTATATCTGCCGGCGTCGATACCATCGACGCGAGTCGATGGTATCGACACAGCGGATTAGCGGCAGCTTCCCTTTCTTTTGTTCTGAGCGCCTGTCATGATCTCGATACCATCGACTTGGGTGTCGATGGTATCGACTCCTTTAGCGTCGGTTGTTGTCGTTTAGCGACGCTGTAGCTCTCCTTGAGTCGATGGCATCGACTTGCGTCGATGGTATCGACTTCATCCTCGCCAGCAGCCTGGAGACATCTCGATGCCATCGACATGGGTGTCGATGGTATCGACTCTGTATTGCTCTTCTCGGCTGACAACCTGTGGCTTGGTCGATGGTATCGACATCCGTCGATGGTATCGACGGATGCAGATACTTGTTCTGCCTGAAATTGCACAACAAGACCAAGTAAATTCACACGATTTATGATAAGATGATCAATAATGCTTAAAATAGTGAAACAAAAGGGGATTTGATATAAAATGATGGCAAAGACCAAATAAAGTGAATTATGCAATAATATCCATGAAAATGAGTAATTAAGGCACAAAACACATATGAAATCGGTCTATAAATGCGACTCAAAATCATCGCATCATCGGGCGACACTAGGTGAGCCTTCCTCATCCCGAGAGGGAGGGGATGGTTCACTTAGAACCGTCCCGGGCGACACTGTGGGTCGATATCAGCCACGACGATGAGTGACACAAGTGCCGGACACGATGAATGCGTCACTCCTTGCCCGACATGATATCGAAACTGGTACGCTTTGCCCATCATGCGTGCCGCCCGAGAGGGTGTGTCACCCGACTTGAGCGTATCGGCCAGGTCCTTGAGCGATACAGTCGGCCGTCGTGGCATGCCGCTCGAGAGAGTGTGCCGCCCGACACAGCTATATCGGGCTAGGCCCTGTCCGGTATCGGGCGGGAGAGCCATTGTAGTCTGTCGCCCTTCTACATCAAGAAGGCGACCTCTATCTTTAATTCTGTTATTTAATTCCTTTATTATGCAATGTATTAAGACCCTTTAATGCTTATGGAAATAGAAAAGCTTAATTACTTGCTGCTCTATGCTTGGTGCAATATGTTGGATGATTGGTATGCTTGATATCTGAACTCTAGCTTGCATGTTTGGATCGCGTTTCGCTTAGCTACCGAATCGTGTTTTCCCGTCGCAACAACTTCGAGAGTTGTGTTGTGTCTCTAGTGTTCGGTCCGCTTCTGGAGTACGAGAGTGCCTGGAACGGAGTTGTTTCAGTAACACTCCACTCTAACTTAAAGCCCAACAACCTCGAGAGGGGTGTTGGAGCTTGGTTAGAAGTACCCGCTCTGAGAGGAGGGGTGTTGGATGTTACTGGTGCTGCTTTTTTTGCTGTAGTCTTATCCTTCGTACCTTGCTCTAGCTCTAGTTTTATCTTTCTGCTTTTGTTGCATGAAAACCCCTAAAAACTGCTAAATGACGAAAACCTTAAATCATTCTAGTAGCTCCGCTTGGAGATAGTTTTCTTGTTTTGTTTGTGACATCTTTCTGTTTCCCTTCTGGGAAATTTATTATCTCTTTATACCTGCCGGAGTGTAGTGTGTCGATTTTGGGTTCTCAACACTGCCCCCTTGTCCCTGTGTTTGACCCCGTATATCTACTTCGACCCCGTAAACAAAGTTGCGGGGGCCTAGAAGGATTTGGGTTTATAAATGTAAAAGCTCGACTACCTCAAATCTGCCTCCAGTTTTGGACGCGCGATTTAGGCCGGTCAACTTTTTGGCGTCGTTGCCGGGGACAAGGCAAAAGTAGTACTGTAGACGAATCCGAATCCACTAACTACACTCTCATGCCTCAAGCTTAGAAATGAGTTTGACAACACTCTTTTTCTTTTTACTTCGCCCTATTATTGTTTCTTCGCCTAAAAATTAATAATTCAATCTTCTAAAATGGATTTTTTGTGCCATTTGTAGGAACCTGAAAACTGTGACATGTTCCACCGAGCTTTGATACCATGTCTCGTAGTGAGCGGTATCTTTCAGAGGGTGACTGTCAGGGCCAAGGCAGAAGGGCGAGCCAACATAATTTGGTTGGTCAGCTTTCCGCCTACATAAGGAGACAGGACACCATCATCAGCCAACTGGTACAGAGCGCACTTCCTAGCCCTGGGGCTCTGAATTCAATGCAACGCCAGATGGCCAGCTTGCAGACGCGCCAGCGTGAGGTCGATCAGTGACTGACCAGGATGACTACTCTGATAAAGGATCATGCGATAAGAGCACTCCCATACCCTGAAACTGCCAGAATGGCAGTACTGAGGTCTGGAAGAACACTGGAGCGCCCTGATGAAACCGAGCCCGAGCCAAGGCCTGAGGGCACAACTCCAGCAGAGGAGGAAGAAAGACAGGCAGACGTTCAAGAGTCTACGCAAGTGTCCCCTGAAGAGCTACCTGGCGGAAGGAATACTTACGCTCCTAGGATTCTGTTCCCGTATAAGCTGATAAAGGTGAATCTGAAGAAGCGTCATGAGAAGTTCATGGAGTCGATCAGGAAACTGCATCTTGAAGTGCCTTTCCTTGATGCTTTGGAGGAGATGCCTACATACGCCAAGTTCCTCAAGGACCTCATCACAAAGAAGAGAAGGGGAGGAAGGATAGAGACAGTGCACCTAGCTTCTGCTTCTTCTGCCTTCGTGAAGCCCCACCTGCCAAATAAGAAGAGGGACCCCGGGAGCTTTTACAATCTCATTCGCCATCGGGGACAATGTCGAGCGGAAGGGTCTAGCAGACTTGGGGGCAAGCATCATCCTCATGCCCCTAAGTTTCACGCAAAGGGTGGGTTTGACCGAAATGGTTCAAACCAACATGCGGATTCAACTGGCAGACCACACCTTTAAGAGACCCGTTGGCATTGTCGAAGATATGCCGATTAGGGTTGGGGATTTCTTTATTCCCTGTGACATAGTCGTCATCGACACAGATGAAGACCCCAGTTGTCCGATCATCTTTGGACGTCCTTTCCTGGCAACAGGAAGAGCGCTGATTGATGTCTCCGAGGGGATGATCACTTTAAGAGTCGAAAACGGCCATATGGACTTCAAGCTGAAAGAGATCATGAGAAGTATGTCCCTGTCTGAATTAGCATGTTTCGCAGATAGCTACAATAAATTATGCGAGGAAATAGAGGAGGATATCCAGACAGTAGACCCCCTCGCGAGGGCCATAAGCTGTCAGGACCCCGACCTCAAAGATCCTGAATTCACAAGGCATCTCGACCTTTTTGACCTTTCTGATGAAGACTTGCAAGAAGAGGACGATGTAGTGGAGGCTGCGAAGTATGCCTCTCTCGAGGAGGACCCTCAAGAGAAGGCACCCAGACCAAAGCCAGAGTTAAAAGCGTTGCCTGAAGGCCTGAAGTACGAGTTGTTGGATGAAGAGCAGAGGAACCCTGTCATCGTAAATGCCAATCTTTTAAGCAATCAGCTAGACCGACTCCTTGAGGAGTTAAAGCTCCATAGGAGGGATATAGGATACTCAGTTGATGATATTAAAGGCCTTAGCCCCGCCCTGTACATGCATCGCATCAATTTAGAAGAATCTGCCAAGCCTCCGGCTCAACCTCAGAGGAAGCTGAACCAGATGCTGAAGGAGGTCGTCAAGAAAGAGGTAATAAAGCTGAGGGATGCGGGGATCGTTTACCCAATTAGCGATAGCAATTGGGTAAGTTCGGTCCACGTAGTACCAAAAAAGGACGGAATGACAGTGGTTAAAGGTGAAAAGGGCGACGAGGTGGCGGTAAGGACCGTCACCGGATGGCGGATGTGCATTGATTACCGAAAACTAAATCAGGCTACAAAGAAGGATCATTTTCTGCTACCTTTTATTGACCAAGTCCTTGAAAGATTAGCGCATCACGGTTTCTTTTGTTTCCTTGATGGCTTTTCAGGTTTTTACCAGGTACCCATCTTGCCCGACGATCAAGAGAAAACAACATTCACCTGCCTTTACGGCACTTATGCCTTCATAAGGATGCCCTTCGGACTCTGCAACGCCCCCGCCACTTTCCAAAGATGCATGATATCCATGTTTTCAGATTTTCTTGAAGACATCGTAGAAGTTTTTATGGACGATTTTTCGGTCTATGGGAAGGACTTCGATAGCTGCTTGAAGATTTTGTCCATGGTCCTACAGAGGTGCGAGGAGAATAGCCTGGTTTTAAACTGGGAAAAGTGTCATTTCATGGTACGAGAGGGCATTGTTCTTGGGCATAAGATTTCAAGGTGTGGGATCGAGGTGGACACCAACAAGGTCGAAGCCATATCTAAGCTTCCTCCCCTGAAATCCGTGACGGGAGTGAGGAGCTTCCTCGGGCACGCCGGATACTACCGAAGATTCATCAAGGACTTCTCGAAGATTTCCAAACCGCTGTCCAATCTTCTGGTAAAAGATGCTGAATTTGTTTTCTCTAAAGATTGCCTCAGTCCTTTTCAGGCCCTGAAAAACGCTTTGATATCCCCACCTATCAGATGCCAAGAACTATTACTGGGATGATCCTCTCCTGTTCAGAAGGTGCGCTGACAACTTATACAGGAGGTGCATCCCAGAGGAAGAAACCGCGGACATCCTGAAAGAATGCCACGCCTCCCCCTACGGTGGACACCACGGTAGCGAAAGAACAGCGGCAAAAGTGCTACAGTCAGGTTTCTACTGGCCCTCCTTATTTAAAGATGCTGCACAATTTGTAAAAGTTTGCAAAGAGTGCCAGTTTACGGGGAACATAGGGTGGAGAAATGAAATGCCAATGGCGAGCTGGATCGAAGTAGAAATATTTGGCGTGTGGGGGATCGACTACATGGGACCGTTTCCCCCATCCCGGGGGTATCAATACATACTCGTGGCGGTGGATTATGTATCAAAGTGGGTAGAAGCAGTAGCCACCCAAACCTGCGACGCCAAGTCGGTTACCAAGCTCTTTGAAAAGACCATCTTTCCCCGTTTCGGTGTACCGCGCACGGTTATAAGCGATGGAGGGTTGCACTTTGTAGAGAGACAGTTTGAATCACTCCTGCGCAAGTACGGAGTTAAACACAAGACCGCTACACCCTACCACCCACAGACGTCAGGGCAGGTAGAGGTTTCCAACAGGCAAATCAAGCAGATCTTGGAGAAAACTATCAACCGAACGAGGAAAGATTGGTCCATGAAGTTTGACGACGCGCTTTGGGCCTACTGTACTGCTTACAAAACGCCCATTGGAACCACCCCTTACCAGCTTATTTACGGAAAGTCCTGCCATCTGCCTTTGGAATTGGAACACAAGGCCCTTTGGGCAATCAAGTTCCTAAATATGGACCTCAACAAGGCAGGAGAAAAGAGGTTTTTGAAGCTTCAAGAGATCGAAGAGCTGAGGATGAACGCCTAAGAAAATGCAAAAATCTACAAACGGAGGATAAAATTGTGGCATGATGCCCACCTCAGGAGAAAAGATGTAAGCGAAGGAGATAAGGTCTTGTTGTTCAAATCCTCTATTCGTCTTTTTCCTGGGAAGTTACAAACAAGATGGTCAGGGTCGTTCACTGTGTCAAAGATCTACCCATCAGGAATGATGGAACTCTACGACAAAGACGATCCGATCAAGATCTTTCAAGTAAATGGGCACAGGGTGAAAAGGTTCTATGAAGATGAGGCGTTTGTTAGGAGAGCAGAGATCAGCCTGCAAGATATGGGTATAGTAGAGGGGTGAACAAGATGATCCTACACCGGTCGAGCTGGCGACGCCAACCTCAGAGATCCTCGGGAGGCACCCCGAATTCTTTTTTCTTTCGTAGAGTAGGATGCATTTTTCTTATTGCTTGCAAAAAACACACTCTATGGGTTGTAATAAGGCCCGAGTCGGTGAACGCATCGAGCATACTGACTCTTCTATTTTATGGGCCACCGTTGTATTTTTCGAGCTTTGAGGAGTAATGACCTCTGAGGACGGGGACCTAGACCTGTACCGATGATGTTTTACCCTTAAGTTTTTAGTTTTCGGCCGCCTATTTTAGGCCGTGTCGGGCGGCAGCTCAGCTGGCGCGCGGTCACGCTTGTGTCGGGCTGAAGTTCCTTGGGTACCACAAGAGCCGTGATGAATGGCATTCTCGAGCGACCGTCATATCGTGGATGGGAGTAAATGCCCCTAATTTAACTGACGTGACCCTCATCTCGGGAACTGCCTGACTCGTCGGCCGACGCACGCCATAGAAATGCCCATTTTACCCCCAGCTGAGCTCGCTATATATAGTAGGGTGGGCTCAACGTGTCGGGGTGCCTCACTTCTCTTTTTAGCCACCTGTAACACATGCAGTGATCCCTTTTCGCTCGCGTGTCGGCCAGCTTTCCTTCACCTTGGTATCGGGCGATGTCTCCTATGAACAAGGGTATAGCCCGACACCCTTTTTGCCCGACACGCTTTTTGCCCGACACAGATTTGTATTGCGCGCGGGGTATCGGTCGGCTGTCCGAGTTGCTTTTCTTATCGCCTAACTCTTGGTTCCATATCGCCCGACACGTTCGATGCATGACACGACGGTCGATCGTGTTGCCCGATACGCCATATCAGGTGACACATTTCTCTTTTACGACGTCCTGTCGGGCAGTTGCTTTTTAGCGACCTTATCGCCCGATATCTCTGTATCGTGTGGTATATTGTGCCGCACAGCTCTCCTAGTATCGCCCAACCTTGTATCGACTAGAGTTTCCTTTTTGATGGACGATACCTGGATTTTGGAAATAAGTCAAGTTTTATCGGGTGTCTTTAACTTTTCCTATCTAACATTTAAATGTTTAATGAACTTGATAACAGGTAGAGTTGCGGCCGCAGCCGAAGCAACAACTGTCGGACAGAAACGTCGTAAGGGGCCACCAACCGCCAAAAAGAGATCAAGGGCAATTTTTCTTGATTAGGTAGCCTCAAAAGAGGCTTGTTTCCTTATCATAGTCTGTCTTCTGTAGTGGCCTGGGACCATCTATAGAGACAGCACGAGTACAGCCCCGGTGGCTGCCGGGACAACACAAGAGCTCTCTGTCTACCTTAGACCCGTTTCCTTCTCGGGAGCTTTTGTGCATGTTCCGGCTGTGAGCTGGGAAAGAAAACGGAGGCTGCAGCAAAGAAGCATATTGCAGCTTCTTCGAGGCACAAGCGAACCCGCTAGACAACCTCCCAATGGAATGTTGCATCTTCGTAGGAGCATATTGCAGCACATCAGCAGACTAACCCTCACTGGCTAAACATTACCTTACCCTATCTTTTTCACCACTCTGGGACAGAGTGTGAAGTAAGTTTGGGGGGGGGGTACCCATGTTCCAGTGAGGGAGGTATAAAGTTCTTTTCTGCTTCAAGCTTTCAGGCTTTCTTTATATCTAATGTGCTTATGTATGTTCTTATAGCTTCTTGTACATCTAATGTGCGCATGTATGCCATATAAAATTTTCAAAAAAAAATCTTTCTTTTGCTTATTTTGTTCCCATGCATATGTACAAAGTCGCTATATTAGTAAAAACCTGATTCAACTGCTTGCAAAGTTTGTTTTCTTTGTGCTTAATGTGATACAAGTTCTGTTATATATTTCTGATAATGCTGCTTCAAACAAATGAGAAGATTACATTTTTCCATGCCAAAATTTTCGAAAAATACAATAATCTCGCAAACAGCTAAGAGACAAATATGGAGAAGGAAAAAGCTGCCCAAACAACAAGAATATTTTTTGCATGCCTTTTACCCAACAAAAATCCCAAAAAGAGAAAGTGGCCTTATGGGAGTGAATAAAAGCATGAGAGTTGTGCCCTATAAAAGAAAAGAAAATATATATATATATATACACACTTGTTTTCCCAAAAGTACCCATCTTTAGGCATGGTAGATCCGGGACAGTAGTACGTAGGATGTGAAATCACTGCTCTAAAGCCAACTGGCTTGGACTGCAGGGACCACTTGTCCGTTAACAGACCCTTACCTGGATGGACTGATGGGAAACAAGAAGAAAAACCCAAAAAAGCCTTAGCCTACCCTATACACAACTTTCTGCCCCGAAAATAAAGTTGTTTGGTGTGGAAGCTAACTTCGGAATCATACACCAAAGTCTCGTTGAAGCTGTTGAGAAATTTTTCACTAAAATAATAAGGCAAGGAAATGCATGGTCTTTTGTTTACAGCGAGGCAGCATTATCTCTAAAGGCATTACTATACTTACTTTACCTCTTGGCCTGAAAGTTATACTGCACAAGAAGAAGCATCACAAAATAAAGTTTAAATATTGATAGAGGACAATCAAAAAGCTAAGTTTGGGGGAGTTGATAACACCAATTTTGTGATGTTTTAGGCTATTTTTCTGTTATCAAAACTGCCCTTTTCTGCTATTTTCCTCTCTTTTATTAGCACTTTCGCAATATTTGGCCAGACAATGCTCTTAATCCTATTTTTCCATCTTTTATAGAATTTCTCCTCGTTTTGGTGCAATAAGGCATCCCGGCCCACAAATAAGTCTAAGTTTGTTTCGGCCTTCCTAACGCCCGATACAACCTCTGCCCGACAGGGTAGAGCGATACAATGACGCACGACAAATGGGATGCCGCGCAAGAAGAAGCTGACAGACGACACGCCTTCTACCCGACAGGGAGCCAAGCTCGCCACGACAGCCCAGGCTTGTCGGGCGATACGGCCACCCACCGGCCGGCGCGCCGCCCGTCACGTGACCGATAGCCGATACCCCTGCGCCGAGCGATACCCATATCGGCCATCCACAGACCTGCGAATAAGGAGGACACGTGGCGCTTCGAGCACCATAACTTCCCCCAACCGCTGCCTATAAATAGAAGCTACATGGAGCCGAAAAGATAGTTCGCACAGTTCAGACAATAGGGAGTTTGACTGATCTTCGGAGAGGAAACTGTGAGAGTAGGAGTATCGCGCCCCAGTGCTCGTGCCGGGCGACACTAGGTGAGCCTTCCTCATCCCGAGAGGGAGGGGATGGTTCACTTAGAACCGTCCCGGGCGACACTGCGGGCCGATATCGGCCACGACGATGAGCGACACAAGTGCCCGACACGATGAACGTGTCGCTCCTTGCCCGACACGATATCGAAACCGATACGCTTCGCCCGTCATGCGTGCCTCCCGAGAGGGTGTGTCGCCCAACTTGAGTGTATCGGCCAAGTCCTTGAGCGATACAGTCAGCCGTCGCGGTGTGCCGCTCGAGAGAGTGTGCCGCCCGACACGGCTGTATCGGGCTAGGTCATGTCCGGTATCGATCAGGAGAGCCACTCGCCCTTCTACATCAAGAAGGCGACCTCTATCTTTAATTCTGTTATTTAATTCCTTTATTATGCAATGTATTAAGACCCTTTAATGCTTATGTAAATAGAAAAGCTTAATTACTTGTTGATCTATGCTTGGTGCAATATGTTGGATGATTGGTATGCTTGATATCTGAACTCTAGCTTGCATGTTTGGATCGCGTTTCACTTAGCTACCGAATCGTATTTTCCCGTCGCAACAACTTCGAGAGTTGTGTTGTGGCTCTAGTGTTCGGTCTGATCTGGAGTATGAGAGTGCCTGGAACGGAGTTGTTTCAGTAACACTCCACTCAAACTTAAAGCCCAGCAACCTCGAGAGGGATTTTGGCGCTTGGTTAGAGGTACCCGCTCTGAGAGGAGGGGTGCTGGATGTTACTGGTGCTACTTGTTTTGTTGTAGTCTTATCCTTCGTACCTTGCTCTAGCTCTAGTTTTATCTTTCTGCTTCTGTTGCATGAAAACCCCTAAAAACTGCTAAATGACTAAAACCTTAAATCTTTCTAGTAGCTCCGCTTGGAGATAGTTTTCTTGTTTTGTTTGTGACATCTTTCTGTTTCCCTTCTGGGAAATTTATTATCTATTTATACCTGCCAGAGTGTAGCGTGTCAATTCTGGGTTCTCAACACTGCCCCCTTGTCCCTGTGTTCGACCCCGTATATCTACTTTGACCTCGTAAACAAAGTTGTAGGGGCCTAGAAGGATTCGGGTTTATAAATGTAAAAGCTCGACTACCTCAAATCTGCCTCCAGTTTTGGACGTGCGATTTAGGCCGGTCATTGTGTCAAAAGGTTAAACTTTTCACATAATATCTAGGGAACATCATTAGATCCATTAATCTTCAAAACTTAGGCTTTCAAATTAATTAAAACTATTAAAGATAGCATCTTTACACACTTTTTTGAGTTACAAGAAGATTTATCCCTTGATAATATTTTTATTGCATTCCTTGCATTCTCCTAATCAATTTTCATATATAACTTGTCTTGATTCGAGTTACCAATCAATTTCTAGAATATTTTCAAGATTAAAGTTATCTAAGCCAATCAGAGGTTGACACGTCAGTGAAAATACCTGTAATTTTATATATGAGTCGGCCCTCATTTTAAAGTGGAAAAACTATTCTGCTCTTGGGTTTTACACATGCATGAAATGGCATATTCGTCCTTAGATCATGGAATACACCCTTCTCATAAGGAAACCACTCCCAGCGCCTAGCTGGCGGTCGGCTGCCCGGCCCTTGTGACTCAAGGGTTAGGGGACAGTTTTGGGGACTCACACCCCTGTGGACCTTCTTGTCCATCCTTGTTGCAGGTGGCCAATCCAAGAAGCAGTCGGAGGCAGTTCGAAAACTAGAATTCCACCCTCATCCTCCAGATCCGACGCAACCTGGTACCTGTACTGGTAAAGAAGATCTGTCTACCACCTTCACTCGCCTACATCCTCCCTTCCTCCTCTTCTCTTAGCACTACTTCCCATGACGCAGGCTCTGCTTGTTGCCATTGTATGTCCTTTTTTTCTTTCAACAAGCGCCAATCTACAAGGGAGTCGCCCCCAACAGCCGTTGAGGAGGCCATGGCACCGGCACCCTGGAGAACTTTTGTGGGGGTTCTCATTCCCCACCCGGGAGTAGTTGCTCGACTTGTCTAGTGCATGCAATTGTCTAGATGCAAGTCTCTATTTGTAGGTTCATGTAGGGCATCATGGCCTATAGACCCCTGGTTATCAAGGGGTGAAGTAGGGAGAAGCTAGACACCATGTCTGAGATGGGCCTGAGGACCCCAGAGATCTACATATATACAACATTAGGAGAAACCCTAATGGTTGTCCAAGATAGAGAAATGTAAAGGGGAGAGAGACCCCTATAGTGTGGAGACACATTCCTTTCCTCGTATATTCCCATTATGGGGGCCGACTATGGGTTGGGTCTACTAATTTGGGAGAGGTTTTCCTACACTTTATTCTCAAGCCACAGTTAGATATCCCCATTAGGAAAGTTATTTATATACGGTTATTTCTTTCCATCTTAGATCTGACCAATACCTTCAACACTAGGAAACTTAGTTGGCAAAACAAAGGAAACTATTAAGGAAATTATAACTTATATGGCACATATTGAATGATTTGATCTTTAGACCATTAGGAAAAATACCACATGATTAAAAATCTAGATTATTCCTTTTTCTATCTCCTCAATATATTTTTAAATCAAACATAGGAACTCATTATTACTTTTCCCAACTAGAACCAATTTGTGGGTATTGTTTGGGATATCTTATACAAAATGTGCTCCTTTCAACCATTTATTAAATGCAATTACCATTATGTTATGCAATGTCCTTTAATCCCAATTTTTATAATTCTCTTTCTTTCTTTTCTATTTCTTTATCTTGATGAATTTTCTTATTAGACATCATGTGAAACTAAAACCTAATCAATAGTGGCCATCAATGCCACTTTCTAAATAATTCTACATAATTCTCTCATATACACACAATTATCTTTCATTTCTTTTCCTTTTACCTATTATAAGATTTCTTTTGTCCTTTTTACCACTTTGTCATTATTGGATTTATCAAAACAATATAATCCATGAAATCATGCATCCAAGGGGAATTTTGCAAAAGAAACAATCCTTTGAAAACAAAGCATACAAATTTCCATTCAAGTCCCTTTTATTTGTAAATTGCATTTCAATTAATACAAGCAAAATTGAGGTTATAACAGTTATTTTCGTCCTTGTTGTCAACACCAGAGAGAGCTATCTATGTCATGTAGGTTGGGAATATAGAGAATGAGGGGAAGAAAATTTCACATGTGCTATTAGTGGCAACTCTGCCATCGCTTTTGTTCAAAACCTAATGACATAGGTCATGTTGTCAGTTTCACATAAGACAATCAACAACATAGGTGAATCTTTGTTTCTGGTCTAGCATTAAGAAGCAGAGATCATAGCTTGGTACCCTTTTCAAAGAACCTCAAACTTATAGTGTATGTTCATTTAGCATAACTGACAATACAATCCAATTTGGGGGGGACATACTTTTTGCAAGGCATTTCAGAGAAAGGTTTGCGTCGTCAGTTTGGACCTAAGACACCGACATCAAACCTTTGTGACCTTCTTAAAGAACCTGAGACCTATAGATGTCAGTTCTTTTTAAATTAACCAACAATACTATCAAGTTTTTTTGGGGGAACATAACTTTTGTGGGGCGCTTCATGGGAAGGTTTCCGTCATTAGTTCCTAGTAAATCAATGTTTTACTTGTTTTCCCAAAATCTATCAAGAATTTGAGTTTTTTAGTTGGACTTGTTGGCTAAATGGACATCTATAAATCTCTTTGTTTTGATTATGACAAACATTTCATTCTTATTAATCTAACGAGCTACTTGAGTTTGCAGGATGACAAAGCAACAAGGGAAAATCTACAAGCTTACATATTTATAATTTCATGCAATGTAATTACTGTTGTAAAAACTTGTACAAAAATATAATGTACAAGTACTTAGAATTGCATGTAAATCAAGCGTTAGATTCTCCCTAGCTAAACACCACAGTTAGACATGTCATCCCATTCAAATAGGATTACTTATGCACACTCACACACATAATTAGTGCCTAAATTGAAACCTTGAAACAGGATCACTCTCGGTCGACAAACTTCTCGACCGAGACACTCTCGGTCGACAATCTTCTCGACCGAGAAAGATCCAAAGTAGCCGTTAGACACAACAGACAAGTTAGTTGGAAGTTGAAGAAAGACGTTGCAAATCACTTGTTCCAGAGAGCCTGTCGGTCGACAAAAGTTCGACCGAGTAGGTGTCTCGGTCGACCATTTGTCGACCGAGATGGTCTCTGACAGCAACTGCAGAATAAATTAATTAGCCATTTTTAAAGCAAAAACTTTGTACCTAACGGCTAGTTAAGCACTTAGAAACCCCTAGAAGTTGTCTAGAACGTCCTTAAGCATCCTTAGGCCATTCCTATAAATAGGACAAGCCATAGGACACTCAAACTCACTTGTTACACTTGAGAAATACTTGAGCATACTTGAGCAATCTGTTGCAAGCAAATTGAGCACTGTGATCATTGGCCTACTTTCCCCTTAGCTCCAATTCGTGTCCTATAGGCTAGCATCTCCTTACTACACCACTTACATTTCTACACTCATTGGTTAGGAGATCAATACGCTTGATATAGGCAAATCAAGCCTTGTGCTTAAAAGGATAAGTTGTAATTTCTATTTTCTTTCTTGTTCCTTTTTATCCTTGTATTCTCCTTGCTACTCCTAGGGTTGGAGGCTGCGGATTGGAGAAGGTTCTTCTCGGAGGAGAAGGTGGACTTCAAGCTACTTCAAGAAGGCTATCGCACGGGAAGCTACTTCAAGAAGGCTATTGCAACGGGAAGCTACTTCAGGAGGAAGGCTGCTTCAAGGTGGTGCAATTACTTCTAGGTGAAGGCTGCTTCAAGGTTGGGCGATTACTTCTAGGTGAAGGCTGCTTGAAGGGTTTAGGGAAAGAAATTGTAATTTTATGTAAAGTCCTTGCAAGGTAATAAAATTAATTTCTTTCCAAATCCCGGTTGGGTAAGCAACCGGGTAGTGGACTGACAACTTTAGTATTTGCTAAAGTTGGAACCACTCTAAATCCTTGTCCCCTTGTCCAATACTTTTGTGGTTGATTGTTTGAGTTAATTAATTATTAAAATCTTTATAAAACTCTATTCACCCCCCCTCTAGTAGTTTTCAGTGGTATCAGAGCGAGGCTTCAAGGAACCCTAACAAGGTCTTGAAGAAATGGGTGACGGAGTGCTCAACAACCTCAACATTGAAGGGACACTTGTTGCTAGGCCTCCAGCGTTCGATGGAACAAACTACCAATATTGGAAGAGAAGGATGCAATTCTACTTCCAAGGAATCAACTGGGATCTATGGAGAATGGTGTCTACTCCATATATGCTCCCTCAAAATGAATTTGCGGAATGGGATGCAAACACGGTAAAGTTGGCCCAAATGAATGCAAAAGCTGTAAGTATCTTATATTGTTCTATTTCGGTAGGAGAATTTAATAGAATATCAAATTGTGATACGGCTTATGATATTTGGCATAGACTGTCCATAACCTATGAGGGTACAGTCCAAGTCAAAAATTCCAAAATTAGCTTGCTTAAAACGAAGCTTGAACATTTTCGTATGGATCCTAATGAATCTATTAGTGAAATGTTTTCAAAATTCTCTACCATTTTTAATGGTTTAAGTGCCCTAGGAAAACCTGTCCTTGAGGAAGATCAGGTATCAAAAATCCTTCGATCACTTCCTCCAAAATACAAGCCAAAGGTGACAGCCATTGAAGAAGCAAACGACCTCACTCGACTCAAAATGGAGCAACTCATCGGCAATTTAGAAGCTCATGAGGCAGATCTAGAAGAGGAAGAAAGAAGAGAACGTGAACGTCAAAATGGGAAGAAGAAGGATGTGGCTCTCAAAGCTTCAAAAGTCGTCACACAAGAAAGTGAGGAGTCAAGTGAAGAAGAAGGAGAAGAAGCCTTGATCGTCAACGGTAAGAAATATAAAAGGTTTAAATCTAACAAAATTTCTAGTTCTTCTACCCCTCCCAGGTGTTTTGAATGTGGGAAGAAAGGGCATTTCAAAAATGAATGTCCCAAAGCAAAGAAGGGAAAGAAAAGTTCACACAAGAAGAAAGGAGAAAAAGCCTATAAAGCTGCTTGGGATGAGTCAAGTGAGAGTGAAAGCGGAGAAGAGGTGGAATGTCTAATGGCAAGAGAAGACAATGAAGACTCTCAAGAGGTAAGCCTAATCGATCTTCCTAAAGAAGAGTTAGTTACTAATTTACAAGAAACTCATGATAAATATATTGATGCCAAGAAGAAACTAAAGAAGGCTATAAAATCAAATGATGAGCTCATTGCCAAATTAGATAAACTTTCTTCTGAAAAGAACAACACTGATCTTGAGAGTTTATCTTTAAAAACATCTTTAGATGATTGTACTAGAAAGCTACTCACTTTAGAAACAAATGTTGATCTTCTTTCTAAAGAAAAGACTGAATTGTTAGCTAAATTACAAGATTTTCAAACTCAGCCTATTTTGTGTAACCATTCGGACTATGATAATCTTGTAAAGGAAAAGGACTCATTGTTTTCTGATTTAGATCAAGCAAGAAAAGATCTACACAAGAAAATGAATGACATTGCTATGTTGCAAAGAGAACTTTATGAGTTAAGAAGAAAAGATATACTTGATAACATACTAAGAGTTGGCACTGTTTTCAATGGGAGAAAAGGTTTGGGATATGGTCCAAAGAAAAATCAACCCAAAAGAACTCAAACTAGGTTTGTACCTAAGAATACAATGGCTAGAAAGAGAAATGAAGTTGATTCTATTACTTTCCATTTCTGCTTACGTCTTGGACACTATTCCTTTTCATGCCCCTACAAGACTAAGGAGTCCGACTTAGTTTGGATCCCAAAACCCCAAACTTAGTAGAGTGGAATGTAGTTGAGATATGACCAAATGCTTTATTTTGCTATTTATATTGTCTTATCTCAACTAAAACAAAAGGTGTCATGCATATTGCTATTTTTTTCTGCATTATTGTACTGAAACAGAAACCTTGTCGGTCGAAGTATTGTCGACCGAGCTTTGGATCGGTCGAAGTATTGTCGACTGACTAGATGTCTTTAACAAATCAAAATTTACAGCACCTATTTCGGTCGAAAATTGGTCAACCGAGAAAATTTCTACGTTTCTTTGCTTGTAATACAGTAACCTTCTCGATCGACAAATTGTCGACCGAGATAGATGTCAGTCGAACAATTGTCGACCGACTGGACTTCTGATTCAGAACTTTTATACAAATCTGTGTTTAAATGATTCTAACCATATCGGACCATCACATGGGTACCAAAATCTACATTTTAATGCAGGAATGGGTGGTTGACAGTGGATGTTCCAAACATATGACCGGAAACAAGGATGCATTCCAAACTTTTGAAGAAAAGAAAAGTGGAACAGTCACTTTTGGAGACAATGGTAAGGGCAAAATTGTTGGAATAGGTAATGTTGGTACAAACCTCAAAATTAAGAATGTTCTACTTGTTGATGGTTTGCACCATAACTTGATAAGTGTTAGTCAATTATGTGATAGTGGTTATGATGTGTTATTTAACAAAACCTGCTGCAAGTTATTAATAGAAAATACTACAAATGTTGTTTATGAAGGAAATAGAGTTGGAAATCTTTATATTCTTAAACCTAACTCTATGAAAACAGTAGTGGGAAAATGCTTGCTTGCAAATGACAATACCTTACAAATATGGCATAAAAAGCTAGGACATGCTAGTTCACATGTTATCAAAAAGTTAGTGAAATATGATCTTGTTCGTGGATTGCCTACTTTATCTTTTGATCAAGTTGAAAACTGTGAACCATGCACAATGGGAAAGCAAACCAAAACATCTTTCAAATCAAAACATGTACTTAGCACCAGTAGATCATTAGAATTAATTCATATGGATTTATTTGGACCAATGAGGACACAATCAATCGGTGGTAAGAGATACTATTTTGTTATCGTTGATGATTATAGTAGATATACATGGGTACATTTTATTGCAACTAAAGATGATACTATTCATGTTTTTATGCAATTTTGTTCAAAGATTGAAAATCTCTTACAAAATAAAATATGTACCATTAGAAGTGATCATGGTGGGGAATTTGAAAATCATACATTTGAGGCCTTTTGTACATCTCAAGGGTATACTCATAATTTCTCGGCTCCACGTACCCCACAACAAAATGGTATAGTTGAAAGGAAAAATCGATCCCTACAAGAAATGGCTAGAACCATGATGCTTGAACACAACACACCTAAAACCTTTTGGGCTGAAGCTGTAAACACTGCTTGTTATGTGCTAAATAGAGTAACTGTTCACTCTCATTTGAAGAAAACTCCATATGAAATAATACATTCTAAGAAACCTAGAGTTGACTACTTTCATACTTTTGGCTCCACATGCTACATTTTAAATACCAAAGATGATAGAGACAAATTTGATTCTAAATCACACAAAGCATTCTTTTTGGGATATTCCACTTCTAGCAAAGCTTTTAGAGTATATAACACTATCTCTAGAAAGGTTGAGGAATCCATTCATGTTTCTTTTCATGAGGAGTCAAAATCTGAAAATCTAGAAATTACTGATCTCACTAATCAATTCGAAAATTTAACCATACCAAATGATAATGAAAAAGTTACTACATCCAATCCCCAAGTTGAAACACAACCTACACCTAGGCTTATCAAGGATCATCCCCAAGAACTGATTATTGGAGATCCAAATGATAAAGTCAAAACTCGGTCTTCCTTCAAAGATGTAGCAAACATGGCTTTTGTTTCTATCATTGAGCCTAAAAAGATATCCGAAGCTCTTAAGGATGATTATTGGATAATAGCCATGCAAGAAGAATTGAATCAATTCACTAAAAATGATGTATGGGATTTAGTTCCTAAACCTCAAGATAAAACCATAATAGGAACTAAATGGGTTTTTAGGAACAAGCTAAATGAGTCAGGAGAAGTAATAAGGAATAAAGCTCGGTTAGTAGCACAAGGATATAATCAACAAGAAGGAATAGATTTTGATGAAACATATGCACCCGTAGCTAGACTTGAAGCTATTAGGATGTTACTAGCTATTGCTGCCCATAAAAACATTAAGCTCTATCAAATGGATGTCAAAAGTGCATTTCTAAATGGCATCATTCAAGAAGAAGTTTATGTTGCCCAACCACCTGGCTTTGAAATACCGGAAAAAGGTGACTATGTTTATAAACTTAAGAAAGCACTTTATGGTTTAAAACAAGCACCTAGAAATTGGTATGAAAGGCTTAAAACATATCTTTTTGATAATGGTTTTTCTATTGGAAATTCAGATTCTACTTTATTTTTCAAAACATATACATCTGATTTCCTAGTTGTGCAAATATATGTTGATGACATTATTTTTGGAGCTTCAAATGATTCATTGTGCACACAATTTAGTGATATTATGCAAAAAGAATTTGAAATGAGCCTCATGGGTGAACTAACTTTCTTTCTTGGTTTTCAAATTAAGAAAACACCTGCAGGAATTTTCATAAGCCAAGAAAAATATACTAAAGAACTCTTAAAACGTTTTGGGATGGATCAATGCAAACATGCTACTACTCCTATGGCTACTTCTGTCAAAATTGATAAGGATGAAAATGGGGAACCTATTGATGATTCCTTATATAGAGCCATGATTGGTAGTTTGCTTTACTTAACGGCTTCTAGACCGGACATTATGTTTTCTGTTGGTCTTTGTGCTCGATTTCAATCACAACCTATGCATTCTCATTTTCTAGCAGTTAAACGAATTCTTCGTTACCTAGCCGGTACTACTTGCTTTGGTTTATGGTATCCAAAAGGACAATCCTTGGATTTCAAAGCTTATACTGATGCGGATTATGCCGGTTGTCGACTTGATCGCAAGAGTACTAGTGGTGGCTGTTTCTTATTAGGGAGAGCTTTAGTATCTTGGTTTAGCAAGAAACAAAATACGGTTGCCCTATCTACAACTGAAGCTGAATATATGGCAGTTGGGTCTTGTTGTGCTCAAGTGCTTTATATGCAACAAGTGTTAAGCGATTATGGTTTTAATCTTTCATCTACGCCTATTTTTTGTGACAACACAAGCGCCATAAACTTAGCACACAATCCTATTTTACACAGCCGAGCTAAACATATTGAAATCTGTCATCATTTTTTAAGGGATCACATCTCCAAAAATCATGTTTCCCTTCATCATGTTGATACGGAAGATCAATTGGCTGATATTTTTACAAAACCGCTTCCACTAGATCAATTTAACAACATTAGGAAGCAATTGCTTATCACTCCTTTGGAGGATGTTTTCTTCGATATTTGTGCTACTTAAACAAACAAAAACTCTTATTTTGGCTTTTAAATGGACATCTTTTTCATTAGATTTGATGGGATATCTAATTAAGGGGGAGTTTTTATTCTTAACGGTTATCTTTTTGAAATGACAAAGGGGGAGAGATAAATATAAAACTAAAATTTTAGTAATTATGTAAAACTCAATTAATGAGTTTCATAAATAAACTCTTGGCTTTACATTGAAAGTTGCTATATTCCCAAATGATCTGGATTTCATGTTCCATACTTCATGGGGAATAATAAGCACACATTTTATACACAAGAGAAAAAGCTACAAAAGGTAATCAAAAGGTATGAAACTCATATGTTTTATATTTCCTTTATTTATATTTTGGATATGTTTGTCATCTTCAAAAAGGGGGAGATTGTTGGCTAAATGGACATCTATAAATCTCTTTGTTTTGATTATGACAAACATTTCATTCTTATTAATCTAACGAGCTACTTGAGTGTGCAGAATGACAAAGCAACAAGGGAAAATCTACAAGCTTACATATTTATAATTTCATGCAATGTAATTACTGTTGTAAAAACTTGTACAAAAATATAATGTACAAGTACTTAAAATTGCATGTAAATCAAGCGTTAGATTCTCCCTAGCTAAACACCACAGTTAGACATGTCATCCCATTCAAATAGGATTACTTATGCACACTCACACACATAATTAGTGCCTAAATTGAAACCTTGAAACAGGATCACTCTCGGTCGACAAACTTCTCGACCGAGACACTCTCGGTCGCCAATCTTCTCGACCGAGAAAGATCCAAAGTAGTCGTTAGACACAACAGACAAGTTAGTTGGCAGTTGAAGAAAGACGTTGCAAATCACTTATTCCAGAGAGCCTGTCGGTCGACAAAAGTTCGACCGAGTAGGTGTCTCGGTCGACCATTTGTCGACCGAGATGGTCTCTGACAGCAACTGCAGAATAAATTAATTAGCCGTTGTTAAAGCAACAACTTTTTACCTAACGGCTAGTTAAGCACATAGAAACCCCTAGAAGTTGTCTAGAACGTCCTTAAGCATCCTTAGGCCATTCCTATAAATAGGACAAGCCATAGGACACTCAAACTCACTTGTTACACTTGAGAAATACTTGAGCATACTTGAGCAATCTGTTGCAAGAAAATTGAGCACTGTGATCATTGGCCTACTTTCCCCTTAGCTCAAATTCGTGTCCTATAGGCTAGCATCTCCTTACTACACCACTTACATTTCTCCACTCATTGGTTAGGAGATCAATACGCTTGATATAGGCAAATCAAGCCTTGTGCTTAAAAGGATAAGTTGTAATTTCTATTTTCTTTCTTGTTCCTTTTTATCCTTGTATTCTCCTTGCTACTCCTAGGGTTGGAGGCTGCGGATTGGAGAAGGTTCTTCTCGGAGGAGAAGGTGGACTTCAAGCTACTTCAAGAAGGCTATCGCACGGGAAGCTACTTCAAGAAGGCTATTGCAACGGGAAGCTACTTCAGGAGGAAGGCTGCTTCAAGGTGGTGCAATTACTTCTAGGTGAAGGCTGCTTCAAGGTTGGGCGATTACTTCTAGGTGAAGGCTGATTGAAGGGTTTAGGGAAAGAAATTGTAATTTTATGTAAAGTCCTTGCAAGGTAATAAAATTAATTTCTTTCCAAATCCCGGTTGGGTAAGCAACCGGGTAGTGGACTGACAACTTTAGTATTTGCTAAAGTTGGAACCACTCTAAATCCTTGTCCCCTTGTCCAATACTTTTGTGGTTGATTGTTTGAGTTAATTAATTATTAAAATCTTTATAAAACTCTATTCACCCCCCCCCTCTAGTAGTTTTCAGTGGTATCAGAGCGAGGCTTCAAGGAACCCTAACAAGGTCTTGAAGAAATGGGTGACGGAGTGCTCAACAACCTCAACATTGAAGGGACACTTGTTGCTAGGCCTCCAGCGTTCGATGGAACAAACTACCAATATTGGAAGAGAAGGATGCAATTCTACTTCCAAGGAATCAACTGGGATCTATGGAGAATGGTGTCTACTCCATATATGCTCCCTCAAAATGAATTTGCGGAATGGGATGCAAACACGGTAAAGCTGGCCCAAATGAATGCAAAAGCTGTAAGTATCTTATATTGTTCTATTTCGGTAGGAGAATTTAATAGAATATCAAATTGTGATACGGCTTATGATATTTGGCATAGACTGTCCATAACCTATGAGGGTACAGTCCAAGTCAAAAATTCCAAAATTAGCTTGCTTAAAACGAAGCTTGAACATTTTCGTATGGATCCTAATGAATCTATTAGTGAAATGTTTTCAAAATTCTCTACCATTGTTAATGGTTTAAGTGCCCTAGGAAAACCTGTCCTTGAGGAAGATCAGGTATCAAAAATCCTTCGATCACTTCCTCCAAAATACAAGCCAAAGGTGACAGCCATTGAAAAAGCAAACGACCTCACTCGACTCAAAATGGAGCAACTCATCGGCAATTTAGAAGCTCATGAGGCAGATCTAGAAGAGGAAGAAAGAAGAGAACGTGAACGTCAAAATGGGAAGAAGAAGGATGTGGCTCTAAAAGCTTCAAAATTCGTCACACAAGAAAGTGAGGAGTCAAGTGAAGAAGAAGGAGAAGAAGCCTTGATCGTCAACGGTAAGAAATATAAAAGGTTTAAATCTAACAAAATTTCTAGTTCTTCTACCCCTCCCAGGTGTTTTGAATGTGGGAAGAAAGGGCATTTCAAAAATGAATGTCCCAAAGCAAAGAAGGGAAAGACAAGTTCACACAAGAAGAAAGGAGAAAAAGCCTATAAAGCTGCTTGGGATGAGTCAAGTGAGAGTGAAAGCGGAGAAGAGGTGGAATGTCTAATGGCAAGAGAAGACAATGAAGACTCTCAAGAGGTAAGCCTAATCGATCTTCCTAAAGAAGAGTTAGTTACTAATTTACAAGAAACTCATGATAAATATATTGATGCCAAGAAGAAACTAAAGAAGGCTATAAAATCAAATGATGAGCTCATTGCCAAATTAGATAAACTTTCTTCTGAAAAGAACAACACTGATCTTGAGAGTTTATCTTTAAAAACATCTTTAGATGATTGTACTAGAAAGCTACTCACTTTAGAAACAAATGTTGATCTTCTTTCTAAAGAAAAGACTGAATTGTTAGCTAAATTACAAGATTTTCAAACTCAGCCTATTTTGTGTAACCATTCGGACTATGATAATCTTGTAAAGGAAAAGGACTCATTGTTTTCTGATTTAGATCAAGCAAGAAAAGATCTACACAAGAAAATGAATGACATTGCTATGTTGCAAAGAGAACTTTATGAGTTAAGAAGAAAAGATATACTTGATAACATACTAAGAGTTGGCACTGTTTTCAATGGGAGAAAAGGTTTGGGATATGGTCCAAAGAAAAATCAACCCAAAAGAACTCAAACTAGGTTTGTACCTAAGAATACAATGGCTAGAAAGAGAAATGAAGTTGATTCTATTACTTGCCATTTCTGCTTACGTCTTGGACACTATTCCTTTTCATGCCCCTACAAGACTAAGGAGTCCGACTTAGTTTGGATCCCAAAACCCCAAACTTAGTAGAGTGGAATGTAGTTGAGATATGACCAAATGCTTTATTTTGCTATTTATATTGTCTTATCTCAACTAAAACAAAAGGTGTCATGCATATTGCTATTTTTTTCTGCATTATTGTACTGAAACAGAAACCTTGTCGGTCGAAGTATTGTCGACCGAGCTTTGGATCGGTCGAAGTATTGTCGACCGACTAGATGTCTTTAACAAATCAAAATTTACAGCACCTATTTCGGTCGAAAATTGGTCAACCGAGAAAATTTCTGCGTTTCTTTGCTTGTAATACAGTAACCTTCTCGATCGACAAATTGTCGACCGAGATAGATGTCGGTCGAACAATTGTCGACCGACTGGACTTCTGATTCAGAACTTTTATACAAATCTATGTTTAAATGATTCTAACCATATCGGACCATCACATGGGTACCAAAATCTACATTTTAATGCAGGAATGGGTGGTTGACAGTGGATGTTCCAAACATATGACCGGAAACAAGGATGCATTCCAAACTTTTGAAGAAAAGAAAAGTGGAACAGTCACTTTTGGAGACAATGGTAAGGGCAAAATCGTTGGAATAGGTAATGTTGGTACAAACCTCAAAATTAAGAATGTTCTACTTGTTGATGGTTTGCACCATAACTTGATAAGTGTTAGTCAATTATGTGATAGTGGTTATGATGTGTTATTTAACAAAACCTGCTGCAAGTTATTAATAGAAAATACTACAAATGTTGTTTATGAAGGAAATAGAGTTGGAAATCTTTATATTCTTAAACCTAACTCTATGAAAACAGTAGTGGGAAAATGCTTGCTTGCAAATGACAATACCTTACAAATATGGCATAAAAAGCTAGGACATGCTAGTTCACATGTTATCAAAAAGTTAGTGAAATATGATCTTGTTCGTGGATTGCCTACTTTATCTTTTGATCAAGTTGAAAACTGTGAACCATGCACAATGGGAAAGCAAACCAAAACATCTTTCAAATCAAAACATGTACTTAGCACCAGTAGATCATTAGAATTAATTCATATGGATTTATTTGGACCAATGAGGACACAATCAATCGGTGGTAAGAGATACTATTTTGTTATCGTTGATGATTATAGTAGATATACATGGGTACATTTTATTGCAACTAAAGATGATACTATTCATGTTTTTATGCAATTTTGTTCCAAGATTGAAAATATCTTACAAAATAAAATATGTACCATTAGAAGTGATCATGGTGGGTAATTTGAAAATCATACATTTGAGGCCTTTTGTACATCTCAAGGGTATACTCATAATTTCTCGGCTCCACGTACCCCACAACAAAATGGTATAGTTGAAAGGAAAAATCGATCCCTACAAGAAATGGCTAGAACCATGATGCTTGAACACAACACACCTAAAACCTTTTGGGCTGAAGCTGTAAACACTGCTTGTTATGTGCTAAATAGAGTAACTGTTCACTCTCATTTGAAGAAAACTCCATATGAAATAATACATTCTAAGAAACCTAGAGTTGACTACTTTCATACTTTTGGCTCCACATGCTACATTTTAAATACCAAAGATGATAGAGACAAATTTGATTCTAAATCACACAAAGCATTCTTTTTGGGATATTCCACTTCTAGAAAAGCTTTTAGAGTATATAACACTATCTCTAGAAAGGTTGAGGAATCCATTCATGTTTCTTTTCATGAGGAGTCAAAATCTGAAAATCTAGAAATTACTGATCTCACTAATCAATTCGAAAATTTAACCATACCAAATGATAATGAAAAAGTTACTACATCCAATCCCCAAGTTGAAACACAACCTACACCTAGGCTTATCAAGGATCATCCCCAAGAACTGATTATTGGAGATCCAAATGATAAAGTCAAAACTCGGTCTTCCTTCAAAGATGTAGCAAACATGGCTTTTGTTTCTATCATTGAACCTAAAAAGATATCCGAAGCTCTTAAGGATGATTATTGGATAATAGCCATGCAAGAAGAATTGAATCAATTCACTAAAAATGATGTATGGGATTTAGTTCCTAAACCTCAAGATAAAACCATAATAGGAACTAAATGGGTTTTTAGGAACAAGCTAAATGAGTCAGGAGAAGTAATAAGGAATAAAGCTCGGTTAGTAGCACAAGGATATAATCAACAAGAAGGAATAGATTTTGATGAAACATATGCACCCGTAGCTAGACTTGAAGCTATTAGGATGTTACTAGCTATTGCTGCCCATAAAAACATTAAGCTCTATCAAATGGATGTTAAAAGTGCATTTCTAAATGGCATCATTCAAGAAGAAGTTTATGTTGCCCAACCACCTGGCTTTGAAATACCGGAAAAAGGTGACTATGTTTATAAACTTAAGAAAGCACTTTATGGTTTAAAACAAGCACCTAGAAATTGGTATGAAAGGCTCAAAACATATCTTTTTTATAATGGTTTTTCTATTGGAAATTCAGATTCTACTTTATTTTTCAAAACATATACATCTGATTTCCTAGTTGTGCAAATATATGTTGATGACATTATTTTTGGAGCTTCAAATGATTCATTGTGCACACAATTTAGTGATATTATGCAAAAAGAATTTGAAATGAGCCTCATGGGTGAACTAACTTTCTTTCTTGGTTTTCAAATTAAGCAAACACCTGCAGGAATTTTCATAAGCCAAGAAAAATATACTAAAGAACTCTTAAAACGTTTTGGGATGGATCAATGCAAACATGCTACTACTCCTATGGCTACTTCTGTCAAAATTGATAAGGATGAAAATGGGGAACCTATTGATGATTCCTTATATAGAGCCATGATTGGTAGTTTTCTTTACTTAACGGCTTCTAGACCGGACATTATGTTTTCTGTTGGTCTTTGTGCTCGATTTCAATCACAACCTATGCATTCTCATTTTCTAGCAGTTAAACGAATTCTTCGTTACCTAGCCGGTACTACTTGCTTTGGTTTATGGTATCCAAAAGGACAATCCTTGGATTTCAAAGCTTATACTGATGCGGATTATGCCGGTTGTCGAATTGATCGCAAGAGTACTAGTGGTGGCTGTTTCTTATTAGGGAGAGCTTTAGTATCTTGGTTTAGCAAGAAACAAAATACGGTTGCCCTATCTACAACTGAAGCTGAATATATGGCAGCTGGGTCTTGTTGTGCTCAAGTGCTTTATATGCAACAAGTGTTAAGCGATTATGGTTTTAATCTTTCATCTACGCCTATTTTTTGTGACAACACAAGCGCCATAAACTTAGCACACAATCCTATTTTACACAGCCAAGCTAAACATATTGAAATCTGTCATCATTTTTTAAGGGATCACATCTCCAAAAATCATGTTTCCCTTCATCATGTTGATACGGAAGATCAATTGGCTGATATTTTTACAAAACCGCTTCCACTAGATCAATTTAACAACATTAGGAAGCAATTGCTTATCACTCCTTTGGAGGATGTTTTCTTCGATATTTGTGCTACTTAAACAAACAAAAACTCTTATTTTGGCTTTTAAATGGACATCTTTTTCATTAGATTTGATGGGATATCTAATTAAGGGGGAGTTTTTATTCTTAACGGTTATCTTTTTGAAATGACAAAGGGGGAGAGATAAATATAAAACTAAAATTTTAGTAATTATGTAAAACTCAATTAATGAGTTTCATAAATAAACTCTTGGCTTTACATTGAAAGTTGCTATATTCCCAAATGATCTGGATTTCATGTTCCATACTTCATGGGGAATAATAAGCACATATTTTATACACAAGAGAAAAAGATACAAAAGGTATGAAACTCATATGTTTTATATTTCCTTTATTTATATTTTGGAAATGTTTGTCATCTTCAAAAAGGGGGAGATTGTTGGCTAAATGGACATCTATAAATCTCTTTGTTTTTATTATGACAAACATTTCATTCTTATTAATCTAACGAGCTACTTGAGTGTGCAGGATGACAAAGCAACAAGGGAAAATCTACAAGCTTACATATTTATAATTTCATGCAATGTAATTACTGTTGTAAAAACTTGTACAAAAATATAATGTACAAGTACTTAGAATTGCATGTAAATCAAGCGTTAGATTCTCCCTAGCTAAACACCACAGTTAGACATGTCATCCCATTCAAATAGGATTACTTATGCACACTCACACACATAATTAGTGCCTAAATTGAAACCTTGAAACAGGATCACTCTCGGTCGACAAACTTCTCGACCGAGACACTCTCGGTCGACAATCTTCTCGACCGAGAAAGATCCAAAGTAGTCGTTAGACACAACAGACAAGTTAGTTGGCAGTTGAAGAAAGACGTTGCAAATCACTTATTCCAGAGAGCCTGTCGGTCGACAAAAGTTCGACCGAGTAGGTGTCTCGGTCGACCATTTGTCGACCGAGATGGTCTCTGACAGCAACTGCAGAATAAATTAATTAGCCGTTGTTAAAGCAACAACTTTTTACCTAACGACTAGTTAAGCACTTAGAAACCCCTAGAAGTTGTCTAGAACGTCCTTAAGCATCCTTAGGCCATTCCTATAAATAGGACAAGCCATAGGACACTCAAACTCACTTGTTACACTTGAGAAATACTTGAGCATACTTGAGCAATCTGTTGCAAGCAAATTGAGCACTGTGATCATTGGCCTACTTTCCCCTTAGCTCAAATTCGTGTCCTATAGGCTAGCATCTCCTTACTACACCACTTACATTTCTACACTCATTGGTTAGGAGATCAATACGCTTGATATAGGCAAATCAAGCCTTGTGCTTAAAAGGATAAGTTGTAATTTCTATTTTCTTTCTTGTTCCTTTTTATCCTTGTATTCTCCTTGCTACTCCTAGGGTTGGAGGCTGCGGATTGGAGAAGGTTCTTCTCGGAGGAGAAGGTGGACTTCAAGCTACTTCAAGAAGGCTATCGCACGGGAAGCTACTTCAAGAAGGCTATTGCAACGGGAAGCTACTTCAGGAGGAAGGCTGCTTCAAGGTGGTGCAATTACTTCTAGGTGAAGGCTGCTTCAAGGTTGGGCGATTACTTCTAGGTGAAGGCTGCTTGAAGGGTTTAGGGAAAGAAATTGTAATTTTATGTAAAGTCCTTGCAAGGTAATAAAATTAATTTCTTTCCAAATCCCGGTTGGGTAAGCAACCGGGTAGTGGACTGACAACTTTAGTATTTGCTAAAGTTGGAACCACTCTAAATCCTTGTCCCCTTGTCCAATACTTTTGTGGTTGATTGTTTGAGTTAATTAATTATTAAAATCTTTATAAAACTCTATTCACCCCCCCTCTAGTAGTTTTCAGGACTATGACGTTAGTTTCCAGTTTCTAAACTGACATCGGAATGAAACGGGTACCCATGTTCTCCCTTGACAGAAAAAGTTGACCAAATTGTGATGTTTGTGCTTAGTTAACTAATGTCACATAGTTTTAGTGTTGGTTTTGATGAAAAAATAATGATAAGAAATGTGACGCCAAACAAGAAAAGTGTACTAATGCTTATTGAGTACATAGACACAAAATCATACATATATATGTATTTTACATATATAAATGAATAATGCGGAAAGATAACATGTATAATAAGATCATACATGTTATAATATATTGAAAAATATTATAAACACATATTATATCATGTATTCTTCCTTTTGATGGCACAATCAAAGAACTAGTAAAAATTTATTTACTTTTATTGAGTCGAGAGAGGTATGTATGAAACACATCGTATACAGCAGAGTCATATCTGGTTGGATATCCTACCTTTTTTTCATACCAACCCCCATGACTAGGTCATTTTTAAAAAAAATCCCAGTTTCAAGGAAAACCATCTTTGGTCGAGGAGGTATCTTATTGGCCCTCATACTCCCAGACCATGCAATAGAAGAATTCTAAATTTTGTTCTATATTATAACTTATCAAAATAGGAACAATACAAGGCACCCACAAATCATAGAATTCTAAACTGACACATACTTCTTATCATACATCCATCATCAAATTCAAGAATAAGTCTTATAATTATCATGAATTGTATATAATATTATACATCACAAGACGTATAAGAAGTACTTGGACTAGAAGGCACAAGCACATATCTAGACATTTAACCATGTAAATTATGACTTGATATCAGGAGATTGCACTTGTTCATCCTAGAACGTGGACAAGTCTTGATCAGAGGAAATTAAACACAACTTATTCAGATATTTCATTTTTTGCTTAAAGACCAAACTAGGATTTTGCAATTTTAGGCAAACCTACTTCCAACCCACAAAATATGGTCCAACTATTGATCTTAAGTTCAATGTATATCATGCCAATCATATTAAATTAGAGTTTAACCTAATTAAATTCATGTTTGTATCACCTCATTTTGGTTGGTCAGATAAATTCATTAAGTCAAGCTTCATTACTGATATGATAGTCTCCTGTCATTTTTATACACTAGAAAACTAAAACAAATTATGCCCTTATTTGTGGTGCCTTACAATATTTTCTATAATAATTGTACAAAATTACTCATTCTAATTATTAATATAAAGATCATAGTTAATAACTTTACATTTCATATCATCATATTAGGAACTTGTTTACTAATAAACTACTGGTTACATTTTTTCACAAAAGCACACATCACATTATCTATACAGGAATCCCTTTTATATCAATAAAACAAGATTTGATATAAACACATTTAACTATATTTTTATGAATCCAATGATGTCTATTTGTCCTTTTCTAATACTCCTATTAATTATTATGTATTTTTAACAGCATAACTTTTTTGGAATATATAGTAGTAAATGACTCACTCTAGATTAACATGGGTCATCTGATTTGTCCTAGAAGTGACCTGTTAGTAGTGACCAACAAAAGGAGCATCATTTCATAGATATCCTCGAGCGAGTCACATCCTAGGTCTAAATATATCACCAATAAGGGCTTTGGGGAAATCATCATGAACACATATACTAATGATCAATGATAGGGAATGAGTGTCTGGAGATCCCTCAAGGGATAGTAGTTTGAGGCGAGGTTGCTCATAGAGCCCCAACCAATTTCCACCTACAAAATTTATTATTTATGAAGAAGGTGAAACTGATAATGATGAGACCTTCCCCATTCTTCATAAAAATGACCAAAATGAGGGGCCCTTTGACTCCTTCGGGAGTGGAAAATGACAACTAATAGGGTTGACTTGTTGAAAATTGCATCTTGAAGTAGCATGTGATCCGCCCATCTCTTTTTGTTTTGCATCATATATGTGGTTTGGAGATAGATAACTATGGTGGAGGGTTTATCCAATACCATTCATACAAGTTTGGAAACATTTTGGTAATCAAACCATTAATAAAATGCAGTACTACTTATTCAACATTTCAACAGATTTTAACTCAGTCCATGACATTCATCACATGGTGCCTTGACAAACATTTAATATCAAACTATTAAGTCTATGATTTCAAAATTCAATAGGATTCACAAAGAAAGAAAAAAGTTAATGTCATCAAATAGTGGCAAGAACATTAGTTATAGTTGATTTCACAACCTTGTGGTGTGGGCATTGACACTTCATTGTGCTCATCATTAATGAGCTTGTTAATATATTACTCTATATTTTTCTATCTAGTTGTAACCCATCTCAAGAAAATTTTATTAGAATAAGATATTAAAGACATATATTTTATTGTGGTTAAAGAAGAGATCAACTTGTGCAATATTGTTGGTGCGATTACAAATGAATTCTTGTCAAATATTACATTCCATTTTAGTTATCTTGCAACAATGGATGTCATTGTCTCTTTGTTAAGAATATCAATGATGCTATTAACACTTAATATAGTGTGGGTACATGCAACATCATCATATTTATATGGGGACCCACCATGGTAATCGAGATTACTCAAAACCAAAATGTTGATCAAACACTAATTAGTCATATTACCGAAAAGGTATTGAATCACAACCGAATAAATTTTTTGAATATTCTATAGGAAACTTACACAAAGGCGAAACATCACTTGTATATAAGTTCATACCAGGTAACATTACATTATATTTCCATGGCCTTAGACATGGCATGCATACAAAAGATGTCTTCTTGATAACTACAACATTTACATTGATCAAGGTTTACAACCAAAACTCAAGTCAATATACATCATGTATAAATATCTCTACCCAGTCCTGAAAGTACAAGGACGAATCCAAGACTACACAAATCACGTCGATCTCTCAGCTTCAGTGATCTCCAGATTGAGCATTCTCGCCTCCATGGGTCTGACTACGTTGTTGATCACCTAAAAAGGTGTAGAAACCCACAAGGTGAGACCAATGTCCCAACTATATGATATAACCTAAAATAACATATATTTATTACAAGTGGGTTATGAAGTTATAACAATTAAACAAATGTTATACCAAAAGAGAGAATTGAGCAATCTATTACAACGATCAATCATAAGCAAAGTTATTGGTATAGATAACTACACATGAAGACATATGAATCACATTTGATGCTAGTAAGAGAACAAAAGAAAATATTATCATCCAATGTGATTCGCCAGAGAACCCTAATAGGGATACTACACGGATGAACTATATATTTTGTTAAACCATGGGTAGCTTGAGGCATACCACTCAAACTACCAGCAAAGCACTACAAAGTCACAATCAACCCCGTAAAAGATCTAAGATGACTAGAATCTTAAAGATCTCTTCTCCTCAGTCAATAGGAGTGACAAATTGTAGTGGCTCAACGACCCAACCTACTAAAATCAAAATTTGATTCGTCCTAGGTACATAGGTCATGGCACTAAAACTAGGGTATAAACACTTGAATCTGAGTTACGACCACAGTCTATCTCTATTACAAAAAATCTAAGACACAGCCTAACCACTGTCTAACACCTTGGAATCATGATGACAAAGTTATACCCTCTTAACGCCTACATATAATGGACAATTTACGACTTCAAGCTCCTTTTAGATTAGTCATTTCACTACCCAGAAATTTCTAACATTGGGATACTTCTACAATCATAAGGCACTACATGATTAAAATTATGCTTGGTTAATTAAGTCAATTAATTAATTTCATCAATCAAGTTACATACAAGCTCATATATGATTCTTATAAAATAAATTATGGATTAAAACTTCAAAATATATAAAAGTATAAAATGATTTTGCATTATTCTATCATGGCATATTTATCCATTCTCGTCCATAAAGAGGGCCATGCCTCAAACTAAAGCACACAAAAGACCAATTGGTCCCCTAGACCAAAATAGTTATATCCTCATGTAGGAATATCATTAGGATCCAAATATATCAGAGAGCTTAACAAGTTATAAACAAGGTAGCTTCCAAATTTTAATTTACAATTACATCAGATGTAAAAGTTCTACTATTTCTAAGAATTAGGCAATCATATGCTCAAAACCTAACATGGATGAGCTATCTTCATTAGTAGAGTTTCGTCCAACAATAATTGTAGCACCGTAATGGTAATTACAGACCCCAAAGTGTACATAAGACGACGATCATACAGCAATGAATAATATATGGGTCGGATTTTCTTTTATTAGGTACCAAAACACCATAAGAATGACGTTTTAGGAGTTATTACACTTGTAATATTGATTCTATATTTTGAATGTTCAAAGAAATGCTCACTTTATAGCAAAGAAACTCATAGAGTTTGAGAAAAACTTAGTAACGTGTGTTATCATCTTACTAATGTAAAGAGTGCACAAAAGACCATCTTTTAGCATTATATTATAGATTTTATAGACCATAAGATTAAAAGTGTGTATGTATCAAGTAGGAAAGAAATGCATTAAGAAGTTATATCACACGATTTGGAAGTGAGGAACACATAATTCACACCAAGAACCATAAAAAGATCTACAAAGATCCGAGTTTTTGCCTCCGAAAGCTCCACGAAAACTCCTATTTCTCCATGATCCAAGTATATCTAGAGCAAAAAGGGAAAAAGAAAGGGTTCCTAAGCCATAGGCACAAGTTTTCAACTTGTAATACCGTGGATTTCGGCCATTATAAAAAAAAAAAAAAGGAAGAAGAAACATCAAAAAAATTATATAAAAGTCGAGACATTACTTGTAGAAAACAAGAAATAAGTTTAAAAAGTTTATATATGATCCTTGATCCAAGACATACTTCCACAAACAGCATCCATGTCGATCTCCAATGAATTCTCATCGGTTTCCCAAAAATAAAAAATACGTCGACAGATCGTTAGGAGAGAATGAGAGGGGGTATTTATTGGTAGGATGGTAGTTGAATACTCTAAAACCATATTTCTATCGGTTAAAAGGACCAGAAAACTTGTTAGGCATCATGCCTAGAGATCCCGTCGAAGCTTGTTCGGCCATGGGTCTGTTGGATCTCGTCTGTTGGGGACAGTTCCTTCAACGGTATATATTGTGTCCCGTTGTTCAACAGCTTCGTCGGTCATGAATGCATCAGATTTATCGTCAGCCTCATTACTTGCCCATCGGTGACACGTAGAAAACTTGTTGACCGGCTGAATACTTTGTCGGGCTCAAAAGCTAAGAGTGTTTCATTTTATAGCCTTCACGTGCTTGTGTGCATCTCTGTCGATAAGCTATTAATTCAAAGAAGTTTGTTATTTAGACCTATTTTGAAACCCATAATGGAACTTCATTCATTCTCTACCACATGTTTGAGGGTATAACAAATAAAATATGTATTGTATTTGTTTATACCCTCAAACATGTGGTGGAGAATCCGTGGAGTTTTATTTTGAGTTCCAAAATAGTGTTCACTTAGCATATTTCTAATTCAAAGCAGTGTACTTTCCCTGACTAGTCTTTATCGTCAGTTCGATGGTATAATTCAATATCATTGACCCTTCTACCCTTTAGGCTGTGTTTGGTACGTGGCGAATCATGGTGATAAGGAGTGATGATGAAACAAAAAATGTTGTTTGGTACGTGATAGTGATAGGGAATTTTTCCGTGGTGAATCCATGGTGAATTTTGGCCTATTTTTGTCCCCATGGAAAAGCATGGTGAATGTCTTGAAAAGGTTCTTTTTAAGTCTCCATTAATATATGGACATATGTGGGAAGAAAAGTTATACTATCTTTTTCCGTCCCTCCCTATGCCACATCTCTCCCTCCAAGATTTTTATCCCGCCAACAAATTTTGACTTCCCACCAAAACTTATTTTGCTCTAATTGCTATTTATATATCTTATTTTTTTGAACAAAATTTTTTCTATTATTTTTTTATTTGTTAATGTACCCATTACCAACCAAAATATTTATTTATCGTAAAAAATCTCCCTTCTAACAGAAAAAATTCTCACCACAACATTTCTTTCCAAGGCAAGTTTTCTCCCTACAACACTAAATTTTTCGCCACACCTTTTTCCTCCAAGACACATTTTTCCCTCTAATCCTGCCACATTTTTTCCCTCCAAGATAAAGTTTCCCACTAAATCTTTTTTCTTACAAGACAAAGTTTTCCATCAAATTTTTTCCCTCCAAGAAAAAGTTTCCCGTCACACCTTTTTCCTCCAAGATATCTTTTTCCCTCCAAGACAATGTTCCCCGCCACACCATTTCTCCCCCAACATAAAGTTTCCCACTAAATCTTTTCTCCTACAAGACAAAGTTTCCCGTCAAATCCTTTTCTCCTCCAAAAAAAACTTTCTAGCTACATTTTTTTGTCCAAGACACTTTTTTTCTCCAAGATGACATTTTCCGGCCAATCTTTTTCCTGTCAAGAACTATTTTTATTTTCATAATTTTTCAATGAAATATTTCTTTGCAATAATTGTTAAGAAATATAATTCGCATGTGAAAGAGTCTCTTTAATATTTTTTAAAATTAAATAGTTCATACTCATATTAAAATTTGATGACATAATGTGTTATTTATGTCATCAGAAATTTTCATATATGAGGTGTTTAATAAATAGAATTTATATTTGTATGAGGTATTTCGTATAAAAATAGCTCAATGTCCCCATTACCGTAACTATGTAACAAACAACACTTTTTCAATATTTTCTCATCCCTTTTTACCATCACCATGTAGGTATTACCAAACAATAATTTTTAACAATTTCACCATTACCGTCACTATCACTGTCACCGTCACTGTTACTGTCACCATTACCATGTATTTTGTCACCACATCCCAAACACAACCTTCGTCTGTTGTCGTCGAGTCATAAAAAGGAAAACTCATCTGTCACTCCAAAAGTGGTTGTCAGTAGAGAGTCATGTCATTAATCAGTAGCAGTTAATTAGATATTGAGAAATGCTACAGGTAACAGAAGCTGGACCAGAAAGGAGACTCCATTTGTCATCATGCATGCATAACAACAAAAAAGGAGGAGGATCCTCCTCCATTTTTGTTGTTAAGCATGCATGATGACAAATGGGATTCCATTTCTGATTCAGTTTCTGGTATGTATAAAAAACCTCTTAGATATTTGACAAAAAATCCAATGATGCTCTAGGACCAAGGCCCTGACGGCGTTTGGACTTAATGCCAACAATTAAACAGCCCGAAGGTAATACTGTCTCCATCGGTCCGACAGTATTGCTGGATTATTTATTTAGCAAGGAAATACTATAGTTACATTTAACAGTGTGTTTGACCCAATGATCTCGGATGAAACAACAATTTTCATTGGTCATCAGGTCTAAGGTCACTGGTTGACCAAAACATATTGTGACTAAATTAATATTTATAGGGGAATAGTACTCATACAGCAAAGTTCAAAATCATCCAAAGGATATAAAATTTTGTAAGATGCTTAATCACGGAAAAAAAATAAGTGTATGTTAAAATTATTTTTAGACCCCCACAAAAGACCAATTTATACATAAGTCCACAAACTATACAAATTTACATAACCTAAGCAAACAATGTCATATTTGGCCCAAATTTTAAACGTTGCCTTATCAACTGATATTAATTCATAACCAAAAGTTAATTTACAAAACTAATCATCCAATTAAGCCATACAATTATGTTTATGTATAAGTAAAGTTAGGGGCCTTACAACACAAATTTCTAACAAGGATTTCTCCCCTAAAATCCTACTCAAACAAATATGGATCCTTCCACATCTCATTCTCTAATTTCCATGTGACTCCTTCTACACCATGATGATGCTACAACATCTTTACTAAAGCCATATCCTTCTTTCTCAACTTCTACACACACTTATCTAAGATCAACACTAAACCTTCTACATATGAAACATCATCATTCAACTCCACCTCCACTAGATGTATCATTAGCTTCGTATCAGGGTGACACCTCATCCACATCGAAATGTAGAACATGTTGTGCAACATGTTCAATTCCAACGGTAAATCCAACATGTATGCCATCTTCCCAACTCGAGCTATGATAAGGTAAGGAACCATGAATCTAGGAGCCAACTTACCCTTCATTGGAAACCTCAAAATACCATTACAAGGGGAGACTTTGGGAGACACAAGTTATTCAACTTGAAACTCCAATGCTATATGGAGATTATCTACATATGACTTATTCCACTCCTATGCTACCTTCAATTTTTCCTTGGTCACCTAGATCTTCTGTGTATTCTGTTGTACTAGTTCGGGACCCAATAACTGATATTCACCTACCTCGTTTCAATAGAGTGGTGATCTACAACGCCTCCCCAATAATGGCATGGTATGATGCCATGTCTATGCTCCACTAGTAACTATTGTTGTGGGAAAAATCAATCACACTCAGGTGAATATCCCAAATCCCAAGAAACTAAAGTACAAATGCTCTCATTAGATCTTCTAACATCTATATGGTCCTTTCTGACTAACCGTCTGTCTACGGGTCGAAGGTTACTGAACCTCAACTGTGTCCCCAGTGTTGTATGTAGGCATTCCCAAAACCTACTAATAAACTAAGAACCTTTGTTTGATACTATGATAACTAGTATGTTGTTCAAGGGAACTATCTCATCAACATAGATATGTGGCAACTTCTCTGTAGTGTTGTAATACCCCTGACCTTGCTTTGTGGTTGAACTTGATTTCTTAGCATAATTAGAAGTTTAAAAACCTTAACCAAACCTTATTATGTGCTTTGATAACATGTGGCAAGCTTATGTTTCAAGTTTAGTCCAATTTGAATGTTGTTTGAGCTAGTTATGCATATATGTCCTTGTTTTGGACCTAATTGCAATTTACCCATTTCTAGGGTTTTTCTTGTAATTTTTCACATGCTTGTTGTGCCTCACATATTTTGACATCATGTTGGGGAGATTGGTATTTTGGGGCACCTTGTCACACCTTGGTTTGAGTGATGATATCATGCGTTGAAGAATTAGGGTTTGCATGGATGCCTTAGTTGATGGTTGACCTTGATATGTGTTTCACTGATGAGCTTTGGTTTTGGCCATCTCCAAGGATTTTGTGATCCACGTTCTCTTTTGTCTATGAGGTTTGATGTGTGCCTTGTGGTCTTCGTGGTCGATGAGCCCATGAACCCTCTTTGGTTGCCAAGAAACCCTATGGTTTGGTTTTAGCGATCGTTTGAGATTTGATCATGTTTGGACACAAACAATTTCAGTGTCCAATGGCTCTTCTTGGACCAAGTGGTTGATGTTATTTTTTGGTTTTAACACCCTAGATGCATGCTTGATTTTGGTGCTTTCATGGATGATAACTGGTGGACACATGGCATGTGTGAGCAAGACACCTAACCTTCTTTCTCTCTCTCTCCAACCCCATGCTATATAAACCCATATCCCTACATGCAACCAAACCCTTTGAACCCTATTTCTCTCTCCTTTCTCTTTTTATTTGTCCCCTTCTACTTTGTGGTGAAGGAGGATCTCAAGCTTGGTGAATACGGTTGATCCATCTTGCATGTTGAGCTAGGGTTTGGAGCAGCCCTCCTTGTGATCGTTTGGTGTATCTTTGTTTTCCTCCTTGGTCTTGGTAAGTGATATCCCTCTCCATATTCATTTTCCCTTACCCTACCCTTCTTCTTTATCTTCTTGGACAAAATCATGGTGTTCCATTGTAGTGCTTGAGTTGGGATTGAAGAACTTCTCTTCTTGCTTTCGTACCTAAGATTTTTGCTCTCTTTCTTTCTTCCTTGACCTAGGGTTGTTTCTTTCTTAGAGGTGGAGATAGCTTGGTCGACTGTGGTGATCAATCTAGGGTTTCAACCCTCTTTCATTCAAGATTCCTTATTGTTGAAGTTGTTTCTTTATATTTAAGATGAGTTATATAACTTTCTCATCGATTATTGCTTACACTTATCTTGCATGCACATAATCTTACCCTAGAAACGTGATTGTAAGTTGAAAGGTAGTATCTTTGATAGGGTTGGTGTTTACATGATGATCTTGAGTAGATAACTCTCTCCAAATGAACCCTAATATTAGTACACGAAACCTTGCTTGGTGATGGTGGTTTTGATACATGCATATTGGTGGAAGCATTGGTTTTTTTTCTCACACAATCTTGGTATTGCCTTCTCTCATGATGGTTGTGTTTACGGTTTTGGAGTTGATCTTCTTCTTGTGATTTACACCTTGTTGGCCTTTCAGTTGCATGGTGATTATCAACCTATTGTTTCCTTGAGGTTGATGATTTTTTGGTGTTTCCATGGTCTCCAAGGTTTTCTTCCTCTTCATGTGGTCGATGAGGTTATGATGTCATGTGGTCGCTAAGACTTGATTTCAATAATGTTTGCTAAGTCTGATTTTTTTTTGTGCGATCGATGAACATGATTGAACCTTATCTAGTGCCAATGTGTTAGGTCTTCTTTGGTCGCCAAAGCCCCATGTTCTCTTTGGTCAACAAAATGGTGTGATTCTCTTCGGTCGCCAAAGTTTCTCTTCGGTCGATGAGGTCACTTAGCTATGATGGTCGCTGAATTAACTAACCATGCAAGTTGTTGAAGATGGTTGACTTTAGCGATCGATGAAGGGTTGAACCCTAGTCTCTTCGGTCACCAACCTTGCTCCTTTTTCAGCAGTCGATGATGTGTTTTGACCTAGTGATCACTAAGGTGGTGTGACCTAGTTTTGGCGGTCGATGACACCACTCACCCATGTAATTGATGATGTTTTCTGGCTTGTATGGTTATCATGTTTTGTTGACTCAATGATGGTGATGTTTGACCTAATTTCTTTTATGATTGATGGAGATAATAAGATTTAGGGTTTTTCTTAGTTGTTGTTTTGAAACTCTTATTTGGTTGCCTTGATGTAACCTAACCCTTAACCAAGAAATGATGTCGACGATACTTAGAAGAATCTAAAGTCAAGGAATGATGGTCCTTCTAAGTGTATACTCCTATGGTTCATGATTCTTGGGAGGCATATTATATAATATTTCAAAGGTATTATTTGCCTACAATATGAAAGTTTTATGAATGGTCCATGGTTTGATGGTATGTGTTTGTATACTTGATTTGAACGACTTGGGTTTGATGATTCAAAATCATCAGTTAAAACATGTGAGTTGTAGTCTTACCTTTTCCCTCGTATCAATGCAAACCAATATTTCTACTTCTATAGAAATTGATGGTTGATATAACCCTAAGTTGATGTTGGTGGGTTTTAATGCTACAATTCGATGGTTGAACCTTGTGTTATATGTATGAATCCATTTTTCTATTTGAGGCACCAATTTGATAATGTCGCTCCCATTGATCTTGTTGAACTTAACTTAATGCAATAAAGTAATGATGGCTAGTTATACTTAACCTTCTTGTATGATCAGATGAAGGATTAATTTCTCTAATGATTATAGCACCTTAAAAGGGTAACTAGTGACTATCATGTCCTAATGAGTGATACTTTCCTTTGTGCTACCATATGAACTTGATAGCTCTTCAATGAAAAGTCATGAACATGTGAGTCACATGAATGGTGACGGTATGATGAGCCTTGATTGGGCATGGAAATATAATGATGTTCTTACAAGGAAAGTATGAGGTGGTATTATTGTTGGTTATGTATGTCCAGAGAGCCAATAATGTGATGATTGTAACGTCATATCATGTAAAAATGATTTGATTATTAATAAAAGGCAAGCTTCCAGTTTATTTTGTTTAATTCAGTTATGAGATAATTATGTAACATTATAAATGTCTAGAGAATATATTACTCAATAACGTATGTCTTCAAGTACATGACTTGGAAGAATTGAGATCATGTGGATGTTAAGAGTACATATTTGCATCCTCATTATGTCCTTGATTGGTTGTTACTGTGGAAGGTTGATAGACAGCAATAATACATAAGATCAGAGTGTGAGTTGGTTGATTACTAAGTCTCATTGGTCATGATATGGCGATATCAAACCAATCACACAGATACATGTTAGAGAACAATGTATCGGATAGACCCATCAAGAGACTGACACATGGAAGCCATGATCATGTAAGTCATAGTCAACTCTCACAGTGATCGTGGTGGTTGTGGTTCTTAGACCTGAAATCACTGCACTCAACACATGTCGTCGGGTACACTTTGACATCATCAAATGCAGTCCTGAAACATGGGTTGTTTTAATGGTGATGATTGGGTGGCTTTGACACATGGAGATTGACTGTGAGTGATAGACATGTGATTTGTCCCTCCTATTTGGAGTGTGATGTCCTAGGCCTCTTGATTAGCGAGACTGAGAAAAGCATGGCTATGCTCATGTGAGTCAATATGTGATATTGAGCCTACATATATCTTAGACAGTTTGCTCTTGGTTCAAGAAAAGGATTGAATAATAATGAGGGTGACTGCTCCATGCCTCTAGTTCAATTTAGACATCAGTAACAAAGGAACTATACAATCACTGCAACACCATACACAGATTGTAAGTTGAAGTGGTTCCCCAACTTTTCCATTTACTTGGGTGGCAATGATGTGCAACTAGGCACCACTCTTTGCTTGTTATGTCATAAATTGTTATGGACATTCAGTGCCAATGTGGTATGGGACCTATAGGGTCACACACATAGGAACTCATCTAGAAGAGGATTTTGATCTTGAATGATAATTGAATTAAGTACTAAAGTGTTTAGGTACTCAATTCACACAATAGATCAACGGATTGACTGACTGAACTGCCAAACAACCATCTCGTTGGGTGAGACAGCCATTTTGGCAGCCAGACAGGTGTCGCAAGTGCCAAACAACCATCTGATTAAGATTAAGGTTGTTGAGTCTATTCTAGTGTCATCTAGTTTATCTTATAGTGACCTCTGCTCATATACGAGAAGAAGTAAAGCTGAAAGATGGTTGGATCACACAAAGAACATGTTGTTGAGAGTAGTATTGTTGCACCAGAAGGAGGTGTAAGGGAACAGGCTAGAGAGGAATCAGTGCCTGAGAATCCCCAACATGATCAAGCCATGTTAGAAAACCCATCTTTTCATGCTCTTTTCGGGCAGTTCATGACCACAATGACGCATATGGCAGATCGGATGCCAACACCAGCACCTAGGGAACCAATTCCCAATTAGGGACATGGATCTGGTACGACCTTTGAGAGGTTACGCCGAGTAAGAGCCACCGAATATACCGGTACAGCTGACCCAACAGACACAGATTCATGGCTCACTAAGTTGGAGAAAGCCTTTAGAATTCTTAGCATTCTAGAAACTGATAAGGTTAGGCTTGTTGTGTACATGTTAAAAGGAAGTGTTGGCCATTGGTGGGCCATTGAGGAAGAGAAAAGACCTGGTGTTGAGGTTAGATGGCAGGAATTACGACATGAGTTTGTTAGTAGGTACTTTCACAAGACTTATCTGGATGAGAAAATCTCACAGTTTGAGCAGATTAAACAAGGACCGATGAAAATTAGTGAGTATGAAGCCAAGTTTATGGAACTTCTATGGTTTTTTCCTCACATAGCTACTACGGATGAGGAGAGGATTTGGCATTTTGAGAAGGGTCTGAATGCTGAGTTAACCACACATGTATTGTCTCTAGAGAATAGGGAGAGGTTTGCCACCTTTGTGGAGTCAGTTAGGGGGATAGAGAGGTCTGTGATTGAGAAACATGAGGCTAATAGTAGAAAAGTACCTACCCAGTTCTAGGGACAGAGGTCTAGAAATTTTAAGAAACCAAGGTTTTCTACACCAGTAGCACCACAGAGGTTCAGTGCACAGACGTAGTGGACATTAAGCAAGGGTAGAGGTTGTAGTTTTCTGCCCAGTGGAGCCCATAGCACGGTATCGATGTTAGTAATAGGACCATCGAGACCACAATAGAACAGAGTCTACTACAAGTGTAGGCAGATAGGGCATATAATAAAGGATTGTCTAGTTAGGGACATGGAAGTAACCCAACCATCAAGACAGAGTCAACAAGGCTCACAGAGACAACAGTTCAGTAGTGGCACATGAGGATGTGGACAGACATCCCAAGTATGTTCATCTACAACAAACAACAGAGCATGGAGTTGGCAACATGCAACGGTGAGATTCTATGTTATGAATTAGTCGGAGGCAGTGGTCAACCCACGATTTGTGACAAGTCAGATGGAATTGTTTCATTCTAATATGTCATCATCATGTTTCGTATCTGTTTTGATTGATTTGGGTGATACACATTCCTTTATCACTCGAGAAGTGATTCATGACTGCAATATGACCGTCAGTCATAGAACAGATAATCTGTTATTAGAAACTCTGTTAGTCGGATTTGCAGTGTTACGGGAGGTATGTTCTCCCTGTGTTCTTTCTTTTTCAGAACACATCATTTAGGTGGATCTTATACTACTTGATATGCACGGGTTTGATGTAATCCTTGGGATGGATATACTAGAAAAGTATAAGGTTGTCTTGGATTGTGGTTCCAATCAAGCTATGTTCACAGACAGTGATGAGACATGGGTCTTTCAGGGGGACAAAAAGATTCTTCCAACGTGTCTAGTATCAGCAATGGTAGCTGAAATGTTGATGCAATAAGGATGTGAAGCATTCTTGGCACATGTGGTAGACACCAAAGAAGAGATCCCTATTCTTTCTAAAGTTCCTGTTGTCAGGGAATTTGAGGATGTGTTTCCTAAAGAATTTTCAGATATTCATCCACCTCGAGAGATTGATTTTGAGATTAATCTAATTCTAGATACCCAACCCATAGCTCAGACACCGTATAGGATGGCACTAGCTGAGATGGCAGAACTCAAGAAATAGTTACAGGATTTGCTTAAGAAAGGTTTCATTCGACTGAGTACTTACACATGGGGTGTTCCAATTCTTTTGTTAAAAAGAAGGATGGGTCTATGAGATTATGCATAGACTATAAACAGCTTAACAAGGTGACTATAAAGAACAAATATCCTCTACCAAGGATATATGATCTATTTGACCAGTTGTGTGGTGAAACAGTGTTCTCTAAGACAGATCTAAGGTCAGGATATCATCAGTTATGTATCAAGGCAGATGACACACCTAAGTCAGCCTTTAGGACAAGGTATGGTCATTATGAGTTTGTAATTATGTCGTTTGGACTAACTAATGCACCAGTTGCATTCATGGAGCTGATGAATAGAATCTTACGGCCATTCCTTGATCAGTTCATAGTGGTATTCGTAGATGACATCCTGATATATAGTACAGATGGTCAACAACATGAACAATACCTTCGTCAAGCCTTGACTTTGTTGAGACAGCACATACTATATGCTAAGTTTAGCAAGTGCGAGTTCTAGTTGACAGAAGTGTCTTTTCTAGGACATGTTATATTTTCTTCAGGTATTCATGTTGATCCTAAGAAAGTGGAGTCTGTTGTAGAGTGGGAACAACCCAAGATACCAACTGAGATTCATAGTTTTCTAGGTCTGGCAATTAACTATAGAAGGTTTATTAAAGACTTCAATTCTATAGCATTATCCCTAACTAGGTTGACCAGGAAGGAGGTTCCTTTTGTCTGGAATGACAAGTGTCAGCGTTCTTTCTAGATGTTGAAAGAAAGGTTGACCAGTGCACCTGTGTTGGTTTTACCTGAGTAGGGAAAGGGATACATTATTTTCGGTGATGCCTCTAAGAATGGTCTAGGATGTGTGTTGATGCAGAGTGATCATGTAGTTTCTTTTGCTTCCCGACAGCTTAAGAAACACGAGGAAAATTATCTGACACATGATCTGGAATTAGCTATAGTGGTCCACACATTGAAGATCTGGAGACATTATCTCTATAGAGAAACATGTCAAATTTTCACAGACCATAAAAACTTAAAGTACATCTTCTCACAACACGAGTTGAACATGAGACAACACCGCTGGATGGAATTAATCAAGTACTATGATTGTACAATTTATAATCATCCAGGGAGAGCTAATGTAGTGGCAAATGCATTGAGTAGAAAATCTTTGTCTCCACCCCTGGATAAAGCACAATTGAATTCTTTAATATGCTGTAAACAGGACATGTTTGTCTCTTTGAGACAAATGAATGCACAACTAGAAGTATCTTTGTTATCTAGATTGCTGGCCAAGATGCATGTGAAACCTACTCTGTGACAACAGATTAAAGAGGCACAACATGCTAATACTGTGATTCAGTAGTTTAGGTCAGAGTATGGTATTGACAAATGGGACAGTTTCCATGAGTCAGAGGATAAGGTAGTCTATTACCATGGTAGGATGGGAGTACCTAATGCCAATGACTTAAGAAAGATAGTTATGGACGAAGCTCATTCATCCATGTATGCAATGCATCCAGGGAGTACTAAAATGTATCATAATTTAAAAGATATGTATTGGTGGCCTGGTTTGAAGAAAGATGTAGTTGAATTTTTTATACGGTGTCCAGTGTGTCAGCAAGTTAAAGTAGAACACCAGAAGCCTACGGGAACATTGCAACCCTTACCTATACCGCAGTGGAAATGGGATCATGTGACAATGGACTTTTTGGTTTGTCTACCCAGAATAGCCAAAAGTCATGATTCCATTTAGGTGATAGTTGATAGGGTAACTAAGACAGCACATTTTCTTCCTGTTAAAATAACCTATACTGCTAAAAACTTGCACAGATCTACATAGATGAGATAGTGCGGTTGCACAGAATTCCAACCACAATTATGTCTGATAGAGGTCCCCTGTTTACAAGTCATTTTTGGGAAAGACTACATAGACTTTGGAGGAATCTGGCACCGCTTTTCACCCTCAGGCAGATGGACAATCTGAAAGGACTATATAGACTTTGGAGGACCTTCTTCAGGCATGTGTTCTTCAGATTGTAGGAAATTGGGACTTACACTTGAGCTTAATAGAGTTTGCCTACAATATGATTTATCAAACTAGTATTGGTATGGCACCATATGAAGCATTATATGGTACATATTGTAGATCTCCACTATGCTGGTATGAGACAGGAGAATACCAACTTCTAGGTCCAGAATTAGTGCAACAGACAACTGAAAAGATTAAAGTAATATAACAACAGTTGAAGGATGCACAGGATAGAAAGAAGCCCTATTCCGATAAATGGTGTAGACCTTTAGAATTCCAAGTTGGAGACAGAGTGTATATCAAGGTCTCTCCTTGGAAAGGTTTTCTCAGATTTGGGAAAAAGGGTAAGATAGCTCCTAGATTTATGGGACCTTACACAGTGAAAGCACGGATTGGAAAGGTAGCTTATAGGTTGGAGTTGCCTCCTGAGCTACATAGACTACATCTAGTGTTTCATATATCTATGATGAGGAAGTGTCATCTCAATACAGAGTTGGTGTTGCAACCTATAGAGGTAGAATTGAATGAAGATATATCCTATGTGGTAGGTCCAATGATGATTCTTGATAGAAGAACCAAGAAGTTGAAAAAGAAAGGCATAGTTCTTGTGAAAGTTCTCTGGCATCATCGTGGCGTTGAAGAAGTCACATGGGAGCTGGAGGAAGAAATGAGGAGGAAGTACCCTTCTCTTTTCTCTTAAGATTTTGGGGATGAAATCCCTTTTAGGGGTTGATAATTGTAACATCCCTTACATGGTTTATGCCCTAACTTGGAATTTTTGCTTAAGTAAGTTATTTAGAAACTTGTTTTAATCTTTTGGAAAGTAATTAAGACTCTCTGTGAGTTTAATTTTCAAGTTTGAGCTTATTTGCAAACTGTTTGAGCATTATATGATAGTTTGGGTGTAAAGTGCAATTTACCCAAGATGAGGGGTTATGTTGAAAAATGTCACATGTTGAATGTACTTCATGTATTTTAGCATCATAATAGAGAGAATGATTCTAAGGGACAGCTTGTGGAAAGCCTAAACTTCAAATTGAAACTTGTTTGAATAATGATAGTGCCTTGTACACCAATTTTGGTACAAATTGTATTTTACCCAAAATGAAGGGTTGATATGCAAATTACCACTTATAGAGTGCCTCTACTCCCTCCTAATATCATATATAGGATAGATAAATAAGGATACACCGTGTTTGAATCATCTTTGAGTGATGGTACTCTTGTTGATGAAAAGACCAAGAAAGGGTTGAATGTGAAGCCTTATATGAGTTGTATCGAGTTGTAGACTTGTTGTTAGAGTGCCTATCGGCCAAGGAGCCATAGAGGGAGTCTCATATCAGTTTGTGAACTCTTGGCTTTTTCCATGATGGGCTAAGCACCTCAAGGAGGTGATGTGTAATGGCTTGCAACTTTCCTTAGAAAAAGTGTATCGGTTTGAGAATAAAGTGATGTTGAGTTGAAATGCCTTGCTCAACAAGATAACTAAGCACCAAAATCTTATCCCTAGCTTATAATCAAGTGTTTTGCATGTAAAGATAAATATGCATGTAGGGACATGTGTCAACCATGCATGGACATGTGGCACCTAGTAGTGTAAAATGATGACACCTCAAATATACTCTTTTTCATGAACCACAACTATATATACCATTCCTTTCACATGTTGGATAAATGGACATTATTAAAATCCCTCTGTTTTGAAAATGACAAAAATTTCATTCTTGTGGATCTAATGTGCTACTTGAGTATTTCAGGAACAAGAATTTAAGATGGTGGATAGCTAATTTTAGAAGATCTATATGCTCAAATTGTCTTATCTTTTCATGATTGTAACAAAATGTAAACTTATACAAATATATAATGTACAAGTACATAGATATCATGTAAATCAAGCGTTTAGATCTTCCCTATACACTCACAACACTTAGATAGGTCATCCCCTATGATAGAATCACAATAGCACTTTAATACATACATTTAGTAAAAGTCTAGACACACTAAAATAGGGATTTTCTCGGTCAAACAACTTCTCGACCGAGACACACTCGATCGACAATCTTCTCGACCGAGAATCACCTAAGTCTATTCTTCTAGAGGATTCTATAGTTGTTAGACTTGGTGGGAAAAAGTGGTTGGGAGTTGAGTTGAACGTTGCAATACACTTACTCCAGACTTACCCTCGGTCGACGAAATGCTCGACCGAAAGATACTCGGTCGACAAACTTCTTGACCGAGAAAGGTTCTGTCTACACTTTTTAGAATTAATTTACTATCCATTACAAACATAATTAGTGGATAACTAACGGCTAGTTGAGCACTAAGAACCTCCTAGAAAGTGTCTAGAACGTCCCTAAGCACTAGTAGGCCATTCCTATAAATAGGACATGTCTTAGGACACCTAAACTCACTTGAGTACACATACTTGCAATTAAGAATCAACTCTTGTGAGAAATTGAGCAATCCTTCACTTGCAAATCATTTCCATAAGCTGAGATTTCGTGTCCTATAGGCTAGCATCTCCTACCCACTACACTTTCATGTTCATACACATTGGATAGGAGATCAAAATGCTTGATATAGGATTCAAGCCTTGTGCTAAAGTGGTAAAGTGTATTTTTCCTTCTTCCCTTCTTGTTCCTTTTATTGTTTTGTTTTCTCCTTTTCTACTCCTAGGTTGGAGGCTACAGAAAGGAGGTTGTAGGAGCTTCTTCAGTGGTGAAGGTAGCTCGGCGTGACTTTGGACTACTTCTAGAAGGTCTCAATAGGAAGCTACTTCAAGCAGGAAGGCTACTTCAAGGGGGAGCTTGAAGTTACTTCAAGTGAAGGCTGCTTCAAGGTCGGTGAGACGACTTTGGGGTGAAGGATGTCCAAAGGGTTGTGAAGGTAGTTGTATCTTATGTAACATCCTTGCGAGGTAATAAAATACAATTGCTTTCAAAATCCCAATTGGAAATAATTGGGTAGTGGACTGACTCCCTTAGTATTTGCTAAGGGTGGAACCACTCTAAACGCCTTGTCTCCTTCTCCAATATTTTTGGTTGTTTGTGGAATTAATTTTAAAAATATCATAAAAACATATTCACCCCCCTCTAGTGTTTTTCAATTGGTATCAGAGCAGGCTTCAAGGAGCTCTAATCGAGTCTTGAAGAAAATGGGTGATGGGTTACTAAGCAACCTCAACTTGGAAGGAACACTTGTAGCTCGGCCTCCACCATTTGATGGCACCAACTACACCTATTGGAAGAGGAGAATGCAATTCTATTTTCAAGGAATCATCTGGGATCTTTGGAGAATGGTTTCAAATGCATATGATCTTCCTCAAACTGAATATGCTACATGGGATGCTAATACGGTGAGATTAGCCCAATTAAATACAAAAGCTATAAGTATTCTTTATTGTTCAATTTCTGTAGGTGATTTCAATAGAATATCAAATTGTGAAATTGCATATGAAATATGGCATAGACACTCTAATACTTATAAAGGAACTGTTCAAGTAAAGAATTTCAAAATTGGTATGCTTAAACAAAAGTTTGAACAGTTTCGTATGGAACCAAATGAGTCTATTAGTGAAATGTATGCAAAGTTCTCTGCTATTGTTAATGGTTTGAATGCATTAGGTAAAGCCATTAGTGAAGAGGATCAAGTGTCAAAAATTCTTAGGTCACTTCCTCCCAAGTACAAGCCTAAGGTGACTGCAATTGAAGAAGCCAATGACCTCACTCGACTAAGGATGGAGCAACTCATTGGCAACTTAGAGGCACATGAGGCAACCTTGGAGGAGGAAGAAAGACGAGAGAATGAACTTCAACAAGGGAGAAAGAAGGACATGGCTCTAAAGTCTAAAAAGGTCATCACTCAAGAAAGTGATGAGACAAGTGATGGAGATGAAGGAGAAGAAGCTCTAATTGTAAATGGTAAGAAATATAGAAGATTTAAATCTAACAAAGTTGTTGGTTCTTCTTTTTCTTCCCCTCCTAGGTGTTTTGAATGTGGAAAAAAGGGACATCTTAAGAATGAACGTCCTAAAGCAAAGAAGGGTAAGAAAAACTCATCCAAGAATAAGGGAGAAAAAGCATACAAAGTTGCATGGGATGAGTCAAGTGATAGTGAGAGTGGAGAGGAGAACGTGGAGTGTCTCATGGACAAAGAAGATGATAGTGATGATTCTCAAGAGGTAAGCCTTTTTTATTTGCCAAAAGAAGATCTAATTGCTAGTCTTCAAGATACACATGAAAAATATGTTGATTGCAAAAAGAAACTAAAGAAAGCTGCTAAAACTAATGAGGATTTGTATGCTAAATTAAATAATCTTTCTTTTGAAAAGGACAGTATTGTTTCTAAAAACTTTACCTTGAAATCATCTTTAAATGATTATAATATGAAGTTGCTTACTTTAGAAACAAACTATGGTCTTCTTTCTCAAGAAAAGGTTGAATTTCTTGCCAAACTAAATAATCTTCAGACTCAACCTATCCTATGTACTCGTCTAGACTATGATGCTATTGTTAAAGAAAGAGATGCTTTATGATTCGACCGAGGGAATACTTGTATCAAATTTGAAATATGTTGTAGAAACAATAACAATTCCGATCGAGAAAAATGTCGATCGAGACAATTTCGGCCAAGAGATTGTCGACTAAGAAATTTCATGTTTCAATCTATAAAATAGCAACATTATCTGTTTACAAAATTTTCAACCAATACACATTCAGTCGAAGTATTTGTTGACCAAATGAAGTTCTGTTCAGCTTAATTTATTCAATCATGTTCAGTTTGTTATTAAATGTACCTAACCATAATGGACCATCACATGGGTACCAAAACCTATTATTTTATTGCAGGATTGGGTGGTTGATAGTGGATGTTCCAAATACATGACCGGAAACAAGGATGCTTTTCAAACTTGTGAAGAAAAGAAAAGCAAAACAGTCACTTTTGGTGACAATGGTAAAGGTAAAATTGTTGGAATAGGTAATATTGGTACAAACCTTGAAATTAAGAATGTTTTACTTGTTGATGGTTTGCACCATAACTTGATAAGTGTCAGTCAACTATGTGATAGTGGATATGATGTTTTATTTAATAAAAATTGTTGCAAGTTGCTAGTAGAGAACATTACAAATGTTGTGTATGAAGGAAAAAGAATTAGAAATCTATATATTCTTAGACCTAACTCTATGCAATCTGTAGTTGGAAAATGCTTGCTTGCAAAAGATAATTCTCTACAATTATGGCATAGAAAATTAGGTCATGCTAGTTCACATGTCATTAAAAAGGTAGTTAAATATGATCTTGTTCGTGGTTTGCCTAAGCTATCTTTTGATCAATCTGAAAATTATGAACCCTGTACTTTGGGTAAACAAACTAAAACTTATTTTAAACCCAAAAACATGCTTAGCACCAGTAGATCACTAGAACTCATTCATATGGATTTATTTGGACCTATGAGGACACAATCTATTGGTGAAAAAAGATATTGCTTTGTTCTTATTGATGATTACAGTAGATATACATGGGTTCATTTTCTTGCAAATAAAGATGATACCATTCAAGTGTTCATACAATGTTGCTCAAAGATTGAAAATCAATTACAAAATAAAATATGCACAATTAGAAGTGATCATGGTGGAGAATTTGAGAATCATATATTTGAAGAATTTTGCACATCTCAGGGCTACACTCACAATTTTTCAGCTCCACGTACTCCACAACAAAATGGCATAGTTGAAAGAAAGAATAGGTCTTTACAAGAAATGGCTAGGACTATGATGCTTGAACATAATACATCTAAAGCATTTTGGGCTGAAGCAGTAAACACAGCTTGCTGTGTACTAAATAGAATAACCGTACATCATTATTTGAAGAAAACTCCATATGAACTCATCTATAATAAGAAACCAAGGGTTGATTATTTTCATACATTTGCCTCAACTTGCTATATCTTAAACACAAAGGATGATAGAGACAAATTTGACTCTAAATCACAAAAAGCCATTTTCTTGGGATATTCAACTTCTAGCAAAGCATTTAGAATATACAACACCATCTCTAGAAAAGTTGAAGAATCCATTCACATTACTTTTCATGAAGAACTAAAACAAAATGCCGAAGATAATGACATAGTTGATATTACTCATCAAATTGAAGATCTAAACCTATCAACTAAAGATGATCAAAATGCTGAAAATGATCAAAAAATTGAGGCACAACAACCCATTCCTAGACTAATTAAAGATCATCCTCAAGAACTAATCATTGGGAATCCTAATGATAAAGTAAAAACCCATTCCTCTTTTAGAGATGTTGCAAATATGGCATTTGTATCTATAATTGAACCCAAAAAGGTAACTGAAGCTCTAAAATATGATTATTGGATAATGGTCATGCAAGAAGAATTAAATCAAATTACTAAGAATGATGTATGGGACTTAGTTCCTAAACCTCAAGATAAAACTATTATTGGAACTAAGTGGGTTTTTTGTAACAAATTGAATGAAGTCGGGGAAGTAGTGAGAAATAAAGATAGGTTGGTAGCACAAGGGTACAATCAACAAGAAGGAATAGACTTTGATGAAACTTATGCACCCGTAGCAAGACTTGAAGCCATTAGAATGCTACTAGCTATAGCTGCCCACAAAGACATCAAACTATTCCAAATGGATGTAAAAAGTGTATTTCTAAATGGAATAATACAAGCGGAAGTATATGTTGCCCAACCATTTGGTTTTGAAATTTTTGGTAAAGATGATCATGCATATAAACTTAAAAAAGTGCTTTATGAGTTAAAACAAGCACCTAGAAATTGGTATGAAAGGCTTAAAATTATCTCTTTGATAATAGTTTTTTCAATTGGAAATTCAGATTAGACTTTATTTTTCAAAACATATGAATCCGACTTTCTAGTTGTTCAAATTTATGTTGATGATATTATCTTTGGTGCATCAAATGAATTCTTATGTAAACAATTTAGTGATATTATGCAAAAAGAATTTGAAATGAGTTTCATGGGAGAATTGACATTCTTTATTGGATTTCAAATAAAGCAAACTCCTGCTAGGATTTTTATAAGCCAAGAGAAGTATACAAATGAACTTTTAAAACATTTTGGAATGGATCATTGCAAACATGATACCACACCAATGGCCACTTTTACTAAAATTGACAAAGATGAAAATGGGGAACTCATTGATGATTCTTTGTATAGGGCCATGATAGGTAGTTTGCTTTACTTAACTGCTTCTAGACCGGATATCATGTTTTCCGTTGGACTTTGTGCCATATTTCAATCAAATCCCATGCAAACTCATTTTCAAGCTGTCAAAAGGATTCTAAGATACTTAGTCGGCACTTCAAACTATGGTTTATGGTATCCTAAAAGACAATCTTTAGATTTGACATCTTATACCGATGTCGACTATGCTGGTTGTCGAATTGATCGAAAGAGCACAAGCGGAAGTTTTTTCTTATTAGTATGAGATTTTGTATCATGGTTTAGCAAGAAACAAAACACGGTTGCTCTTTCTACCACTGAAGTTGAATATATGGAAGCCAGATATTGTTGTGCTCAAGTGCTTTATATGCAATAAGTCTTAAATGATTATGGTTTTACATTTTCATCTATGCCTATCTATTGTGATAATACTAGTGATATAAACTTGGCACATAATCCTATTTTACACAGCCATGCCAAACATATTGAAATCCGTCATCATTTTCTAAGGGATCATATTTCCAAAAAACGTGTATCCCTTCATCATGTTGATACGGAAGATCAATTGGCTGATATTTTCACAAAATCACTTCCATTAGATCAATTTAATAACATAAGAAAGAAATTACTTATCACTCCCTTAGAAGATGTTTTCTTTGACATTTGTGCTCCTTAAAATTGATTTGTATCTCTTATTCTTACATTTTGACTGAAAAAGGACATCTTTTAGCTTGTTTTAACGACTATCTTTTTATAAGGGGAGCACCAATTAAGGGGGAGTCTTAAACATGTTTTTCAACGGCTATCTTTTTGAAATGACAAAGGGGGAGAAATAATAATATAAATCTTAAATACTCAGTCAATGAGTTTCACACATACTCTCATGGGCTTTACACCAAATGTTGCTATATTCCCTAAAGAGTTGGATTTTATGTTCCATACTTCTTTGGGAATAATAAGCACACATTCCATACACAAGAGACGGTATACACAAGGTAAACTTTAGGTATGAGACTCAATATGCTTTTAAGATTATTTGATCTATATTTAGAAATGTTTGTCATCTTCAAAAAGAGGGAGATTGTTGGCTAAATGGACATTATTAAAATCCCTCTATTTTGAAAATGACAAACATTTCATTCTTGTGAATCTAACATGCTACTTGAGTATTTCAGGAACAAGAATTTAAGATGGTGGATAGCTAAGTTTGGAAGATCTATATGCTCAAATTGTCTTATATTTTCATGATTGTAACAAAATGTAAACTTGTATAAATATATAATGTACAAGTACCTAGATATCATGTAAATCAAGTGTATATATCTTCCCTGTTCACTCACAACACTTAGATAGGTCATCCCCTATGATAGCATCACAATAGAACTTTAATACATACATTTAGTAAAAGTCTAGACACACTAAAATAGGGACTTTCTCAGTCAAACAACTTCTCGACCGAGACACACTCGGTCGACAATCTTCTCGACTGAGAATCGCCTAAGTCTATTCTTCTAGCTGGTTCTATAGCCGTTAGACTTGGTGGGAAAAAGTGGCTGGGAGTTGAGTTCAACATTGCAATACACTTACTCTAGACTTACCCTCAGTTGGCGAAATGCTCGACCGAGAGACACTCGGTCGACAAACTTCTCGACCGAGAAAGGTTATGTCTGCACTTTTCAGAATTAATTTACTAGTCATTACAAATGGAATTAGTGGATAACGAACGGCTAGTTGAGCACTAAGAACTCCCTAGAAAGTATCTAGAATGTCCCTTAGCACTAGTAGGTCATTGCTATAAATAGGACATGTCTTAGGACACCTAAACTCACTTGAGTACACATACTTGCAATTGAGAATCAACTCTTATGAGCAATTGAGCAATCCTTCACTTGCAAATCATTTTGCATAAGATGAGATTTCGTATCCTATAGGCTAGCATCTCCTACCCACTACACTTTCATGTTCATACACATTGGATAGGAAATCAAAACGCTTGATATAGGATTCAAGCCTTGTGCTAAAGTAGTAAAGTGTATTTTTCCTTCTTCCCTTCTTGTTCCTTTTATTGTTTTGTTTTTTCCTTTGCTACTCCTAGGTTGGAGGCTATGGAAAGGAGGTTGTAGGAGCTTCTTCGGTGGTGAAGGTAGCTCGGAGTGACTTTGGACTACTTCTAGAAGGTCTCAATGGGAAGCTACTTCAAGGAGGAAGGCTACTTCAAGGGGGAGCTTGAAGTTACTTCAAGTGAAGGTTGCTTCAAGGTTGGTGAGATGACATCAGGGTGAAGGTTGTCCAAAGGGTTGTGAAGGTAGTTGTATCTTATGTAACATCCTTGTGAGGTAATAAAATACAATTGCTTTCAAAATCCCAATTGGAAACAATTGGGTAGTGGACTGACTCCCTTAGTATTTGCTAAGGGTGGAACCACTCTAAATGTCTTATCTCCTTCTCTAATATTTTTGGTTGTTTGTTGAATTAATTTTAAAAATATCATACAAACCTATTCACCCCCCCTCTAGTGTTTTTCATCACCTACTAGTGAAATTTTTCGAATCTTACCACCCTCTTTATCTTAGATATCATGCATAGGTGAAGGGGTATCGTGCATACAGCCTTGGTATCGACCATAGCCAAGTGATATCGGCCATAGCAAGGTGATATCGGCCATAGTGAAGTGATATCGGCCATAGCAAAGTGATATCGGCCATAGCAAGATGATATTGGCCATAGTGAAGTGATATCGGACACAAGTGAAGAGATATCGGCCACAAGTGAGGGGATATCTGCCACAAGTGGTGAGGTATCGTGCATGGTGAAAAGGAGCAAGAAGGAGCTCAAGTCTTAATCCAAAGGTGAATCCATGATCATCTTCAACCTTGGATTAAAGCATGGATCTAGGGTTGTGATCTTCCTTTCTTTTCTTCTTCACCAAATATATTGATGGTGATTCTTTGCATATAGAGGAGTTTTAAAGCTCATCTTTAACCTTGGGAACGTGAAGCTTTGGAGATTGGAGCTTTGAAGTTGTTCTTGGGTGGGTTATATAACTTGAACCCAATTATGTTATTATTCACCTTCAATTCTGTTGTACTTGTTGATCTACTTTCAATTTTGAACCCTCTTGAATAATTGATGATCCTATGAGTTCTAAAAGTTGTTTAGGATTGTTTTCCATGAACTAGAATAGTAAGAACAAGAGTCTTGAGCTTGATGATGATGACATCATCATGGTCCAACCCGATATCAGGTTGAAGCACTTCTAACCCAATATGGTGAGGTGAACATACCACTAGCATGATACAATGTTGAAGCTTATACCTTGTGTACGATATGATGATGAAGTGCATACCTTGTGTAATATATGGTGTCAAGCATTCACCTTGTGCATGATACAGTGTCAAAAACACACCTTGTGTGCGATATGGGGTCAATCACACACCCTATGCATCACATGCAGACAATTATATACTCTAACCCGATATGGTGTTGAAACCCAACATGGTAATGTGAAACCTGATATACCTTTGAACCCCAAAACCCTAGTGGTTTGTATACTTGAGTTGGTCTAGAATAACCTGTTATCTAACCTATCACTTAACCCATGGTGAATGGTAGGCCGATACGATAATGGTTTGAAGAGATATGAGCATAAGGGTCTAACCCGATATGCAAACCCTAATGTTGAGCAACCCGATATGGGAGCACAATATGGTGATGAGTATACACCTTAAGAACGATATGGTGTCAAGTACACACCTATATGCCCGATACGGTGGAAGTACCTCAATTCAAAGTACTTGGTTGAGTAATACATGAAGTGTGTTATGTCAAATGATACATTAAGATGTATAGGGTTCAATGCATTTTGATAAGTAGGTTAATGTACCTTGAAGAAACGGTTGAGTCAATTCAATAGAGCATGATGCAATTAACATCCTAGTGAGGATGAGAGAGAAACTATACTTGTGTAATAATCATGTAATGACCATACATTAATACTCATAATATGAGTGAAGTATGAATTAGGGTTTGATTCGTGATTATATGATCTTGAAACCATAATCAGTTAAATAAGAGAAAACCTAACCCTAATGAAGGGTGATGATATGATTTGAAACCTTAATCGGTCAATAAGGGGAAACCCTAACCCTAATAATGGGAGATAATATGAACTTGAAACCCTAATTGGTAAGGAAGGGAAACACTAACCCTAACAATGGGAAGGTTGTATTTCTCTTGTATTGCATGGTGATGATATGTATTTGATATTGTTGTTATCAAGAAATACTAACCATGTAGGTATCATGAGATGATGAGCATAGCCAGGTATGAGCTATGATGTTCGTATGATACAAATCTAAATGGGCCTTGTGAGCTATGTGAAATACTTGTGCAAAAAGTATAATGTATACCTTGGTCTGATGACCTAGAGGTAATGGTTACCTGATAAGTGGTAACAGTCTTCAGTGATGAACTAAGGATTTGAATACCCAGATCTAGAAATCATGACGATAATGATAAGGGATGAGAATTCCTAGTAATGTGATAGGGGATTGAGATCTTGAGTATTATATGTGTTCCAAAAATCATGAAAGTACTTGATAAATGTGTTACACCTTTCTTTGTAGCATTTTTTATGATTCTTGTTTGTAACTTGGTTGATGCTAAAAGATATTATAATACACCTAATTAATGAAGAGGAATTTTATCATGTAGTTGCCCAGGCCATAGATCCATTTGGTGTTAGGATTTGTTGAATGGTGAAACGAGTTTAACTCGGTATACATATTCTTGAATATGTAATCTTCTTTATACATGGTTTTCTCAGTGTACTCCCCAAATAAATCGGGAAAGATCAGTGACCATCTCGATGAAAATAAACTGGGAAAGCTTAGTGACCATCCCGATGTAAATAAATTGGGAAAGCTCAGTGATCACCCCAAAGAGAGTGCATGTTGTGGCTATAGCTCTATAGCGAAGATACTAGTATACCCTGGTAAGCTAATTGTAGTTGACACAAGATGTCCTGCCAGTAGTCTTGTACTAACTGAGATGGGTGAGGTCTTGGAAGCCGGCTCTTCCTTTGACCTTGTATGGTACCGATGTTTTACGTAGTCGTGGTCGGTTGGAGCATGAGCGGTATACGTCATCTCCTCTAGGCATAAGTGTGATTGTGAACATGTAATCATCCATGTAGCATATTTGCTTAAGGATTGCATACGGAAAACATTGGTTGATGCTTCATTACTTTTATACATCTTAGTTGATAGATGTTATACAAGTTCTTCATATTCCTTATAAAGTAAATAGATTATTTATAGCTCTGTTATGGATAGTTGAACTATCTTATCAATGCTATTGCTTTGCACTGCAAATTAACATGCTTATTTACATAAAGTATCCTCTTCTCAGTTTTATACTATTTACCTGTAATAATAATATTGTTGGTCGAGAGTTATCTCTCTCGCTGGGACAATTGGCTCACCCTGTGGGTTCCACAATTTTTAGGTGGATGTGCACCGGGAGGTAGAGATCATACTATAGAGGAAGAACAACATCAGTAGGGACAACAATAATAGATCAGGTTGAGTGTACTGTCTGTCGTGTTATGCAGATAGAAGTCCTATGTGTCATCTCTGTACTCTCAGGTCCTTGGGAGATAGTATGTAGTGGTTTTATGAACGATTTGAGATTTTGGCTTGATTGCATCGAGGTTTTATGTTGCTTATGTATATGTTTGGGAAAAGTAATTGGTATATGTTATCCTCAAGATGAGATGGTACAATGTATGTACAATGTGAACCATGATGTATATAAAGTTTTGGTTCTTTTTTTAAGAGTTTCTTGGAAATGGATCTCTTTGCAAAATGGTTTTAATTCTTAGTGATTTTTTTAATCCGCTATTTATGGTTATTCCACAATTATTACTGGTGATGGCTTGATTTTATGTTGGGTCATCACAAAGTTTCTGCTCATATAGGAGAAGAAGTAAAGTTGAAAGATGGTTGGATCACATGAAGAACATGCTGTTGAGAGTAGTATTGTTGCACTAGGAGGAGGTGCAAGGGAACATGCTAGAGAGGAATCAGTGCCTGAGAATCCCCAACTTGATCAAGCCATGTTAGAAAACCCAGATTTTCATGCCCTTTTCAGGCAGTTCATGACCAAAATGACACATATGGCAGATTGTATGCCAACACTAGCACCTAGGGCACCAGTTCCCAATGAGGGACATGGATCTGGTAAGACCTTTGAGAGGTTACGCCGAGTAGGAGCCACCGAATATACCGGTACAGCTGACACAACAGACGCATATTCATGGCTCACTGAGCTAGAGAAAGCCTTTAGACTCCTTAGTATTCCATAAACTGATAAGGTTAGGCATGTTGTGTACCTGTTAAAAGGAAGTGTTGGCCATTGGTGGGCCATTGAAGAAGAGAAAAGACCTAGTGTTGAGGTCGGATGGTAGAAATTCCGATGTGAGTTTGTTAGTAGATACTTTCCCAAGATTTATCTGGATGAGAAAATCTCACAGTTTGAGCGGATTCGATAAGGACCGATGGAGATTAGTGAGTATGAAGCTAATTTTATGGAGCTTCTATGGTTTTGTCCTCACATGGCTACTACGGATGAGGAGAGGATTCAGCATTTTGAGAAGGGTCTGAACGTTGAGTTAACCACACATGTATCTGCTCTAGAGAATAGAGAGAGGTTTGCCACCTTTGTGGAGTCAGTTAGGTGGATAGAGAGGTCTGTGATTGAGAAACATGAGGATAATAGTAGAAAAGTACCTACCCAGTTCCAGGGACAGAGGTCTGGAAATTTTAAAAAACTAAGGTTTTCTGCACCAGTAGCACCACAGAGGTTCAGTGCACAAACACAGTGGACATCAAGCAAGGGTAGAGGTCGTAGTTTTCTACCCAGTGGAGCCCATAACACGGCATCGATGTCAGTAATAGGACCATCGAGACCACATCAAGACAGAGTCTGCTACAATTGTAGGCAAATAGGGCATATGATAAAGGATTGTCCAGTTAGGGACATGGAAGTAACCCAACCACCAAGGTAGATTCAACAAGGCTCTCAGAGACAACAGTTCAGTAGTGGCACACAAGGACATAGACAGATGTCCCAAGCAGGTTCATCTGCACCAAACAATGGAGCACGGAGTCGGCAACACGCAACGGTGAGATTCTATACTATGAATCAGTTGGAGGCAGTGGTCAACCCACGAGTCGTGACAGGTCAGATGGAATTGTTTCATTTTGATATGTCCATCCAGTTTTGTATCTTGATTGATTTGGATGCTACACATTCCTTTATCACTCGAGAAGTGATTCATGACTGCAATATGACTGTTAGTCGTAGAATATATAATCTGTTATTAGAAACTCTATCAGTTGGATCTACAGTGTTGTGGGAGGTATGCTCTCCCTATGTTCTTTCTTTTTTAGAACACATCATTCAGGTGGATCTTATACCACTTGAGATGCACAGGTTTGATGTAATCACTAGGATGGATACACTAGAAAAGTATTCTGGCAACACATCCCACTATCATACAGACAGCGAGGTTGTTGGGTTATAGGGAAGGCAGAGAAGGCAGTGGAAACAAAATAATTTCTCCCCCAAACCCAGAACAAGGAAACGCATCAACGTCTATACAATAGGAAAGGATGGTTTGTGGAATCATACCTTGTCCCGAGGCTTGCTCGGCGACGATACCTCGTGGCTTGTGCGGTCTTCACCTTCGGTCTTGGACGGTGTCTGTGCAGCTCCTGGTCGCACCGGGACTGACGACTCCTGGTCTCACCGGGACTGTCGGGATTGACAGTTGTCCTCCGAGCGGCAGAAATCTCCCGCCTCTGAAGTAGTCCACACGGACCACCTAGAACTCCAATCTCCTTGTCTCATAAGGAATTGGAAGGAGTCGCACCCTCCTGTCAGCGTACTAGTCACTGACACACTCTCCTGCCACCAGTCGCTTTCTGAAGTTGTCTTTCTCTTGCTATGCCTCCCTTATCGGGTAGCACTTGCTCGGGCTCTCTCGGTTACCAAAACCAGAGAGAACGACAACTTTACAGACCAACTGGTTGCACTGAGTTGTACTTTGAGAAGCCCCCAATACCCCTATATATATAGGAGGGTCATGGGACATGGTTCTCTATCCCGGGCAATGGGGGACTAAAGCAGGAGTAGAAGGGTTCGAGATTTTCCACAAAAACAACCAACTCGCAACCTAAACCGATCGTTTCATTTCTTAAATGGTCGGTTGGGGACCTGAGCTGGTCGGTTGACACCTCAACCGATCGGTTGGGACCCATGAAATGATCGGTTCATTTCTGAACCGGTCGGTTTGTGGTCCTGATCAGTTCCCGATTGAATTTCCTTCTTTTATTTCTAATTGGTATCAAATACCAATCCTTGTTCCAATCAAATTGGGCAAGTGAAACAAAAAAGAAATTTCTCACCAACCTGACTTTCCCAACTTGCTCGGTTGCACCAGTTGAACCGATCATTTCAACACTTGAAGCAATCATTTCACCCTGTCCATGAGCAGATCGACTCACCACCTGAGCTGATCGGTTCACCAAGCTCAGCCAATCGGTTCATCATATGAGCCGATCGGTTGGGAGTGCAGATTGTGTAGAATCAGTCGATTGCAGTTTCAATCAATTTAATACTCTAATCAATCAGTCCAACACCTTGAACATTATGATATTGAGCTATCAATTAATTGAGTGTTTAATTGAACTACTAAACTCCTTTAGTAATCAATCTAAACATTGTTTGTGGACAAAACTCCTCTTCCAGGTTAAATCCTATGTGTGTGACCCTGCAGGTCCATTTCACGTTGGCAGTGAAAGTCCATAACACTTATGACTTCACAAGCAAAGAGCGGTGCCTAGTCACACATCAGTGCTACCCAAGTGAAATAGAAAGTTGGAGAACAACTTTCAATCCTACAATCCGTGAATGGTGTTATAGTGAATGTATAATTCCTTTGTCACTGATATTCCGAATGAACTCGAGGCATGGAACAGTCATCCTGTCAACGTTCATTCACTTCCTTGATCTCAGAGTAGATTGGAAGAGATATGTATGACATCAATATCACATACTGATTCACACATGCGTGCACGCCTTTCTCAATCCTACTCATCAAGTGGCCATGGATATCAAACTCCCTCAGGAGGGACAAATCCCATATCTATCACTCACCCCTCAAAAGCCCCATGTGTCAAAGCCACCCAATCATCACCTTTATAACAACCCATGTTTCAGGACTGCGTTTGATGATGTCAAAGTGTGCCCAACTACATGTGTTGAGTGTAGTGATTTCAGGTCAAAGAATCACACTCACCACCATCACTGTGAGTACTTACGGTGACTACCATGTCATGGTTCCATGTGTTAAACTCACGGCGGGTTTGTCCGGTACACTTGTTCTCCAACAAGTACCTATGTGTTTGGTTTAATATCTCTATATCATGACTAATGAGATTCTGTCATCAACCAACACCACAATCTAGTCTTGTGTGTCATTGTTGTCTATCTACCTTCCACAATGACATCCGACTAGGGACATAATGAGAATGTACAAACTCTTAGCATTCGTATGATCTCATCGTTCAGGTCCTGAACCTAAAGGCATACGTCATTGAGTATTGTCATTCTCTAGACATTCAATTTGTTCTATCACTATCTCATATGACTGAACCAGAAAGAATTGGAAGCTTGCCTTTGATGTTTATCAAATCAATCTTAATGTATCCCGCCAATCATCCCATGATTGGCTCTCAGGGCATACATACCAACAGACTCCCACTTGCACTGTGAGCCAATCACCGTTGAATCATATTCATAGTGATATTCAAACATGTCCCACATGTTACTGTGCTATAGTGCGAACATAGTGAGTTATGGCAACACCTTGCCAAAGTCATTTTTCAACTGCATGTCTCTTATCTCTTCGATGTACGTCACACGTATGAGATGGAGTTGCCCTAATATGCGATCTAGTATTCCTTTGCTAACCTTTAGCCACATTGCATGATCAAGGATTCCATACTTGTCATCAATGAGCAGAATATCTATAAGTTCATCTCATGAACTTCCAGACCCATACAGTATCCACTGTTGTTCATAGATACTCGACATTTCCTTTTAAATGGTTTTATTGGAACACTTCCAATTATCAACAAACTTTCACTTTTATATATCCTTTATATTTTGCGATTAATTTTCTATCCTTTCGGAAGTTCGCATCAATGTAACTCTTTACATTGAACTCTTCCTTATCTCCATAGAACTAGTACTTCTCAAGTACTTATCAAGTTCTCATGGTATTCCACTAACCCTTACTGGAAGTAGACAGACATCCACTCGTCATGTCCCACATACGAGTTATCAGGATGAGCACATCATATTGCCATGTCCTACATACAAGATGATGAATGCATTTTGTTCTTGCCATGTCGATACATGCAAGATAATGGGATGATTACATACATGATAGATCCATATCTATTCTTAGTGTTTCCATTCTTCATAAGAATTGGACACTTGGCCTTGGGATACTAACTCCATGTAACATGGACATGTTTTCTCCCACTAAATCTGGGCATAATGAACCCTTCAGTACAGATTGCCAATGTATGCTTTCTCTTTTCAGGTCAAGAGGTTTTCAAGAACTATCTCTATAGATCTCTATTCCTATCACATAGGAAACATCTCTTTTTCCTTAAAGATAATTTCCACTTTTGGATTTCCATTCTAGAACATTTCCATTTCACATCAACATGTGGAATGTGAACGTGCTCCCACTAAATCACAGATCCCTTCTTTATCTTTGACATATCAGTCAAACCCTTTGACTATATCATCAAAGCAAAGATCCAATTCTGAGTTGCTTGTACTCAATCAATCACATTGATTAGTCCATTGTAACTTATAGACTTCATTTGCATTAGTGGATTCATAAACCTTATAGGTTGTGTCACGTACACATCCTTGTTTTATTCCTCATAGGAATGTGGTTTTAGTATTTATATGTCAAATGCTTAGTCATTAAGTTGCAATCAACAAGAAGCATCCTTCTCAAAATGTTATCCATGTTTCTTAACACTTCATGTTCATTTGCACTTATGGATTTCATCCAATGGGTGCTACCATCAAGGTCATACCTTATGGTTCACATGGATGTCATTTAGGATGTAATGGTCATAAACCATAACTCAAAATTCGGTTCCTCATATTCTTCTAGATAGTTGACTCATCACATGAACAACTCATCACATAGATAAATGAGGTGTATCCGTCAAGGATATAAGAACTCACAACTGCTTGTGATTCTTAATGTCCTTTATTAGTGTGGGGTATTCTTTTATTAAGAAGAATTCAGTTATTTGATAATCATTCTCTAACTCCTTAGAGTATGATTCCTTCTTGATTTAGACATCACCATGCCTTAATCATGAGTTCACTATGATACACTGTCATAATCACTCATAAGGATCTCAAACATTTGGTCCAAGTATTTCATTCATTGATCTCATCAAGAATTAATACTTTATCAAATTTGCACTTCATCTATGATAATCTTGAACACTTCAAGATATTCATATTGGTATTTCTCTAAACACCATTTGAAGTATTAGCATTTGTTCCAATGGGTATGTAAATACATCATATGTATCATACCTAATAGGATAATCATCATGTCCAAGATATTCATGTCTCTTACTGGTTCTCTAACCAAAAGAGTCTAGATTTATCCATCACATTGAAACTAGAAATGAATTTCTCATGATTGATGCTAATTTGATTGTTTGAGTTATCTATAACTTTTAGGTATCATTTTATCTTATGCATATCAAATACCACAAGATAAACAAGGCATTGCCACAAAGATCATATCTTTAGAAATTGAAACATCTCTTTATTGATTGCCATCATTATCATACAATATGCAAAAATAAAGTGTTTCTATCTATTGGCAAATATGAAATAGTAGTTCATAACTGTATTACATGCCTTTTAGGCTGAAAATAAACTAAAGTACTCCTATCTATGGCGGAAACACTTGCCCCATTTATTGAGTGCTTTACACTTTACATCTTGGTATCATATACCTCAAAAGTGTTACAAGTTTACTTTCATGACACCTTTAAGTAGAGACGTCTGTCGCCTCCTTCTTCTTTTGTTCTTCCAGATAGAGAGGACAATTCCTTTTCCAATGTCCTGGCTTTTGATAATGGTGGCAATTGCCTTTCTTGGTCACACCTCCCTTGGCCTTGAGAGCTAAAGACGACTTGGGCTCCTGGCTAGCATCAGAACCTTTCTTAGCTTTGCCCTTGCCCTTGCGCTTGGACTTGCCTTTCTTGCTCATGATCACCATCACAGACTTAGGCTTGTCCTTCTTCATCTGTGTCTCGGGTGTCCTTAACATGCCCAACAACTCTGACAGTGGCCTATCAAAGTTGTTCATGTTGTAGTTCATCACAAACTGACTGTAGGATTCTGGAAATGATTGCAGTATCACGTCAGTAGCCAACTCTTAGCTCAGTGGAAATCCCAGTCTTATCAGGTTCTCCACATACCCAATCATCTTGAGTATGTGAGGACCAAATGGATCTCCTTATGTCATGACGCACTTGAACAGTGCCCTTGAGACATCGTATCTCTCTTACCATGCTTGATCTTCATACATGTTCCTGAGATGCTGAATCATCTCAATGAAACCCATGTTCTCATGTTGTCTCTACAACTCTGGTTCATAGAGCACAACATCAAGCACTTTGCATCAATGGCATCATCAGAATGCTTCTTGTAAGCATCCCTTTCTGCCTTTGGTGCATTAGGAGCAGGTTCCTCTGGAATTGGAGTATCCAGGATATAGAGCTTTCGCTCTTGAGTGAGAACAATTCTCAATGTCCTATACCAGTCATGGAAATTTGTCCCGTTTAGCCTGTCCTTTTCAAGGACCGATCGCAAAGAAAAGTGATTGTTGTTTGTTGTCATTTGTACTACAAAAGGAAATATGCAATTTTAGTCCAAAACTCATTTTTGACTTATTTGATTGATTTGAAAAGTTGACAATATAATTAGGCCTTTAATTAATTATTGCTCCCACTTTTTTAGTTCAAATTGATAGCCCTCACCATCAATTCGGAAGATTGCAGCGTAGAACCTTCTAGTGGGCAAAATCCATATTTCATCAAGTCATGAGTCAGCTTTGGATGATCGCCCACAATCTTGACTATTTAGGTAGGCCATCATGCCAATTGCATTATATGCAACTCTTGATGAATGAACATGCGCAACACCTTGCCATGAACATTCCTTGCCTCTGGGCTTAGACGCTCTAAGAATCACCAGTTAAGTCTAACCCAAAAGCCGACACGGTAAACATGCACCCTGCTTTGGCAGAACCTACATGTCTACCCTTCACACTTCCACAAGATAGACGACGCACCACGCTTTGGCGTAACCTACACTTGGTCGATCGAGTTTTTCATGTGTGCCGCTAATGGCAGGCATATAAGACTTAATATTTTAATGAGGGATTTGGTTTTATATACATATACATATCCAATCACAACAATATATAGTATGCATCATATACATGCTATATCCCACAGAAAACATGTGAAATGATAAAAGCGATGATTATGGCCATCCTAATATGATTCCTCGAGCCAAGAGGAATCACGGTCATCTAGGTCTACATCACATGCAACCTGTACAAGATGAACTCTGTGCTTTGCCTTTCTGGGTTTGATCGACTCATCACATGACTGATCGGCTCGCCATCAGGCCGGTCGTCTGGGTGCCACCAGCCGATCGGTTGGCTCCTCCAACCGATCAGTTCGCCTGGTCATCGTGCATCTCATCATGGCTGCCACCCGCTCATCTCACTCCTCCCGATCGGCTCACTCCTTGAACCGATCGTCTCGAATGTCAACTGATCGGTTCACGCCTTGAACCGATCATTTCAGTTGTCGTCGGGATGTCCTCCATTCTTCGACATAATAGGAAATAAAATTCTATCCTATTTTACATTGTAAAAAGAGAAACCTCGAGTTACATTCGAGGGGAGCAAAGGTAGGAAAGAAATCTCGAATTATTTTGAGTTACATCAGGAATAGGAGAAGGAAGATCGGTGTGCAGACCGAGATGCAAGCAACCACATACAACCATACACAGATAGGGTTTATTGGCCATAACCACGCTATACATCCACCACAAAACTCGTTTAAGGGTGACGCGTATCGAGTGCATTCATAATACTTATCATATATGTAAACTGGGATTTGTCGATTTAGGATTGGACATGCATAAAGCCAATTTTATTCGCATCATATGCAATAAATAAAGGCAACAAACCAAAATCGATCATATCGATAATCCTAAAGTATAGAGCAGTTGATGTCGCTCTAATACCACTGTTGGGTTTTAGGGGAGGCAGAGAAGGCAGTGGAAATAAAAAATTTTCTCTCCCAAACCCAGAACAAGGAAACGCGTCAATGTTTATACAATAGGAAAAGATGGTTTGTAGAACCATACCTTGTCTCGAGGCTTGCTTGGCGACAATACCTCGCAGCTTGCGCGGTCTTCACCTTCGGTCTTGGATGGTGTCTGTGCAGCTCCTGGTCACACCGGGACTGACGACTCTTAGTCTCATCGGGACTGTCGGGATTGACAGCTGTCCTCCGAGTGGTAGAAATCTCCCGCCTCTGAAGTAGTCCACACAGACCACCTGGAAATCCAATCTCCTTGTCTCACAAGGAATTGGAAGGAGTCGCACCCTCCTGTCAGCGTACTAGTCACTGACACAGTCTCCTACCACCAGTCGCTTTCTGAAGTTGTCTTTCCCTTTCTATGCCTCCCTTATCGGGTAGCACTTGCTTGGGCTCTCTCGGTTACCAAAATCAGAGAGAACGACAACTTTACAGAGCAACTGGTTGCACTGAGTTGTACTTTGAGAAGCCCCCAATACCCCTATATATATAGGAGGGTCATGGGACAGGGTTCTCTATCTCGGGCAATGTGGGACTAAAGCAGGAGTAGAAGGGTTTGAGATTTTCCACAAAAACAACCAACTCGCAACCTGAACCGATCGTTTCATTTCTAAAATGGTCGGTTGGGGACCTGAGCCGGTCGGTTGACACCTCAACCAATCGGTTGGGACCCATGAAACGGTCGGTTCATTTCTGAACCGATCGGTTCGTGGTCCTGATCAGTTCCCAATTGACTTTCCTTCTTTTATTTCTAATTGGTATCAAATACCAATCCTTGTTCCAATCAAATTGGGCAAGTGAAACAAAAAAGAAATTTCTCACCAACCTGACTTTCCCAACTTGCTCGGTTGCACCAGTTGAACCGATCGTTTCAACACTTGAAGCAATCGTTTCACCCTATTTATGACCCGATCTACTCACCGCCTGAGCCGATCGGTTCATCAAGCTCATCCGATTGGTTCATCATATGAGCCGATCGGTTGGGAGTGCAGATTGTGCAGAATTAGTTGATTGCGGTTTCAATCAATCTGATACCCTAATCAATCAGTCCAACACCTTGAACATTATGATATTGAGCTATCAATTAATTGAGTGTTTAGTTGAACTACTAAACTCCTTTAGTAATCAATCTAAACATTGTTTGTGGACAAAACTCCTCTTCCAGGTTAAATCCTATGTGTGTGACCCTACAGGTCCATTTCACGTTGGCAGTGAAAGTCCATAACACTTATGACTTCACAAGAAAAGAGCGGTGCCTAGTCACACATCAGTACTACCCAAGTGAAATAGAAAGTTGGAGAACAACTTTCAATCCTACAATCCGTGAATGGTGTTATAGTGAATGTATAATTCCTTTGTCACTGATATTTTGAATGAACTCAAGGCATGGAACAGTCATCCTGTCAACGTTCATTCACTTCCTTGATCTCAGAGTAGATTGGAAGAGATATGTATGACATCAATATCACATACTGATTCACACATGCGTGCACGCCTTTCTCAATCCTACTCATCAAGTGGCCATGGATATCAAACTCCCTCAGGAGGGATAAATCACATATCTATCACTCACCCCTCAAAAGCCCCATGTGTCAAAGCCACCCAATCATCACCTTTATAACAACCCATGTTTCACAACTGTGTTTGATGATGTCAAAGTGTGCCCAACTACATGTGTTGAGTATAGTGATTTCAGGTCAAAGAATCACACTCACCACCATCACTGTGAGTACTGACTGTGACTACCATGTCATGGTTCCATGTGTCAAACTCACGGTGGGTCTGTCCGGTACACTTGTTCTCCAACAAGTACCTATGAGTTTGGTTTGATATCTCTATATCATGACTAATGAGATTCTATCATCAACCAACACCACAATCTAGTCTTGTGTGTCATTGCTGTCTATCTACCTTCCACAATGACATCCGACTAGGGACATAATGAGAATGTACAAACTCTTAGCATCTGTATGATCTCATCATTCAGGTCCTGAACCTGAAGGCATATGTCATTGAGTACTGTCATTCTCTAGACATTCAATATGTTCTATCACTATCTCATATGACTGAACCAGAAAGAATTGGAAGCTTGCCTTTGATGTTCATCAAATCAATCTTAATGTATCCCACCAATCATCCCATGATTGGCTCTCAGGGCATACATACCAACAGAGGTGTTATGCGAAAACATGCGGAAAACACCATAAACCACAAATTACCAAAAACACGGGATAATTAAAACCGATTGCAGAAAGCAGATAAACTAAGAAACTATTACATTCTGATCCACATCCTGCAAGAAAACATGTCATATAAACATTTACAAGCCTTGATACGTGTTCACAGCTTAGGAGATCGGTTGTCCTGTCATCACATGAGTTCATCACATGTTTATACATATAGTACGGCCCACATCTGGCCAGCAGCAGAATATACAAAAACATCAACAGCTATACATCGTGAAACAACATCAAAACACCTCCAAGGACCTGAGAGTACAGGATGACTCTAAGACTCTACTACAAAACAACCAGAACAACAGCATATCCATCTCTTGCCTTCTACTGCTCTTCTTGCTGCTCGGCCGCAACTCCTCGACCACCACCACGTCTAGCTCGAACACCTAAAAAGGTATAAACCAGCGGGGTGAGACACATAGTCCCAGTGAGAAACATAACTCCCCGCCAAAACTACACAACCTCAGAAAGATAAGAGCAACAATAGTAGATAACTGATAAGAGGTATAACAAGAGCAGTTTATAAAGTAAAGCTATTCATAACATCAAGCTTAACAATCTGCACGGAAGGCAGATAACCAAGTATTTCTTTATGGAACATGATTAACAAGATAAGATTTATAAGATCTTACCTCATAATATAAGGAACGTATAAGTAACTGCAAGTATAACGAGATTAACTACACAAGTAAGGCTTCAATCAATGTTCCGTATTTTGCCTTAAGTAATAAATACTACTCGGTTGGATTATGTATTATCATTATGCCCTGAGGAAGTGAGTCGTACCACTCAAATCCAACCTTCGGTTGTGAAACCCAAGTCGGTGCCATACAAGATCAATGGAAGAGCCGGACTCCACGACCTCCCACCTCGTGGTCAGTGCACGAGTACAACATAAGCAGGACCGCAGTCTCATGCTTAAGTGGCCTCAGCCACAGGGTCAGGCTACCCTCTACCTAGCCCGCCTCGGTACAGGTATCGGCGCTAGTGAAACTGAGCCACGGGCCTGTTCACCGTGCTCTGAGCCATGAACGCATTCATGTTCCCATATCACACATCCTGAGCCATGGGCCTATTCACCATGCTCTTATCATGTTGAGCTACAGGCCTGAATCCACACTCTGGAGTCTACAACCGAAGTTGCACTCATACCTCCTCACTTTAGGCTAGGAGCAACCTCGCATATTCAACAATATGTGCTCCGGCTTAACCCGCAGGAGAACCCGTTTCACCATCACCAGCTCCTGACGATGATGGATCTACGGCCAGGGCAAACTATGTGATATGTTCCATTGTGATTAGTTAGTATATTTTAAGTGGATTGTTGAGGCAATCAAGGTAGTAACATATTGATAATGTAAATCTACCTTATTGTTACCACCATCACAAAGTCATGGGATCTTCATCCCTCGTCACAAGAAACCAATGCCTCATAAGGCATTCTCATCACTTTGGATAACAATCCCATATCATTATCATAGATTAACACCTCAACTAGGCACTTTAGCCAAACTCATGTCCTCAGACCCAAAACACATCATGCATGTTATCTCATCATCAAGAGTAACCATCAAGCAGTGTTACTCAAGCATATATATATATACCTCATAGCCCTTTCTCCTGGCTATGCATTTGTATGAATCACTTGCATGGTTAGTATGTGCAATCATCATGGATTAACAGAAAGACCATATTATCAAACATAGGCAACATTGATGATTATATACTTTGTCATCCATGCCTCAACCTATGACCACATACATAGGCCATAACATCATGCAAGACATCTTATATTCTTATCATTTACTCAACATTCTATCTATAATTCAAGGTGATCATAACCATATGAAATGTCACGTCAAGATACATAGGTGTGATCTATTATATCAAACACCTCACTATTATAGAGCATATCAAGGGTCACCATCATAACCACACGTGACAGCATGAAACAAGATCTAGCATATCGATTTCCATATAAGGAACAAGACCCTCACTAAAAACACCCACTACCCTCACCAAAGGTAGTATCGGGCAGGGTACTCTCTCCTATCGCCCAACACTCTAGCCTCTTATCGGTCAAGCCAAACTAGCAAGGAAAAATGGCTATCACCCCAAGGTGTATCGAGCAACCCTAGGCATCGTGCACCTCAGGTGTCGTGCAACGGTGCGTTGTGCACCCACAAGTGTAACGGGCAACAAGGTCTATCGTGCAACCGAGCCCAAGGGGCGTATCGTGCAAGGTGTAACGTGCACCAGGGTATCGTACAATGTCCATCATGTTTCATGCATCACCAAGATGCCATGACGCCCAGCACGCAGCTAACCACTGAGCCCCATATCATCCAAAGGTGTAACGGCTAACGGGAAAACAGAGCGTGCAGCTCAGCCAAAGGGTATCTCGTGCAACGGCCACAAAGCTTGTTGGGCAGTAGAGCCTAGGCGTGTCGTGCATCAGGTGTAACATGCACCATATGTATCGGGCATGGCTTTCGACATAGTGTGATGCCCGACACACAAAGGTTAAGGTCCAGAGTGTATCACCCAACACAGCTACAACAACATAACGTCCAAGGATCTAAGTCAAGAGGGGTATCGGGCAACACCAGCCCCAATCCATATCGGCCAAGATGCAACTCCACAAGGTCATCACCAACCTCCAGTGCAAGGGCACCAAAACCCTAATGGATCGAGAAGAAGGCTCACCTATCAACAACCAAGAGAGAGGGGTCTTGCCTAGCTTCTTATCACCAATCAGGCAACACAAGGACCAACCCTAACCAAGGTTCACAACCACCACATAGCTCACCTTTCAAGTCCATGGTGAGAGGAGGGTGTTGCTCAAGCCACTAGAATACAAGCTCACCTCTCAACTTAAACGAGAGAGGAGTATTGCCCATATTACTAGAACTCAAGCTCACTCCTCTAGACCTAGGAGGGAAAGGGGTGTTGCTCAATAAGAAACCCTAGAACATGGTTCGGCCAACAAGGTACAACTAAGCAAGAAACTAAACTAGCAACATGCATAGCCGATATGATCATAAGCAACATATAAAAACATAAAAGAAGGTAGTGTAGTTAGGGTTAGGAGTTATGTAACCCGCCTTAAGCAAGCTCCAAGCTCCTAGCTCCAAGCACCACCACAAGAAGGAGAGCAAGGCACTCTAGGGTTCGGCCACCACTAGAGGAAGGAGACTCCAAGGCAAGGATCGACCTCCAAGCTTGCAAAAGAAGAGGGTGTCTTGCACCAAGGAGAGGGAGACTAAGAAACTAAAGGGGTCCTTAGCAAGAGAAAGGAACCACATATATAGGAGAGGATGGAGGAGAAACCAAGGAAAGACAAGGCAAGGTGTCGCCCACCTAGGGACACTTGTCCATGTGCAAAGCCACCACTCTAGCATGTCCTAAACACATGTCCAAGGCCATTGCCACATGCAAGCAACAAGCACCAAGTGTCCACTAGTGGTGACACAAATGAGGTCAAAGAGAGTCAAAGGGTCCATAGGTGACACACCTCCACACCATGGCCGAAACACCCACATCATGGCCGACACACACCCTGGGCGACACACCACAGGCCGACACAAGCACAGGCCGACACAGGGCACTCTTGCCCGACACAAGGTCCAAAGAGGCAAAGGCAACGCACCACAAGGCCCAACAAGCCCAAAGGAACTCAAGCAATGAGCCCAACCCTTCCTCTCAACACTAGAGGAAGCAAGGAGAGGGAGGAACACCTCACAAGGTGACAAACTTGCCCACAAACCCTAAACTTGGGTTAATTGCAAGTAGCACCTCCAGCTCTCAACAAAGCACAAACAAACCCTAATCACCACTAAAGGTGATTAGCAAGCAACCAAGCATCAGGGTTAAGCAAAGCAAACAGGATAAGCCCTAAACAGAGGTCAGGGTCCTTACAAACTAACCCTCTACAAAGGGATTTTGTCCTCGAAATCTGAAGAGAAAAGCAAGGGATACTTCCTCCTCATCTCTTCCTCAAGCTCCCACGTGGCTTCTTCAACGCCACGATGATGCCAAAGAACCTTCATAAGAACCAGGTCCTTCCTCTTCAGCTTCTTAACCCTTCTATCCAAGATCATCACAGGACCTTCCTCGTAGGTCACATCTTCATCAAGCTCAACTTCGACTGGCTGTATCACTTTCCCTGTACCCGGATGAATTTTCTTCAACATACTGACATGGAACATTGGGTGTAACATGTGCAACTCTGGCGGCAGCTCCAACTTGTAAGCTACCTTGCCCATACGTGCTATGACCGGGTATGGCCCCATATATCTGGGTGCTAGCTTACCCTTCCGGCCAAACCTTATCACACCTTTCTACGGTGAGACTTTAAGATACACTTTGTCTCCTACCTGGAACTCCAAAGGTCATCGGCGATTGTCTGCGTAAGACTTCTGCATGTCTTGTGTCGCTTTCAACTGTTGCTGTATCACCTTGATTTTCTCTATCATCTGTTGTATTAACTCAGGACCCAAAAGCTTATATTCACCGGACTCATACCAACACAAAGGAGATCTACACTTCCTTCCATATAAGGCCTCATAAGGAGCCATGTCAATGCTCCGCTGATAACTGTTGTTGTAAGCAAACTCTATCAAACTGAGATGTACGTCCCAACTGCCTAGGAACTGCAAAATGCAAGCCCGAAGGAGATCCTCCAAAGTCTGAATAGTCCTCTCAGACTGTCCATCTGTCTGTGGATGGAAAGCGGTACTGAACCACAACTACGTTCCCAACGCTTTGTGCAACTGTTCCCAGAAATGACTCGTGAACTAAGGACCTCTGTCGGAAACTATCATTGCTGGCACACCGTGCAAACATACTATCTCAGCCACATATATCCGAGCGAGCTTCTCGGCTGTATACGTTGTCTTTATTGGTATGAAATGGGCAGACTTCGTCAATTTGTCCCCTATTACCCAAATGGAATCATGATTCCTAGTTGTCCTGGGCAGACCAACTACGAAATCCATGGTTATAGATCCCATTTCCACTGCGGTATCGGCAGGGGTTGTAACATACCTGTCGGCTTCTGATGCTCAGCCTTGACTTGCTGACATACCGCACACCTAGCCACAAACTCGGCTACATCTTTCTTCAAACTGGGCCACCAATACAAGTCCTTCAGACTATGATACATCTTGGTGACTCCTGTATGCATAGAATACATCGATGTGTGTGCTTCCTCGAGCACTAGCTTCCTCAAATCATCAGCATCGGGGACCACCATCCTATCATGATAGCAAACTAGTCCTTCCTCGGACTCATGGAACCCATCATGTTTTTCGCTGCCAAACTCTGATATGATCAACTGTACTGTATCATCTGTTTGTTGTGCATTTTTGATCTGCTGTCTCAGTGTAGGCTTGACTTGCATCTGTGCTAAAAGTTCAGCTAACAAGGAAACTTCCATCTGCACATTCATCTACCACAAACAGACAAACATATCTCGTCTATGGCATACCAAGGAACTTAATTGTGTCTTCTTTGAAGAAAGAGAAGAAGACTTTCGGCTAAGCGCATCAGCTACCACATTCACCTTACCAGGATGATACTCGATGGTGCAGTCGTAATCATTGATTAGCTCCATCCATCGGCGTTGTCGCATGTTTAGCTCATTCTGCGAAAAGATGTACTTCAGGTTCTTATGATCTGTAAAGATCTGACACACTTCCCCATAAAGATAGTGTCTCCAAATCTTTAACGCATGAACCACCACTGCCAACTCCAAGTCATGAGTCGGGTAGTTCTCCTTGTATTTCTTAAGCTGTCGCGAGGCAAAAGAGACCACATGATCTTCCTGCATCAGCACACAACCTAACCCTTTCTTGGAAGCATCACAGAAAACAACATAGCCCTTTCCAGGCTCTGGAAGCACTAGCACTGGAGCACTAGTCAGCTTTTCCTTCAAACTTTGGAAGGCTTGCTGGCAACGATCATCCCAGACAAAAGGTACATCCTTTCTGGTCAACTTTGTCATCGGTAACGCAATCGTAATGAAGTCCTTGATAAACCTCCAGTAGTATCCTGCCAAACCCAGGAAACTACAAACTTCTGTCGGCATCTTCGGTTGTTCCCATTCTGCAATGGACTCCACCTTCTTTGGGTCCACTTTGACTCCTTCTGCAGATATCACATGACCCAAGAAAGTCACTTCTTCCAACCAGAACTCACACTTACTGAACTTGGCATACAACTTATGTTGGCAAAGAAGAGTCAACGCTAGTCGAAGATGTCGCTCATGCTCTTGCCTATCCCGACTATAGATCAAGATGTCATCTATAAAGACCACAACAAACTGATCTAGAAACGGACAGAACACTATGTTCATCAAATCCATAAAAGCAGCAGGCGCATTGGTTAGCCCAAACGGCATAACCACAAACTCGAAGTGACCATACCTTGTCCTAAAAGCTATCTTTGGTATGTCATCCGCCTTAATCCTCAACTGATGATATCCGAACCGTAGATCGGTCTTTGAAAACACTGTAGCGCCACGTAACTGATCGAACATATCGACTATCCTCGGCAACGGGTACTTGTTCTTGATCGTGACTTTGTTCAACTTTCGGTAATCTATACATAGCCGCATTGATCCGTCCTTTTTTTAACGAACAACACTGGAGCACCCCAAGGAAACATACTCGGTCGGATGAAACCTTTCTATAACAACTCTTGCAACTGCTTCTTAAGCTCTGCCATCTCCACTGGAGCCATCCTATACGGTGTCTGTGCAACTGGTTGTGTTCCTGGGACCAGATTGATCTCAAAATCAATCTCTCGGGGTGGAGGAACACCAGGGAACTCATCAGGAAACACATTCGCAAACTCTCGGACAACTGACACCTCCTCAAGGCTAGGACCCTTCGCCTTGATATCCACCATGTGAGCTAAGAACGCCTCACATCCTTGTCGTAACAACTTCTCTGCCACTATAGTGGATACTAGACATGTCGAAAGAATCTTCCTGTCTCCTTGGAAGATCCACTTCTTACTGCCATCATCAAACACAACCTGCTTGGAACCGCAGTCCAAAACAACCTTATACTTCTCTAAGGTATCCATCCCAAGGATCACATCAAAACCATGCATATCAAGTGGTATAAGATCCAATTGTATATTGTGCCCCATAAAAGATAAGACACAAGATGGGCACTCTTCTCGAAGCATCGAGGAACCATCAAGAGGGGTTTCTAACAACAGGCTATCCTTCTTACAACTAACAAGTAAACGGCAGTTCTCAAGCATACTATAGGCAATAAAAGAGTGTGTATCACCTGGGTCAACCAGAACATATATAAAGCAAGAAGAAGACATATCAGAATGAAATAACTCCATCTGACCTGTCACCACTCGCGGGTTGACTATCGCCTCCGGCTGACTCATAGCATATAATCGAGCTGTTGTTTGCTATCCACGTCCTTTGCTCCCTTGAGCAGACGATCCAGCTTGCGACGCTTAACCGCGTCCTCACCCTCTGCTACTACTGGGATGCTGTCTATCTGACCCTCGTTGATTCTGCCTTGGCTGCTATGTCACTTCAACATCTCTATTTGGGCAGTTTGACCTCCAATGCTCGATATGCCCACACAGATGGCATGACTGGTCTCTTTGTTGTGGCCCAGACGACCATGTCACTGCCACAGAAGTCGTACTATGTGCCTTTGACGGTGAAGAAACATAACATCTTCCCTTACTCGGAGACCACTGTGATGGTACACTGGAACCTCTCATCACAGAAGGTGTTGAAAACCTTGACTTCTTGAAGCCACCAAACCTCTATCCCTGGAACTGAGCAAGCCTCTTCTTAGACATGGATTCTCTTTTCTCCCTCACTGATCGTTCAATCCTCCGGACAGATTCCAAAAACGTAGCAAATTGCTCTCAGTTCTCCAACGCAGAAACATGTGTTGTCAACTCAGCACTCATGCCCTTCTCAAAACGTTTGATCCGCTCATCATCTGTTGCCGCCATGTGAGGACAAAACCTCAACAGATCCATGAACTTGGCCTCATACTCGATGATGTTCATCGTTCCTTGTTGCAGTCTCTCAAATTGACTGATCTTCTCATCCAGATACGTCTTCGGAAAGTATTTGCTGACGAACTCGCGCCGAAAGACCTCCCAACTGATCGCCTCACCGGGTCGCTTCTCCTCCTCGATGGTCCACCAGTGACCAACACTACCTTTCAAAAGGTAGACAGCGTGCTTGACTTTGTATGCTTCGGGGATGTCGAGGATCCGGAAAGCCTTCTCAAGACTTGTCAGCCACAGATCTACATCTGATGGATCAGTCATCCCAGCATAGTTTGAAGCTCTAAATCGGCAAAGCCACTCAAAGGTCTTCCCAATACCTGATGTTTCGCCATTGGGAGCTTGTGCTCTCAGCGGAGGCACTGGCAAACTTTCTACCATGAGATTCATCGTAGCCATCATCTTCCCCATAAACTCTTGGTAGGCAAGGTTTTCGAGAATGGTTGGATCAAGTTGGGGGACCTCAGGAACCCGATCTTCATGTGTCTGCCCTATAGCTCCATCAACTGATGCAGCATCACTGTTCTCGGCAGCATGTACTTCATGGTTTCCAGACATCTTGGCTTTTCTTCTGCTGAGGGCAGAAGATGATTGTAAGAAAATATGAAAAACTCAAAAAAACAGACACAACCTAGTCCTAAATCCCTGTAGACTCAGCGAACCTAGAGCTATGATACCAAACTTGTGGCAACACATCCCACTATCACACAGACAGTGAGGTGTTACGCGAAAACGTGCGGAAAACACCATAAACCACAAATTACCAAAAACACGGGTTAATTAAAATCGATTGTAGAAAGCAGATAAACTAAGAAACTATTACATTCTGATCCACATCCTACAAGAAAATAGGTCATATAAACATTTACAAGCCTTGATACGTGTTCACAGCTTAGGAGATCGGCTGTCCTATCATCACATGAGTTCATCACCTGTTTATACATATAGTACGGCCCACATCCGGCCAGCAGTAGAATATACAAAAACATGAACAGCTATACATCGTGAAACAACGTCAAAACACCTCCAAGGACCTGAGAGTATAGGGATGACTCTAAGACTCTACTACAAAATAACCAGAACAGCACCATATCCATTTCTTGCCTTCTACTGCTCTTCTTGTTGTTCGGCTGCAACTCTTCGACCACCACCACATCTAGTTCGAACACCTAAAAAGGTTATAAACTAGTGGGGTGAGACAAACAGTCCCAGCGAGAAACATAACTCCCTGTCGAAACTACAGAATCTCAGAAAGATAAGAGCAACAATAGCAGATAACTAATAAGAGGTATAACAAGAGCAGTTTATAAAGTAAAGCTATTCATAACATCAAGCTTACCAATATGCATAGAAGGCAGATAACCAAGTATTTCTTTATGGAACATGATTAACAAGATAAGATTTATAAGATCTTACCTCATAATATAAGGAATGTATAAGTAACTACAAGTATAATGAGATTAAATACACAAGCAAGGCTTCAATCAATGTTCCGTATTTTGCCTTAAGCAATAAATACTACTCGGTTGGATTACGTATTATTATTATGCCCTGAGGAAGTGAGTCGTACTGCTCAAATCCAACCTTCGGTTGCGAAACCCAAGTCAGTTCCATACAAGGTCAATGGAACAGCCGGACTCCACGACCTCCCACCTCATGGTCAGTGCACGAGTACAACATAAGCAGGACCGCAGTCTCATGCTTAAGTGGCCTCAGTCACAGGGTCAGGCTACCCTCTGCCTAGCCCGCCTCGGTACAGGTATCGGCGCTAGTGAAACTGAGCCACAGGCCTGTTCACCGTGCTCTGAGCCATGAACGCATTCATGCTCCCATATCACACATCCTGAGCCATGGGCCTGTTCACCATGCTCTTATCATATTGAGCTACGGGCCTGAATCTGCACTCTGGAGTCTACAACTGAAGTTGCACTCATACCTCCTCACTTTAGGCTAGGAGCAACCTCACATATTCAACAATATGTGCTCTGAGTTAACCCGCAGGAGAACCCGTTTCACCATCACCAGCTCCTGACGATGATGGATCTATGGCCAGGGCAAACTACGTGATATGTTCCACTGTGATTAGTTAGTATATTTTAAGTGGATTGGTGAGGCAATCAAGGTAGTAACATATTCATAACGTAAATCTACCTTATTGTTACCACCATCACAAAGTCCTGGGATCTTCATCCCTCATCACAGGATACCACTGCCTCATAAGGCATTCTCATCACTTGGGATAACAATCCCAGATCATTATCAGAGATTAACACATCAACTAGGCACCTTAGCCAAACTCAGGTCCTCAGACCCAAAACACATCATGCATGTTATCTCATCATCAAGAGTAACCATCAAGCAGTGTTACTCAAGCATATATATATACCTCATAACCCTTTCACCTGGCTATGCATTTGTATGAATCACCTACATGGTTAGTATGCGCAATCATCATGGATTAACAGAAAGACCATATTATCAAACATAGGCAACATTGATGATTATATACTTTGTCATCCATGCCTCAACCTGTGACCACAGACATAGGCCATAACATCATGCAAGACATCTTATATACTTATCATTTACTCAACATTCTATCTATAATTCAAGGTGATCATAACCATATGAAATGTCACGTCAAGATACATAGGTGTGATCTATTATATCAAACACCTCACTATTATAGAGCATATCAAGGGTCACCATCATAACCACATGTGACAGCATGAAACAAGATCTAGCATATCGATTTCCATATAAGGAACAAGACCCTCACTAAAAACACCCACTACCCTCACCAAAGGTAGTATCGGGCATGGTACTCTCCCCTATCGCCCAACACTCTAGCCTCTTATCGGCTAAGCCAAACCAGCAAGGAAAAAAGGCTATCACCCCAGGGTGTATCGGGCAACCCTAGGTGTCACGCACCTCAGGTGTCGTGCAATGGTGCGTTGTGCACCCACAAGTGTAACGGGCAACAAGGTCTATCATGCAACCGAGCCCAAGGGGCGTATCGTGCAAGGTGTAACGTGCACCAGGGTATCGTACAACGTCCATCATTGTCATGCATCACCAAGATGCCATGACGCCTAGCACGCAGCTAACCACTGAGCCCCATATCTTCCAAAGGTGTAACGGCTAACGGGCAAATAGAGCGTGCAACTCAGCCAAAGGGTATCTCGTGCAACGGCCACAAAGCTTGTCGGGCAGCAGAGCCTAGGCGTGTCGTGCATCAGGTGTAACGTGCACCATATGTATCGGGCAGGGCTTTCGACATAGTGTGACGCCCGACACACAAAGGTTAAGGTCCAGAGTGTATCGCCCAACACAACTACAACAACATAACGTCCAAGGCTCTAAGTCAAGAGGGGTATCGGGCAACACCAGCCCCAAGCCATATCGGCCAAGATGCAACTCCACAAGGTCGTCACCAACCTCAAGCACAAGGGAACCAAAACCCTAATGGATCGAGAAGAAGGCTCACCTCTCAACAACCAAGAGAGAGGGTTCTTGCCTAGCTTCTTATCACCAATCGGACAACACAAGGACCAACCCTAACCAAGGTTCACAACCACCACATAGCTCATCTTTCAAGTCCATGGTGAGAGGAGGGTGTTGCTCAAGCCACTAGAACACAAGCTCACCTCTCAACTTAAATGAGAGAGGAGTATTTCCCATATTACTAGAACTCAAGATCACTCCTCTAGACCTAGGAGGGAAAGGGGTGTTGCTCAACAAGAAACCCTAGAACATGGTTCGGCCAACAAGGTACAACTAAGCAAGAAACTAAACTAGCAACATGCATAGCCTATATGATCATAAGAAACATATAAAAACATAAAAGAAGGTAGTGTAGTTAGGTTTAGGAGTTATGTAACCCGCCTTAAGCAAGCTCCAAGCTCCTAGCTCCAAGCACCACCACAAGAAGGAGAGCAAGGCACTCTAGGGTTCGGCCACCACTAGAGGAAGAAGGAGACTCCAAGGCAAGGATCAGCCAACAAGCTTGCAAAAGAAGAGGGTGTCGTGCACCAAGGAGAGGGAGACTAAGGAACTAAAGGGATCCTTAGCAAGAGAAAGGAACCACATATATAGGAGAGGATGGAGGAGAAACCAAGCAAAGACAAGGCAAGGTGTCGCCCACCTAGGGACACTTGTCCATGTGCAAAGCCACCACTCTAGCATGTCCTAAACACATGTCCAAGGCCATTGCCACATGCAAGCATCAAGCACCAAGTGTCCACTAGTGGTGACACAAATGAGGTCAAAGAGAGTCAAAGGGTCCATGGGCGACACACCTCCACACCATGGTCGACACACCCACACCATGACCGACACACACCTTGGGCGAGACACCACAGGCCGACACAAGCACAGGCCGACACACCTAGGCCGACACAGGGCACTCTTACCCGACACAAGGTCCAAAGAGGCAAAGGCAACGCACCACAAGGCCCAACAATCCCAAAGGAACTTAAGCAACGAGCCCAACCCTTTCTCTCAACACTAGAAGAAGCAAGGAGAGGGAGGAACACCTCACAAGGTGACAAACTTGCCCACAAACCCTAAACTTGGGTTAATTGCAAGTAGCACCTCCAGCTCTCAACAAAGCACAAACAAACCCTAATCACCACTAAAGGTGATTAGCAAGCAACCAAGCATCAGGGTTAAGCAACACAAACAGGATAAGCCCTAAACGGAGGTCAAGGTCCTTATAAGTATAAGGTTGTCTTGGATTGTGGTTCCAAGCAAGCTATGTTCGTAGATAATGATGAGACATGGGTCTTTCAGGGGGATAGAAAGATTCTTCCAACCTCTCTAATGTCAGCAATGGTAGTTGAAAGGTTGATGCGACAAGGATGTGAAGCATTCTTGGAACATGTGGTAGACACCAAAGCAGAGAGCCCTAGTCTTTCTGAAGTTCCTATTGTAAGGGAATTTTAGGATGTGTTTCCTGAAGAATTTCCAAATGTTCCTCCACCTCAAGAGATTGATTTTGAGATTAATCTAATTCTGGGTAAGCAACCCATAGCTCAGACACCTTATAGGATGACACCAGCTGAGATGGCAGAACTCAAGAAATAGTTACAGGATTTGCTTGAGAAAGATTTCATTTGACCGAGTACTTCCCCATGGGGTACTCCAGTTCTTTTTGTTAAAAAGAAGGATGGGTCTATGAGATCATGCATAGACTATAGACAGCTTAACAAGGTGACTATAAAGAACAAATATCCTCTACCAAGGATAGATGATCTATTTGACTAGTTGTGTGGTGTAATAGTATTCTCTAAGATAGATCTAAGGTCAGAATATCATCAGTTACATATCAAGGCGGATGACAAACCTAAGTCAGCCTTTAGGATAAGGTATGGTCATTATGAGTTTATAGTTATGTCGTTTGGACTAACTAATGCACCAGCTGCATTCATGGAGTTGATGAATAGAATCTTCTTGCCATTCCTTGATCAGTTCATTGTGGTCTTCATAGATGACATCCTAATATACAGTAGAGATGGTCAACAACATGAACAATACCTTCGTCAAGCCTTGACTTTGTTGAGACAGCATAGGCTATATGCTAAGTTTAGCAAGTGTGAGTTCTGGTTGACAAAAGTGTCTTTTCTAGTACACGTTATATCTGCTTCAGGTATTCGTGTTGATCCTAAGAAAGTGGAATGCACCAGTTGCATTCATGGAGCTGATGAATAGAATCTTTTTGCCATTCCTTGATCAGTTCATTGTGGTCTTCATAGATGACATCCTAATATACAGTAGAGATGGTCAACAACATGAACAACACCTTCGTCAAGCCTTGACTTTGTTGAGACAGCACAGGCTATATGCTAAGTTTAGCAAGTGTGAGTTCAGGTTGAAAAAAGTGTCTTTTCTAGTACACGTTATATCTGTTTCAGGGATTCGTGTTGATCCTAAGAAAGTGGAGTCTGTTGTAGAGTGGGAACATCCCAAGACACCAACTGAGATTTGCAGTTTTCTAGGTCTGGCAGGTTATTACATAAGGTTTATTAAAGACTTCAATTCTGTAGCATTACCCCTAACTAGGTTGACCAGGAAGGAGGTTCCTTTTTTCTGGAATGACAAGTGTCAACGTTATTTCCAGATGTTGAAAGAAAGGTTGACCAGTGTACCTGTGTTGGTTTTACCTGAGTGGGGAAAGGGATACATTATTTTTCTGTGACGCCTCTAAGAATGGTCTAGGATGTGTGTTGATGCAGAGTGATCATGTAGTTTCTTTTGCTTCCTGACAGCTTAAGAAACACGAGCAAAATTATCTGACACATGATCTAAAATTAGTTGTAGTGGTCCACGCATTGAAGATATGGAGACATTATCTCTGTGGAGAAACATGTCAGATTTTCACAAACCATAAAAACTTAAAGTACATCTTCTCACAGCATGAGTTGAACATGAGACAACGTCGCTGGATGGAATTAATAGAGGACTACGATTGTACAATTAATTATCATCCAAGAAAAGCTAATGTAGTGGCAAATGCATTGAGTATAAAATCTTCGTCACCACCCCTAGATAAAGCACACTTGAATTCTTTAATATGTTGTAAATGGGACATGTTTGTCTCTTTGAGGCAAATGAATGTACAGCTAGAAGTATCTTTGTTAGCCATATTGCTGGCTGAGATGCATGTGAAACCTACTCTGAGACAATAGATTAAAGAGACACAACATGCTGATATTGTGATTCAGCAGATCAGGTGAGAGTATGGTAGTGAGAAACGGGACGGTTTCCATGAGTTAGATGATGAGGTAGTCTATTACCATGGTAGGATGGCAGTACCTGATGCCAATGACAGAAGAAAGATAGTTATGGAGGAAGCTCATTCATCCATGTATGCAATGGATCCAGGGAGTACTAAAATGTATCATAATTTAAAAGATATGTATTGGTGGCCTGGTTTGAAGAAAGATGTAGGTGAATTTGTCATGCAGTGTCTAGTGTGTCAGCAAATTAAAGCAGAACACCAGAAGCATGTAGGAACATTGCAACCCTTACCTATACCGCAATGGAAATGGGATCATGTGACAATGGACTTTGTGGTTGGTCTACCCAGAACAACCAAAAGTCATGATTCCATTTGGGTGATAGTTGATAGGCTGACTAAGACATCACATTTTCTTCCTGTTAAAACAATCTATACTGCTGAAAAGCTTGCACAGATCTACATAGATGAGATAGTGCAGTTGCACGGAATTCCACCCACAATTGTGTCTAATAGAGGCCCCCAGTTTACAAGTCATTTTTGGGAATGACTACATAAAGCCTTGGGTACGCAGTTAAAGTTTAGCACCGCTTTTCACCCTCAGGCAGATGGACAATCTGAAAGGACTATATAGACTTTGGAGGACTTGCTTACGGCATGTGTTCTTTAGTTTGTAGGAAGTTGGGACTTACACTTGAGCTTAATAGAGTTTGCCTACAACAATAGTGATCAGACTAGTATTGATATGGCACCATATGAAGCATTATATGGTACACGTTATAGATCTCCATTGTGCTGGTATGAGATAGGAGAATACCAACTTCTGGGTCCTGAATTAGTGCAATAGACAACTAAAAAGATTAAAGTAATACAATAACAGTTGAAGGCTACACAGGATAGATAAAAGACTTATGTCGATAAATGTTGTAGACCTTTAGAATTCCAAGTTGGAGACAGAGTGTATCTCAAGGTCTATCCTTGGAAAGGTGTTCTCAAATTTGGGAAAAAGGGTAAGTTAGCTCCTAGATTTATGGGACCTTACCCAGTGACAGCACGGATTGGAAAGGTAGATGATAGTTTGGAGTTTCCACCTGAGCTACATAGACTACATCTAGTATTTCATATATCTATGTTGAGGAAGTGTCATCCTAATACAGAGTTGGTGTTGCAACCAGTAGAGGGAGAATTGAATGAAGATATATCCTATATGGAAGGTCCAATGATGATTCTTGATAGAAGAACAAAAAAGTTGATAAAAGAAAGACATAGTTCTTGTGAAAGTTCTCTGGCATCACTGTGGTGTTGAAGAAGCCACATGGGAGCTGGAGGAAGAAATGAGGAGGAAGTACCCTTCTCTTTTCTCTTGAGATTTCGGGGACGAAACCCCTTTTAGGGGTTGATAATTGTAACATCCCTGACCTAGGTTATGCCCTAACCTGGAAGTTTTGCTTAAGTAAGTTATTTAAAAACTTGTTTTAATCTTTTGAAAAGTAATTAAGACTCTCTGTGAGCTTAATTTTCAAGTTTGAGCTTATTTACAAACTGTTTGAGCATTATATGATAGTTTGGGTGTAAAGTGTAATTTACCCAAGATGAGGGGTTATATTGCAAAATGTCACATGTTTAATGTACCTCTTGTGTTTTAGAATCATAATAGAGAGAATTATGCTAAGGGATAGCTTTTTGAAACCCTAAACTTCAAATTGAAACTTGTTTGAATAATGTTAGTGCCTTGTGCACCAATTTTGGTACAAATTGTAATTTACCCAAAATGAAGGGTTGATATGTAAATTAAAACTTATAGAGTGTCCCTACTCCCTCATAGTATCATCTAAAGGATAGATAAATAAGGATACACCATGTTTGAATCATCTTTGAGTGATGGTACTCTTGGTGATGAAAAGACCAAGAAAGGGTTGAATGTGAAGCCTTATATGAGTTGTATCGAGTTGTAGACTTGTTGTGAGAGTGTCTATCAGCCAAGGAGCCATAGAGGGAGTCTCATATCAGTTTTTTAACTCTTGGCCTTTTCCATGATGGTCTAAGCACCTCAAGGAGGTGATGTGTAACAGCTTACAACTTTCCTTAGAAAATGTGTATCGGTTTGAGAATAAAGTGATGTTGAGTTGAAATACCTTGCTCAACAAGATAACTAAGGGCCAAAATCTTATCCCTAGATTATCCTCAAGTGTTTTGCATGTCAATATAAATATGCGTGTAGAGACACATGTCAACCATGCATGGACACGTGGCACCTAGTAGTGTAATATGATGACACCTCATATATACTCTTTTTCATGAACCACAACTACATATACCATTCCTTTCAAGTGAAAATTTTCAAATCTTACCACCCTCTTTATCTTAGATATCATGCATAGGTGAAGGTGTATCATGCATACAGCCTTGGTATCGGCCATACCCAAGTGATATCGGCCATAGCAAGGTGATATCAGCCACAGTGAAGTGATATCGGCCATAGCAAAGTGATATCGGCCATAGCAAGATGATATTGGCCATAGTGAAGTGATATCGGCCACAAGTGAAGGGATATCAGCCACAAGTGAGGGGATATTGGCCACAAGTGGTGAGGTGTCGTGCATGGTGAGGTGAAGCCATGATCATCTTCAACCTTGGATTAAAGCAGGAATCTAGGGTTGTGATCTTCCTTTCTTTTCTTCTACACCAAATACTCATCCATGGTGATTCGTTGCATATAGAGGAGTTTTGAAGCTCATCTTCAACCTTGGGAATGTGAAGCTTTGGAGCTTGGAGCTTTGAAGTTTTTCTTGAGGTGGGTTATATAACTTTAACCCAATTATGTTATTATTCACCTTCAATTATGTTGTACTTATTGATCTACTTTCAGTTTTGAACCCTCTTGAATAATTGATGATCCTATGAGTTCTAAAAGTTGTTTAGGACTGTTTTCCATGAACCAGAATAGTAAGAACAAGAGTCTTGAGCTTGATGATGATCACATCATCATGGTCCAACCCGATATCGGCCTGAAGCACTTCTAACCTCATATGGTGAGGTGAGCATACCACTAGCACGATACAATGTTGAAGCTTATACCTTGTGCATGATATGATGATGAAGTGCACACCTTGTACATGATATGGTGTCAAGCATACACCTTGTGCATGATATGGTGTCAAGCATAAACCTTGTGCACGATATGGGGTCAAGCACACACCCTATGCACAACATGCAGACAAGTATATACTCTAACCCGATATGGTGTTGAAACCCAATATGGTAATGTGAAACCTGATATACCTTTGAACCCCAAAACCCTAGTGGTTTGTATACTTGAGTTTGTCTAGAATAACCTGTTATCTAGCCTATCACTTAACCCATGTTGAAGGGTATACCGATACCATAAAGGTTTGAAGAGATATGAGCATAAGGGTCTAACATGATATGCAAACCCTAATGTTGAGCAACTCAGTATGGGAGCATGATATGGTGATGAGGATACACCTCAAGAACGATATGGAAGCACAATATGGTGTCAAGTATACACCTCTATGCCCGATATGGTGGAAGTACCTCAATTCAAAGTACTTGGTTTAGTAACACATGAAGTGTGTTATGTCAAATTATACATTAAGAGGTATAGGGTTCAATGCATTTTGATAAGTAGGTTAATGTACCTTGAAGAAAGGTTTGAGTCAATTCAATAGAGCATGATGCAATTAACATCCTAGTAAGGATGAGAGTGAAACTATACTTGTGTAATAATCATGTAATGAGCATACATTAATACTCCTAATATGAGTGAAGTATGAATTAGAGTTTGATTCTTGATTATATGATCTTGAAACCCTAATCGATTAAATAAGAGAAAACCTAACCCTAATAAAGGGTGATGATATGATTTGAAACCTTAATCGGTCAATAAGGGTAAACCCTAACCCTAATAATGGGTGATGATATGCACTTGAAACCCTAATTGGTAAGGAAGGGAAACCCTAACTCTAACAATGGGAAGGCTGTATTTCTCTTGTATTACATGGTGATAATATGTATTCAATATTGTTGTTATCATGAAATTCTAACCATGCAGGTATCATGAGATGATAAGCATAGCCAGGTATGAGCTATGATATTCATATGATACAAATCTAAATGGGCCTTGTGAGCTATGTGAAATACTTGTGCAAAAAGTATAATGTATACCTTGGTCTGATGACCTAGTGGTAATGGTTACCTGATAAGTGGTAACAATGTTCAATGATGAACTAAGGATTTGAATACCCAGATCTAGCAAACATGACGATAATGCTAAGGGATGAGAATTCCCAGTAATGTGATAAGGGATTGAGATCTTGAGTGTTATATGTGTTCCAAAAATCATGAAAGTACTTGACAAATGTGTTACACCTTTCTTTGTAGCATTTGTTATAATTCTTGTTTGTAACTTGGTTGATGCTAAAAGATATTGTAATACACCTAATTAATGAAGAGGAATTTTATCATGTAGTTACCCAGGCCATAGATCCATTCGGTGTCAGGATTTTCTGAATGGTGAAATGAGTTTATCTCGATATACATATTGTTGAATATGTAATCTTCTTTATACAGGGGTTGCTTGATGTACTCCCCAAATAAATCGGGAAAGCTCAGTGACCAACCCGATGAAAATAAACTGAGAAATCTCAATGACCATTCTGATGTAAATAAACTGGGAAAGCTCAGTGATCATCTTGAAGAGAGTGCATGTTGCGGTTGTAGCTCTATAGCGAAGATACCAGTATACCCTGGTAAGCTAATTGCAGTTGACACAAGATGTCATGCCAGTAGTCTCGTACTGACCGAGACGGGTGAGGTATTGGAAGCCGGCTCTTCCTTTGACCTTGTATGGTATCGATTCTTTACGTAGTCGTGGTCGGTTAGATCATGAGAGGTATACCTCATCGCCTCTGGGCATAAGTGTGATTGTGAACATGTAATCAGCCATGTAGTGTATTTGCTTAAGGATTGAATACAGAAAATATTGGTTGATGCGTCATTACTTTTATACATCTTAGTTGATAGATGTTATACATGTTTTTCATATTCCTTATAAAGAAAATAGATGATTTATAGCTCAGTTATGGGTAGTTGAACTATCTTATCAATGTTATTGCTTTGCACTGCAAATTAACATGCTTATTTACATAAAGTATCCTCTACTCTGTTTTATATTGTTTATCTATGATAATAATATTGTTGGCAGAGAGTTACATCTCTCGCTGGGATAATTGTCTCCCCCCGTGGGTTCCACAATTTTTAGGTAGACGTGCACGAGGAGGTAGAGACTGTACTGCAGAGGAAGAACAACATCAGCAGGGATAACAGTAATAGCTTAGGTTGAGTGTATTGTCTGTCGTGTTATGTAGATAGGAGTCCTATGTGTCGTCTCTGTACTCTCAAGTCCTTGGGAGATAGTATGTAGTGGTTTTATGAACGATCTAAGATTTTGGCTTGATTGCCTCGAGGTTTTATGTTGCTTATGTATATGTTTGGGCAAAGTAACTAGTATATGTTATCCTCGAGATGAGATGGTACAATGTATGTACAATGTGAACCATGATGTATGCAAAGTTTTGGTTCTTTCTTTAAGAGTTTTTTGGAAATGGATCTCTTTGCAAAATGGTTTTAATTCTTAGTGATTTTCGTTAATCTGATGTTTATGGTTATTCCGCAATTATTACTGGTGACTGCTTGATTTGATGTCAGGTCATCACAGGTATGACTCAATTCCTCAAGGCATTAAAAAAAGATGTAATCCATCCACGTAGTATATATGTTAAGGTTATACATAGCACTTCACGTTGGATAATAACCCTTGTATTGTTTTTTTACACAATCAATGATGTATAGTGTAATAGAAGCAATGAGTCTTTCCTATGTTGTTAGAGATATTGATATTGTTGGATAGATCTCATCTGATAAAATAAAGTTATGACATCATACTTGCTCATGATAATAGCCATGTTTATGCTATTAGACCTTTCTATTGTTAACCATGAATATATTAGTAGTCCTGCTGGTGATAGTCTTATTTGTTCTTATATACAGACTGTTAATCATACCTGCTTCTATGCTTATCTATTCAATGTTCCTAAATTGTTTATTCTTCTTAGCTTGTTTAATACTATAATTTGTTGTAATCAATAATCGTTGGTTGAGAGTTATATCTCTCACTGGAACATTGGTCTCACCTTGTGGGTCTCCCCATCTTTTCAGGTTATCGTTAGCGATGTCGTCGGATCATGCCAGTGAGGAGGAGCCATGATGATGGACCTTAGCACTAGTTGTTAAATGACTACTTTGTCCTAGAGTCGTTCATGTACACTCAGGCTCAGGCGGGAAAGTTGTATACTTTGTTTCAATCGACTTGAACTTTAATAGCATTTTGATGCTTATATCTATGGTAATTATGAATAATAAGCTTCAGTATGTAAATGTTGTGGCTGAGGCCACATAGCATTTGTAAAATATATTTGTTATGATATGAATAAAAGCAAGTTTTAAGCTTTCATGTAAATGTTCTTTTGATATGTTCATAATGTGGAAATTAGTTCTAATATTCTTGTAATTCTGGTAATGTGGTTCTTTATAGTAAGTCACAGTTTTGAGTTTTAAGTAATCTCGTTTAGCGTGTTGGGTTGTTATAAGTCTAGTGGTCTTGAACGGAAAAGAGGTGAGCTAGTTTTGTCAACTGATCAATGATCACCTAAATGGAATCATGACCTTTGGTTGTCCTAAGAAGACCAATTACAAAGTCCATGATTATGTGATCCCCTTTCCATTTTGTAATTGGTAAAGGCTCAACATCCATGTAGCCTTTTGATGTTTTTCTTTGACCTATTGACAACCCAAACAGTTGGCAATGAACTCCACCATATCATGCTTTAGACCTGGCCATCAATCCATGTATTTGAGATTAGTATACATCTTTTTGTTGTCAGGATGCATCACGTGCATTGAGGAATGAAACTACTCAAGTACCATTTCTCTCAAATTTCCAAAGCAGACGATCATGTCATATGTCTCATCAAAGACATCATTTTTCATGCTGCCAAACTCTGATCTAATGTTCTATATCACATTATCATCCTTGTGTGCATCTCTGATCTATTTTATCAATGTCATCTTCACTTGTAATTGTGTCAGCAAGCCTATCAACACGGTGACCTCCAACTATAAATTCATCTTTTAAAGTGATAACAACATGTCCCACTTGTGACAAGCCATGGAGTACAGTTGTACTTTATCTGTATGTGATGACAAAAATGATGATGACTTTCTACTTAATGCATCAGCCACTACATTCACATTTCTTGGATGATAGTCTATCATACATTTTTAGTCCTTGATCAACTTTATCCATCTCCTCTTCCTCATGTTCAACTCCCACTTTAAAAAGATGTACTACAAGCTCTTATGATCCTTGAAGATTTGATACTTCTCTCCATACATATAGTACCTCCAAATCTTTAGAGAAAGAACCACAACTACTAAATCCATGTCATGAGTTGGATAGTTATCTTCACGCTTCTTCATTTTTTGAGAATACAAAGAAATTATATTCTTGTCTTGCAGCAGTACACATCCCAACCCATTCTTGAAAACATTATATAAAAGGATGTAGCTTTTCCCAAGCTCTACTGACACCAACACTAGAGCACTTGTCAACTTATCCATCTACAGTTGGAAATAACTTTGATAATTGTCATCCCATAAAAAAGAAACACCCTTTCTAGTTAGCCTGGTCAAAGGTAAAGCTATTGCACCGAATTTCTTGATGAACCTCCTATTGTAACATCCTGATCTCCTGCTTAAGTTAAAACTCCTTATTTAGAGCTATTAATAAAAACAAGCTTCTTTGAGGATTTTTTTGTAAAATCAATTTTAATGTTAAAATAATCTATTATGATTTATTTAAAAGCTTTTATATATTGAAAATATAATTGCAGCACTTTTTGTGAATTTTTGAAAAATAACATTTTGGTGGGTAAGCACACAAGTAGGTAGTTGGGTGGCAAGCAAGTTGCTTATTGAGGCTAGCATCTAGCTGTGTAGCAAGTAGATAGCTTGAGCAAACACACTATTAGGAAAAGAAAGTAGCTTTGTGTCATGCTCATCTCTTAAACACCTAGCACATCCTAATGTTTGACTCTTATCCTACCATGTGTCAACTAATCCTTGATAGATATCTTAAGATGACACCTATGCATCCATGTGTCATATAGCCATGAATTTATCTCTCTTAAGATGACACATACACATCCATGTGTCACTTAACTACAAATCATCTCTCTTTTGATGACACACATATACCCATGTGTCATCCATATACTTTTTGCAATTAGGGCCATGATATACTCCACCATTCCTATAAAAGGATCCCTCATTCACCCCACCATAATCACAAGTTCTCTCCTCTTCATCCCAAAGAAAAGGTTAACGTCCCTTCTCCTCCTTTCCAATCTCCTTCACCATAAACCTCCCATCTCTCACTAGATTAGCAAACCACTCTCTCTTTCTCTATGTTAGTGAAAGGAGCCACCTCCCAACAAACACTCTCTCTATAGAAACCTACTACCTCCTTCCTCCACCATAGTAGAGAAACCCAATACTATGTCTTCTACAGTATCCTTTCTCTAGAATATATAAGCCATCTCTCTTCTACCCTAGTGAGAGAAACCCTAGAAGTTGATCTAGCTAGGAACGAGGATCGAGGTAATGGCAAATGTGACAGATTGCTGCCCAAATATATCAAGATTGGATATATTTAATGATTCTATGGTCTTCTTGTAGAAATATCTATTAAGGACATATAAAGGTATGGTTCCCACATTTTTGTCATCCAAAAAGTAAGGTTTATTATTGTTTAATATGATATTCAATTCCTATCATAATCTATTATATCAACATCAATAAAAGGTATGGTATAGAATGATTTGGTATTATATGTAGTAAGAGTATAGGCATACTTCATATACTTTCCTAAAGAATGAATAAGTGATCAACTATACACAACATCTTTATTAATAAGCTAGGTATGACTTCCATATATTCATCCATATTATCCTTCGAAATTGAGTTTAAAGGTTTTAGATAATAATCAAGCATTTCTTTGGATTCCAGTCCTATTGTCTTTTGGTTCCCTTTTCCTTTATTTCTCCCTATTATTTGAGTCATGTGATATTGTTGGAAAATGGAATTCCATCAGACATTTCAAAAGTGACTAGAAGCCTGTTTCACTGATGTTTTGATGAGTGCATACTCATCATGATTTTCAATTACCTTTTTGAACCAATATTAATATCTATTCCACATCTTTTCACCCTAATATGAATCATAATGCACAAAACTACTCAGTGATTCAATAATCAAGGTTTTAACTAAATATCTTTCATTTTATGCAGGTGTAGCAGGCAACTCCATGCAAACGGTCTCAAGACCGTTTGGATCCATGCGGTCTCAAGACCGTTTGCTGGAATACACAAAGAACAAGACGAAACCAGTTGCCCAAGAAGTCCACACGGTCTCAAGACCGTTTGGTCCCATGCGGTCCCAAGACCGTTTGGTCCCATGCGGTCCCAAGACCGTTTGGTCCCATGCGGTCCCAAGACCGTTTGGTCCCATGCGGTCCCAAGACCGTTTGGTCCCATGCGGTCCCAAGACCGTTTGGTCCCATGCGGTCCCAAGACCGTTTGGTCCCATGCGGTCCCAAGACCGTTTGGTCCCATGCGGTCCCAAGACCGTTTGGTCCCATGCGATCCCAAGACCGTTTGGTCCCATGCGGTCCCAAGACCGTTTGGTCCCATGCGGTCCCAAGACCGTTTGGTCCCATGCGGTCTCAAGACCGTTTGGTCCCATGCGGTCCCAAGACCGTTTGGTCCCATGCGGTCGCAAGACCATTTGGTCCCATGCGGTCTCAAGACCGTTTGGTCCCATGCGGTCCCAAGGCCGTTTGGTCCCAAACGGTCCCAAGACCGTTTGGTCCCGCGCGGTCCCAAGACCGTTCGATGCAAGCGCAAGGATCGGTTGAAGAACTAAAGCCGCGCGACCGCGCCAAAGCCAGGACCGATCAAAGCAAGACCGTTTGGCGCTCAAACGACCTCCAAACCGTTTGATGCCCAAACGGTCTCCAAACCGTTTGGAGAAGATATTTCCAGCAACTTATCCAAACCGTTTGGGATCAGATCTGAAACTATAAATAGACCCCCAGGGTCCCCTTTTCGAGGGATCGGTTCCGGACGCCGAAAGGCTGCCAGAGCACCACACCGATCAAGTTCCACTCCATCTACCACTGGTGTTGCGTCCAAGGAGGCCAAGAAGAGGAAGAAGACGGAGCAAGGAGCGCATCTTCTTCACCGGGTTGCGTCCACCCTCTGCACCGAGCTTATGGCGGATCTATCTTCTTCTTCTATCTTTCTTGTACCTCGCATCATGAGCGAGTAGTCCTCTTTCGCTGGGATGCGGGGACTAGCCCCGCTGCCCATGCAAACCATGTTCTCTTGTTAAACTTTCCATGGCAATGTATATAGCTCTTCATGTTGTTGTTTATCGTTAAGCTTGTAGGTTGGTTATATGTTTGCTTTCATCTTTGTGCTCCCTATGTTGCGATAACTTCAATGCATGGGTTCCTATGTTGCGATAACTTCAAGACATGGGTTGGAACGTCGTTTGACGAGTTTGACTTCCCGACTAGAAATAGGAGGGGATTCCTTGAGGTAGTAAGTGTATGATCCGCGAGGGGACGAGCCATCTAGCCTCCGGTGACACTTCTGTGCGCCTGACGCCCGTATGGGGGGTTCACAACCTCAGTTGGATTTTGTATCATCTCGCTAAACGTCGGTGTTTGCTCGCATATCATCTTCTTGCTTGTTTATGGGTTAACGCAGCTGACGCCCAAACTAGAAATAGGATGGGTTTTCATCGAGGTCGTAAGTGTATGATCCGCGAGGGGACGAGCCATCTAACCTTCGGTGACACTTCTGTGCGCCTGACGCCCGTATGGGGGTTCACAACTTCCGTGGATTTTTGTATCTTCAGAGCCGTAAGACGTATGATCCGGATGGCGATGAGAAATCAGCTGCCTATGGTGACGCTTACGCGGACCTGACGCCCGTATGGGGGGTTCCGCAGCAGCTCTACTTGGAGTGTTATATCGTGCCTGGTTTGTTTGCAATAGAGTATGTTTGTGTGTGTAGCGGTGGTCAAACCCGGTTCCATCCCAGCGATTCCATACCATTTATCTAAACCCATCTTTTATTCCGCATTTACTTTCTTGCAATTAGTTTAACCAAACCCAAATCAACCTATCGTTCTAAAGATTAGTCTTACTAGAGCTAGATCTAACTGACAAAGATTCTTAAAAACGTTGTCCTTTGGGTTCGATCCTTAACTATACTGCGATAAGATCCGTCCGCTTGCGGGTGGTATTGTTGCACTTGGTTTTGGTAAAAGCTCGGGGATATAAACTCCGAGTGAATTTGTAGTGCATTCAAAAGCCACATCAAATTCTGGCGCCGTTGCCGGGGACAACGGAATCAGTCAGTCAAACCTAGTTCTTTTAAGACTAATCTAGGATTTTGTTTTCTTTTTGAAACTATCGCTCATCTATTTGATCTTTATTCTATTTCAAGGATCTCACTTTCAAACCTTTTCAAATTTCAGGTGCTCTTTGACGATTAGTGCATGCACCGTTCGCATAGTCTCGGACTGACTGCGAGCTTTGATCCCGAAATCGATAGAACCTTCCATCGTCAGATCCGAGAGAATCAAGCCAGAATGGCGCAAGAAGAAGAAGTAGCTCGTAGGGTGGCTCAAGCCATCAATGCGCAGAGAGAAAGGTTCATGCAAGAAGCTAGAGCTGCGGTTCAACAAGAGATCTTAGCAGCACAGGCAGCAGCGCAAGCAGCGGAACTTCAGAAAGATCTTAGAGAATTCTCTATCCCAAAGGCCGCGAATGTCTATCATCCGGTGCAGCCTCCTCCCGTCGAAGCTGCCAACTTTGAGATTAGAGCACATTGGATAACCTTGCTTCAAAACAACCCCTTCTACGGTAAACAAGCCGAAGACAGCCAAGGTCATCTTCTCAGATTTATTGACCTGTGTGCTATGACGAAGCAAAATGGAGTCTCTGATGATGTTATTCGACTCCGTCTCTTCAAGTACTCTCTGGCTGTTAGAGCCATTAGTTGGTACAACTCACTACAGAGTGATGTACCCATCACCACCTGGGAGCAGCTTCAAAATGCCTTTCTGGAAAAGTTCTACCCCCCATCTCTTACATATGAGATCAGGGGACGAATCACAAATTTCACTCAAGTCCCAGGAGAAACTCTTTCCGAAGCTTGGGATAGATACAAGGAGCTCCTACGCAAATGCCCACACCATGGAATTCCTAATAATCCGCTGATAGAAATATTCTACAGGGGTGTGGAGGATGATGTTAAGATGTTCCTTGACTCCTCATCTGGAGGGAACTTCATGCGGCAAAGTTACGACAGCGCATGGAGAGTAGTCACCCTGGGAGCAGAAAATCAAGCCAACTGGGGTAGATCTGTTGGTAAAGGAGTCTTAAAGGTAGCTATGGCTGACGCTATCCCAGAATACAAATCTATAGCTGAAACTTTGAAAGTCTTGGTTGCAAAGCAAGATCACATAGAATCATCCCTTGCTGCGATTGGAAGAGGACATTCTCCAACTAGGCAACCAGAACAAGTCAAGACCACTTCTTTGTTTTGTGAAGCGTGCAAAGGCACTGACCATTCCACACTATCATGCAATGTTCTCTATATTGTTGTTTTAAGCAATGCCTGTGGATAAGGAGATAATTGCCAGATGGAAAATCTTAATGCTATTAACACCAACCCTGGGCAGAACTATTACAATCCAAATCAAAATAGGAATCACCCAGGCTTCCAGTACGGAAATCCTTCAGGAGCTATGAACTCGCATCAATTTGTTCCGAATAATCAACCAAGAGGCCCATCTGGGTATCAGTTTAACCAGCAACAGAACTTTGGGAATCAAGGAAACTTCAAGGGAAACTTTCAGAACAGAAACTATAATAATTATCAGAATAACTCTCAGTATCAAAGCTTGAACCAACAACAGGGTAAAACAGGATCCATCCCTTCTGATGACAAGCTATCTACCATTGAAAAGTTATTGCAAACACAACAAACGATGATAGCCAATCAACAGGCCCAGCAGAAGGCTATTGAAACTCAACTAGCTCAACTTGCTGCTAGTATTAAGCCACAAGCTGGAGTCTTCGCCGGACAACCTGAGAACAATCCGAAACATCTGGAGCAGCTGAAGGTTATCGCTACAAGATCAGGGAAAAGTTATTTGGATCCCCCAACAAAGACAACTGTGGTTATTTCTGACGAGAGTGAACCTATGACAGACCAAAACTTGACAGCACCAGAATTGCAATCAAAGGAAAGCAAGACTAATAAGGGAAGTTCTGAAAAAGTTGTCGATGAAGGAGTAGAGACGCCTGAACCAGATATTCCTGTATATAAGCCTCGTGTTCCTTTCCCATCCCGACTGAGGGAAACCAAGCTTGACACTAGATTCATCAAATTTAAAGAGGCTATGAAGAAACTCCATGTTGATATACCATTCCTAGATGCTCTTAATGAGATACCAGCCTGGACCAAGTATCTAAAGTCGCTCCTCACCAAGAAGTACATCACTGAAGAATATGAAACTGTAAAATTGGCTGCTACCACATCAGATATCATACTAAGCAAGATGCCAAAAAACAAAAAGATCCAGGATCCTTCGGAATCTCATGTCACATTGGTGATTCATCATGCAAGAAAGGATTGGCAGATCTTGGCGCAAGTATTTCTATTATGCCGTTGAGTCTATGCAAGAGATTAGGGTTCGAAGAATTGCTTCCAACTACTATGACAATTCAACTTGCGGACAATTCAGTAAAAAGACCGTTAGGTATTCTCGAAGACATCCCGGTCAAAGTAGGCAAGGACGCATATGTCCCATGTGATTTTGTCATCATGGACATAAAAGAAGACACCAAATACCCTCTCATCTTCGGTCGCCCTTTCCTCGCCACTGCTAGAGCCCTTATCGATGTTGAAGCTGGAACATTACTGCTCAGGTTAGGTAAAGAAACTCTTGAGTTCAAGGTTTTTGAAAGCATGAGAAGACCAAGTATACAGGAGGAGGTTTATCTAATAGATTGTGTTGAGCAGATGTCACAGCTTACTCAAGAATATCATGAATCATGCGATCCCTTGGAAACTTCTCTATACGACCTTTTTAATGATGAACCTATTGACCAACAAGATAAGGACTGTACCGAACCTCCCGACTCTACTAAAGGAAATTCTGAAGCTACCTATGAAGAATTAAAGGTTACCGAAACCCCAGAAGAAATCAGTGAAAAACCAGAACCTCCTGAAATGAAGCCCCTACCTGAAGGGCTGAAGTATATGTTTTTAGATGATCTCAAAGTTTGTCCTGTCATTATAAACTCTGGTTTAACGACCAAACAAGAAGAGCAACTTCTGGAAGTATTAAAGGATAGCAAGAAAGACATAGGCTACAAAATGAGTGACATCACAGGAGTCAGCCAAGCGTTGTGCATGCACAGAATCCCCATGATGGAAAACCATAAGCCAACGATCGAGCATCAACGAAAGTTGAACCCGAATATGAAGGAAGTGGTCCGTCGTGAGATCATCAAACTCCTTACAGCTGGAATAATATACCCGATATCGGACTCACCATGGGTGAGCCCAGTTCATGTGGTACCGAAGAAAGGAGGTACTACTGTTTTAAGAAATGAAAACAATGAGCTCATCCCCACTCGGACGGTCACTGGGTGGCGGATGTGTATTGATTATAGAAAATTAAACAAAGCCACTCGAAAGGATCATTTTCCTATGCCCTTTCTCGATCAAGTCTTAGAAAGATTGGCCCATCAAGAATGTTTCTGTTACTTGGATGGTTACTCTGGATTCTATCAAATTCCCATACATCCAGATGATCAAGAAAAAACAACTTTCACCTGTCCCTTCGGGACATATGCTTTTAAAAGGATGCCATTTGGCTTGTGTAATGCCCCCGCAACTTTTCAACGCTGCATGACTGCCATCTTTGCAGGGCTTACTGAAACTGTTATGGAGGTCTTCATGGACGATTTTTCTGTATACGGGGACTCCTTTGATTCCTGTCTTAAGCATCTCTCCATGGTACTCAAACGCTGTGAAGAAGCACATCTGGTGCTAAATTGGGAGAAATGCCACTTTATGGTAAAGGAAGGCATCGTCTTGGGCCACAAGGTTAGCAACAAAGGAATTGAAGTTGATAAAGCCAAGATAGAAGTCATATCTAAATTGGAAATTCCCACAAATGTGAAAGAAGTTCGCGCTTTCCTTGGTCACGCTGGTTTCTATAGAAGGTTTATACGTGATTTTTCCAAGATAACAAAGCCGATGACCAATCTGCTTTTAAAAGATGCTAATTTCAATTTCAATAAAGAATGCGTCAAAAGTTTCGATACGCTGAAGAAAGCCCTTACAACTACCCCCATCATTAGAGCTCCCGATTGGGACCACCCCTTTGAAATTATGTGTGATGCCATTGATTACGCGGTGGGTGCGGTCTTAGGACAATATATAGAGAAGAAACATTATGTGATCTATTATGCGTCGAAAACCCTCGACGAAGCTCAAAGAAATTACGCTACTACTGAAAAGGAACTTTTGGCAGTCATCTATGCCTTCGATAAATTCAGATCCTACCTTACTGGTTCGAAGGTAATCGTTTACACTGACCATGCTGCTATCCGTTACCTTATGGTGAAGAAGGATGCTAAGCCAAGGCTGATCAGATGGATACTCCTTCTACAAGAATTTGACCTAGAAATAAGAGATAAAAAAGGGACGGAAAATGTTGTTGCAGATCACCTCAGTCGCATCCACACTCTGGATGCTGACGGGATCCCGATAAATGACTCCCTACCGGATGATCAACTCATGAGCGTCTTGGAAGTAGTACCATGGTATTCTGACTATGTAAATTACCTTGCTGCGGGAGTCATCCATCCCCAGTACACCGGGAACACTCTGAAGAAGTTTATGCACGATGTGAAGCATTACCATTGGGATGAACCATATCTTTTTAAACTTTGTGCTGATGGTCTGTATAGACGTTGTATCACCGAAGAAGAAGCTCGATCTATTCTGGAACAATGCCACTCGGGACCTGTGGGTGGACATATGAGCTCCAAAAAGACTGCCTTAAAAGTTTTGCAATGTGGATTTTTCTGGCCAACTTTATCCAAGGACTCTTACAATTTTGTTCTATCCTGTGATAGCTGTCAAAGATCTGGCAACATAACCAAAAGAGACGAGATGCCACTGAATCTATGGCAAGAAGTCGAGATATTTGACGTCTGGGGAGTGGACTATATGGGGCCATTCCCATCTTCTAATGGATTCTCTTACATCCTAATGGCGGTAGACTACGTCTCCAAATGGGTTGAAGCCATACCAACCATCACTAGCGATTCCAAACCAGTCATCAAACTATTCAAAGATGTCATCTTCCCACGGTTTGGAGTACCGCGAATCGTGATATCTGACGGCGGCTCCCACTTTATTGAAAGAAGCTTTGAAGCTTTACTGAGAAAATATGGTGTCTCACACAAGGTAGCTTCACCTTACCATCCACAAACTAGTGGACAGGTAGAGGTCTCTAACCGACAACTAAAAGCTATCCTTGAGAAAACCGTTGGATGTAATCGAAAAGACTGGTCAACAAAAATCAACGACGCCTTATGGGCTTATCGCACTGCTTATAAAACTCCCCTTAGGACTACTCCTTTTCGATTGATATATGGAAAAGCTTGCCACCTGCCAGTCGAACTAGAACACAAGGCATGGTGGGCAATTAAACAATTGAATTTTGATATGAAAGAAGCAGGGCAAGCCAGAATTCTGCAACTCAACGAGTTGGATGAACTTAGAATGACAGCTTCTGAGAATGCACGAATCTACAAAGAACGTACTAAACTCTGGCACGATGGACATCTGAAAAGAAAAGACATACAAGTGGGAGATCAAGTTCTGGTTTTCAACTCAAGATTACAGCTATTCCCAGGAAAACTCTGTTCCCGCTGGTCCGGACCCTTCATCGTCAAAAACATCTCACCACACGGTGTCTTCTCTCTATGGAGTGAAGCGACAAGGGAATTCATAACAAACGGCCACCGATTGAAGAGATATTTTACCTCGGCTGACATTGGCGCCGATACAACGATAGAAATGGCAAATCCAAAAGACCCACCATGATGCTAAAAGACTCTGTCGAGCCAACGACATAAAACAAAGGCGCTTTTCGGGAGGCAACCCGACCAATAAATCTATTTTACTTCTCCTTTTCAAAATTCTGTTTCTTACCTCATAGTCAAAATTTCCTTAAATAAAATTTGCCTTACAAGATAGTTCTTTTTCAGGATATGAGATTGGAGTGGCGCTGATCAGAACGAAATCATTCTCGGCAGTCATACCTGGTGTCTCCTTTCCCCTCCATCTTGAATTTAGGGTTTGCTCGAGGATGAGCAAATCTCTAAGTTCGGGGTGGAGGGTGGGTGGTACGTATTCCACTTCCACATACACACCCTCTTTTCATACTCAATATGTCTCTATCATAAAAATTTTCAAAATTTTGAACAGATACCTGATGAAATTTTGACTTTTGTTGATAAAAATATAATTTTTTGCTTGCATCTTCTATCATAACATCCTCCTTATCCGAAGTGAATCCTCAAGAGGACTGACTTTTGAAACTTGCCTCTTGCCTGAAACCATCCTGTGAAACTTATGATTCCTAACATCATAATACTTTTTACAAAATGATAAGTATCTGTCAAACTGATAGGGATCAAACACGTCGTGCTTCCTAACTGGCTAGTGGAACAATGGCTCGGAAACCTCACTGGATCCGCATCAAGTCATTATTTGAGCAGAGTATGACGAAGAGAATAACCCGGTTTTGAATTGTAAATCAAATTGCATTCCGATCTGAACTCTCTTCTACACTTCTTCTATCATTTTCGTATCCCTCCATCCATCAATACCACCAAAATAGCCAAACTTGTGCCAAACCCTAAGTTCGGGGTGGCACACCACTTTCCCCGTATCTGCTTCTTCCATACCCCTTCCAATAAATAGGGGCGTACCACCAAAAATGCAATCTTGAGTCGAATAGAGGAGAGATCTGCAACAAAAAGATGCCAAAGTGCACATAAAAGAAAATGCAATCTCGAGTCGAATAGAGGAGAGATCTGCAATAAACGATGCCATAGTGCACACAAAAAATGCAATAAATGAAATTGCAAAACAAATAAAAATCTCGAGTCGAATAGAGGAGAGATTTACTTCTTCTTTCCATACCACCTTTCACTCCTTTTTCTACCTAAGGGCACAATACATCCCCTACCATCCTGAACTACACCAGTGTCAGATCAAATGCATACTTGTCGATTCTACGGGTATCTCTGAACTCCTACAAAACTCTTCGACATGCTTGGTGTTGGAAAAGGCGGGGAGGAAGTGTTGTTGGGAAACGAACTCAGGAACGAAGCTATGGAAAGACGTGTTTCGTGGTCCCAGGAAGTTGAGGTACTCACTCATACTGAGCAAAAAGAAAACATTTATGATGTGAAGATGAAGAAATCACACGGATCGAAAGTATTCCATCAGGAAACAGTTTCAAATTTTATGTTACTCGAGGACGAGCAACGATTTAAGTTCGGGGTGTTTTGATGAGTGCATACTCATCATGATTTTCAATTACCTTTTTGAACCAATATTAATATCTATTCCACATCTTTTCACCCTAATATGAATCATAATGCACAAAACTACTCAGTGATTCAATAATCAAGGTTTTAACTAAATATCTTTCATTTTATGCAGGTGTAGCAGGCAACTTCATGCAAACGGTCTCAAGACCGTTTGGATCCATGCGGTCTCAAGACCGTTTGCTGGAATACACAAAGAACAAGATGAAACCAGTTGCCCAAGAAGTCCACGCGGTCTCAAGACCGTTTGATCCCATGCGGTCCCAAGACCGTTTGGTCCCATGCGGTCCCAAGACCGTTTGGTCTCATGCGGTCTCAAGACCGTTTGGTCCCATGCGGTCCCAAGACCGTTTGGTCCCATGTGGTCCCAAGACCGTTTGGTCCCATGCGGTCCCAAGACCGTTTGGTCCCATGCGGTCTCAAGACCGTTTGGTCCCATGCGGTCCCAAGACCGTTTGGTCCCATGCGGTCTCAAGACCGTTTGGTCCCATGCGGTCCCAAGACCGTTTGGTCCCATGCGGTCTCAAGACCGTTTGGTCCCATGCGGTCTCAAGACCGTTTGGTCCCATGCGATCTCAAGACCGTTTGGTCCCATGCGATCTCAAGACCGTTTGGTCCCATGCGGTCCCAAGACCGTTTGGTCCCATGCAGTCTCAAGACCGTTTGGTCCCATGCGGTCCCAAGACCGTTTGGTCCCATGCGGTCTCAAGACCGTTTGGTCCCATGCGGTCCCAAGGCCGTTTGGTCCCAAACGGTCCCAAGACCGTTTGGTCCCGCGCGGTCCCAAGACCGTTCCGTTTGGTCCCATGCGATCTCAAGACTGTTTGGTCCCATGCGGTCCCAAGACCGTTTGGTCCCATGCGGTCCCAAGACCGTTTGGTCCCATGCGGTCTCAAGACCGTTTGGTCCCATGCGGTCCCAAGGCCGTTTGGTCCCAAACGGTCCCAAAACCGTTTGGTCCCGCGCGGTCCCAAGACCGTTCGATGCAAGCGCAAGGATCGATTGAAGAACTAAAGCCGCGCGACCACGCCAAAGCCAGGACCGATCAAAGCAAGACCGTTTGGCGCTCAAACGACCTCCAAACCGTTTGATGCCCAAACGGTCTCAAGACCGTTTGGTGCCCAAGCGGTCTCAAGACCGTTTGGCGCCCAAACGGTCTCCAAACCGTTTGGAGAAGATATTTCCAGCAACTTATCCAAACCGTTTGGGATCAGATCTGAAACTATAAATAGACCCCCAGGGTCCCCTTTTCGAGGGATCGGTTCCGGACGCCGAAAGGCTGCCAGAGCACCACACCGATCAAGTTCCACTCCATCTACCACTGGTGTTGCGTCCAAGGAGGCCAAGAAGAGGAAGAAGACGGAGCAAGGAGCACATCTTCTTCACCGGGTTGCGTCCACCCTCTGCACCGAGCTTATGGCGGATCTATCTTCTTCTTCTATCTTTCTTGTACCTTGCATCATGAGCGAGTAGTCCTCTTTCGCTGGGATGTGGGGACTAGCCCCGCTGCCCATGCAAACCATGTTCTCTTGTTAAACTTTCCATGGCAATGTATATAGCTCTTCATGTTGTTGTTTATCGTTAAGCTTGTAGGTTGGTTATATGCTTGCTTTCATCTTTGTGCTCCCTATGTTGCGATAACTTCAATGCATGGGTTCCTATGTTGCGATAACTTCAAGACATGGGTTGGAACGTTGTTTGACGAGTTTGACTTCCCGACTAGAAATAGGAGGGGATTCCTTGAGGTAGTAAGTGTATGATCCGCGAGGGGACAAGACATCTAGCCTCCGGTGACACTTCTGTGCGCCTGACGCCCGTATGGGGGGTTCACAACCTCAGTTGGATTTTGTATCATCTCGCTAAACGTCGGTGTTTGCTCGCATATCATCTTCTTGCTTGTTTATGGGTTAACGCAGCTGACGCCCAAACTAGAAATAGGATGGGTTTTCATCGAGGTCGTAAGTGTATGATCCGCGAGGGGACGAGCCATCTAACCTTCGGTGACACTTCTGTGCGCCTGACGCCCGTATGGGGGGTTCACAACTTCCGTGGATTTCTGTATCTTCAGAGCCGTAAGACGTATGATCCGGATGGCGATGAGAAATCGGCTGCCTATGGTGACGCTTACGCGGACCTGACGCCCGTATGGGGGGTTCCGCATCAGCTCTACTTGGAGTGTTATATCGTGCCTGGTTTGTTTGCAATAGAGTATGTTTGTGTGTGTAGCGGTGGTCAAACCCGGTTCCATCCCAGCGATTCCATACCATTGATCTAAACCCATCTTTTATTCCGCATTTACTTTCTTGCAATTAGTTTGACCAAACCCAAATCAACCTATCGTTCTAAATATTAGTCTTACTAGAGCTAGATCTAACTGACAAAGATTCTTAAGAACGTTGTCCTTTGGGTTCGATCCTTAACTATACTGCGATAAGATCCGTCCGCTTGCGGGTGGTATTGTTGCACTTGGTTTTGGTAAAAGCTCGGGGATATAAACTCCGAGTGAATTTGTAGTGCATTCAAAAGCCACATCATGTTTGTAGCCAGTAAAGAGGAAAGGTTATTTAATTGGTTCTATGTTAGCACGGGGCACTCCCTAGCCTCTTGCACGCTCCTGGCCATAGATTTGTCTGATTCAATTCCACAATCCCGCAAGTTTACATTTTAGGTGTCATAGTGAAATACTCAACTAACGATTCATTTATTCATGGCTATCTTTTGATCTCTTTAACTTTGACTAGCCATCATATTGAGCGGTATATCTTTAATGATCTCCTTTTGATTCTAAACCTTATTTTGGGAGATGTGTTGGTAACAGAGTTGACATGTCTTGGCCAGGGATTGATACATTTGGGATCCGAATCTAAGTCCTTTGGAGTCAGGTATGGATGAGTATAATGCTCTACCATACTCAGGCCCACACTTGGGTTGGTTATGTAGAGTCAAGCATGATCATCTTAGTAACGGGGAATAATCTCCTACAAAGATTAAGCATGCTAACTAATGATACTCCAATTGGCATTTTGTCTAAGGAGCGCCCTCTTCTGGTCTTGGAAAGGCGACCGATGGCTTCATGTGGTAATCTAATTCATTGTATAGAGCATGTAGTGTGTACGAGTGGATGGGGTGTGCCAGGGTACTTATAGGTGTTTTGGTGACCCTAATGGACTAAAGTCTTGGCTAAGCAAGTTCTTGTGATTGCAGGCCGATTGCCCAAGGTGAATTGACACCTTCTCTGAGAGTTGTCGTTAAAGTCGTTTATGGAATAAGGGCTTCCTTTTTGTGATCATTATACCAATAATTCTAATTATGCTCCACAGTATAAGTCTAAAATTTTGATAGAGTTGTCATCTGATAAATTCTTTATTAATATACGTACATACACATTCCTTTTGCTTCATGCTAGTACATGGTCAATAATTTTTTCTTGGACTTTTGTTACTATAGTTATCTGAGTAATACATTAAGAATACAACTATATTAATAGTTTCTTGCTTCTTATCTCTATTTTTCCATACTTAGACATTTGTCTAACCCATACTCTCCCACTTGGGCTGTGACATATTCTTTCACGTTGCATATTATATTATTTGTAGGACCTTTCATTGTGGAAGACTCATCTTGAAAAGATCTTGAAGGACGTCAAGAATCAAAGGCGGATCAAGCTTAATTTTAAACTCATGTATCATTTTTTTTATTGATATAGGAGATAATGTAAAAATACCTTTTTTAAGGGTGTAATATTTTGAAATAAAATATTACTTATCTCACTCTTGTGCTTTGATTCATGGTGCCATATTAATAGCTCAGATTTAGCTACTTTATTTTTGAAGGAAGAAAATCAGGTGGTTGAATCGGGGACGTTACAGAGATGGTATCAGAGCAACAAGATGAGACCTTACACAAGAAGAATTGTAGAAGTATAAACTTAAAACTAGAGTTAGATAACCTTAAGTAGAACTAAGATAAGTCATAACATAAATCTTATAATTTTTTAGGACAAAAATTCTTTGAAGGGGTGGTATATGTAACATCCTGATCTCCTGTCTAAGTTAAAACTTCTTATTTAGAGATATTCATAAAAATAAGCTTCTTTGAGGTTTTTTTTTTGTAAAATCAAGTTTAATGTTAAAATAGTCTATTATGGTTTATTTAAAAGCTTTTTTTTTATTTACTTGGGAACCACCCCCGAGGAGGAGCCACTTCGGTGACCCCACCCTAACAATGTAAACCCAAGAGACATGAGCAGTGAGTGGTTTGGTCACCCCCTACCACGCCCAATTAAATTCAGTTATTTTCATAGAGCGTCTCTGACGTGATTCGAACCCAGGTCCTTCATTGGGACTTACTGAGCCGCAACCAGCCGAGCTACTCTGGCCGGACAAAAAAGCTTTTATATATTGAAAATATTATTGTGGTACTTTTTTGTGAATTTTTGAAAAATAACATTTTGGTGGGTAAGCACACAAGTAGGTAGTTGGGTGGCAAGCAAGTTGCTTATGGAGGCAAGCATGTAGCTGTGTAGCAAGTACATAGCTTGAGCAAACACACTATTAGGTAAAGAAAGTAGCTTTGTGTCATGCTCATCTTTGAGTTTATGATTATATCTGGGAAAATTGGACCCAAAATTGTGCCTGTTTTATTAATTTTGTAGGAACTACTTTTTGTTAGTATTTAGAAAGTTTAAAAAAATTCAAAAAATTTCCCAGTTTGGGATTGTGCGCAAATCAAAACATCAAAATTTAGGCATTATAACAAGGCAATTAAAAACATGAATGGGTAAAGGGGGTTTGAGAGTCATAATGTAACATACCAAAATCTAGCTACACTGACTTTAGAAACCCAAACTCCATGATTAGGAGGATAGTTTACTTGGATCCTTAGTTTTGACCACAAAAGTTATAATTGTAATCCCACATGCTTGTCATTATCCTAAGAACACATAATGGTCATCTAATGAATAGTACACATTATTGAACCCTAATGAATATCTAATGAACATAATATGAGTAACTCATCTATTAATACAAGTAGTGGGTACACATGATACTAACCATGTCTTGGACCAATAAAACCTAATGATATGATGAGCAAGATAATTGTAACCTAATCTTGGACTTAATACATGCTAAGAAGGTATACAAGAAGAACCATTCTATACCATAACTTTTATTGATGTTGACATAATAGATTATGATAGGAATTGAATATCATATTAAACAATAATAAACCTTACTTTTTAGATGACAAAAATGTGGGAACCATACCTTTATATGTCCTTAATAGATATTTACACAAGAAGACCATAGAATCATTAAATATATCCAATCTTGATATATTTGGGAAGCATTCTGTCGCATTTGCCATTACCTCGATCCTCATTCCAAGCTATATTAGCTTCTAGGGTTTCTCTCACTAGGGTAGAAGAGAGATGGTTTATATATTCTAGAGAAAGGATATTGTAGAAGACATAGTATTGGGTTGCTCTTACTATGGTGGAGGAAGGAGGTAGTAGGTTTCTATAGAGAGTGTTTGTTGGGAGGTGGTTCCTTTCACTAACATAGAGAAAGAGAGAGTGGTTTGCTAATCTAGTGAGAGATGGGAGGTTTATGGTGAAGGAGATGGGAAAGGAGGGAGAAGGGACGTTCACCTTTTCTTTGGGATGAAGAGGAGAGAACTTGTGATTATGGTGGGGTGAATGAGGGCTCCTTTTATAGGAATGGTGGAGGGTAGCATGGTCCTAATTGCAAAAAGTATATGGATGACACATGGGTATATGTGTCATCAAAAGAGAGATGATTTGTAGTTAAGTGACACATGGATGTGTATGTGTCATCTTAAGAGAGATAAATTTGTGGCTATATGACACATGGATGCATATGTGTCATCTTAAGATATCTATCAAGGGTTAGTTGACACATGGTAGGATATGTGTCAAACATTAGGATGTGCTAGGTGTTTAATATGCAGTAAGAGTATAGGCATACTTCATATACTTTCCTAAAGAATGAATATGTGATCAACTATACACAACCTCTTTATTAATAAGCTAGGTATGATTTCCATTTATTTGTCCATATTATCCTTCAAAATTGAGTTTAAAGGTCTAAGATAATAATCAAGCATTTCTTTGGATTTTAGTCTGATTGTCTTTTGCTTCCCTTTTCCTTTATTTCTCCCTATTATTTGAGTCATGTGATATTGTTGGAAAGTGGAATTCCATCAGACATTTCTAAGGTGACTAGAAGCCTGTTTCACTGATGCCTGTAGCTAGTAAAGAGGAAAGGTTATTTAATTGGTACCATGTTCGTACGGGGGGACTCCCTAGCCTCTTGCATGCTCCTGGCCATAGATTTGTCTGATTCAATTCCATAATCCCGCAAGTTTACATTTTAGGTGTCATAATTCATTTATTTGTGGCTACCTTTTGATCTCTTTAACTTTGACTAGCCATCATATTGAGCGATATATCTTTAATGATGTCCTTTTGATTCTAAACCTTATATTGGGAGATGTGTTGGTAACAGAGTCGGCACGTCTTGGCCAGGGATTGATACATTTGGGATCCAGATCTAAGTCCTTTGGAGTCAGGGATGGATGAGTATAATGCTCAACCATACTCAGGCCCACACTTGGGTTGGTCATGTAGAGTCAGGCATGATCATGTTAGTAACAGGGAATAATCTCCTGCAAAGATTAAGTGTGCTAACTAATCATACTCTGAGTGGCATTTTGTGCAAGGAGAACCCTCTTCCGGTCTTGGAAAGGCGACTGGTGGCTGCATGTGGTAATCTGATTCATTGTATAGAGCATGCAGTGTGCACGAGTGGCTGGGGGTGTGTCAGGGTACTTATAGGTGTTTTGGTGTCCCTAATGGACTAAAGTCTTGGCTAAGCAAATTTTTGTGGTTGCAGGCCAGTTTCCCAAGGTGAATTGACACCTTCTCTGAGATTTATAGTTAAACTCATTTATAGAATAATGTCTCCCTTTTTATTATCATTATACCAATAATCCTGATTATGCTCCACAGTATCGGTCTAACATTTTGATAGAGTTGTCATCTGATAAATGCTTTATGAATATAAGTACATACGCATTCCTTATGCTTCATGCTAGTAGATGGTCAGTAATTTTGTTTTGGACTTTTGTTATTTTAGTCATCTGAGTAATACATTAAGAATACAGTTATATTAATAGTGTCTTGTTGCTTATCTCTATTTTTCCATACTTAGATATTTGTCTAACCCATACTCTCCCACTTGGGTTGTGACATATTCTTCCATGTTGCAGATTATATTATTTGTAGGACCTTTCCTTGTGGAAGACTCATCTTGAAAAGATCCTGAAGGGCATCAAGAATCAAAGGCGGATCAAGCTTAATTTTAAACTCATGTATCATTTTTTTATTGATATAGGAGATAATGTAAAAAGTACCTTTTGTAAGGGTGTAATATTTTGAAATAAAATATTACTTATCTCACTCTTGTGCTTTGATTCTTGGTGCCATATTAATTGCTCAAATTTAGCTACTTGATTTTTAAAGGAAGAAAATCAGGTGGTTGAATCGGGGACATTACACCTATAATAACCAGCTAACCTAGGAAGCTTCAAACCTTAGTTGGTGTTTTGGGATGCTCACACTCCAGCACTGACTCCACCTTCTTAGGGTCTACACAAACACCCTTTACAGAGATAACATGACCAAGAAAAGACACCTCAGTCATCCAAACTCGCACTTGCTAAACTTAGCATATAACCTATGTTGTCTCAACAACTCCAGAGCCAGACACAGATTTTGCTCATGTTGTTGACCATCTCTGAAGTATATCAAGATATCATCTATGAAAACCACCATGAACTGATCAAGATATAGTCTAAAAACTCTATTCATTAGATCCATAAATGTTGTTGTTGCATTGGTTAGCCCAAACATGCATAACCAAAAACTCTTAATGACCATACCTAGTCCTAAAAGCAGAATTAGGTATGTCATCTACCTTACTGGTGATATTGTGACCTCAAGTCTATCATGGAAAAAAACTATAGCACCTCTCAAACGGTCAAACAGATCATCTATCTTCGGAAAAGGGTAATTGTTCTTCATTGTAACCTTATTCGTATGTAAATAGTCTATGTAAAGTCTCATGGAAACATCCTCCCTCTTCACAAATAACAATCGATCACCCCAATGGGATGTCATCAGTCATATGAATCCTTTCTCCAACAACTATTATAACTACTTCTTCAACTCCTTCATCTCAACCGGAGCCATTCTATAAGGTGTTTGTGCTATGTGTTGCGTACCAGGAACTATATTGATTTCAAAATCAATCTCTTTGGGGGATGGAACACCATTAAACTCATTTATCTTCAAACTCACACACCACAGGTTCATCCTATATAATATGACTCCTCACCTTAGTATCCACCGTGTGTGTTAGGAAAGCTCCACATCCTTGTCTAATCAACTTCTCTGTTATCACACCTGACACCAAATAGGTAGGAAGAATATTCCTAACCTTGGAAAGTCCAAGAGATACCCCCATCACAAAATGTCACAACTTTGGAACCATAGTCCAAAATAACCTTGTACCCATCCATCAGATCACATCGAATCCATGCATATCAAGTGGCCTAAGATCCACTTGAATATTGCAACCTAAGAAAGAGAGAACGTAAAATGGACACACTTCATATAGTACTAAAGAACCAACTAAAGAGGCTTCTAACAAGAGGTTTTCAGTTCTACTACAAACTAGAAAGTTAAAACTATTTATCACCTCTCAGGTGATAAACAAGTGTGTCGCACCTGGGTCAACCAAAATAGATACAAAGGTAGATGTAGATAAGTCATAATGAACAAGTCACATCTAACATGTCATGACCACGGGTTGAGAACTCCTTTTGATTGACTCATGGCATAGAATATAGCATTTGCATGTTTTCATCCTCAGCCTCTGCTTATTGGTCTTAAGACCCTACCTATGATGATTGGCCACACCCTCTATTGCCACCATTAATGTACTACTATTGTTGTGAGCCATGTTGGCTCTGCTTTATCTACTGAGTAATTTCCTAGTTCTTCACGGGGCAAGACCATTTCACATGCCCAAACTAGCTACACTTGAAGCATGTCCTTGTATCATATTGTGTCCTAGACGTCCTTGTCACAAACATAGAGCCTGAATAGTTTGTGCCAGCCAGAGGAATATACCAAATTGTGCCTCCTCGCCTCCACGGGTCTGACCACACTATTGATCACCTAAAATGTGTTAAAACCCATGATGTGAGACCAATGTCCCATCGATATGATATAACCTATAATAACATTTATTTCTTACAAGCAGGTTATGAAGTTATAACAATTATACAAGTATTACACCAATAGAGAGAATTGAGCAGTGGATATACAATGATCAATCATAATCAAAGTTATAGGTATAGGTAACTTCACATGAAGAGATATGAATCACATATGATGCTAGTAAGAGAAGCAAATCCATAGTTATCATCTAACGTGATTCACCAAAGAACCCTAATAGGAACACTACAGAGTTGAATTACATATTTTATTAAGTCATACGTAGTTTGAGGCATACCACTCAAATTACTAGGTGACCATTGCAAAGTTGCAATCAGCTTGTATATGTTCTAGAATGACCAGAATCCTAAACATTTCTTCCCCTCAGCCAATACGAGTGACAAACAGTATTGTCACAACGGTCCATCCTAACAAAATCAAAACCTAGTCCAAAACCTTGGATATAAACCCTTGAATCTGAGTTATGACCACAACCACTCTCTATCACATAAAATTTGAGGTACAACCTTAACCACTCAAAAACCTTAGAATTAGGATGACAAAGATATACCCTCCCAACACCTGCATATACTCATCAATATATGACTCTGAGCTCCTTTCCGATTGTACTTGCTTCACTACCCAACAAGTTCTGGCACGAGGATAGTTCTACAATCACAATTAACTACATGATTAAAGTTTTACTTAGTTACTTAATCCAATTAAGTATTTTGACTGCATCAATCAAGTACATACAAGCTCCTAAATCATTCTTATAATACAATCTATTGATTGCAACTTCAGAAGATATAAGATGTACAAATAATTTTCTATTACTCTATCATGGAATATTTATCCATTCTCGACCATTAAGATAGCCATACCACACAATAGCCCAATTTGTCCCTTAGACAAAAGTAGTGATAACTTCCTATAGGAATCTTATTAGAATCCCAAATTTTGTAGAGATAATAACAAGTTATGAACAAAGTAGCACCCAAAATTACAACTTACAATTTCATCGTATGCAAAAGTTATGCTATTTTTAAGAATTAGGTAATCCTCTGCTCAAAACCTAGCATGGATGAGCTACCTTCATTATTACAGTCTTGTCCAATAATCATTATAGCACCACAATAGTAATTACTATTGGTATGTATGCCCAGAGAGCCAATCATATGATTATTGGATTGGCATATGTTCTGATTGATTTGATAAATATCAAGGGCAAGCTTCCAATTTATTCTAGCTCAATCAATTATTAGATATATGATGGAGTAGAATTAATGTCTAAAGAATAACAATACTCAATGGAATATGTATTCAAGTACGTGACTTGAACAATGAGATAATATGGATGCTAAGAGTGTGTACATTCTTGTTATGTCCCTAGTCAAATGTCATTGTGGAAGGTTGATAGACAACAATGACACATCAAGACTAGAGTGTGTGTTGGTTGATGATAGTGTCTCATTAGTCATGATATATTATATCAAACCAAGCACATAGATACATGCTAGAGAACAATGTATCAGACAAACCCACCATGAGAGTGACACATGGAACCATGATATGGTAGTCAGAATCATCTCTCATAGTGATGGTGGTGATTATGATTCTTAGACTTGAAATCACTACACTCGTCAAATGTGATTGGGTACACTTTGACATCATCAAACGCATTCCTAAAACATGGGTTGTTATAAAGGTGATGATTGGGTGGCTTTGATGCATGAGATAGATTGTGAGTGATAGATATGGGATTTGTCCCTCCTAAGGGAGTATGATGTCCAAGCCACTTGATAAGCGAGACTGAGAAAGGCATGTGCATGCACATGTGAATCAATATATGATATTGATGTCACATATATCTCAGACATTATGCTCTAGTTCAAGAAACATGAATGAACGTTGAAAGGATGACAACTCCATGCCTTGAGTTCATTCAGGATATCAGAGACAAAGGAATTATACATTCACTAGAACACCAATCACAGACTGTAGGATTGAAAGTTGTTCTCCAACTTTCCTTTACACTTGGGTAGCACTGATGTGCGACTAGATATCGCTCTTTGCTTGTGATGTCATAAAATAGTTATGGACATTCACTGCCAACTTGAAATGGGACCTATAGATCACACCCAAAGGATTAACCTGGAAGAGGAGTTTATCCATGAATGATGTTTGGATTGATTACTAAAGTGTTTAGATACTCAATCAAACATTCAATTAATAGACTTGACTCAGAATCATCAAGTTCAAGTATTCAACCAACTGATTAGAGTATCAGATTGATTGAGAACTGAATTGACTGTGTTCTACACAATCTGAACCACCAACTGACAGGCTCACTGGGTGAACCGATCGACTCATGGTCAGTGAGACGACCGATTCACTCTAGTGAACTGGTCGATTCAATTGGACCAAATGAGAAGTGTTGAGTTTTCCCGATTTGTGAGAAAAGTTTTTCATTTCACTTGTTCAATTTGATTGGGACAAGAATTAATATTTGCGTTAATTAGAAACGAATAAGGAAAGTCAATTACAGGCAGTTTGGGAAGTGAAATGACTGGTTCATTGGGTAAACCAATTGTCTCACACTCCCAACTGACCAGTTCACTAGTGAACCGTTCGATGCACACTCCCAAATGACCAGTTCAGTTGTGAAACGACTGAATCACCTGCCGCAGTACAAATTATTTATGAAAATTCTGGACCCTTCTACTCCCGCACAGACTGGGAACTCTGACCCTACCCTCTACTATAAATAGAGGGGTAAATGGGGCTTCTCCAAACACACAACTCAGAATATCATTTGCTCTACAAAGTTGTTGTCCTCTCTAGTTGTGGTAACCGAGAGAGCCCAAGCAAGTTCTACCCGTCCAGGGAGGAACAACAAGGGAAAGACAACTACAGAAAAGTAACTGGTGGTGGGAGAGTGTGTTGGTGACTTGTACGCCCATCCTTTAGGATGACTAGAGTTCCCGATAGTCTGTGTGGACTATCTATAGAGGTGGGAGACTTCTACCGCTCAAGAGGATGACAGTCAACCGTAGTCCGGGTCAAGACCAGGAGTTGCACAGACGTCGTCGAAGATAGGTGGTTGAAGACCACACTTGTTGCGAGGCATAGTCACTGAGCAAGCCTCATGACCAGGTATATCTCTCTAAAATCATCCTTCCCATTACATAGATAATGATGTGATTTTCTGGTTATGGGTTTATAGTCAAGTAAATTTTTGTTTCCGTTGCCTACTCCGACCACGTAAAACCCAATAGTGGTATCAAAGCCACGTCAATACTCTATGTTTTGGGATAATCGATATGATCAGATTTGATTTTACCGTCTTTTATTTATTGCATGTGATGTGAATATTTAAATAACTAATGTGAATATTCGATTAATACCACATGATCCCAAACTAATATATACATATATGATATGGTATATATGTAATCGATATGCATCACCCTAAAATGGTTTTGATGGTGGATGTGTAGAATGGTTATGGCCTATAAACCCTATGTGCATGTGTGTGGTTGGTTATGGTTGTTTGCATCTCAGACTATGCATCGAGCCCTCTTCTTCTATTCTAAATGTAACTTGAGATAACTCGAGATTCTCTTCTACCTTTGCTCCCCTCAAATGTAACTCGAGGTTTCACAAAGATTATGTAAAATAGGATTAGCTTTATTTCTTGTTATGACGAAGACTGAAGATGACTGCATGATGGAATGAGACAATCGACTGAGGAGCAATTAGTGGACGAACGAGAAGCCCAGACGACTGTACGAGCCGACCATCTAGAGGAGCCAGATGACTGGATGGAGGAGACAAACCGACCGACCAAGAGGTGAGTAGATTGGTTCAAAGGTTGAACTAGTCAACCCGAATTGGCAAGCACAGATCTTCATCAATACAGGTTGTATGTGATGTAAACCTTAGATGACCGTAGTTCCTTGTGGCTCCAAGGAATTATAATAGGATGGCCATAATCATCTCTTTATTGTTATTGCATGTTTTCATTTTTGGGATATAGCATGTATATGATACGTACTATATATGTGGTGATTGGATACATATATGCATATATAAGCATATTAAAACCCCTCAACAAACATATTAAGTTGAAGATGCCTTCCAAAAGAATCACACATGAAAAGCTTGATCGACTAAGTGGGGGCACGCCCTAGCGTGGTGCACTGTCTATCTTGTAGAAGTGTGATGATGAATATGTGGGTATGCCCTAGAAAGGTGCATATTCATTGTGTTGGCTTTTGGGTTGGACTTAACAAGGTGACCTTGATTGGATCAAGCACCTTGAGGCATGAAGAGGAACATGGTAAGGAGTTGCACATAACATCTATCAAGAGTTGCATATGATGCAATTGGTAAAGGTTTCCTACCTGAAAGATTCTAGTTGTGGGTGACTTCCCTAGCTAGTCCATGGCTTAGATGAAATCAAGATCTTGCTCACTAGAAGGTTGTACGCTACAATCTTCCAAATTGATGGTGAGGATTATCAGTTTGATCAATATAGTGGGAGAGATAATTAATTAAAGACTTAATTAATATTGTCAATTTTCAAATCAAATCAAATCTAAAAGGAGTTTTGGACTAAAATTGCAAATTTTCTTTTTGTAGAATAAATGGCTACCAACAACAATCACTTTTCATTGCGATCGGTCCTTGAGAAGGACAAGCTGAATGGAAAAAACTTCTATGACTAGTTTAGGATGTTGAGAATTGTTCTCACTCAAGAGTGAAAGCTCTATGTCCTAGATACACCAGAGCCAGAAGAACTCGCTCCCACCGCACCAAAGGCTGAAAGGGATGCTTACAGGAAGCATACTGAGGATGCCATTGATGTGAAGTGCTTGATGTTGTTCTCAATGAACTATGAGTTGAAGAGACAACATGAGACATTGGACATCATTGAGATGGTTCAACATCTCAAGAACATGTATCAAGACCAGGCACGACAAGAGAGATATGATGTCTCCAAGGCACTGTTAAAGTGTGTCATGACAGAATGAGATCCAGTAGGCCCTTACACACTCAAGATGATTGGGTATGTGGATAACCTAACTCGACTGGAATTCCCTCTGAACCAAGAGTTGGCTACTTATGTGATACTGCAATCGTTGCCAGACTCCTACAGTCATGTTGTGATGAACTACAACATGAACAACTTTGACAGGCCACTGATAGAGTTGTTGGGTATGTTGAGGACAGACGAGGCACGGATGAAGAAAGACAACCCCAAATCTGTGATGATGATCAGCAGAAAGAAGGGAAATTCGAAAGGTAAGGGCAAGGGCAAAGCAAAGAAAGGTTCTGATGCTAGCCAGCAGACCAAGTCATTTTCAACTCTCAAAGCCAAGGGATGGGTGAACAAGGGAGGCAAATGTCACCATTGGCATGAGCCAGGACATTGGAAGAGATATTGCCCTCTCTACATAGATGAACTAAAGAAGAAGAATGAGGGGATAGAAGTCTCCACCTTAGGTATCATGAAATAAACTTAAAATGCTTCTTTATCTTAGGTATATGATACCAAGATATAGATCTGACATATATGATGTGCATGATCTGAAAAGAAGTGATGGCCTTTATGAAAGGACCAAGAAGGAGCACTCATCAACATTAGAGAAAGTATTGCTGCCATAGATAGAAGTACCTTTTAGTTTAGTTTAACCCAAAGGGCATGTAATAGAGTTATGAAGTGCTATTTCATTTTGCCAATAAATAGAAATATTTTATTTCTACATCTTGTAATGACAAGGATGTCTATCAATAAAGATTCATATTTCAATTTCAAAGATATGATCTTTTATGGAAATGCCTTATTTATCTTGTGGTACTTGGTATGCATGAGATAAAATAAATAATACCTAAAAGTTATTGATGACTCAAACTATAAATTAGCATTATCATCTGAATGAGAAATTTATCTCTAGGTTCCATGTTGACGGATCAAGATAGACTCTCTTGGTTAATGAACCATTTAGAGATATGAGTGTCTTGTTTATTGGGCATGATGACAAGTCAATCTTCACTAGATGTAGTGGGAGAATGACTATTCTATTAGGTATAATATATATTGATGTATATACATACCTATTGGAATAAATGCTAATACTTCAGATATGGTATATGAATATCTTGAAATATTCAAGAATATCATAAATGAAGAACAAACTTGGTAAAATTATTAATTCTTTGATATGATCAATGAACGAGATACTTAAACCAAATGTTTGAGTTCTATGTGAGTAACTATGATAGTGTATCATAGAGAACTCATGATTAAGGCATAATGATGTCTAAATCAAAGAAGGAATCATACTCTAAATAGTAAGAGTATGATCATCAAACAAATAACTAATCTTCTATAATTCTTCTAAAGAACATGCTTTATACTAAATAAACGTATAAAAGGAGATTAAGAATCATAAGTGTTGTGGAATCTCAAATTCCTTATGCAACAGATACACCTCATATATCTAGTAGAAAACACCTTGAGCTTGATGGATAATAATATCCAACAAACTCAAAGGTGATGAATTGGTCATATGATGATGAGCCAATAATCTATCTAGATGATATTGAGGAACCAGATTTTGAGTTATGGCTTGTAGCCATAAGATCCAAAATGAATTCCATGTGAACCAAATAAGATATGACCTTAATGTTAGAACTTATAGGGATAAAACCCATAAGTGCAATTGGGTCTTAAGAGTTAAGACTGACATGGTTGACATTTGAAGAGCTGATTGGTTGAAATGAATTCAAGTGAGTTCAAAGTGTTTAACCTGATGATTTTATTTAACCAATTGCAGTGGCTATAGGCCATAAAGGATCATGCTTGCTATTGGAACTTGAAGACTATGAAATTTGGCATATGGATATTAAAACCACAATCCTAGTAGGAATAACATGAGGCTATGTATGTGACACAACCTGAAGGGTTTTATAATTCTAATAATGCAAATGCAGTCTATAAGTTACAAGAGTTTAATCAATATGATTGATTAAATACAAGCACCTCAGAACTGGAGTATTTACTTTGATTATATAGTCAAAAGGTTTGATTGATATGTCAAAATAAGGAAAGGATTTGTGATTACAAAGATTTAGTGGGAGCATATTCATATTCCACATGATGATGAGGAATAAAACGAAACTGGTGTGGAAATACCTTATTTAAGGGAATAAAGAGAAATGTTCTATGTGATAGGAATAGAGACCTATAGAGATAGTTCTCCAAAGTCTCTTGAACTAATAAAGAGAGAGCATACATTGGCAGTCTATGCTGAAGGGTTCAGTATGCAAAGATTTAGTGGGAGAAAACATGTGTATATTACATGAAGTTAGTCTCTCAGATGCCTAGTATCCCAAATTCTTATGAAGAATAGGAACACATAGATAGATGCCTTCTGCATTCACAATTGGATCTATCATGTATGTAATCATCCCATTATCTTATATGTATCGGACATGACAAGAAAATGTATATGCATTCATCATCTTCATCATATTGTATGTATTAGACATGAAAATATGATATGATCATCCAGTTATCTCGTATGTATTGGACATGACGAGTGGATGTCTGTCTACTTCTAGTGAGAGTCACTGGAATACTATAAAGAACTTATTTTAAGTACTTATGAAGTATTAAAGGATTAGTTCTATGGTAATAAAAGGAAGAGTTGAGTGTAAATGAGTTACATTGATGCAAGCTTCCAAAATGACAGAAAAATGATCGTAAAATATAATAGTGAATATGTGTTGATAAATGGAAATGTTCCGAGTAAAATTAAAAGGATATTTAATTCTAAAAGGAATGTCGAGTATCCTTGTGTTATGAACAGCAGAGGATACTATATGGATCTAGAAGTTCATACATATGAACTTATAGATATTTCAACCATTGATGACAAAGTAGAAATACTAAGTCAAACTATGGAGCTAATTGTTAGGCAAGGAATATCAGATGCCATATTATGAAAAATCCATCTCATATGAAATATCATACAGCGAGGAGATGTGTAACATGTAATATACCAACTAATGCAATATGTTGCTAACTCACTGGACTAGCACTAGTGCATCAGAAACATGTAGGACATGTTTAGAGATCACTAAGAATATGATTCAAAGGTGATTGGCTCTCGGTGCAAGTTTGAGTCTGTTGGTATATATGTCCATAGAGCCAATCATATGATGATTGGATTGGAATATGTTCTGATTGATTTGATAAATATCAAGGGCAAGCTTCCAATTTATTCTAGCTCAATCAATTATCAGATATATGATGGAGCAGAATTAATGTCTAAAGAATAACAATACTCAATGAATATGTCTTCGAGTACGTGACTTGAACAATGAGATCATACGGATGCTAAGAGTATGTACATTCTTGTTATGTCCCTGGTCGGATGTCATTGTGGAAGGTTGATAGACAACAATGACATATCAAGACTAGAGTGTGTGTTGGTTGATGACAATGTCTCATTAGTCATGATATATGATATCAAACCAAGCACATAGATACATGTTAGAGAATAGTGTATCGGACAGACTCACCATGAGAGTGACACATGGAACCATGACATGGTAGTTAGGATCATCTCTCATAGTGATGGTGGTGATTCTGATTATTAGACCTAAAATCACTACACTCGTCGAATGTGATTGGGTACACTTTGACATCAACAAACACGGACCTGAAACATGGGTTGTTATAAAGGTGATGATTGTGTGGTTTTGACGTATGAGATAGACTGTGAGTGATAGATATGGGATTTGTCCCTCCTAATAGAGTATGATGTCCAGGCCACTTGATAAGCGAGACTGAGAAAGGCATGCTCATGCACATGTGAATCAATATATGATATTGATGTCACACATATCTCAGACAGTCTGCTCTAGTTCAAGAAACATGAATGAACGTTGAAAGGATGACAACTCCATGCCTTGAGTTCATTCAGGATATCAGAGATAAAGGAATTATACATTCACTGGAACACCAATCATAAACTGTATGATTGAAAGTTGTTCTCCAACTTTCCTTTTCACTTGGGTAGCACAGATGTGCGACTAGGTACCGCTCTTTGCTTGTGATGTCATAAGCTAGTTATGGACATTCACTGTCAACGTGAAATGGGACCTATAGGGTCACACACAAAGGATTAACCTGGAAGAGGAGTTTATCCATGAATGATGCTTGGATTGATTACTAAAGTGTTTAGGTACTCAATCAAACATTCAATCAATAGATTTGACTCAGAATCATCAATTTCAAGTGTTGAACCAACTGATTAGTGTCAGATTGATTGAAAACTAAATTAAATGTGTTCTGCACAATCTGAACCACCAATCAACCGGTTCACTGAGTGAACCAATCGGCTCATGGTCAATGAGATGATCGGTTCACTCTAGTGAACCGATTCATTCAATTGGACTAAACGAGCATTGTTGAGTTTTCCCGGTTTGTGAGAAAAGTTTTTCATTTCACTTGTTCAATTCGATTGGGACAAGAATTAATATTTGTGTTAATTAGAAACGAATAAGGAAAGTCAATTACAGGCAGGTCTGGGAAGTGAAACGACTGGTTCATTGGATAAACTGATCGGCTCGCACTCCCAACCAACCGGTTCACTAGTGAACCGATCGGCTCACACTCCCAAATGACCAGTTCAGTTGTGAAATGACCGGTTCGCCTGCCGCAGTGCAAATTATTCATGGATATTCCAGACCCTTCTATTCCCGCACATACTGGGAACCCTGAACCTGCCCTCTACTATAAATATAGGGGTACATGGGGCTTTTCCAAACACACAACTCAGAACATCAGTTGCTCTGTAAATTTGTTGTCCTCTCTAGTTGTGGTAACCGAGAGAGCCCAAGCAAGTTCTACCCGTCCAGGGAGGAATATTGAAAGAAAGACAACTGGAGAAAAACAATTGGTGGTGGGAGAGTGTGTCGATGACTAGTACACCAACAGAAGTGGACAACTCCTTCTAGTCCGTCCTTCAGGACGACTAGAGTTCTCAGTAGTCCGTGTGGACTATCTATAGAGGGGGGAGACTTCTGCCGCTTAGGAGGACGACAGTCAACCGCAGTCTGGGTCAAGACCAGGAGTTGCACAGACGTCGTCGAAGACAGGTGGTTGAAGACCATACTTATTGCGAGGCATGGTCGCTGAGCAAGCCTCAGGACCAGGTATATCTCACTAAAACCATCCTCCCCGTTACATAGATATTGATGTGATCTGCTGGTTATGGGTTTATGATCAAATAAATTTTTATTTTCGCTGCCTACTCCGACCATGTAAAACCCGACAATTACATACCCTAAAATTTTTATAGGATGAGCATCATGTAGTATAGAATAATATATGGATCAAATTTCTTTTATTGGGTACCAAAACACTATAAGAACAACACCTTTAGGAGCCATTATACTTGTAATTTGAATTTCATACTTGCATATTCAAATAAATGCTCACTTTAGATAATGAAATGTTCAAATAGTTTAATAAAAACTTTAGAGCTTGTGTTATCATCTTACTTATGCAAGAGAGTGTGTAAAAGACTATTTGTTGTCATATCATAGATATTCTAGAACAAGATTAAGAGTGTGTATGCATCAAGTAGGCAAGAAACATATCAAGAAGTTATATCACTCGCCTTGGAAATGAAGAACACAAATTCCACAATAAGAACCACGAAAAAGATCTACCGAGATCCGAGCTTTTTTTCTCCAAAATCTCCACGAAAAGTCCTATTTCTCCAAGTTTCGGGTGTATTTAGAGAAAAGAGGGAAGAAGAGAGGGTTCCTAAGTCATATATACAAGTTTTCAACTTGTAGCAACATGGATTTCTGCAAGCCAGCAGAGGATCCAGAAAATTGTGATAGGGGGATTAAATCAAACAAGTCAAGGTCAAATTTTAGCCATTTTTTCAAAATAGATAATTATGTACCTAATACAAATTTCTAAATATATTGCTAATGATTTAAGATTTAGACGATTTGCCACATCAAAACAACAAACAATAAGCATGATGTCTATAATTAGTTCTAAAATGAAAGACATGGGACAAGAACAAAATTTTAGACAAAGAGACACAAAGTATAGACACATACTGGGTAGATACTTTTACGAGCGTGATGCTTGATTTATTAACTGATTAACTATGATTACCGGTTTCTTTTTGTTCCTTTACCGGAAAGATTTCATAAATTAATATACAATTAAATTTGATCTTAACGCTATGATCATGTAATATTATGAGAAACTGAAACAAAATTTGGCATTTTGCATAGCTCTCGACTGTGTCCCGTAAAGAAAGAAATGTCAGAGTTAAACCAAACAGGAACTTCTAATTATGTACATCATAGCAATATGTGGTAGAAGAGAAATGTCAGCAGGCGGCAGTCGACAATCTGAGAATGAAAAGCAATGGACTAAATTTCAAATCAATTGTCAATTGAAGGGTCGACTTTCACTGACTATGTTGTGTTTTTGTTAAGGGAGGATCTGCCCATAAGTATACAGACGACTTGTAATTAATCCTACGAGAAGAGAACCACTAATTTGAGAAGATCATAACAATGAATCACCATTGTTGTGAGGGATAAATCTCTGTTACCTGAAGATATATTTGGACGCAGCTGCTATCCAAGCGTCGGGTTTGCCGCTGCCCATGTAGACGTGTGCTTCTCTGTGATGTAGATGTGGCGTTGCTTTTCCGTGTACTACACACCAGCCAACAGCCACGTGTAACTAGTGAATCGATATTGACGACAAAAAGGATGTGCAAGGGCCCATTTTTTATAGCGGGAATTGGGATCGTTGTCTTCCTAATTAAGCAGTAGCACTATTGTTATGCTACAAGTCTCACCCTATCAAATTATAATCTTAATGTGATTAATTATCCATAAATAGGGTTGTGTGTCTGTTTGGGGAGAGGGGGCTTAGGCCCCGATTTCAGCCATGTTAGAAGAAAGTAAGAAGAAACATCAAGAAAATGATTTAAAAGACGAGACCTTATTTGTAGGGAGCAAGAAACAAGTTTAAAGATCTTAGATCCGGTCTATGGATGATTGATTCAAGACATGCATCCACAAACAGCAGCCCAGTAGACCATGAGATTTCCGTCGGTCTCCCAAACACAGTAAAAAAATCCATCAAAAGATTATTAAGAAAGAATGAGAGGAGGTATTTATAGGTGGGGTGGTAGTCGAATGCCGAGTCGGATGGTCTAAAGCCATATTTTCATCGGTCAAAAAAGCCAGAAAACTCGTCGGGCATCATGCCTAAAGATCCTGTGGGAGCTTACGAGTCATCAATTGGTCGGTCTCGTCGGTTGGAGATAGGTTGTTTGTCCGTATATATTTTCTCAAGTTTAGGGTTGTAAATGGGTACGGGTAGACCCGCAGACCCGCAAATCCGGACCCTTAAAAAATTCGTCACGGTTCTAATTTTTTATACCTGCATACTCTTGGACCCGTATACCCTTGGACCCGCATATAAGTGGGTCCAATAATGGGTATGCTTGGACCCAGACCTGCTAGACCCGTGTACTCGCTATACATAAGTAACTACTAAAATAATATGTTATATATATCATACTTTACTAGTCTAACTAATATAATTCTTGAGATTATATCCTACTCTAACCACGATATGGTTGACTCACTAGTAAAGAAATGGGTTATAACGTCACTACATGTAGGGTCGGTTTTACCAAATAACCGACTTTATATGTCTAAAAAAAATGCGGGCACCACTTAAGACCTCTTAGGTCGGTTTTTTTAAATAAACCGACTTTGTAATGTAACTCTATAGGGTCGGTTTTCCAAATAACCGACCTTATATGTATATAAAAAATGCGGGCACCACTTAAGACCTCTTGGGTCGCTTTTCTTAAAATAACCGACCTTGTAGTGTATCTCTATAGGGTCGGTTTTCCAAATAACCGACCTTATATGTCTATAAAAAACGCGGGCACCACTTAAGACCTTTTGAGTCGCTGTTTTTAAAATAACCGACCTTGTAGTACATCTCTATAGGGTCGGTTTTTCTAAAATAAGCGACCTTATAGACAATTTTTCCGGCGGCAAAAATTTGCTTGGATTTGGCTTCCCGCCTCGAACTATAGGGTCGGTTCTACATTATAACCGACCCTACAGGGATCCTCGGTCGACAAATTCGTCGACCGAATAAGAGCTGAATTTCACGTATACAAGCACCTATAGGGTCGGTTTTTTCTTTATAACCGACCTTACAGTCCTCCTCGGATCAGCACCTTTAAGGTCGGTTATTCCTACAAAACCGACCTTAAAGGCCTCCTCGGTCGACAAATTCGTCGACCGATATCTATTCTGGATCCAGATAGTTCACGCATGTATAATCACATCTAGCGTCGGATTTGCACTTCTAACCGACCTTAGAGCCTTCCTCGGTTGACCAATATTTCGACCGATTCACTTGGTCGACAAATTCGTCGACCGATAAGTACCTCTAAGGTCGGTTTTTTCCTTAAAACCGACCCTAGAGGTACTTATGCGAAGGAAATCTGGCTCTTTCTCGATCGACAAATTCGTCGACCGATATCTATTCTGGATCCAGATAGTTCACGCATGTATAAGCACATTTAGCGTCGGATTTGCACTTATAACCGACCTTATAGCATTTTCGGTCGACAAATTTATCGACCGATAAGGAGTCAGTTTTCATGTGTATAGGTAACTTTTAGGGTCGATATTTTTTTAATAACCGACCTTAGAAGTCAATTCGGTCGACAATATTGTCGACCGAAACATATCGATCGACGAATTCGTCGACCGATATCTATTCTGGATCCATATAGTTCACGCATGTATAAGCACATCTAGCGTCGGATTTGCACTTATAACCGACCTTATAGCATTTTCGGTCGACAAATTTGTCGACCGATAAGGAGTCAGTTTTCATGTGTATAAGTAACTTTTAGGGTCGGTATTTTCTTAATAACCTACCTTAGAAGTCAATTTGGTCGACAATATTGTCGACCGAAACATATCGGTCGACGAATTCGTCGACCGATATCTATTCTGGATCCAGATAGTTCACGCATGTATAAGCACATCTAGCGTCGGATTTGGACTTATAACCGACCTTATAGCATTTTCGGTCGACAAATTTATCGACCGATAATGAGTCAGTTTTCATGTGTATAAGTAACTTTTAGGGTCGGTATTTTCTTAATAACCGACCTTAGAAGTCCATTCGGTCGACAATATTTTCGACCGAGGAACGAATAGAAAAACCAACCGTCGTAACGGCTAAAAAAATCAACCGTCGTAACGGCTAAAAAAATCAACCGTCGTAACGGCTAGAATTTCAACCGTTAACGGCTATAAATACGACCGTTGACCGTCGTAACGGCTATTTTTTCGATCGACCGTTGGCCGACCGATAGACGACCGTTGCGGCCGTCGGTCGACAAATTGTCGACCAAAATTGGCTTTGTTTTGCTACAAATAGCACCCAAAACGATCCATTTCTTCACACCTTCACATTCTCACTTCTCTAGCTCCTCTCTAGTGTATTCTTGTGAAAATCTTCAGCTTCTCTACATCCAATTCTTGCTTGCTATTTCTCCATTTCAAAGCAACGAAATGGCTTCCTCATCAACGCGTGGAAAGAAGCAAGTTGCAGGTAGGAAAGGAAGGACGGTTGATCCGCTGCCGTTCATCAACGATGTCCCCTTCAAAGACGCAGCTGCAGGCGACCGCTACCTCAGGCTCTCCTCAAAGCCTCCTCTTCCACGACGGCCAGTCGACGTCATGGACTTCCAGAACATTGTCGATTTGGAGGAACTCTTTAAGGTGCAACATTTGACTGATTTTCTGATCCCCTCCTTCCATTCCTACTCCTCCAAATCAGTTGATGAATTCTATGCCAATTTAACCCCACATCCTGACCATGATTCCTTCTCCTCTATGGTTGGTGGGTATGGATTCCATTTTACTGAGGAGGGTATTCTTGATATGCTTGACATAAACATAGAAGAATATAAAAATTTTGTTGATCTCACCAGAGGAAATCCACTCAACAAACTCTCCCAAGATGACACTACAATTAGCCTTAGTGATGTCAAAAAAGCCATCTTTCAATCAAATACGACTTGCCATGAAGATAGGGGTACCTATTATGCCATAAATTTAAAACCTGATGCTAGGATCATAAATCTCATTGTTGCCACCAATATCCATCCTAGAGCAAACAAATCTGAAGTACCCACCTTTCGTATGTGCCTTATCTATGCCATTCTCAAAGGTATTCCCATAAACTTTATTCGTATCATCCTTAAGAATATATTTGAGTTTTCTGGCAATCCACCTTATGCTGACTTTGTATGCCAAATCACTCAACATTTTCTTAAGAAGAATATTGAGGATGACTTAGGTTACACATGGGATAGAAAACCCCAAAAGATAAGTAAAAATACGGTGGAAAAGATGGGAATCGACTTTGGCCACAAAAGAGCTAGGACTGAAGGGGAGACATCCACCCAAGACATACCTCCACCACCTCCTCCTACCAACCTACCCCATAATCCTGTTACAAACACTTTGACATACATTGATGGATCCCAATATCACCTAAGTAGGCAATTGGATTATAATCACCATGGCATGACTTATTTAAACCAAAGGATGCAAGCTCTCTCTCCTAACCAACCTGATGAATATCCCTATTCCCTTAATCCTGGCATGATAAATCCATACAATCCTTCCTACAACTACTATCAAATTCCACCTCCACCATCTCCTGATCTCACACATACTCAGTTTTCCCCAATTCAACTTCAAGACATTGCTGCCAACTTTCGCTTTGATCGTGTTCCCACCTTCTTGGAGGCTTATGCCTTAACCAAGACAGGTGCCTTGGAGTGGCAGACACTGGTCAAATATTATGGAGCTGAGCCCTTTCTTGAAAAAGATCCAGACATTGATGTAATCCTTCAGTCTTTTCAGTGAGATTATGAGATATGTTTGTAATGATTGTAATGGATATCTTTTTATAAAGCAAGTATGTCATGCTTCATCTTATAAAGTGTATGGGCATTAAATTGTTATGAATAAAAGTGTTTTCCATGGCTTCATTTGGACATATACATGTTATATAAGAATATTGTTATTTCAAATGATTGAAAAATAAATTATGGCTAAATTTGACAAAGCATCACTTGGTTAATCTCATACACACACACTTGGTACTTAATTTAAAACATTGAAACAGGGTTAATCTCGGTCGAAAATATTATCGACCGAGACAAATTCAGTCGACAATATTGTCGATCGAGGATGACTTTAGGGTCAGTTTTTTCCTTATAACTGACCCTAGAGCTCTTTCGTTCGACAAATAGTCGACCGACTGAATTTTTGAATAGAGTTTAGTACTTTTCAAAACGTTATAAAGCATTGGGATCTCAATCTTTTGTCTCATTGTTGGGAATTCACATCCCTCAATACCACCATCATCACATTTGCTGATTCTGGGTATTCAAACCCTTAGTTCATCACTAAACATGGTTATCACTTATCAGGTAACTATTACCTTCAGGTCATCTGACCAAGGTATTCAGGATATTTGTTACACAATCATCTCAATTTCATATCAACCATATCAATTTCATATTTACATCATGCAATACAAAAATAACATTTCTATTCCCTCATTAGGGTTAGAGTTTCCCATCTTTATCAATTAGGGTTCACATATCATCATCCCATATTGAAATTTCACATAACATTATCCCATATTAGGGTTTTTACACAAGACCACCCTATATTAAGATTTCACATAACATTTCCATATTAGGGTTTCACAAAACATCATTCCATATAAGGGTTTCACATAACATTATCCCATATTAGGGTTTCATACGACATCACCATATATTAAAGTTTCACATAACATAATTATTAGGATTGTGGAAGCACTTTAGAGCTCCTCGATCGATGAATTTGTCGATTGAGACTCCTTATAGGGTCGGTTATTAGAAAAACCGACCCTAGAGGTGCGTCTAAGAAAGAAATTTGGCTTCATTCGGTCGAAAAATTTGTCGACCGAGTTTGCGTTTGATTTATATTAAACATGTATAAGCACCTTTAGGGTCGGTTATACGAAAAAACCGACCCTTGAGGTGCTTGTACGAAGGAAATTGTGCTCCTGTTCGGTCGAAAAATCGTCGACCGAAACGAGCCAGATATCTTCGTATTAGCACTTGTAGCGTCGGTTTTATCAAATAACCGACCCTATAGGTCTTTTCGGTCGACAAATTTGTCGACCGAGTTTGCGTTTGATTTATATTAAACATGTATAAGCACCTTTAGGGTCGGTTATACGAAAAAACCGACCCTAGAGTTGCTTGTACGAAGGAAATTTTGCTCCTGTTCAGTCGACAAATCGTCGACCGAAACGAGCCATATTTCTTCATATTAGCACTTGTAGCGTCAGTTTTATCAAATAACTGACCCTATAGGTCTTTTCGGTCGACAAATTCGTCGACTGAGCTTGCATTTGATTTATATTAAACATGTATAAGCACCTTTAGGGTCGGTTATATGAAAAAACCAACCCTACAGGTGCTTGTACGAAGGAAATTTTGCTCCTGTTCGGTCGACAAATAGTCGACCGAAACGAGCCAGATTTCTTCGTATTAGCACTTGTAGTGTTGGTTTTATCAAATAACCGACCATATAGGTCTTTTCGGTCGACAAATTCGTCGACCGAGTTTGCGTTTGATTTATATTAAACAACCCGACACGGGCACCGTTTATCTATAGAGTCGGTTTTTGGTTTTTAACCGACGCTACATTTTTCATTCCGTGCAAAAAGCCGAAATTTTAGTCTTTCTTTCCCCCGCGAAACCCTTTTCTCTTTTCTAACCTCTCTCCTGCGGCGCCGTGAAACCCTTTTCACTTTGTCATTCCGCTGTTGCCGCCTCTCCACGCCGCCAAAAGGATCGTGAAGCTCGTCGTCGCCACGAAGAGGATCGTGAAGCTCGTCGTCGCCGCCTTCCACTCTTCCTCCATGAAGCCCATCGTTGCCGTGAAGCTCTCTTCATTGCCGTGAAACTTTTCATTGTCGTGAAGCTCGTCGTCGCCACCTTCCACTCTTCCACGAAGGTCGCCGCCTCTCCGTGAAGTTCGTCTCTTCCTCCACGAAGCTCGCTGTCATTTCCAAGTAAGTTCGAGCTTCCTTCGTTCCTTGTTCCCCTTCATTCCCGCCCGCCGCCATTGCTGCTTCCAGGTCCATCTCGGTCGACAATTAGTCGACCGAGAGACCACCTGCGCGCAGTGTCCAGGTCCACTCTCAGTCGACAATTTGTCGACCGAGAGTGGACCTGGACGCTGTGCGCACGTGGTCTCTCGGTCGACTAATTGTCGACCGAGATGGACTTGGAACTTATTTATGTTGGAGCTATAAATGTTTTAATCATATTTGCTGTAATGTTCACAAATAGTTCTGAATATTATAATGATTTCAATCTTTGGATTGTTGGAAACGGCCTTACTTTTCTAATTTGTACAAGTATTTTCCATTTTATATTATTTGATAACCCAATAATAAAAACATGCATTTCTTTTTTCATATGTAATCATTATATAAATTTTAGAAATTAATACTAGATTAGACATGTGTACTCCTACATTGACACTTTAGGGTTGATGCATGATGTTTAACTTAATATATAAATATGAAAATAATGCATTTATATATTAACTTAGAAACCCGTTCAAAATTTACTCATTACGAGTAAACTTTGGATAGTCCCCGGTTTGGGACTGTTTTTGGATATTTTAATCTCATTTAGGATGTACCTGTATAATGTATGTTTAGTTTTGTAGATTATTTCAGTAGGATTTCTCTATTTGTTCTCTGGGTACATATGTGAGTGGTTATTTACCATTTACATCGGTGTACTTGGAGAACTTAGGGGAAATGCTGCTGAAATTTTCTTCAAAACTAAACATACATTATACAGTTACTAGTGAGATTAAATATTCAAAAATGGGATAGGTGGTACACTTTCTATCAATAAAAACTTACAGATTATTATAGTGTCAATATTAAACTGTTAGTTTTATAATTAATTTTAATGTGATATAGAAAATGGATCGAAGTTGGATGTCTATCAAAGAACCGTTGCAGTCCAGAGTTTGCCAAAGGTCTTGATGAATTTATCAGATTTGCTGAGGAACATAGGAAACTACCTACAGATAGGCTATATTGTCCATGTAGAAATTGTTGTAACAATTTGAAAGTTGATACTGGTGAGGAAATTAAGAATCATGTCATATGCAATGGGATCATACAAGGTTATAATGAATGGTATTGGCATGGAGAGAAATTGAATTATGGAGCAGAAAATGTTGATACTAATAGTTGTGGCATAGAAGATATAGATAATGATGATAATGTTAATGATGAACCGATTCAAGATGACCAGATTCAGGATGATATGATTCATGAGATGCTACGTAGTTGTCGGGACAATGTCATTGATCCACCTTCTTTATTTGTAAACATTGTCCATGATGCTGAAAAACCATTATATAAGGGTTGTACTAAGTTCACGAGGTTGAGTGATGTGATGCGATTATACACTCTTAAAGCTCAAAACCGGTGGATCAATAAGAGTTTCACTTCACTGTTGTCTTTGTTAAAGGAAATTCTTCCTGAAGGCAACGAGCTTCCAATTTCAACATATCAAGCAAAGAAAATAATGTGCCCAATGGGAATGGAGGCTAAGAAGATTCATGCATGTCCAAATGATTGTGTGTTATTTCAGAAGGACTATAGTAATTTGATAAATTGTCCCAAATGTGGTGCGTCAAGGTATAAGATTACAAATTCAGCTATGGCTAAAAATGGCTCTCCTGCCAAGGTGATGTGGTATCTACCAATAATACCACGATTTCAACACTTATTTGCTAATACAGAAGATACGCAAAATTTGTCTTGGCATGGGGAGTTAAAGGTCAATGATGATGGCGTCCTACGACATGCATCTGATTCACCACAATGGAAGAAAATTGATTTATGATACCCTCAATTTGGTAAAAAACCAAGAAACCTAAGACTTGGACTCTGTACATATGGAATGAATCCCTATGGTACATTAAGGAGCCAACATAGCACGTGGCCTGTTATAATTGTTATATACAATCTTCCTCCTTAGTTGTGTATGAAAAATAAGTATGTGATGTTGTCAACATTGATATCAGGGCCCAAGCAACCTGGAAATGATATTGATGTTTACCTTCAACCTCTAATTGATGACCTAATGAAACTATGGGAAGAAGGTATTATGACATATGATGCTTCACGTAAAGAGATCTTCAGTTTGCGTGCTATGTTATTTTGCATGATTAATGACTTTCCAGCTTATGGAAATTTGTCTAGATATAGCATAAAAGGATACAAAGCATGTCCTATTTGTGAGGAAAATACTGATTCAATCAGACTGAAACATGGTGGTAAAATCGTATATCTTGGTCATCGGAGATTTCTCCCACCAGTGCATCCTTATCGAAGGCAACGCAAAACCTTTAATGGGTCAACTGAGGAACGAAGTGCTCCTAAACCTATACCAGGACATGTTGTATATGATAGGGTGAAACATATTGTTAATGAATTTGGAAAGAGTTCAAGTAGTCATACACTCACATGTGACAAATCTCTATACAAGAAGAGGTCAATATTCTGGGATCTTCCTTATTGGAGATCTTTGGCAATTAGACACTGCATTGACGTCATGCATGTTGAAAAAAATATTTGTGATAGCATCATCAGTACGCTATTGAACATACCAGGAAAGACTAAAGATGGCATCAAATCTAGAAAATATTTAGAATTAATGGGTATTAGAAAAGAATTATCAGTGGAGATCAGGGGTCGCCGCACATATTTGCCACCGGCTTGTTACCCTTTGTCAAAGAAAGAGAAAAAGACGTTTTGTGAGTGCTTGTATAATATTAAGGTTCCACAAGGATACTCTTCTAATATTCGTAGATGGTATCAATGAAGGATCTGAAACTGATAGGTCTCAAATCTCACGATTGTCACACCTTAATGCAACAAATTTTACTTGTGGCTATTCGATCTATATTGCCGAAGCATGTAAAGTTTGCAATCACAAGACTCTGTTTCTTCTTCAATGAAATATGCAACAAAGTGATACATCCTGATACTCTCGATAAATTACAGAAAGATGTAATTGTTACCATGTGTGAGCTTAAAATGTACTTTCCTCCTTCATTTTTTGATATCATGGTTCATCTTGTAGTACATATTACAAGGGAGGTGAAGATGTTGGGTCCAATTTTCTTACACTGGATGTATCCATTTGAACGCTACATGAGTGTTTTTACAGGTGATGTTCGGAATCGTTATCGTCCTGAAGGGAGTATTGTTGAGGGTTACGTGGCTAGGGAGGTGATGGACTTTTGTAATGATTTTTTGAATTGCAATGAAACTTGTAGCGATCAAAAAAATTCCCATCACACTGGATCTTATTGTGGCAAAGGAACTCTGGGAGGACGAGTGAAAGGAATCAGTCGTGAGTTGTGGGAACAAGCGCATTTGTATATTTTACACAACATCGATGAAGTTAGTAGCTACATCACAGAACACAATGATCTTATCAAGAGAAATCATCCACGATCCAGTTCAATGTGGCTTGCAAGAGAGCATAATTGAACATTTATTAGGTGGTTTGAAGAGAAAGTATTTAATCAACTATCTGAATCACCAAATAATGTTGCTGAGAACATAAAATGGCTCGCCTTTAAGCCAAAAATGGATGTCATGTCATATGAAGGTTATGACATTAACGAATTTTCATACTACACAAAGCGTCAAGATCAAAGTAGTGTAGTTCAAAATAGTGGGGTCACTGTTAAAGCTTGTTCATTGTATTTTTCTAGTGCCAAATATAAAAGACCACGCGAAGCTGAGATGTCATATTACGGCGTCATTGAGGACATATGGGAAATGGACTATACAAATTTTCGAGTTCCTATATTTAGGTGTGATTGGGTTGACAACAATAAAGGAGTTTTAGTGGATGAGTTGGGTTTCAAATTGGTGAATTTTGAAAAGATTGGTTTCAAAGATGAGCCATTCATCATGGCAAACCAAGCTAAACAAGTATTCTATATTGATGACCCGACAAATAAAAATTGGTCTGTCGTTCTTAATGGAAAAAGATAGTTTACTGTAGATCCTATAAATGAAGAAGAATACTACGAAAAGTATGATGATTCCAGTCCATTCTCAGTTGGTTTGCCAAGTGTAAATGTTGAAGATAACACTGATGAATATTATAAACGTCAAGACCATGCTGAAGGAATTTTCATTGACTAACAACTCAACCAATACTAAAGGCATGTATTCTTTGAATTATTTATTTTATTATCATGTATACCTTATCACTTGTGCTTTTATTATCACTTTTTTTTTATCATGTATACTTGCAGGTTCTAAAATGGCGAGTGAAGATGAACATTTTGAGCATGAGCACCATGAAGATGAACATTCTGAGCATGAGCACCATGAGGATGGTAGTGGTGATGCTAAGAACTGTAGAGGTCCTACATTGATGCGTAGGCTGCAGGAGCTCAGGGCTAAAGGGGATAAATTGCCAGTCCAGTTTGATATGACAAGAGCACCTGTTGGGGAACATGCTAGTGCTTTCAAGAATTACGTAGGGGTGACCGCGCGCACTAAGGTGCCAATAGATATAGAAAATTGGCATGATGTTCCTAATGCCAAAAAAGACCTCATATGGAAAGATATATCTGTGAGTGGAAGTGATATGTTTTTTATCTATTGATTCTAATTTAGTTTGCTTGGAATTAATTCCTTTTTAAAACAACATTATTAATTGCTTCTTTTGTATGTATAGGGTGTTTTTCATCTAAATGAAAAAGATCACAAGAAAAGAGTGCTACAACGTTGTGGTGTACGATGGAGGGGTTTTAAGACATATCTTGTAAGGGAATTTATAAATAATCCTAAACAAAAGAAGAAAGCTACAGATGCATATATTTTTATTGATCCTGAGGTGTGGGAAAGATTTGTTGCAGCTAGGAGATCGGAAGAGTTTTAGGTAATAAAGATTGTGATGTATTGTATGAATATTTAATTTTATACAATTAAGGAGGTGAATCTTTTTATACATGTTTGCCAAGTCTAAATTGCAATACCTCGTTTTAAATGATCAGGCTATTCACCAGGCTCAAAAGGAAAGACGGGCTAAAAATGTGCATGACCATCGCTTAGGGACCGGTGGTTATGCCTTCCGCTGCCAACTACAAGAGAATCAATCATCTTCTGGAGAAGAATCTAGTACAACTCAAGTTGAGCGACCACCCCGACACATGACATGGATTGATGCTAGAAAGAATTGAGCCGGTGAAATTGTCAACCCTGCAACTAAGGAGGTGGCACAAAAGATGGTAGGTTTATCCCAACTAAGTAAAGAGTAACTTCCACAAACTTAGATTTATTTATATCTAATTGATATTGTGATTTAATATTTTTATTAACTATGAATAGATTGATCTCCACGAGCAAAGGAAGGAAGGAAAGTTCATCCCAACTGGCTACATGGATGAACTAGCAGTTGCTCTTGGTACGAAGGAGCATCCTGGCCGTGTTAGGGGATTAGGAGCTGGCATAGGATTCAAGTCTTATTTTGGCCCTTCGCAATCTAAAAGAGGTCGTGCAGGAGGTCTTACACAAGAGGATGTTGAAGCATTAGTAGCGCAGAAAGTAAAAGAAATAATGTCTTCATATCAGCCTACTCGACCTTCTCAACCTATTCATACTGTACATCTCTCAAGTGATGAGGTACAAGCCCATGCTACAGTTGTAGAAGGTCATGGGAGCACTCCCGATGAACCACCACAACAATCTGCAGTAAGTTTTTGTTCTATATGTTGTGTTATTAGTATGATAAATATATGATAATATATAGTTGTAACATGTATCTGTTCTACTGTTTCTTATATAACTTATATTATTTCAATCTAGGTTGGTATGAACTGTAAACTTGCAGTGGAGGTTCCAGAATATAATGTTGTGGCAGCGGGCAAAGTGTACAACCTTGGTGGTACATTGCATTGCCAACAAATTACTGATGACATCTGCCGTGTGTCCATCCATCTTGTGTATGACGGAATGGGGGACAAACCACTACCCATACCTAATCCTGGATATAGTACAATTGAAGAAGTTGAGGGTGTTATGGTGGGTTGGCCTAGACACTTGGTTATCAATGAAAAGGTATACCTTATTTCTACCATATTTTTCATATTTGACTGTATATATGAACTCATGTAATATAAGTATGTAATTTAATTAACAGGTTTGTAAACCAAAAAGTAAAACTTCTTCTAGTCATCCTCCTATGCCCAAGCCATCTTTCATTCCTGAAACTACATTCGAAAAATTGGGAAGCAAATCTAAATGTTTGTGTCGATACTTAGCTAACCAAAGATCGGGATCAAATATGATGGTCAAGTTAATAGAAGATGCAGTTGGGAGAGACTTTGAGAATTTTATTTTTCTTGACGATATTATAGAGTTGTTCCGGTATGATTGGTTGAACACTTCGATAATAGAAGTATGGATAAGGTAAGGATCTATCAATATATATAGAAAATTCCAATACAATTTTTTAGCTTATTTCTACATATGAAAATAATTACAAATGTTTAACAGCCATTTATATACAGAGGTCACAAACTTTGATATAAAGAATATTGCATTCTTAGTTCCTTCGGTCACTAGTCAGGTGGAGACAAATAATATTGAGGAAGTGAATGAGTACTTCTCTGATGCATTCAAATATTTTGCTAGTGAGGGGAAGGAAATTATCCTAATTTCTTTTAACATCCAGTAAGTATTATTATTCAATATAATTTTAATAATGAATGAAACTATTTATTTTAATGTTTGTTTTATTCTTACTCAGAGCTAGACAATGGGAATTACTGGTGATTGTCCCAAAATTGATGACTATTTATTATCTTGACCCAATGGGTAAAACAACAAGGAGTCACAAACTGAAATTGTCAGCTATGGAGTAAGCATAAATTTAATCAATTGCTTCAACATGATATTTTATTTAGAATTTCTATTTTACCAACTATCGTTTAATTGATAGGGGTATAAAGGCTTTTCGTGAAGCTGGAGGACAAATAACCATAAAATTAAAGACATTGACTTTGAAAAATGTCAAGGTAGCTACTTTGACAACTGCTTAGTCTTATATGTATTAATTTTTCAATTCTAATATGTCAACTCTTATAGTCTTATCTCAACTGTTGTTTATAGTCACTACTACAGAAATAGCATTCAGTGTCACTTTTCTGGGCGTCGGTTATTAAGGAAAACTGACGCCTTATATGTTAGGCGTCGGTTGTTTAAGCAAACTGACGTCTATATTCGAAGACCAGCCAGACACGGGTACCGCTTTGTATTCAGCGTCGGTTGTTTATAACAAACCGACGTTGAAAGTCGGCCGCAAAATCCAAATTTTGATTAAAAAAAAATAGTGTCATTTTCAGCGTCGGTTATGTAGGTATAAACCGACGCCTATGTGCGATGAAAATTTGCACGAAAAGTGTCACTTTCAGCGTCGGTTATCCTTTTATAACCGACGCTGAAGATGGTTCCCGCCAAACAATTTCATGAAAATATCGTCCAATTGGACGTCGGTTGTTTAAAACAACCGACGCTAAAGATGTTTAGGCGTCGGTTGTTTTAAACAACCGACGCTATTTGGGAACTTATAACCCGCGATCGCCCGACTCTTCCCCTTTCTTCTGTTTCATTGCGAGCAATTACCTTCTCTGCTGCCGGCGATTTCTCTCCGGAGATTTCTTCTCCAGTGCCATTTCTCCGGCTATTTCTTCTCCGGCGCCCCCTTCGCCGGCGCCCCCTTCTCCGCCACCACTCCTCCTTCTCCGCGCCCCCTTCTCCACCGCCCCTGCTGCCCGCCCCTGCTGCTCCAAGCGCCTGAGAACCGGCGTCGCCTGGTGCTTTTCCACCGTCGTCGCGCCGCCGCAACCACCGCCAGAGCCACCGGAGCTGCTAGCTGCTCCTCCACCGCCGTCGCTGCTAGCTACTTCTCCAACCAGAGCCACCGGAGCCTCTGCCTTCTTCCCTCTGACAAGGTTGGTCTTCCCGCTGCTAGCTGCTCTACTTTTTTATGCATCGATCAAATTGTTGTGATAAAAATGCATGTAATGTATTTGATTAGAGTTAATCTAATCTGGATGTTCATAATAATGGTATGTTAAATATGTTAATCTAATCTGATGTCATTATATAATTATGTGATCCCAACATATTAAATTGAATTAGAATGATTTCATGAATTATAGGGTTTTAAAGTTGATAAACATGTACATGCGGAAATAGGGTTATTAAACCAATGGTTATAACATAGTATGATCTTAATCTGATCTGGATGTTCATAATAATGTAGTATGTTAAATATGATGATTAGGGATACATATAATGTCTAGTAAAGATTCCTAGACCTTTTGTTTGAAACTATTGATTTCTTGATTTATTATTTAATAATGCTCTGTTGATTAGGATTAACCATGTTGCCTGTACTTTATAGACATTTATTATATATAAGAATGACAACACATGTATTTGTTGGCCTAGAAACCCATCCAAGATTGACTCATTAGGAGTAAATCTTGGATAGTCCCCGGTTTGGGACTATTCTTGAACACCTAATCTCACTTAGGATGTAAGTGTATAATGTGTATTGGGTTTTTGAGAAAATTTTGGTAGCATTTCCCCGTTTGTTCTCTAAGTACATATGTACTTAGAGAACAGCGGGGAAATGCTGCCGAAATTTTCTTGAAAACCAAATACACATTATACACTTACTAGTGAGATTAGGTGTTCAAGGATGGGATAGGTGGTACACATTTATTATATATAAGAATGACATCAAATGTGTTTGTTGGCCTAGAAACCCGTCCAAGATTGACTCATTAGGAGTAAATCTTGGATAGTCCCCGGTTTGGGACTGTTCTTGAACACCTAATCTCACTTAGGATGTAAGTGTATAATGTGTATTGGGTTTTCGAGAAAATTTTGGTAGCATTTCCCCGTTTGTTCTCTAAGTACATATGTACTTAGAGAACAACGGGGAAATGCTGCCGAAATTTTCTTGAAAACCCAATACACATTATACACTTAGAGACATGTATGTTTATACAAATTGATAAAAGATCACAATTTTAGAGACATGTATGTTTATACAAATGCTAAATGTTTGCCTTTTTCTAGTTAATACAAATGCGAAATGTTTGCCTTTTTCTAGTTAATACAAATGCTAAATGTTTGCCTTTTTAATGACATTTTCAGATGGCTGACCATGATGAGCATGATGTCCATGATGAGCATGAAGTCCATGATGAGCATGCTGTCCATGACGAGCATGGAGAGGATACCAATGTAAGTTCTAAAAACATATCCTGTATTTCTATAAAATTCATTATCTTCTAGTTATGTCATATATCCTATATTTCTATATTGGGCTAATTTCGTGTGTTTATTTTTGTCAAATTTTAGGTTGATGATGTACATGTACCCACTGAAGCACTGGAGCAACTTGATGCGCAGCACCAAACACTTAACAAGAAAAGGGGCATCACTCTGTTGAAGAAGTTATTAGCGCTAAGTGGTAGTGGATCCAAATTGGTGGTGGAGTTTGATAATGGAGGAAATGCATTTGGAGTGAACCATAATAATTTTGTAAACTATCTTAGGTGTACCACTCGGAGCCATTGTGGTGTTAAGTATGATAATTGGCATAAAGTTCCTCAAGGGAAAAAAGACTTGATAGGGAAAGATTTATGCGTGAGTTATTATTATTTGCAATTCTATTTTGTAGATTACAAATTCTATTATTTGCAATTCTATTTTGGATACTAGTTAATAACATTTCTATTTTACAGAATCTGTTTGCATTGGATGAGAAGTTGCATCGTAAAAGTGTGATGCAACGTGCTGGAAAGATGCTTAGGAATTATAGGACAAATCTGAACAGAGAATACATAAAAGAGGGTGATAAGAAGAAGAAGTCAGCCCTTGAACAATGGAACTTCTTGGACAAAGAAGATTGGGACAATTTTGTTGCTTCAAGAAAATCTGAAGAATTCAAGGTATTAGGCGTCACTCCCAATTTAATTAATATACATTGTATTCACCTATTCAAGATTAACATTTAGTGCTACTAACCAAATCATTAATGTGCATACTAACTAGGCCCTCAGTGACGCACAAAAAGCAAGGTGTGCACTGAATGTGCATGACCACACTATGGGTCCAAAAGGCTATGCAAGCGTTCGCCAAAGACTACAGGCGGAGTCTGCGGCTACTCAGCAGTCTGCTGCTACTCAGGAGTCTGCTCCTACTCATGAGTCTGCCACACCCATGCCTCGCCATGATATCTGGATAGCTGGCAGGCAAAACAAGAAGGGTGAAATAAAGAATCCTGTAACTGCTGAGGCGGCTGCAAAAATGGTAAAATACAACTCTTAGAGAAATCATTTGAATATTGATTATTTGTGGTGTTAACTTACCAATTTCTGTTTATGGTGATTAGCGGGAGCTGCACGAGCAGAGGAAACAAGGCACGTTCATCCCTCAGGGCACAAGGGATGAATTGACAGTTGCTCTGGGTTAAGGACGTGTTAAAGGTGTCGGCGCTGGTGTTGGCATCAAAGCATTCTTTGGGCCATCCCAGCGCAAACCCAGAGCGGGACTTTCTCAAGAAGAGGTAACCTATTCTTTTTTTAGAATGTTACTACAAAAGGAAATTCATTAATAAGAAGCTAATGTTTCTTTTATCCATGTGTAGGAGAATAAGAGAGTTGAGGATTTAGTTGCTAAGAAGGTCAACGATGTAGTTGCTGAGAAGATCAAGGAAGAATTGCTACGGTGGCAGGCATCTCAGGCTTCCAATCAGCCTATGGCGACCCACTCTTCTCCTGATGCACAGACTGTGAGTAATCCTGGAGACCCATCGCCTAGCACGTCTGTTGTAAGTATTGTTTATGACATTGTAGCTAGTCTTTTCAAGATGATATGTTTTCAAGATTATATGTATATATGTATAACATTCTTTACGTAAATTTGTAGGCATTGAAGCCATGTCGCTTAAGAATGCAAGACTATGTTGTTGCAGAGGCGCAGGCTTACCAGTCCCTTCCTGGGGCAACGTTTCATGGGACTCCAATGCCGCAGGGCTACATTCGTGTGAGCCCGCTACATGTATTACCCGATTGGAGGGAAGTTGCGTTGCCATATGCCCACCCAGATATTGATAGACTTGGTGAGGCAGAAGGCGGGGTCATATTGTGGCCCAAAGCAGATGTCGTCTATACGACTGAAATTGTAAGATAAATTTACATTGATTTAGACTGTTAATGTGTATATATGATGTCAACTGATCTGAAATTATATATACAGGTTAAAAAGAAGACACTAGGAGCACCTAGGCCTCCACCTCCACTTCCCGCATTACCAACTTGGGTTCCAACTGACCTAACATACCCGTTAGGTCCTGCTTGTAGGGGAATGGCATGTTGGCTACGGGCACATAATATACATTGCCCTATAATAGTTTCTTTAGATGTAGATTATGCAGGTCAATCATACGATAGCTCTTTATTTATACAAGATATTATTGAGCTGTTTATGTATGATTGGCTGAATACATCAATGATAGAGACATGGATAAGGTGAGATCTTGTTTATACATCCATATACCTTGTGTAAGATCTGGTGATCTGGTTTCTTATATATTAATGCATACGCCTATATGTTTTGCAGCTACTTAGTCGAAGATCATTGCAAACAATTTGCATATGATCATGTGGGATTTTTGATTCCATCATTGATTAGTTTGGTAGCTAAAGACCCTGATAATGTTCAACAATACTGTATAGATGCTTTTACAATTTTTGGTCAGTAAAAGAAGACGATAATAATAGCTCCATTCAATGTCAAGTAAGTTTACTTTATTTATTATTTGGACTTAAGAAAATTCCATTTTTATTTTGCATTTGAGTTATTAATTGTTAACTTCTTACCTCTAGCGTTAGACATTGGGAGTTACTAGTTATTGTCCCCGGGACATTCACTGTTTATTATCTAGATCCTGCGGGGAGTACATTGAACACTAAAATTGGACACGTAATGAGAATGCCATTATTCTGGTGAGAAATATTTCATTTTTATATCTGTTAACATCTTTTATTACATTACTATTTACTTATGCAATTTATTGTGTTATATTAACATGTAGGGGTTTAGATGCATTCAAAAAGGCTGGAGGAACGGTCCCAAGGAAAAAGAACCAGCCAATAAATTGGCAGAACGTACAAGTAAGTTCCTGACTCGAATATATATATTATTGATGTGAATTGTGCTTTGTTGTATTATTTTGTATGTTTCAATTTATAGTGTGCTACACAAGACAATGGTTGGGCATGCGCATACTATGTGATGCGATTTATGCAGATGATTATCAAATATGCCGCATTGGACATCGATACCATACATGAGGTATTATATATAGTCTCATTAGTTAGTATGAAATATATCAATCTTATCTTATTTTTATATTATTACTTATATATACATCATTCTCTTTGCAGGTGTTTAAAACTGAACACACTATAGGTAAACGTTTAAAAAATATACATGCTCCATATACGATGGAAACATTAAATGAAGTAAGAGAAGAATGGGCAAAAGCCATACAAGCAGTGGCAACTGTAAGATATAATTGGGATGTTGATAGCGATAATGAATGATACTTTGTAAATGAATATTTCTGAATGTTAATACATGTATTTGAATGTTTCTATATGTGTGAATGTGAGAATTGAATTGATGTCTGAATGTATGTACTTGTGTGAAATTTTCCTTGTGACTTTTGTAGGTTTGCGGCCTGTTTGTAAGCTGATATCAATGGATGTCGTAAACCTGCAGTTCAGAAAACTAAACTGTAGGTTCTCATCCTGCTGACCAGCCACAGCAGGCCTGCAAACTGATATGAAAAAAAGAATAGATATAGGCATCGGACATTTACAGAAAACCTTCAGCAAAGACCTACAGCGTCAGTTATTTGATAAAAACCGACGCCTAATAGTACAAACAACCCGGCCGTGCAGGATAGCACGGCCGTGGTGGAAAAGGCGTCGGTTATTCATATAAAACCGACGCCTGTAGTACTAAACACGGCCGTGCAGGGAAGCACGGACGTGTCGTCTTGAAGTATAGGCGTCGGTGTTTTAGTAGATAACTGACGCAGAATGTATCCTAGATGATGTCGTTTTCTGTGGCGCGAACCCTTTTGGCGTCGGTTATCTACTAAAAGACTGACGCCTATATGTTAAATAGGCGTCAGTTAAAAAACCGACGCCGAAGTGTTCGACCTTTAGCGGCGCCCACATAGGCGTCGCTCAGAAACTGATGCCAAAGGGGGTTAAACAACCGACGCCAAAGGTTGTTTCTGTAGTAGTGAGTAGTTTACTAACATTAAGTATAATTCGTTATTTGTAGTGTCCTATGCAAAATAATGACTGGGCTTGTGGCCACTATGTAATGAAATACATGCAAGCTATTGTCAAACAAGCATCACATGACATTCAGACTATAAGTCAGGTAATAAAGAATAACATCATAAATTTACAAGTGATTGTAGTCATTTTTATAAAATATTAGCATGTGCATTTTCTGTTACAGATCTTTACAACTCAGCCTTACACACATGTGGACTTGAATGAATTCTGAGAAGAGTGGTCAGAGTGTTTTATAAGTGAAGTTGAAATAGCATTGGTTTAAATATGTCGGCTCCATTTATGTATGTGGTTTGAGTACGTACTCTTTCATATTTTTACTTTTGTAATATGTCATCTCAGACTTGCACTCTATCATTTTGTAAATTATGATATTTATTATCATTTTTGTTATGAATGTGTGGTTTTGAATGGTGACGGTTGAGCATCAATGCTCCCCTCTCCCAGAATATATGAATCTTCTTGTTCTTCTGTTCTATATCAATTTCTACAGAAATTTTTTTAAAAAAATCGTAACTTCTAGCGTCGGTTTTTTAAATAACCGACCCTATAGATTGAATTCATTGTGCACTCTTCGGTCGAAAAATTTTCGACCGAAATAGAACTTCTAACGTCGGTTTTTGTAAAAAATCAAGTCTACATGTCCTCTATAAGGTTGGTTTTTTGAAAAAACCGACCCTAAAGATTGAATAAAACATTTCAGTGTAAGACTCGGTCGACAAACTTCTCGACCGAAATACTATCGGTCGAGAAGTTTGTCGACCGAGTCTTACACTAAAATGTTTTATTCAATTTTTAGGGTCAGTTTTCTCATAAAACCGACCTTATAGAGAGTTTTCGGTCGAGACCGAAATATTTTTGGTCGACAATTTTCTCGACCGAGAGTTACCACTGAAATGGTATTCAATCTTTAGGGTCGGTTATTTCATAAAAACCGACCCTGTAAACGTTCTCGGTCGACAATTTTCTCGACCGAGAACGTTTACAGGGTCGGTTTTTATGAAATAATCGACCTTACAGGCTCCTTTTTCTCGCCTAGGTCAGAATTTTTACAACCACTTGCGTCGGTGTTTACTCTGTAAGGTCGGTTTTATTTGGTTAAATAATCCGACGCTATAGACCAAATTCTGTAGCGACGCCCACCTAGGCGTCAGTTAAAAAGTGACGCTACAGGCTTTAAAAAACCGACGCTACAGACCATTTCTATACTAGTGACTAGTCATATAATTAAGAATTAACTATTCTAGTTTCAATAATGAACATCATATGTAAACTTAAAATCAAAATGTCTAATAATTTACATTACGTTCTACATAAATTAAACATTATGATCATGGCTGCAAATATGTAAACAATTACTCAATTAATGTTATTGTATAGAATATAGCATTGTCTAATATAACTATTGCATGTTGATGTACAATATGATAACAATATCTTGTTGTATTAAATATATATAACATAGTCATTTCTCTTATATAAATAATATGATGTTTTATAGAACCGCTTACCCGCATACCCACTATTATTGCGGGTATGGGTATGGTGCGGGTCCATGTTTTGTATTATGCGGGTCTAGAACTGGAACTGGAGACGCTAAATTAGATGGGTATGGGTATGAGTATGGCCAGACCCGCACCGTACCCGCACTGTTTACACCCCTACTCAAGTTGTTCAACAACTTCGTCAGTCAAGAATGCATCAGATTTTGCATCAGAAGAAAATCCATCGACCTGTTGAATACATCATCGGACTCAAAAGCTAACATCATCTTAGTTTATACCCTTCACATCCTTGAGAGCATCTCAGTCGACCCCAAGAGCAGATCATTAAGCTATTAATTCAAATCAATATACTTCATCGTGTTGATCCTCTTCGTCAGTCATGAAGAGATTTTCGGAAGCTTAAAGCCTGAGAAAAATACCACATGAGATAAAATTCAAGCATACACAACAAAAGCTACGACGGTCTATGTTGACAAAGCCAATAACAATCAAATAAATAAATATGCAGAGAACATAGTTGGCGATGTCACTCTCTCAAAATCTTGTGCCCACAACGGAATCTTGTAACCAACAATGTTGACGCATATTGTTGTTCCATGTTGGCACATTCAAAGTTACCACACATTGAAACCTGCACGCATCGACACATTGTATTCTATTGGTATCTAACTTTATTTATATAGATACGACAACCCCCAGTAAGAGTACGAGAGGATACGAGTGTTCTATAGCGATTAGGAAAGGACAATAGAAAAGGACAACAAAATAAAGTCTTGGACTCCAAGTCTAATAGTGTACTTTTCTAATATTGTTAGATATTATTTGTGATCCAATTAGGATAAGAGACAAAATCATAACAATCTCCACCTTGTATCTTATTTGTTGAAGTTTTTTCTCCAAGAAGTCTGCTCCCGTTTTTCTTCTATGCTTTTGTCCTCAGAAGCAGCTTCTATTTCCGTAAGTACTTTACCATGCACGTCTCTATGGAGTGTGTTTTCAGACTTGGCTTCCTAGACCCTTCATGTGAGATCTCTTCAAGATGTATAGTTTGAGAAACTGCACTGCCTCTACCTGCGGTTGTTAGAACAGCATCCTTCGCACCTTTGACCCCCATGCCATAAGTTGTGTCTTCTTTTACTTGCATCCACTCGAACACACTACGTGGTCGATCCAACCATGACTTCCTCTGAGTTTATTGCCTTAGAAAAGGCTGGAATTGAAGCCGAATGGCTAAGACATGTTCTAATGGATCTTCCCATTTGGGAGAAACCTTCTCTACCAGTGTTTATACATTGTGATAATCAAGTTGTCATAGCAAGGGATAAAAACAAAGTTTACAATGGGAAGAGTAGACATATTCGTCTATGTCACAATATTGTGAGGCAGCTTGTATGTGATAGCATAATCTCTATGGATTATGTAAAGTCAGAATTAAATTTGGTTGATCCTCTGACAAAGCAATTAAGTCAAAGACTAGTGAGCGATACGTCGAGGGGAATGGGATTATGCCCATACCAGATGTTGAAGTGATGGATACCCAACCTTCATGAACAGTGATCCCGGGAAGAAGGTTCAATGGGAACAACGAAGTCAGTGGATGACTCAATGTGTTGTAATAAATGTATCTCATTATTATGATGTAAACAACAATTTGCAATGATTTAGTTGAATATATTTCTTAATGGATTTCATAGCTATTAATGGTGGTGTATATACTGCAATATATGCTTGATGAAAGTCCAACTATATGAGTGTGGAGTGGGGCCACTCCTGTTGAGATTTAGGCAGATCTCTAGAGCATTCATGAATTTTCCCAGTAGGCGCATGGCCTAAAGGCGCCAATCCGTAAGAAAGGTATTTGATTTTATGAATATCATGTGAGTAATGTATCTCTAATTTGACAAGGGAGGAATTGGTTCAAGAACATAGTTTCACCAATTTTCTACATATTACGTACATCTACTCTATGCTTTAGTTCAAAGAACTCAGTTCTACCAAAGCTTATGCATGATATTTATTTAAGTTCTTCCAGTGGTCAACTCGATTTTTAGTTTGGTTTTGTTTTGAAATAGTGGGAGATTGTTGTGGCTGCTGATGTATTTCAAAGCAAAAGCATTTAGTCCCACATTGCTTGCTTTGGAGACTTTCCTCCTATTCATATATGGTTGCTAGTCCATGTAATATTTGAGGAATAAAATAAGATGTGGGCTTCGCAAGCGCATGGTGGGGCAGCCCAAATGGATTTGGTCCGGTCCGGTTCGGAAACCCTTTAATCAGGTGCATCGGCGCACGTCGCATCCCACGCGTAGGGGGGTGCAAATCCGGCCTCCCGGAGCCCCTTGTGCAAGCACGGCCCCGGCTTGGTTTTTCTCTTCAGTTCACTGAACCAAACAGAGACATGTTCTGTAATATTTTTTTTGTCGCACCTCTTCATTTGGATGCTTCCAAACGGCGCCCCGGTTTGCAACCGCAACGCAACGCTTCACGCACCTTTTCATTGTTACTTATACTTTGTCCTTCGCTGTCGTTCAGTACGGTAAAAAAAATGTCTCTCTCGTTCTCTTCTTCCTCACTTCTCCGCCTTCAGTCTGTCCATTGGAAGGACGATCGGTTGCCTTTCGCTCGTCGCTGTGACTTCATGTGCGCGCTTCACGTCGGCAAACGTTGTTGGATCTTGGGAGAGTAGCCGCGCAGGAGACTATCGCACAGGCACTCATCGTCAAGTACCGCGGAAATACTCTTAAGGACAATGCTCTCTGCACGCCTCAGCGTATCTCTGGTAAAGGCTTTACTATTAATGGCTTACACCGCGGTTTGTACCCTATTACGAAGTACAATCTTAAGAGTATTTTATTTCTCTGATGGGTACTAATATGGAAGGTTTTGAAACCCCCTTTACGCATGTGACGCCATCAAGTAATAACAACCAAATCGTCACTGTTTCTACTATTTTGCAAACACCAATCTCTGATGTTACGAAAATTGAATAGTTTAATGGACAACAGTACAGGCATTGGCAAGAAAAAATTATTACTGCTTTAGAAGTTTCTAATGTCTCGTTTGCTTTAACTGAACCCAAACCTAAAAATGATTCAGTTTATTGGGAAAAAGCAAATCGCATTTGTCGACATTTGATTCTAAGTACATTATCTAACCAATTGTTTGACGCCTACTTTCTAATTAAAATTACATCCAAAATTTGGGAAAGTCTGAACAAGAAATATATTCTGGAAGAGGCTTCTACCCAAAAATTCATTGTTGTAAATTTTCTAAATTTTTATATGACTGAAGATAAAGATATAACAACTCAAATTCATGAATTTCATATTTTACTTGATGATTTGAAAAATGAAAAAAATGATCTTCCTGAGTCTTTTGTTGTGGGTTCTTTAATTGAAAAACTACCTGGTTCTTGGAAAAATTACAAGAACAATTTAAAGCACAAAAGAAAGACTATGTCACTGGATGATGTAATAATACATATCTGAGTTGAAGATCAAAATTGTGCAATACAAAAATCTAAATTGAATAAAGAGTTGTCATGTACTGCTAACTTTGTTAATAGTGAAGTTAAAGAAAATAAAGTTTCTACTGATCAGTCTAAAAATAACTGGAAAATTAAGAAAGAGAAATGAAAAAAGAATAAATATAAAGGAAACAAAGATATTAATAAAAAGAATGTTTTTTGCTATGTTTGTGGCAAACCTGGTCATACTTCTCCTAAATGCAGGCATAGGAAGAAACAAGCAGTCCAGGATTCAAAGGATACATCAACCAACCTTGTCACGGAGGACATATTTATGGCACTTGTCAGCATTGTCAGCATGGGATCATTCCACCAGAACGATTGGATCATTGACTCGGGGGCTAGTCACCACATCAGTGGCAACAGAGATGCTTTCGTGACCTACACTGAGGTAGGGCAGGAGGAACATCGGGTTGTCATGGGCAACTCTAGTGCTTCTCCTATGACAGGAAAGGGCAATGTCATTATCAAGATGACTTTTGGAAAAAATTTGCTGGTCAAAGATCTGATGTTTGTCCCCGATATCCGTGTTAATTTAATTTCTGTTTCTCAACTTGTTAAGTTTGGGGTGAAAGTGTCCTTTGAATCAAACAAGGTCATTCTCACCAAGTCTGGGGACTACCTAGGCATGGGTTACTGCTCTAATGGGTTGTTTCTGCTGAATGTACCAAACTCTTCTGCTAATGAAATAAGTCCTTCTGCTTATATCGTTGATTCTTTTGATATATGGCATAATAGATTAGGACATGTCAATTTTAAATATTTACAGCATATGAAATCTTTAGGTTTACTAAAGGATATCAACGGTGTTGTTAATTTAAATAATAAATGTCAAATATGTGCTGAAACTAAATCTACCAAGAAACAGTGTCCTCAAATTTCACATAGAAATTCTGAATTGCTAGATTTAATTGATACTGATCTTGGAGATTTAAAAGGAAATCTATCTAGAGGTGGGAAGCATTTCTACATCATTTTTGTAGATAATTTCTCATGATATACAAAATTATATTTACTACATTCAAAGGATGAAGCTTTTGGAATGTTTGTTAAATATAAAATAGTAGTAGAGAATCAACTTAATAAGAAAATAAAACGTCTTCACTCAGATAGGGGTGATGAATATGATTGTTCTCCTTTTAATGATTTTTGTGTAAACTGTGGTATTATACATGAATACACACCTCCATATTCGCCTCAATCAAATGGAATTTCTGAACGTAAAAATAGAACTCTAAAATAAATGATGAATTCTATTTTAATCAATTCAGGAGCACCCAACAATTTGTGGGGGGAAGCGATTTTGTCATCTTGTTTTCTTCAAAATCGGATCCCCAGTAGGAAGACAAATAAGACACCATATGAATTATGGAAAGGATATCCTCCTAATTTGAAATACCTCAAAGTGTGGGGGTGCCTAGCTAAAGTCTTGTTAACTGAGCCTAAGAAATGAAATATGGGATCTAGAACCCTAGATGGTGTTTTTATAGGTTATGCTCAAAATAGTGCCGCATTTAGATTCTTGGTTATTAGAAGTGGCAACAATGTTTTAGAACCTAATACAATTGTTGAATATAAAAATACTGAATTTTTTGAGCATGTCTTTCCTATGAAAACTCCCTTAGAAAACTTATCTAATCCTTCAAATAAAATTTTAGAGAATATCCCAAGTACATCCAATTCTAATGATGTTTTAGAACCTGATGATATAGAACCTAAAAGATCCACTAGGATGAGGAAGGAAAAGAATCTTGATGATGATTTCTATTCCTTTATAGTGGATAATGACCTTCAATCTTACAATGATGCTATTAGTTTGACTGATTCATCTTTATAGAAGGAAGCAATTAATAGTGAGATTGAATCTATATTATCTAATAATACATGGGAACTAGTGGAACTTCCACCAGGTATTAAACCCATAGGATGTAAATGGATATTTAAAAGAAAATTGAAAACATATGGGACTGTAGATAAATACAAAGCTCGTTTGGTTGCCAAAGGATATAAACAACAAAAGGATATTGACTATTTTGATACTTTTGCTCCTGTAACTAGAATCTCTTCAATCAGGATTTTAATTGCTTTGGCATCTATTAAGAAATTAATTATACATCAAATGGATGTTAAAATGCTTTTTTGAATGGAGATTTAGATGAAGAAATTTATATGGATCAACCTGAAGGTTATGTAGTTCCGGGAAAAGAACATAAGGAATGTAGACTAATCGAATCTCTCTAGGGCTTGAAACAAGCACCTAAACAGTGGCATGAAATATTTGATAAGGTAATTGTATCATATGGATTTCATATAAATGAAGGAGATAAATGTATATATTCTAAAGTCGATAACCAAGGTTGTGTTATTATATGTCTCTATGTAGATGACATGCTTATTTTTGGCACTAATATTGATATTATAAATAGTACAAAAGGCTTTTTGGCTTCTAATTTTGACATGAAAGATATGGGTGAGGCAGATGTAATTTTAGGAATTAAACTCCTTAAAAATGATGATTGCATCATGCTATCCCAAGAACACTAGGTTGAGAAAATCCTCAAAAGGTTTTTTTATGTTTGATTGTAAACCAATAAGTACACATTTTAATTCTAATTGCAATCTTAAGAAAAATAAAAGTACTAGTGTTCGACAAGTCAAATATGCACAAGTAATTGGAAGCCTAATGTACTTAATGAATTGCACTCGTCCAGATCTAGCATATGCAGTGGGGAGATTAAGTAGATATACCCAAAATCCTAACAAGGATCATTGGGATGCTCTACATAGGGTTTTAAGATACCTTAAAGGCACAATTAATCATGGATTGATTTTTTGTGGATCTCCAACTGCATTAGAAGGATATTGTGATGTCAATTGGATTTCTGATTCAGATGTATTGAAATCTACAAGTGGCTACATCTTTTCTATGGGTGGAGGTGTTGTGTCTTGGAAATATTCCAAGCAAACTTGTATAGCTCATTCCACTATGGAATCTGAGTTTATTGCCTTAGAAAAGGTTGGAACTGAAGCCGAATGGCTAAGACATGTTATAATGGATCTTCCCATTTGGGAGAAACCTTCTCCACCAGTATTTATACACTGTGATAATCAAGCTGCCATAGCAAGGGCTAAAAACAAAGTTGACAATGGGAAGAGTAGACATATTCGTCTACGTCATAATATTATGAGGCAGCTTGTATGTGATAGCATAATCGCTATGGATTATGTAAAGTCATAATTAAATTTGGCCGATCCTCTGACAAAGCCATTAAGTCAAAGACTAGTGAGTGATACATCGAGGAGAATGGGATTATGCCCATACCAGATGTCGAAGTGATGGATACCCAACCTTCATGAATGGTGATCCCGGGAAGAAGGTTGAATGGGAACAACGAAGTCACTGGATGACTCAATGTTTTGTAATAAATGTATCTCATTCTTATGATGTAAACAACAATTTACAATGATTTAGTTGAATATATTTCTTAATGGATTTCATAGCCATTAATGGTGGTGTATATACTGCAATATATGCTTGATGAAAGTCCAACTATATGAGTGTGGAGTGGGGCCGCTCCTGTTGAGATTTAGGCAGATCTCTAGAGCATTCATGAATTTTCCCAGTAGGCGCATGGCCTAAAGGCGCCAATCTGTAAGAAAGGTATTTGATTTTATGAATATCATGTGAGTAATGTATCTCTAATTTGATAAGGGAGGAATTAGTTCAAGAACATAGTTTCACCGATCTTCTACAGATTACGTACATCTACTCTATGCTTTAGTTCAAAGAACTCAGTTCTACCAAAGCTTGTGCATTCTAGAACAGCTAAGCCTACGTTACATGCTATAGTATCTAGAATTACTACGGGAAAAATATATAAAAGATCGTTGGGCCATGCTATTTGTTTAAGTTCTTCCAGTGGTCAACTCGATTTTTACTTTGGTTTTGTTTTGAAATAGTGGGGGATTGTTGTGGCTGTTGTAGTATTTCAAGGCAAAAGTCTTTAGTCCCACATTGCTTGCTTTGGAGACTTCCCTCCTATTCATATATGGTTGCTAGTCCATGTAATATTTGAGGAATAAAATAGGATGTGGGCTTCGTACGCGCATGTTGGGGTAGCTCAAATGGGTTTGGGTCGGTCCAGTTCGAAAACCCATTAATCAGGCGCGTCGACGCACGTCGCATCCCTCGCGCAGGGGGTGCAAATCCGGCCTCCCGAAACCCCTTGTGCAGGCGCGGCCCCGGCTTGGTTTTGCTCTTCGGTTCACTGAACCAAATTGAGACATGTTCCGCAATATTTTTTTTGTCGCACCTCTTCGTTTGGATGCTTCCAAACGGCAGCCCGGTTTGCAACCGCAACGCAACTCTTCACACGCCTTTTCATTGCTACTTATACTTTGTCCTTCGTTGTTGTTTGGTACGGTTAAAAAAATGTCTCTCTCGTTCTCTTCTTCCTTGCTTCTCCGCCTTCAGTCTGTCCACTGGAAGGATGATCGGTTGCCTTTCGCTCGTCATCGTGACTGCGTGTGCGTGCTTCACGTCGGCAAACATTGTTGGATCCTGGGAGAGTAGCCGCACAGGAGACTATCGCACAGGAACTCACCATTGAGTACCGCAGAAATACTCTTAAGGACAGTGCTCTCTGCATGCCTCAGCATATCTCTGGTAAAAGATTTGATGTTAACGGCTTACACTGTAGTTTGTACCCTATTATGAATTACAATCTTAAGAGTATTTTGTTTCTCTGATGGGTACTAATATGGAAGATTTTGAAACCCCCTTTACGCTCATGATGCCATCAAGTAATAAAAACCAAATCGTCATTGTTTCTACTGTTTCGCAAACACCAATCTCTAATATTATGAAAATTGAACAGTTTAATGGACAACAATATAGGCGTTGGCAAGAAAAAAATATTACTGCTTTAGAAGTTTCTAATGTCTCGTTTGCTTTAAATGAACCCAAACATGAAAATGATTATGTTGATTGGGAAAAAGCAAATTGCATTTTTCGACATGTGATTCTAAGTACATTATCTAACCAACTATTTGACGCCTACTTTCCAATTAAAATTGCATCCGAAATTTGGGAAAGTCTGAACAAGAAATATATTCTGGAAGAGACTTCTACCCGAAAATGTACTGTTGTAAATTTTCTAAATTTTCATATGACTGAAGATAAAGACATAACAACTCAAATTTACAAATTTTAGATTGTACTTGATGATTTGAAAAATAAAAAATTGATCTTCCTGAGTCTTTTGTTGTGGGTTCTTTAATTGAAAAACTACCTGGTTCTTGGAAACATTACAAGAACAATTTAAAGCACAAAAGAAAGACTATGTCACTGGATGATGTAATAATACATATCCGAGTTGAAGATCAAAATCGTACAAGAGAAAAATCTGAACTGAATAAAGAGTTGTCATGTACTGCTAACTTTGTTAATAGTGAAGTTAAAGAAAATAAAGTTTCTACTGATCAATCTAAAAATAACTGGAAAATTAAGAAAGGGAAATGAAAAAAGAATAAATATAAAGGAAATAAAGATATTAATAAAAAGAATGTTTTTTGCTATGTTTGTGGCAAACCTGGTCATACTTCTCCTAAATGCAGGTAAAGGAAGAAATAAGCAGTCCAGGATTCGAAGGATACATCAACCAACCTTGTTACGGAGGACGTATTTGTGGCATTTGTCAGCATTGTCAGCATGGGATCATTCCACCAGAACGATTGGATCATTGACTCGAGGGCTAGTCGCCACATTAGTGGAAACAGAGATGCTTTTGTGACCTACACTGAGGTAGGACAGGAGGAACATCGGGTTGTCATGGGAAACTCTAGTGCTTCTCCTGTGACAGGAAAAGGCAATGTCATGATCAAGATGACTTCTTCTGTTGATCAAAGATATGCTATTTGTCCCAGATATCCATGTTAATTTAATTTCTATTTCTCAACTTGTTAAGTTTTGGGTGAAAGTGTCCTTTGAATCAAACAAGGTCATTCTCACCAAGTCTGGGGACTACCTAGGCATGGGTTACTGCTCTAATGGGTTGTTTCTGCTGAATGTACCAAACTCTTCTGCTAATGAAATAAGTCCTTCTGCTTATATTGTTGATTCTTTTGATATATGGCATAATAGATTAGGACATGTCAATTTTAAATATTTACAACGTATGAAATCTTTAGGTTTACTAAAGGATATCACTGGGGTTGTTAATTTAAATAATAAATGTCAAATATGTGCTGAAACTAAATCTACCAAGAAACTGTGTCCTCAAATTTCACATAGAAATTCTGAATTGCTAGATTTAATTCACACTGATCTTGGAGATTTAAAAAGAAATCTATCTAGAGGTGGGAAGCATTTCTACATCATTTTTGTAGATGATTTCTCACGATATACAAAATTATATTTACTACATTCAAAGGATGAAGTTTTTTGAATGTTTGTTAAATATAAAATAGAAGTAGAGAATCAACTTAATAAGAAAATAAAACATCTTCGCTCAGATAGGGGTGGTGAATATGATTGTTCTCCTTTTAATGATTTTTGTGTAAACCGTGGTATTATACATGAATACACACCTCCATATTCACCTCAATAAAATGGAATTGCTGAATGTAAAAATAGAACTCTAAAAGAAATGATGAATTTTGTTTTAATCAATTCAGAAGCACCCAACAATTTGTGGGGGAGCAATTTTGTCGTCTTGTTTTCTTCAAAATCACATCCCCGGTAGGAAGACAAATAAGACACCGTATGAATTATGGAAAGGATATCCTCCTAATTTGAAATACCTCAAAGTGTGGGGGTGTCTGGCTAAAGTCTTATTAACTGAGCCTAAGAAACGAAAATTGGAATCTAGAACCCTAGATGGTGTTTTTATAGGTTATGCTCAAAATAGTGCCGCATTTAGACTCTTGATTATTAGAAGTGGCAACAATGTTGTAGAACCTAATACAATTGTTGAATCTAAAAATGCTGAATTTTTTGAGCATATCTTTCCTATGAAAACTCCCTTAGAAAACTTATCTAATCCTTCAAATAAAATTTTAGAGAATATCCCAAGTACATCCAATTCTAATGATGTTTTAGAACCTGATGATATAGAACCTAGAAGATCCACTCAGATGAGGAAGGAAAAGAATATTGGTGATGATTTCTATTCCTTTATAGTGGATAATGACCCTCAATCTTACAATGATGCTATTAGTTCGACTGGTTCATCTTTATGGAAGGAAGCAATTAATAGTAAGATTGAATCTATATTATCTAATAATACATGGGAACTAGTGGAACTTCCACCAGGTATTAAACCCATCGGATGTAAATGGATATTTAAAAGAAAATTGAAAACATATGGGATTGTAGATAAATACAAAGCTCGTTTGGTTGCCAAAGGATATCAACAACAAAAGGATATTGACTATTTTGATACTTTTGCTCCTGTAACTAGAATATCTTCAATCAGGATTTTAATTGCTTTGGCATCTATTAAGAAATTAATTATACATCAAATGGATGTTAAAACTGCTTTCTTGAATGGAGATTTAGATGAAGCAATTTATATGGATCAACCCGAAGGTTATGTAGTTTCGGGAAAAGAACATGTGGTATGTAGACTAATCAAATCTCTCAATGGCTTGAAACAAACACCTAAACAGTGGCATGAGAAATTTGATAAGCTAATTGTATCATATGGATTCCATATAAATGAAGGAGATAAATGTATATATTCTAAAGTCGATAACCAAGGTTGTCTTATTATATGTCTCTATGTAGATGACATGCTTATTTTTGGCACTAATATTGATATTATAAATAGTACAAAAGGCTTTTTGGCTTCTAATTTTGACATGAAAGATATGGGTGAGGCAGATGTAATTTTAGGAATTAAACTCCTTAAAAATGATGATTGCATCATGCTATCCCAAGAACACTATGTTGAGAAAATCTTCAAAAGGTTTTTAATGTTTGATTGTAAACCAGTAAGTACACCTTTTAACTCTAATTGCAATCTTAAGAAAAATAAAAGTACTAGTGTTCAACAAGTCAAATATGCACAAGTAATTGGAAGCCTAATGTACTTAATGAATTGTACTCGTCCAGATCTAGCAAATTCAGTGGGGAGATTAAGTAGATATACCTAAAATCCTCACAAGGATCATTGGGATGGTCTACATAGGGTTTTCAGATACCTTAAAGGCACAATTAATCATGGATTAATTTTTTGTGGATCTCCAACTGTGCTAGAAGGATAGTGTGATGCCAATTGGATTTCTGATTCAAATAAATTGAAATCTACAAGTGGTTACATCTTTTCTATGGGTAGAGGTGTTGTGTCTTGGAAATCTTCTAAGCTAACTTGTATAGCTCGTTCCACTATGGAATCTGAGTTTATTGCCTTAGAAAAGGCTGGAACTGAAGCTGAATGGCTAAGACATATTTTAATGGATCTTCCCATTTGGGAGAAACCTTCTCCACCAGTATTTATACACTGTGATAATCAAGATGCCATAGCAAGGGCTAAAAACAAAGTTTACAATGGGAAGAGTAGACATATTCGTCTACGTCACAATATTGTGAGGGAGCTTGTATGTGATAGCATAATCTCTATGGACTATGTAAAGTCAGAATTAGATTTGGTCGATCTTCTGACAAAGCCATTAAGTCAAAGACTAGTGAGTGATACATCGAGGAGAATGGGATTATGCCCATACCAGATGTCGAAGTGATAGATACCCAACCTTCATGAACGGTGATCCCGGGAAGAAGGTTCAATGGGAACAACGAAGTCACTGGATGACTCAATGTGTTGTAATAAATGTATCTCATTCTTATGATGTAAACAACAATTTGCAATGATTTAGTTGAATATATTTCATAATAGATTTCATAGCCATTAATGGTGGTGTATATGAAAACCTCTAGAGGGGGGGGTGAATAGAGTTTTATGATAATTTTAAATTAATTTAAACTCAAGCAACCACAGAGAAAGATTGGACAAGGAGACACAAGGGTTTAGAGTGGTTCCTAGCCTTAGCAAATACTAAGGTAGTCAGTCCACTACCCGGTTGCTTACCCAACCGGGATTTGAAAAGAAATTATTTTATTACCTCGCAAGGACTTTACATAAAATACATTTCTTTTCCCTAAACCCTTCAAGCAGCCTTCACCTAGAAGTAATCGCCCAACTCGAAGCAGCCTTCCCTTGAAGTAGATGCACCAACTCCCGTTGCACCAGCCTTCTGAAGTAGCTTCCCGTGCGATAGCCTTCTTGAAGTAGCTTGAAGTCCCCTTCTCCACCTGAGAAGTCAACCCTCTCCAATCCGCAGCCTCCAACCCTAGGAGTAGCAAGGAGAGTACAAAAGATAAACAGGAACAAGAAAGGAAAACAGAAATTACAACTTATCCTTTTAAGCACAAGGCTTGATTTGCCTATATCAAGCGTATAAATCTCCTAACCAATGTGTATGACAATGTGATTGTAGTGGATAGGAGATACTAGCCTATAGGGCACGAAATGGGAGCAATAGGAATGAATGGCAAGTGTAGGAATTGCTCTATTGCTCTAAAACAGATTGCAAGTGTGTATTCAAGCTCAAGTATAGCACAAGTATATCTTGGATGTGCTTTGGTGTCCTAAGACATGTCCTATTTATAGGAATGGCCTATGTATGCTTAAGGACGTTCTAGACAACTTCTAGGGGGTTCCTAGTGCTTAACTAGCCGTTAGGAATAAGTTAGGCGCATTAGCAACGGCTAGTTAATTAATTCTGCAGTTGCTGTCAGAGACCATCTCGGTCGAGGACTCGTCGACCGAGATGCCCAGTCGGTCGAGGATTCGTCGACCGACAGGCTCTCTGGATTAGCGTTTATTTGCAACTGTCAACTGCTGTGTCTAACGGCTACTTTTGGTCAATCTCGGTCGAGAAGTTTGTCGACCGAGAGTGTCTCGGTCGAGGAGTGTAGTCGACCGAGATTGACTCTATTTCAATCTTTTAATTAAACCACTAAGTGTGTTTATGAGTGTGCATAATGTGATCCTTTTGGAAAGGATGACTTGTCTAACTATGGTGTGTAGCTAGGGAAGATCTAACGCTTGATTTACATGCAATCTAAGTACTTGTACATTATATAACTGTACAAGTTTTTACAATAGTGATTACATTGCATGAAAGTAAATATGTAAGCTCGTGATTTCCCTAGTTGCTTTGTCATCCACCATAATCCTACACACTCAAGTAGCTCGTTAGAATAATAAGAATGAAATGTTTGTCATCATCGAAACAAAGGGATTTATCATAATGTCCAATTTATCCAACAATCTCCCCCTTTTTGAAGATGACAAACATTTCCTAAAATATGAAATAAGGAAATATAAAGCATGTGAGTTTCATACCTGAAGATTACCTTTTGTAGCCATTCTTGTTTTACAAGTGTGAGTGCTGGCAATCAGGATGAAACTCATATATATTTATATTTTTGATTTTATATTCTTTCTCCCCCTTTGTCATTTCAAAAAGATATCCAATTTGAATATTTTATTTTCTTTTCCCTTTTAATTTTATATTTTGCTCCCCCTTAAATAGATATCCTTTTAGAAACATGGATTTGTGTCTAATTTATCCACTATTTGTTTCTCAATCATTTGCAAAGGATGTTAAGCCTTGAAATGATATGAGATTCCCTTAAGCTTATGAATGTATATTTATTTCTCATCTATCAAGGGATGTTAAGCCCTAAATTAAATGAGAGTCCTTTTAATCTTAGAGTACTTAAAAAATAATGTCTCCAACCAAAACAAGGGATGTTAAACCCTGATTTGTTTAGAGAGTTCCTTTAAGAGCAAGATATATCATTTTGATGAAATTCTTTTTCATACAAATTACTTTTAAGAATCCGAAGGTCATGACAAACTCCAAATGATGTTAACAATGTAAGCTTTATAATCAAATAATCAAATTTGTTTTTATAATCTCCCCCTTAATCTAAGCAATTTAAGGCTTTTAAGGTCACAAATGATAAATTTTTGATTTTGACCTTTATCAAAAGCATACTAAGATTAAGTTCAATAGAATAATATCCAAATAAGCATTTTGTCAAAGCTTATTTTAGGTCGCCCTTGACTACGACCATAGCGCCCCTTGGCTAAATTTTGTTTTAACCAAGAGGCAAAAATTGCAGATTTCCAATTAAGCATTCATATCAATTTTGATGCATGTTTAAGTGATACTAAACATGAAAGCATAATGAATATTTCAAATCTTTTAAAGATATCAATTTAAAACATTGTTCTTTTTGCAAGCATTTCTAAAATCACCAATAAGTTCTTTTGCTTGTCTATGTAATGATAGAACGATAGAACAAAAATTTTCTTTAAACTAAGAATAATTTTGGTTTTTGACCAAATTTATTTCTCATAATCTTTCAAGGATGATTTCCATAATTGATACTTTATTATACAGTCATTGATCACGAATAGACAACAATTTTGAACAATTTCAAAGGAATTCAGCAATTTTACAGCATTCTGAAAAACAGTGACATGCTCGGTCGACAATTGCTCGACCGGGTTTTCACTCGGTCGACAAATCTTCGACCGACCTAATTTCTGGAAAGTGTTCAGAATTCTATTTCAAGTACAATATAGATTGTATCTAATTTAATTATTTCAAAGATCAGTTTGATATAAATATATGAATATCAAAGTAACATTTGGATTATATCTCAACTTAATCATATTCAAATCTTTTAAGTTTTGATTAATCCTTAATTGATATAAATTTGTTATCCCTATATGTTAAGTTGAGATAGACATAAAGATATGCAAATTAAAGTCTTTGGTCATATCTCAACTTAGTCTAATCGAATCAATTTGGGAATTTTGGAACCCATACCATCTCATCATTCTTTTTCTTGTATGGGCAGGAGAAGGAGTAATGTCCAAGTCGTAAACAATAGTGGCAACATATAGAATCAACCTCATATCTCTTTCTATGATTTTGGTCTAGGTTGTTCTTTGGTACAAAAGTATAGTTGCCTCTATGTACATTCATGGATTGACTTGCTTGTGTCCTTCTCCAACTAGGTTGTTGATAGGATTTCTCCTTAGGCTTATAACCTAGTCCTCTTCTCCCTATTTGATGATAGGAATTTTCTAATATTTTATCAAGGATTCCATTGTTGCTTAACTTACTAACTTCTTGTTGCAATTTAACGATCTCATCCATTCTTTTCTTGATATCTAATTTTGCTTGATCTAGATTGGATGATAACATATTTCTTTCTTTCACTATATTGTCATAATCTACATGGGTGCACAATATAGGTTGTTTTTGAATATCATTTAACTTTGCAAGCAATTCAGTCTTTTCTTGACATAGAAGATCATAGTTAGTCTCTAGAGTGAAAATTTTCACTTCACTATTACTTAGAGATGATTTCAAAGTACGATTGTCAGACATAATGCTATCTTTTTCAAAACCAAGAGTATTCAATTTAGCATATAAATCATCATTTTCGGATGTAAGCTCAAGAAGTCTAGCATTTAGATCATCATTTTCTTTATTTGATTTCTTTAATTTCTTTTTGTATTCAACATATTTGTTATGTGTTTCTTCAATAATAGTAACTAACTCTTCTTTAGGTAAATCAAGCAAGCTTACCTCTTCTTCTTCTTCCTCACTTATTGTAGCAACGAAACATTCTTTATGTGTATCTTCTTTCTTTGACCTCCATGGACATCTAGAAGTAGAGTGCTTTGTTCCTAAGCACCAATTGCAACTTGTCGCACATTGGTCCATGCTCCTTTTCTTGTGGTTGTAGTCACCTCCTCCCTTTATCTCTTCAAGACCTTGTTAGGGCTCCTTGAAGCCTGCTCTGATACCAATTGAAAACCTCTAGAGGGGGGGTGAATAGAGTTTTATGATAATTTTAAATTAATTTAAACTCAAGCAACCACAGAGAAAGATTGGACAAGGAGACACAAGGGTTTAGAGTGGTTCCTAGCCTTAGCAAATACTAAGGTAGTCAGTCCACTACCCGGTTGCTTACCCAACCGGGATTTGAAAAGAAATTATTTTATTACCTCGCAAGGACTTTACATAAAATACATTTCTTTTCCCTAAACCCTTCAAGCAGCCTTCACCTAGAAGTAATCGCCCAACTCGAAGCAGCCTTCCCTTGAAGTAGATGCACCAACTCCCGTTGCACCAGCCTTCTGAAGTAGCTTCCCGTGCGATAGCCTTCTTGAAGTAGCTTGAAGTCCCCTTCTCCACCTGAGAAGTCAACCCTCTCCAATCCGCAGCCTCCAACCCTAGGAGTAGCAAGGAGAGTACAAAAGATAAACAGGAACAAGAAAGGAAAACAGAAATTACAACTTATCCTTTTAAGCACAAGGCTTGATTTGCCTATATCAAGCGTATAAATCTCCTAACCAATGTGTATGACAATGTGATTGTAGTGGATAGGAGATACTAGCCTATAGGGCACGAAATGGGAGCAATAGGAATGAATGGCAAGTGTAGGAATTGCTCTATTGCTCTAAAACAGATTGCAAGTGTGTATTCAAGCTCAAGTATAGCACAAGTATATCTTGGATGTGCTTTGGTGTCCTAAGACATGTCCTATTTATAGGAATGGCCTATGTATGCTTAAGGACGTTCTAGACAACTTCTAGGGGGTTCCTAGTGCTTAACTAGCCGTTAGGAATAAGTTAGGCGCATTAGCAACGGCTAGTTAATTAATTCTGCAGTTGCTGTCAGAGACCATCTCGGTCGAGGACTCGTCGACCGAGATGCCCAGTCGGTCGAGGATTCGTCGACCGACAGGCTCTCTGGATTAGCGTTTATTTGCAACTGTCAACTGCTGTGTCTAACGGCTACTTTTGGTCAATCTCGGTCGAGAAGTTTGTCGACCGAGAGTGTCTCGGTCGAGGAGTGTAGTCGACCGAGATTGACTCTATTTCAATCTTTTAATTAAACCACTAAGTGTGTTTATGAGTGTGCATAATGTGATCCTTTTGGAAAGGATGACTTGTCTAACTATGGTGTGTAGCTAGGGAAGATCTAACGCTTGATTTACATGCAATCTAAGTACTTGTACATTATATAACTGTACAAGTTTTTACAATAGTGATTACATTGCATGAAAGTAAATATGTAAGCTCGTGATTTCCCTAGTTGCTTTGTCATCCACCATAATCCTACACACTCAAGTAGCTCGTTAGAATAATAAGAATGAAATGTTTGTCATCATCGAAACAAAGGGATTTATCATAATGTCCAATTTATCCAACAGTATATACTGCAATATATGCTTGTTGAAAGTCCAACTATATGAGTGTGGAGTGGGGCCGCTCTTGTTGAGATTTAGGCAGATCTCTAGAGCATTCATGAATTTTCCCAGTAGGCGCATGGCCTAAAGGCGCCAATCCGTAAGAAAGGTATTTGATTTTATGAATATCATGTGAGTAATGTATCTCTAATTTGATAAGGGAGGAATTGGTTCAAAAATATAGTTTCACCAATCTTCTACAGATTACGTACATCTACTCTATGATTTCGTTCAAAGAACTCAGTTCTACCAAAGCTTATGCATGCTATTTGTTTAAGTTTTTCCAGTGGTCAACTCGGTTTTTAGTTTGGTTTTATTTTGAAATAGTGGGGAATTGTTGTGGATGCTGCTGTATTTCAAAGCAAAAGCCTTTAGTCCCACATTACTTGCTTTGGAGACTTCACTCCTATTCATATATGGCTACTAGTCCATGTAATATTTGAGGAATAAAATAGGATGTGGGCTTCGCACGCACATGGTGGGGCAGCCCAAATGGGTTTGGGCCGGTCCGGTCCAGAAACCCTTTAATCGGGCGCGTCGGTGCACGTCGCATCCCGCGCGCAGGGGGGTGCAAATCTGGCCTCCCAGAGCCCCTTGTGCGGGCGCGGCCCCGGCTTAGTTTTGCTCTTCGGTTCACTGAACCAAATTGAGACATGTGCCGTAATATTTTTTTTGTTACACCTCTTCGTTTGGATGCTTCCAAACGGCGGCCCGATTTGCAACCGCAACGAAACTCTTCACACACCTTTTCGTTGTTACTTATACTTTGTCCTTCGCTGTCGTTTGGTACGGTTAAAAAAATGTGTCTCTCTCATTCTCTTCTTCCTCACTTCTCTGCCTTCAGTCTGTCCACTGGAAGAACGAGCGGTTGCCTTTCACCCGTCGTCGTGACTGCGTGTGCGCGTTTCACGTCGGCAAACGTTGTTGGATCCTGGGAGAGTAGCCGCGCAGGAGACTATCGCACAGGCGCTCGCCGTCGAGTACCGCGGAAATACCCTTAAGGACAATGCTCTCTGTACGCCTCAGCGTATCTCTAGTAAAAACTTTACTGTTACCGGCTTACACTGTGGTTTGTACCCTATTATGAATTACAATCTTAATAGTATTTTGTTTCTCTGATGGGTACTAATATGGAAGATTTTGAAACCCCCTTTACGCCTGTGACAACATCAAGTAATAACAACCAAATCGTCACTGTTTATACTGTTTTGCAAACACCAATCCCTGATGTTACAAAAATTGAACAGTTTAATGGACAAAAGTATAGTTGTTGGCAAGAAAAAATTATTACTGCTTTAGAAGTTTCTAATGTCTCGTTTGCTTTAACTGAACCCAAACCTGAAAATGATTCTGTTGATTGGGAAAAAGTAAATCGCATTTGTCGACATGTGCTTCTAAGTACAATATCTAACTTACTTTTTGACACCTACTTTCCAATTAAAATTGCATCCGAAATTTGGGAAAGTCTGAACAAGAAATATATTATGGAAGAGGCTTCTACCCAAAAATTTACTATTGTAAATTTTCTAAATTTTCATATGACTGAAGATAAATATATAACAACTCAAATTCACGAATTTCAGATTTTACTTGATGGTTTGAAAAATGAAAAAATTGATCTTCCTGAGTCTTTTGTTGTGGGTTCTTTAATTGAAAAACTACCTGGTTCTTGGAAACATTACAAGAACAATTTAAAGCAAAAAAGAAAGACTATGTCACTGGATGATGTAATAATACATATCTGAGTTGAAGATTAAAATTGTGCAAAAGAAAAATCTGAACTGAATAAAGAGTTATCATGTACTGCTAACTTTGTTAATGGTAAAGTTAAAGAAAATAAAGTTTCTACTGATCAATCTAAAATTAACTGGAAAAGTAAGAAAGGGAAACGAAAAAAGAATAAATATAAAGGAAAAAAAGATATTAATAAAAAGAATGTTTTTTGCAATGTTTGTGACAAACCTGGTCATACTTCTCCTAAATGCAGGCATAGGAAGAAACAAACAGTCCAGGATTCGAAGGATACATCAACCAACCTTGTCACAGAGGACGTATTTATGGCATTTGTCAGCATGGGATCATTCCACCAGAACGATTGGATCATTGACTCGGGGGCTAGTCGCCACATCAGTGGCAATAGAGATGCTTTCGTGACCTACACTGAGGTAGGGCAGGAGGAACATCAGGTTGTCATGGGAAACTCTAGTGCTTCTCCTGTGACAGGAAAGGGCAATGTCATGATCAAGATGACTTCTGGAAAAATTCTGTTGATCAAAGATGTGTTGTTTGTCCCAGATATCCGTGTTAATTTAATTTTTGTTTCTGAACTTGTTAAGTTTGGGGTGAAAGTGTCCTTTGAATCAAACAGAGTCATTCTTACCAAGTCTGGGGACTACCTAGGCATGGGTTACCAAACTCTTCTGCTAATGAAATAAGTCCTTCTGCTTATATCGTTGATTCTTTTGATATATGGCATAATAGATTAGGACATGTCAATTTTAAATATTTACAGCATATGAAATCTTTAGGTTTACTAAAGGATATCAATGGTGTTGTTAATTTAAATAATAAATGTCAAATATGTGCTGAAACTAAATCTACCAAGAAACCGTGTCCTCAAATTTCACATAGAAATTCTGAATTGCTAGATTTAATTGACACTGATCTTGGAGATTTAAAAAGAAATCTATCTAGATGTGGGAAGTATTTTTACATCATTTTTGTAGGGACCTATTATGAGTTTATTTTGTGCTTAATGGAGAAAAAACATAGCTTTGTAAATGGAAATACTTTTTTTGTAAGTAACTTTCGTAAGTGCCATTAATAGTCTCATTTATTCCAACTAAGATGCTTCATCATTGCTTCTTGTGATTATTGTGATAATTTTGTATCTGATTTGTTTATCATCTATATAGAATGGTGTCATGGATATAAAATTAATATACATGCGTGAATGTTGATTCTATGAAATACAAAACGTACACCGTTAACTTTTTTGCTCGTGATGATTTTTGACCCTCTAATATTTGTTGATTTGTATCAATATGTTCATTGCGTTGGGGTTCAACAAATAATGATATTATCATATATTTTTATTCATTGTAGACAATCCCACTTCTAGTTAATTAGATAAGTATTACATGCGACTACACATAATACATCATTTTGAGAATCAATGTTTGCCCTCTATCAAATAAGAACAAGTCGTGTTTTAGAACTAGGAAAAAATCCCATATAATTCTTATCTTTATATTGTATTATTTCTCAAAAATATCTTTATATATACTCCTTGAAAATTAGATCGATCCATATAATGATTATAATTATAAACATAACTAAAGGTGATGGAATTTGTTCATATAATTATCAATATTATCTTTATCCTTTATTTATTGAGTGGTTCCTTGCATTCAATCATCTTTTGCTTCCCGTTTCTTTCTTCTACTCACCTACTCTTAACCCCTCTAATGTCATTTGTGTGGATGGAAAGGTGAAATAAATGATCACTTGACATAGAAGAAACTATTGAAGATGATTATTTGAGTGAAAAAGAAGAACGTTAGAGTATGTTGTACATTTATAGTCCGTTCAGCAACATGTTCGTTCTTTGCCGGGCAGCGGCAACCAACGCCTTCCGGACTCGGACCGAGCTTTATCGCTCTAATTAAAACACACAAGGATGGCCGCTACAATTTTGTATTGAATTTTCTTTTAGAAGGGTCGGCTGGTCGCTGGAATTTGACCGTGACGATTCATTGTGATGAATGACTAGCGCCCTCAAAAGTCGATAGCAGATGTTGCCTCTTTACAAAACATCACATTAAACTCTAACAAAAGGTTTGTCGGATAAGAAATCAAACGTTCATTACTTATACACCGTATATCACATGGGAACATATCTCAGTGCAAAAAATACGTAGGAATGTTTAATGTGCTTCCAAAAATTCTAGTATTCTTAAGAACCTAGTAGAAGAAAGATGAAAGGAAAAAGAACACCCGATATCTTAAGATCCAATTTTAACAAAAAGCTCATGCAACAAATAAAAAAAAAGACTGAAGGAAGATATGCATGGGCCAGTAATGTCTCAAAGTTGGAAGCCCTAAAGATTTATGATAATGAAAGTAAACATAATTGTTATATATGGAATGCTTATTAAATTATGTTGGGGTAAACCATAGCCCCTAATGTCACCTCTTTCCCGCCTCCATTATGTGCACACTCATTTTCTAGCAGGTATACCAACATATATGTAGGCATCCATACTATATGCATGTATGCTCACATGTGTCTGCATGATGATATATATGTATTGTTTATAGTGTATAAATTATATGTTATATATTATATGTTGTATATTGTTTATAAAATATGAAATGTCCACTTTATATCTAGGAAATGCCATTTTAAATCATATTTCAGATGAGAATTAATGTGTACATAAATTCTAAGGTTCTTAATCGTTTATACATACATCTATTTATTTAGCTTAATTTAGTGATTATTTTTTAAATGGAACTTTGAGTTACGAATTAATATCCATTATAAAATTATGTTCAAATTTGGGCCAATTCTGACTTTGTTTGCTCATGTTATACAATTTTATATACTTTTTGACCTTATGTGCAAATTGTCCTTTTTGGGGTCTAAAAATAATTTCAAGAGACACTTATTTTGTTACATGATTTTCTTAAAAATCTTATAAAATTTCATTTCCTTTGGATGCTTTTGGACTTTGTTACAAGGTATACTATTCTTCTAAAAATATTAATTTAATTGGTAATAACACCATATATTTTGGCCAACCAATGACTTATAGGCCTGATGATCGATAAAAACTATTGCTTCACAGGAGGTCATTGGGTTAAACACACTTATAAATGTAACTATAATATTTCTTTGTTAAATCAATAATCTAACAATATCGCTGGTCCGATGGAGATCTATATTACCGTCGGGCTGTTTAATTGCTGGCATTAAGTCCAAAAACCGTTGGAGTCCTGGTCCTAGAGCGTCATAGTTAACCAACTGTGAATTGATTAATAACATGTCTCTTTGCGGACAACAACTCTTGGAGCGAACGACGGATTTTCCTTTTTGCGGCGACGACGGTGGATTAAAGGATAGATGCTATCTGATCTGTTAGGATTTTGTCTTGGATAAGAAATATTATATAATTATGAAAGTGCAAATTAGTACCCAATTTAAAGTTTGAGTTATTATTTATTTATTCTTTTCTATTGTCGTTTCCTAATCCCAATAAAATAGTTGTATCTTTTATTGGGATAGATACCTCTATTTATTTATAAATAGAGGTATACACTGATAGTATATGGTGCACTGATGTGTGTGAGTTCCAATGTGTGGTAATTTTGGGTGTGCCAACGTAGAACTGTTGGGTTTTAGGGGAGACAGAAAAGGCAGCGGAAACAAAAAAATTCTCCCCCAACCCATACCGAGGAAACGCGTCAACGTCTATATAATAGGAAAAGATGGTTTGTGGAATCATACCTTGTCCCGAGACTTGCTCGGCGACAATACCTCGCGCAATGCGCGGTCTTCAACTCCGGTCTTGGACGGTGTCTGTGCAGCTCCTGGTCGCACCGGGACTGACGACTCCTCCTCCTACCGGACTGTCGGATGACAGTTGTCCTCCTGAACGGCAGTGTCCTCCCGCCTCTGTAGTAGTCCACACGGACCACCTGGAACTCCACTCTCCTTGTCCCACAAGGAAGTGGAAGGAGTCGCACCCTCCTGTTGACGTACTAGTCGCCAACACACTCTCCTGCTACCAGTTGCAACTGCAGTTGTCCTTCCCTTGCTGCACCTCCCTTTTGCGGGAAGCACTTGCTCGGGATCTCTCACGGTTACCAAAACCAGAGAGAACGACAACTTCGCAAAGCAACCGGCTTGCATTGAGTTGTCCTTTGAGAAGCCCCCAATACCCCTATATATATAGGCGGGTCATGGGACAGGGTTCTCTGTGCCCGGCAATACGGGACTAAAGCAGGAGTAGAAGGGTTCGAGAATTTTCCACAAAAAGCAACCGGTTCGCAACTTGAAACGATCGGTTCACAACTGAACCGATCGGTTCGGCCATTGAGCCGCTCGGTTGGACCTGAGCCGATCGTTTGGGGTACTCCAACCGATCGGTTGGTGCCCTGAACCGATCGGTTCATGGTCCTAATCCGGCTCAAAAAGACTTTCCTTATTTCGTTCTCAATTGGTATCGTATACCAATGTTATTTCCAATCGAATTGGGCAATTTGAAACCAAAGGAAAATTCTTACCGACATGACTTTCCCAACTGGTCGGTTGCACCAGTTGAGCCGATCGGTTCAACTCTTGAACCGGTCGTTTCAACCTGGGCATGAGCCGATCGGCCTGGACACTCCAGCCGACCGGTTCATCACATGAGCCGATCGGTTGGGAGCACAGGTTGGGCAAAATCAGTCAATTGTGATTTCAATCAATCCGATACTCCAATCAATGCGTCCAACACCTTGAACCATATGATATTGAGCTATCGACTGATTGAGTGTCTAATTGAACTACTAAACTCCTTTAGTAATCAATCTAAACTTTGCTTTGTGGACAAAACTCCTCTTCCAGGTTAAATCCTATGTGTGTGACCCTGCAGGTCCATTTCACGTTGGCAGTGAAAGTCCATAACACTTATGACTTCACAAGCAAAGAGTGGTGCCTAGTCACACATCAGTGCTACCCAAGTGAAAGTAGAAAGTTGGAGAACAACTTTCATCCTACAATCCGTGAATGGTGTTACAATGAATGTATAATTCCTTTGTCACTGATATCCCGAATGAACTCGAGGCATGGAACAGTCATCCTGTCAACGTTCATTCACTTTCTTGATCTCAGAGTAGATTGAAGGAGATATGTATGACATCAATATCACATACTGATTCACACATGCGTGCGCACGCCTATCTCAATCCTACTCATCAAGTGGCCTTGGATATCAAACTCCCTCAGGAGGGACAAATCCCATATCTATCACTCACCCCTCAAAAGCCCCATGTGTCAAAGCCACCCAATCATCACCTTTATAACAACCCATGTTTCAGGACTGCGTTTGATGATGTCAAAGTGTGCCCAACGACATGTGTTGAGTGCAGTGATTTCAGGTCTAAGAATCACACTCACCACCATCACTGTGAGTACTGACTGTGACTACCATCTCATGGTTCCATGTGTCAAACTCACGGTGGGTCTGTCCGGTACCTTGTTCTCTAACAAGTACCTATGTGTTTGATTTGATATCTCTATATCATGACTAATGAGATTCTGTCATCAACCAACACCACAATCCAGTCTTGTGTGTCATTGCTGTCTATCTACCTTCCACAATGACATCCGACTAGGGACATAACAAGAATGTACAAACTCTTAGCATCTGTATGATCTCATCGTCCAGGTCATGAACCTGAAGGCATACGTCATTGAGTACTGTCATTCTCTAGACATTCAATCTGTTCTATCACTATCTCATATGACTGAACCAGAAAGAATTGGAAGCTTGCCTTTGATGTTTATCAAAACAATCTTAATGTATCCCACCAATCATCCCATTATTGGCTCTCAGGGCATACATACCAACAGACTCCCACTTGCACTGCGAGCCAATCACCCTTGAATCATATTCATAGTGATCTTCAAACATGTCCCACATGTTATTGTGCTCTTAGTGCGAACATAGTGAGTAATGGCAACACCTTGCCAAAGTCTGTACAAATTGCATGTCTCTCATCTCTTCGCTGTACGTCACACGTATGAGATGGAGTTGCCGTAATATGCGATCTAGTATTCCTTTTGCTAACCTTTAGCCACATTGCATGATCAAGGATTCCAGACTTGTCATCAATGACCGGAATATCTATAAGTTCATCTCATGAACTTCTAGATCCATATAGTATCCACTGATGTTCTCTAACACACAGATACTCGACATTTCCCTTTTAAATGGTTTTATTGGAACACTTCCAATTATCAACAAACTTTCACTTTTATACATCCTATGTATATTTTGCGATTAATTTTCTGTCCTTTCGGAAGTTCGCATCAATGTAACTCTTTACATCGAACTCTTCCTTATCTCCATAGAACTAGTACTTCTCAAGTACTTATCAAGTCCTCATGGTATTCCAGTAACCCTTACTGGAAGTAGACAGACATCCACTCGTCATGTCCCACATACGAGTTATCAGGATGAGCACATCATATTGCCATGTCCTACATACAAGATGATGAATGCATTTTATTCTTGCCATGTCATACATGCAAGACAATGGGATGATTACATACATGATAGATCCATATCTATTCTTAGTGTTCCCATTCTTCATAATAATTGGACACTTGGCCTTGGGATACTAATATCCATATAACATGGACAAATTTTCTCCCACTTAATCTGTGCATACTGAACCCTTCAGTACAGATTGCCAATGTATGCTCTCTCTTTTCCAGGTCAAGAGATTTGTCGAGAACTATCTCTATAGATCTCTATTCCTATCATATAGGAAATATCTCTATCTTCCTTAAAGATAATTTCCACTTTTGGATTTCCATTCTAGAACATTTCCATTTCACATCAACATGTGAAATGTGAATACGCTCCCACTAAATCACAGATCCCTTCTTTATCTTTGACATATCAGTCAAACCCTTTGACTATATCATCAAAGTAAAGATCCAATTCTGAGTTGCTTGTACTCAATCAATCACATTGATTAGTCCATTGTAACTTATAGACTTCATTTGCATTAGTGGATTCATAAACCTTATAGGTTGTGTCACGTACACATCCTTGTTTTATTCCTCATAGGAATGCGGTTTTAGTATCCATATGCCAAATGTCTTAGTCATTAAGTTGCAATCAACAAGCATCATCCTTCTCAAAATGTTATCCATGTGTCTTAACACTTAAGACTCATTTGCACTTATGGATACGATCCAATGAGTGCTACCATCAAGGTCATACCTTATGGTTCACATGGATGTCATTTAGGATGTAATGGTCATAAACCATAACTCAAGATTTGGTTCCTCATATTCATCTTGATAGTTGACTCATCACATGAACAACTCATCACATAGATAATTGTGGTGTATCTGTTAAGGATATAAGAACTCACAACCCTTGTGATTCTTAATTTCCTTTATTAGTGTGGGGTATTCTTTTATTAAGAAGAATTCAGTTATTCGATAATCATTCTCTAACTCCTTAGAGTATGATTCCTTCTTGATTTAGACATCACCATGCCTTAATCATGAGTTCACTATGATACACTATCATAATCACTCATAAGAATCTCAAACATTTGGTCCAAGTATTTCATTCTTTGATCTCATCAAGAATTAATACTTTACCAAATTTGTACTTCATTTATGATAATCTTGAACACTTCAAGATATTCATATTGGTATTTCTCTAAACACCATTTGAAGTATTAGCATTCGCTCCAATAGGTATGTAAATACATCACATGTATTATACCTAATAGGACAATCATTCTCCCACTACCATTAGTGAAGATTGATTAATCATGTACAAGAGATTCATGTCTCTTACTGGTTCTCTAACCAAAAGAGTCTAGATTTATCCATCATATGGAAACTAGAAATGAATTTCTCATGATTGATGCTAATTTGATTGTTTGAGTTATCAATAACTTTAGGTATCATTTTATCTTATGCATACCATGTATCACAAGATAAACAAGGCATTGCCACAAAGATCATATCTTTAAGATTGAAACATCAACTTTATTAATTGCCATCATTGTCATACAATATGCAAAAATAAAGTGTTTCTATCTATTGGCAATACATGAAATAGCAGTTCTCAACTCTATTTTGTGCCCTTTAAGCTGAAATAAACTGAAAGATACTCCTATCTATGGCAGCAACACTTGCTCCAATGATGGGTACTTCTTTCTTGGTCCTTTCACAAAGGCCATCACTTCTTTGTGGATATTGCATATCATATATGACATATCCATATCTTGGTATCATATACCTCAGATAAAGAAGCGGTTCATTTCCTGATACCTTAGGTGGAGATCTCCATCCCCTCCTTCATCTTCTTTTGTTCTTCCAGATATAGAGGGCAATCCCTCATACACCCTTTCCCCTTGTGCCTTGAGGCTGAAGACGGCTTGGATTTCTGGCTAGCATCAGAACACTTCTTAGCTTTGCCCTTGTCCTTGCCCTTAAGATTACCTTTTCTTTGATCATATCAAAGACTATGGTTTGTCTTTCTTCATCTTTGCCTCTACTATCCTCAACATGTCCAACAACTCTGTCAACGCTTGTCAAAGTTGTTCATGTTGTAGCTTATCATGAATTGTATGATTCTCACAACATTTGCAGTATCATACCAATAGCCAACTCTTGGCTCAGAGGGAATCCTTCTTAATCAGGTTTTCCACATACCCAATCACATTGAGTGTGTGAATACCTTACTGGATCTCCTTCTGTCATGACATACTAGGATAGTATCTTGGAGACATCATATGTCTCATGTTGTCTCTGCAACTCACAGTTCAGAGAACACAACATCAAGCACTCTTCATCAATGTCATCCTTGGTATGCTTCCATAAGCATACTTTCAGCCATTGATGTGGTGGGATCGAGTTCATCTGGTTCTGGTATAACTAGGACTTAGAGCTTTCGCTCCTTGATTGAGAACACTTCTCATCGTCCTAACCAGTCGTGGAATTATTCCCATTTAATTTGTTGGTCTCAAAGACCGATCGCAAATTAAGTGATTTGTTGATTAACCATTTATATTAACAAAAGGAAATATATGCAATTTTAGTCCAAAAACTCATTTTTGACTTGTTTGATTGATTTGAAAAGTTGACGATAAAATTAGGCCTTTAATTAATTATCGCTCCCACTATTTTATTTCAAATTGATAGCCCTCACCATCAATTCGGAAGATTGCAGCGTACAACCTTCTAGTGGGCAAGATCCTGAAATCCTCTAAGTCATGAGTCAGCTTTGGCTGATCGCCCACAACTTAGATCTCTCAGGTAGGCAACTCTTGCCAATTACATCATATGCAACTCTTGTTGAATGAACATGCACAACACCTTGCCATGAACATTCCTTGCCTCTGGGCTTAGACGCTCTAAGAATCACCAGTTAAGTCTAACCCAAAAGCCGACACGGTAGAACATGCACCCTACTTTGGCAGAACCTACATGTCTACCCTTCACACTTCCACAAGATAGACGGCGCACCATGCTTTGGCGTAACCTACGCTTGGTCGATCGAGCTTTTCATGTGTGCCGCTAATGGAAGGCATGTAAGACTTAATATTTTAATGAGGGATTTGGTTTTTATATACATATACATATCCAATCACCACAATACATAGTATGTATCATATACATGCTATATCCTACAGAAAACATGCACAAACGATAAAAAGCGATGATTATGGCCATCCTAATGTGATTCCTCGAGCCAAGAGGAATCACGGTCATCTAGGTCTACATCACATACAACATGTACAAGATGAACTCTGTGCCTTGCCTTCCGAGTTGATCAACTAATCACATGAATGATCTGTACTCTCCAGCCGGTCGTCTGGGTGCCACCAGCCGATCGGTTGGCTCCTCCAACCGATCGGTTCGCCTGGTCATCGTGCATCTCGTCATGTCCGCCACCCGCTCGTCTCGCTCCTCGAACCGGTCATCAACTGATCGGTTCACTCCTTGAACCGACCGTCTGGAACGTCAACCGATCGGTTCACTCCTTGAACCGATCGTTTCAGCTATCGTCTTGATGTCCGCCGGTCTTCGACATAACAGGAAATAAAATCTATTCTAATAATTACATTGCTTTAAAGGGAAACCCCGAGTTACATTTGGGGGGAGCAAAGGTAGGAAAGAATCTCGAGTTATTTCGAGTTACATCAGGAATAAGAGAGGGAAGATCGGTGCGCAGACCGAGATGCAAGCAACCACAAACAACCACACACAGATAGGGGTTTATAGGCCATAATCACGCTACACACATCCACCACAAAACTCGTTTAAGGGCGACGCGTATCGAGTGCATTAATAATACATATCATATATGTAATTAGGGATTTGTGGATTTAGGATTGGACATGCATAAAGCCGATATTATTCGCATCGTATGCAATAAATAAAGGCGACAAACCAAAATCGATCATATCGATATTCCTAAAATATAGAGCAGTTGACGTGGCTCTGATACCACTATTGGGTTTTAGGGGAGACAGAGAAGGCAGCGGAAACAAAAAAATTCTCCCCCAACCCATACCGAGGAAACACGTCAACGTCTATATAATAGGAAAAGATGGTTTGTGGAATCATACCTTGTCCCGAGGCTTGCTCGGCGACAATACCTCGCGCAATGCGCGGTCTTCAACTCCAATCTTGGACGGTGTCTGTGCAGCTCCTGGTCGCACCGGGACTGACGACTCCTCCTCCTACCGGACTGTCGGATGACAGTTGTCCTCCTGAGCGGCACTGTCCTCCCGCCTCTGTAGTAGTCCACACGGACCACCTGGAACTCCACTCTCCTTGTCCCACAAGGAAGTGGAAGGAGTCGCACCCTCCTGTTGACGTACTAGTCGCCAACACACTCTCCTGCTACCAGTTGCAACTGCAGTTGTCCTTCCCTTGCTGCACCTCCCTTTTGTGGGAAGCACTTGCTCGGGATCTCTCACGGTTACCAAAACCAGAGAGAACGAAAACTTCGCAAAGCAACCGGCTTGCATTGAATTGTCCTTTGAGAAGCCCCCAATACCCCTATATATATAGGCGGGTCATGGGACAGGGTTCTCTGTGCCCGACAATACGGGACTAAAGCAGGAGTAGAAGGGTTCGAGAATTTTCCACAAAAAGCAACCGGTTCGCAACTTGAAACGATCGGTTCACAACTGAACCGATCGGTTCGGCCATTGAGCCGATCGGTTGGACCTGAGCTGATCGTTTGGGGCACTCCAACCGATCGGTTGGTGCCCTGAACCGATCGGTTCATGGTCCTAATCCGGCTCAAAAAGACTTTCCTTGTTTCGTTCTCAATTGGTATCGTATACCAATGTTATTTCCAATCGAATTGGGCAATTTGAAACCAAAGGAAAATTCTTGCCGACATGACTTTCCCAACTGGTCGGTTGCACCAGTTGAGCCGATCGGTTCAACTCTTGAACCGGTCGTTTCAACCTGGGCATGAGCCGATCGGCCTGGACACTCCAGCCGACCGGTTCAGCACCTCAGCCGACCGGTTCATCACATGAGCCGATCGGTTGGGAGCACAGGTTGGGCAAAATCAGTCAATTGCGATTTCAATCAATCTGATACTCCAATCAATGCGTCCAACACCTTGAACCATATGATATTGAGCTATCGACTGATTGAGTGTCTAATTGAACTACTAAACTCCTTTAGTAATCAATCTAAACTTTGCTTTGTGGACAAAACTCCTCTTCCAGGTTAAATCCTATGTGTGTGACCCTGCAGGTCCATTTCACGTTGGCAGTGAAAGTCCATAACACTTATGACTTCACAAGCAAAGAGTGGTGCCTAGTCACACATCAGTGCTACCCAAGTGAAAGTAGAAAGTTGGAGAACAACTTTCATCCTACAATCCGTGAATGGTGTTACAATGAATGTATAATTCCTTTGTCACTGATATCCCGAATGAACTCGAGGCATGGAACAGTCATCCTGTCAACGTTCATTCACTTTCTTGATCTCAGAGTAGATTGAAGGAGATATGTATGACATCAATATCACATACTGATTCACACATGCGTGCGCACGCCTATCTCAATCCTACTCATCAAGTGGCCTTGGATATCAAACTCCCTCAGGAGGGACAAATCCCATATCTATCACTCACCCCTCAAAAGCCCCATGTGTCAAAGCCACCCAATCATCACCTTTATAACAACCCATGTTTCAGGACTGCGTTTGATGATGTCAAAGTGTGCCCAACGACATGTGTTGAGTGCAGTGATTTCAGGTCTAAGAATCACACTCACCACCATCCCTGTGAGTACTGACTGTGACTACCATCTCATGGTTCCATGTGTCAAACTCACGGTGGGTCTGTCCGGTACCTTGTTCTCTAACAAGTACCTATGTGTTTGGTTTGATATCTCTATATCATGACTAATGAGATTCTGTCATCAACCAACACCACAATCCAGTCTTGTGTGTCATTGCTGTCTATCTACCTTCCACAATGACATCTGACTAGGGACAAAACAAGAATGTACAAACTCTTAGCATCTGTATGATCTCATCGTCCAGGTCATGAACCTGAAGGCATACGTCATTGAGTACTGTCATTCTCTAGACATTCAATCTGTTCTATCACTATCTCATATGACTGAACCAGAAAGAATTGGAAGCTTGCCTTTGATGTTTATCAAAACAATCTTAATGTATCCCACCAATCATCCCATGATTGGCTCTCAGGGCATACATACCAACAAGAACAACATTATGCGTCAAAATTTTGGGCCAAAAAGGAAAATAAAAAAGATATCCAAAAAGGGAGAGAATGAGAGTCGGTTACAGGATTCTATTGTGGGCATGAGATTGTGAGAGAACAACAATCTAAATAATCTTTTTGAGGTTGCTTATAAGAATTTTACGTTCTTCTTCACCAACCATGTTTTTCTACTTGGTTATTTATGTAATTCGTAATAGGGTACAAATCGCGGTGTAAGCCGTTAACAGTAAAGCTTTTAACAGAGATACGCTGAGGCGTGCAGAGAGCACTGTCCTTAAGAGTATTTCTGCGGTACTCGACGGCGAGCGCCTGTGCGATAGTCTCCTGCGCGGCTACTCTCCCAGGATCCAACAACATTTGCCGACGTGAAGCGCGCACACGCAGTCACGACGACGAGCGAAAGGCAACCGATCGTCCTTCCAGTGGACAGACTGAAGGAGGAGAAGCGGGGAAGAAGAGAACGAGAGAGACATTTTTTTAACCGTACCGAACGATGGCAAAGGACAAATTATAAGTAACAATGAAAAGGCACGTGAACAGTTGTGTTGCGGTTGTAAACTGGGCCGCCGTTTGGAAGCATCCAAACAAAGAGGTGCGACAAAAAAATTATTGCGGCACATGTCTCAATTTGGTTCAGTGAACCGAAGAGCAAAACCAAGTCGGGGCCGCGCCCACACAAGGGGCTCCGGGAGGCCGGATTTGCACCCCCTGCGTGCGGGATGCGACGTGAGTCGACACGCCCGATTAAAGGGTTTCCAGACCGGACCGGCCCAAACCCATTTGGGCTGCCCCACCATGCGCGTGCGAAGCCCACATTCTATTTTATTCCTCAAATATTATATGGACTAGCAGCCATATATGAATACGAGGGAAGTCTCCAAAGCAAGAAATGTGGGACTAAAGGCTTTTGCTTTGAAATACAACAGCAGCCACAACAATCCCCCACTATTTCAAAACAAAACCAAAATAAAAATCGAAGAACTCAAACAAATAGCATGCATAAGCTTTGGTAGAACTGAGTTCTTTGAACTAAATCATAAAGTAGATGTACGTAATATGTAGAAGATTGGTGAAACTATGTTCTTGAACCAATTCCTCCCTTGTCAAATTAGAGATACATTACTCACATGATATTCATAAAATCAAATACCTTTCTTACGGATTGACACCTTTAGGCCATGCGCCTACTGGGAAAATTCATGAATGCTCTAGAGATCTGTCTAAATCTCAACAGGAGCGGCCCCACTCCACACTCATATAGTTGGACTTTCATCAAACATATATTGTAGTATATACACCACCATTAATGGCTATGAAATCCATTAAGAAATATATTCAACTAAATCATTGTAAATTGTTGTTTACATCATAAGAATGGGATACATTTATTACAACACATTGAGTCATCTAGTGACTTTGTTGTTCCCATTCAACCTTCTTCCCGGGATTACCGTTCATGAAGGTTGGGTATCCATCACTTCGACATCTGGTATGGGCATAATCTCATTCTCCTCGATGTATCGCTCACTAGTCTTTGACTTAATGGCTTTGTCAGAGGATCGGCCAAATTTAATTTTGACTTTACATAATCTATAGAGATTATTCTATCACATACAAGCTGCCTCACAATATTGTGACGTAGACGAATATGTCTACTCTTCCCATTGTAAACTTTGTTTTTAGCCCTTGCTATGGCAGCTTGATTATCACAGTATATAAACACTGGTGGAGAAGGTTTCTCCCAAATGGGAAGATCCATTAGAACATGTCTTAGCCATTCGGCTTCAGTTCCAGCCTTTTCTAAGGCAATAAACTCAGATTCCATAGTGGAACGAGCTATACAAGTTTGCTTGGAAGATTTCCAAGACACAACACCTCCACCCATAGTGAAGATGTAACCACTTGTAGATTTCAATTCATCTGAATCAGAAATCCAATTGGCATCACAATATCCTTCTAGCACAGTTGGAGATCCACAAAAAATCAATCCATGATTAATTATGCCTTTAAGGTATCTTAAAACCCTATGTAGAGCATCTGAATGATCCTTGTTAGGATTTTAGGTATATCTACTTAATCTCCCCACTGCATATGCTAGATCCGGACGAGTACAATTCATTAAGTACATTAGGCTTCCAATTACTTGTGTATATTTGACTTGTTGAACACTAGTACTTTTATTTTTCTTAAGATTGCAATTAGAATTAAAAGGTGTACTTACTGGTTTACAATCAAACATAAAAAACCTTTTGAGGATTTTCTCAACATAGTGTTCTTGGGATAGCATGATGCAATCATCATTTTTAAGGAGTTTAATTCCTAAAATTACATCTGCCTCGCCCATATCTTTCATGTCAAAATTAGAAGCCAAAAAGCCTTTTGTACTATTTATAATATCAATATTAGTGCCAAAAATAAACATGTCATCAACATAGAGACGTATAATAACACAACCTTGATTATCGACTTTAGAATATATACATTTATCTCCTTCATTTATATGGAATCCATATGATACAATTACCTTATCCAATTTCTCATGCCATTGTTTAGGTGTTTGTTTCAAGCCATAGAAAGATTTGATTAGTCTACATACCATATGTTCTTTTCCCGGAACTACATAACCTTCGGGTTGATCCATATAAATTTCTTCATCTAATTCTCCATTCAAGAAAGCAGTTTTAACATCTATTTGATGTATAATTATTTTCTTAATAGATGCCAAAGCAATTAAAATCCTAATTGAAGAGATTCTAGTTACAGGAGCAAAAGTATCAAAATAGTCAATATCCTTTTGTTGTTTATATCCTTTGGCAACCAAACGAGCTTTGTATTTATCTACAGTCCCATATGTTTTCAATTTTCTTTTAAATATCCATTTACATCCTATGGGTTTAATACCTGGTGGAAGTTCCACTAGTTCCCATGTATTATTAGATAATATAGATTCAATCTTATTATTAATTGCTTCCTTCCATAAAGATGAATCAGTCGAACTAATAGCATCATTGTAAGATTGAGGGTCATTATCCACTATAAAGGAATAGAAATCATTACCAAGATTATTTTCCTTCCTCATCCTATTGGATCTTCCAGGTTCTATATCATCAGGTTCTAAAACATCATTAGAATTGGATGTACTTGGGATATTCTCCAAAATTTTATTTGAAGGATTAGATAAGTTTTCTAAGGGAGTTTTCATAGGAAAGATATGCTCAAAAAATCAACATTTTTAGATTCAACAATTGTATTAGGTTCTACAACATTGTTGCCACTTCTAATAACCAAAAATCTAAATGCGGCACTATTTTGAGCATAACCTATAAAAACACCATCTAGGGTTCTAGATCCCAATTTTTCATTTCTTAGGCTCAGTTAATAAGACTTTAGCTAGACACCCCTACACTTTGAGGTATTTCAAATTAGTAGGATATCCTTTCCATAATTCATATGGTGTCTTATTTGTCTTCCTACTGGGGATGCGGTTTTGAAGAAAACAAGATGACAAAATTGCTTCCCCCCACAAATTGTTGGGTGCTCCTGAATTGATTAAAGTAGAATTCATAATTTCTTTTAGAGTTCTATTTTTACGTTCAACAATTCCATTTAATTGAGGCGAATATGGAGGTGTGTATTCATGTATAATACCATGGTTTACACAAAAATCATTAAAAGGAGAACAATCATATTCACCACCCCTATCTGAGCGAAGACATTTTATTTTCTTATTAAGTTGATTCTCTAATTCTGTTTTATATTTAAAAAACATTCTAAAGCTTCATCCTTTGAATGTAGTAAATATAATTTTGTATATCGTGAACATCACGCACATTGGGTTGAACCAAAAAAAATATAGCAAGGAAATTTTTTTGGAAATATTAACCAATGCTACTAGTCAACATGTATACAATCAGATTGTCTTTACGAGATTATATGTATAATCCTAGGCCTACTAAGTTATAATTATACCGTGTTTATCTCTTATTTGGTTAAATAGTACATTTTAGGGTGAATTATGACTGATGGTTTTCTTGTTCTCGTATAGCATGTATCAAGCAATTGTGAGGAGGGTTACAAATAAGAAGTTGTATTACAAAGTGGGGTAACAAAGAAAAGGAATCATTTAAAGGGTATGTCCAAACTCATATATATATATACATATTATAAAAACGTGCAATTATATACCCTCTTAATTAAAAACTATATCCTCCCAAATATGTACTTTTGAGCCACAAGCATATGTCGTATGTATAATGTTAATACATTTATAAATTTAATTTCAGATTTATAAAAGTAATCGTATACGATAGGAATTGATAAATATGGGAATATATATATAAAGCATAAAATTGTGAAGACGAGCATGGCACTATATCTTTATATACATTCAGTACTTTGTATGCTAGAAACACAAGATTGATTCCTTCCTGTTTGAAAGGAGCCCAAATTTTATGTTTCCAATCAAAATTTTGACAATCGTAATTTCATCCACCATTGCCTTTCATTCATGTTAATATATGTACGGTTGACATCATTTTTTCCAAGACATCTAGAGAGAACAATCAACTATACATGTTAGAAATAGTTGAGTGGTGTGCAAGACAAGAGAACATAAAAATGGGATGACAAAGAAAGGAGCTATGGATGATGAGGAGACTATTGGGACATGCCCTACCATGGTCTAATTCAAAGAACAACCCTCATTCAAAGAGCAACCCTTGTGGATAACATATCCACATAACTAATTGTGTTTGACTTTAAAAGCATTTAGCATGAGCTTCTTAATTTGCCTCCAACTTCTTTTTTGGGCTTGTCAAGAAATTAAAAATTGTTGCTTTCTTTCTTACGGTGGACATTGATGAGAAAGTTGAACCACATAGAGCTATTTAAGTAGCGACAACTTTCACAATATGATACAAGGGATAGTTTTGTGTATTTTTTGGCATATAAGAGATAACTTTGTTTGTTTCATGTCATTTGGAGTGCCACAATATTTTATATATCTTTTTGTTAACCCTAGAGGGCTCTCTTGATAGTTCATATATCTTTATGCATGGTTGTTGTGTGACTTGATACTACATGAGGTTGGCTTATTGATGTACATATGGGCTCATCCAATCATCTAAGATGCATAACATATGAAGCTATGTCTTATCCAACTTATTGAGAACGTGATGTAAGCCTGTCACCAATAAACTCTAACTAGGATTTATAGGATTTACTTTGAAGGGGTATATGAATTGTCTAAAGGCTTATGACCTATTGGATCGAAGGTCTCTAGAGGGGGGGAGGATATAGCTAAAAATACTTGCACAAAAATAGTTAAGACCTTCAAGTTACTTCAACAAATCTCAATTGCAAATAGTGAATTTGAAGGCAATCTAAACATGCATAGCAAGGATGAGAGAGATTGAAGCAAGCACTTGAACAAGCTGTTTTAGAGTGGTTCCACTCTCCAAACTAGGAGAGAGTCAGTCCACTAACTAGAGAGGTCAAACTCTAGGATCTTGAAATCTATGTCTACTTCTTATATTCACTTATAAGAGTTACAACATATAACCTTCCTTTTCTTAGACAAGAATACCCAGCTTTCCTTTGAGGTCAAGGGAGCCAACACCCTTACAACCAAGGTCTTACCTACCCAAGAGCTAGTTTTCTACCTCACCGAGGTCTTACCCATTCTTTCAAGTAGCTGGATGCCTTCACCAAGGAGATCCCAATCTTGAACCGAGTCTTTTGCCTTGAAGGATTTACCCACTCAGCTCCTTGAATCTTCTGCTTTGTCCTCCTCCTTCACTCAGAGAAGCTTAATGCACCTTCTTCTATAACTTGAAGAAGCTTGCACCTTCTCCTTCACTTGGAGGATCTTTCTCTAACTTGATCTTGAAGAAAGGGATTGGGAATAGAGAATCTTTGAGAGCTTTACAAGTATACAATGAAGTAGCTCTCTCACACAGATCCTATATCACACATATGAACGAATTGAAGTGTAATCAAGAGAGAGAAAGGGGCTCAAGTGGACTGGATGCACTCAACTATAGTAAGGAGCTTGAATGGCATGAAGGAGCAACCTTGGAATGAACTCCAAGAGGTCCTTTTTATAGCTGAGGGTGTCTACTAGAGTGTGGGAACACTTGTGAATGTTTTCTAGCCATTTGGAGTGTTGCTTTTGAGTTTTGCAACACTCCAATGGTTAGAATCACTTTTTCTGTATTTTTCATATTGTGCATTCAATCATAACTTGACCAATCACACTATGCGACAAAGCCAATTTAAACCATCGGTCAAGTTTGTCCTGGTGGAAACTCGACTGATCCATTTAAATCAGTTTTGTTGCACAGAGTAATCGGTCGAGTTATATGTATGTGTAACTCGACCGATCAAAGTCATCCTCTAAATCCATTAAAGATTGGTCGAGTTTGTAACTCGACCGATGAACAACTTGTAATTTTACAAAATGATTTTTAAGCAATCAAATGTTTGAATTAAGTGTCCCTGATTTTTTCTCATCTTAGTTACAAGTCATATCATTAATAGAAATGATTAAAAAAATAATCTAAGGTGATTTGGAGTGTTTTCCACAAAAGTGCATTGCATTGCTTTTGACTTGAACTAAAAAAAGATAGGGTTTGATTGATTTGATCCTTTTCATGTACCTAATGCCTGAAATCAATATCAAACAAAACTATTATATACATATGAATGGAATGGTTAAGTCATTATCAAAATATGGACAATTTGTAACACTTAGGTCAACGTTCTCGCCCTTTTTGACAATGACAAATCATTCATCAACATATTAAAAAGGATTTAAACTTTAAACATTTACCTTTTAGAAAGGATGTGAGAGTTTAAACCTTTACCTTGTGAATTGCAAGGGCATACATGAATGAACAATGAGAATTCCTCCCCCTCAATTCATGGTTACCTAAGCATGCATGGTTAGTCTTTCCACAAATAATCGTAGCACATATACATACTATATGGTCCTCTATCAAGTCACACGATATGTAGATAATTGACAAGAAAAGGATCATATTAGCAATAAAACAATATTATTGAGAGCATTTACCTCCCCCCCCCCTCTTTACCATATCAAAAGATAGGGAGGTAGAAGAGCTAAAAAGTGCATGCCTTCTCCACAAGCACAAGCTACAAGAATCAACCACATAAAGCACACTCCAAATAGAGATGAAGCAAAGAGAAACAATCAATCTAGTGCCATAATCAAAATAGGGGATAACATATCAAAAACTCATAAGATATAGGTAACCAAAGAGTTATGGTACAAAAGATTAAGATTACAACACTTAGCATGTCCTTTAAAGGGAACCATAAACCAGCGATAAAACATCTAGATGATAAAATAGTATGCCTCAGATATAGTGCCCAAATGTCTTAGTACATAATAGCCTAAAAATATAGATATGATCAGCACCTAAAGACTATAGAACTAAAACATCTAAGCTATATCTATGCTATCTATGTCAATAGGGTCATCATAACCATCAACAAAGGTGCAGCAAAGACTGCAACAGTGTCACCTTCATCTCCTGAAGAACTAACAAAGCCGTCATCTGAGCTAGCCTCAGAGCCATCATCCTCGGTACCTTCAGCATCATTAGCCTCATCCTCAACATCCTGGTCGGGCATCTCCTCATCGGCAGGAGGACCAAAACCGCGATCGGGCCATCTGGCATTCTACTCAGCCCATGACATGCCAATAGAATGTAAATCATTTTCTTGGTCAAAGGAGGGAACAGAAGTCCCAGACTAGCAAGCAAGGTGACAGTTGGACTAGCAAGCAGAGCCAGAAGAGGAAGCACACATCAAGGGCAAGTCCACCATCAACAATAGGAGTGGCAACAGAAGCATCAGGTGGAGGGGCTGGGTAGAAGTGATTGTATGCATAAGAGGCATACCTAGGTATGGATGGTAGGTAGGGTAGGGATGGCTACATGAAAAGTTCATGTGGGACATGATCTGACATAGGTCCTAGTGAAGGTGATCCTAAACCTAAAGGTTATACACCTGTTGGTGTATCATGTAACCCATGAGGGCTTCATTTGACACCAAGAAAGAGTCACGGTTAGGTCAGGGTGGTGGTGGAGGTGGAGGTAGAGGTGGAGGCTCCAGGTGTGGTAGGAGAGGTAGGAAGGAAGGCCTTTTTTATCATGGTCTCACTAATGCAGACACCTTTCCGACTTTATTTGTAATGAAAATTGTGGAAAAGGGATTTATGAGTTGCAAAAGCAAAAAGACCACATACCAAAGCATGGTAGGGGATGGGTACCACAAGTGTTCTTCGTGGAGTAGAAGTAGGTCATATGGTGTAGAATGTATGGAGACCACTTGACTCCTATGTTCTTCAAAAGATAGTACATGATCACAACAATGTTTTCTGCAATTTATGTTTGGTTTTCCTTTGGATGGACATTGCAGTTAATGACCAATGTGATCAAATGGTTTTGAGATACATGGAAGAGGATCGCATGGTAGACTTCTTCCTATATGGGACATTAGGCTTCTTTAAAAACTTGTGAATATCAGGGAGAGTAAGTTCAAAGCTTTTGTAGAAGGCCTCGGGGTTGAGCATGTCATAATAATTAGGATAGTCAACTCTCCAAGTGTCGATAAACGCAGTTCCATTGAAAACGATATTCAAGGAATCTTCAGAGATGGTAAATTTTGTACCGACAATCATGAAAGTTAGAATAACCTAAGAATTAGGAGGAGGCACAATTGTGTCATATTTCCACTTGAGATTCACATAGAATTCGTGGAGCGCCTTAGTGCTAGTTATGGAATTGTGGGAGCATGTGCGCTCTATGCACAACACACCTAGGTGATGGAAAGAAAACAACTCTGCAACCTCCTTGATAACTGTCGTCGTGGTGAGACAAAACTCGAACAAATCTCTAAATTGGAAAGGGTTCCTAGGAAAGACCTCTTTATAGCGATTTAAAACTTTGGTGGTGACAAAGAAGGTGCCATCAAAGGATAGGAAGCGGGGATTAGAGGGGAACGTGGGTGATCCACTAGGGAAGACTCTCTTTCTTTGCTTGGAAGCCATGGAAGCGGATTGAGAAGTAAAAACAACTGAGAGAAGGAGAGAATCTCACCAACAGGTCATCTAGCCACCTAGGTAGGTGTGGGAAGAGGCAAGGGGGGCTAAATGAGGTAAGAGAGGTGATGTGTGAACCTAGGGTTGGAGGTCAAGAAGGCTGGAGGTCGGGTTTGGTCGACTTTTCTCTAGTTGAGAGGGAGAAAATTCAGCCGAACGCCTTTTAAATTTGGTCCAATCTGTTGGTTGGTTGAGTTATGAGATTTGGAAACTCGACTGATTGGGTAAAAATACATGACCTCAGCCAAGGATCGGTTGAGTTTGGAATTCGATCGATCGACAATATGCCCAAACATTAGAAATTTTAATTCCTATCCTCTAGGGTGCTAATTAAATGTATTTCATTAGCCTATTATGAAGTTTAGACATGTTGAGGCACATTTCACTCATCATAGTGTACTATTTTGCAATAAAATATTTGTTTGCGAAAAATACCCAAAACAAGGCATTAAAACATGACAAATTAGCACATAGAAAGCAAGAGATGATCAATTTTAAGCAAGAAATATATAGGTAGGAGAACAAATAACTAGGAGGCATGTAGATACCATCAAAAGTAGTTATAAGCATTTTTTATCTAATATAAGAAAATTTCTCTCGAGCTAGAGGTAGTGAAAATGTTAGCAAGTTGATTCTTTGTATCCACATGTGTGATACAAATGTCCTTCTTGGCAATGTGATCATGAAGAAGTGATGACGAACCTATATATGTTTAGCTCTACTATGCAATTTAGGATTGTAAGACAAGTTAATTGCACTAGTATTATCACAATAGATAGAAGAAGCTTCAAAATGAATGTTAAAGTCATAAATCATTTGCTTCATCAATAGGACTTGGGCACAACAACTTCCAACTGTAATGTATTCAGCCTCAGTAGTTGAAAGAGACATAGTGTTTTGTTTCTTAGAGAACCAGGAGACTAAGCATGGTCCTAGGAAGAAGCAAGTGCCACCTATGCACTTTCTATCAATCAAACAACATGCATAATCAACATCACTATAAGCAGTGAGAGTAAAGTCCCTTGACTTGGGATACCATAGTCCAAAATTTTGGGTTCTGATTAGATACCTTAAAATCCTCTTAACCGTTATAAGATGTGATTTCCTAGGACTTGATTGAAAGTGAGCACACAAGCCAACACTAAACATTATATTAGGTCTAGAGGCAGTCCAATAAAGTAAACTTCCAATCATACCTCTATGGAGCTTCTCATCTACCTTGTTACCTTGTTCATCTATATCAAGCTTGGCAGTGTTTGACATGGGGGTATCCATTGGCTTGGTGTTCTCCATCCCAAAGCGTTTAAGTAGTTCGCTTGTGTACTTGCCTTGGTTGATGAAGTGTCCATTTTTCATTTGTTCAATTTGAAAGCCATGGAAGAAAGTAAGCTCCTCCATCATGATCATCTTGAACTCACTCTGCATAAGAGCACTAAACTTCTTGCAAAGATCAAGATCAGTTCCTCCAAAAACAATATCATCAACAAAAATTTGAATGATCAAGAAATTACTATAAGTATGTTTTAGAAACAAGGTAGAATCAAGTTTTCCCATGATATAGCCATTATCTAACAAAAAGTTCTTTAGTTTCTCATACCAAGATTGAGGTTCTTGTTTGACTCTATAGGGAGCTTTTTGTAACAAATAAACATGCTTAGGCAAATTATCATGTTCAAAACCTGGAGGTTGAGTAACATATACTTCCTCCTCAATTTTACCATTCAAAAATGCACTTTTAACATCCATTTGATAGATTATAAAGTTTCTATGACTAGCAAAAGCAAGCAACATTCTAATTGACTCAAGTCTGGCTACAGATGCATATGTTTCATCAAAATCTATACCATCTTGTTGATTGTAGTTCTGAGCAACTAACCTTGTTTTGTTTCTTACCACCTTTCCATTTTCATCAAGCTTGTTGTGTGACACGATTTAACCGTGCGTAAAATGCAAGTGCACGCGTCAAAGTAGTATAGGCCTTGTGAGGCCCGAGTCGAACTCAGGGACACTGAACTATCGGTAGACTACTACTGACTGTTTGCGATCAGCTAGACCGATTAAAAGAGTTTGAGAGTTGTTGTAAAATAAAATAAAATAAAGCAATCGATTAAAGGTTTAATTTAATCAATTCAGGTGAAGATCTTTAGGATTGCGATTTCACCGCTGGTTTTCATTGTATGAATTTCCATATAATAATTCAGGTTCATCTCTCAATCAGGGTAGTGGCATGTAGTCAGAATTGCCCACTGTCGTGGTACAATTCACTACCTATGTCTAAGTCGGTTCCACCGTCGTAGTAACCTATACCCTAAACTAGGTGCATTAGAATCGACCTCTGGGTGTCCACCATTAACCGTACATCGCCTTGTTCAAGGGATTTGTTTATTAATGTGAATTTCGTCTCTTTTCAATCGTTAATTCTTCTTTCAAAGTAATTAAAGGCATTAGATTATCATTATGGTGATCAAGCATAACAATATAATTGAGAAAACCAAATCATACCACAGATTTAAGAGATAAATGATAAATTAATATGATAAAAATGTCATACAATGCTTCCCCGGGCTACTCCCGGTCCTAAAGACAAAGGGGATTAGCCCCGCATGTTCATCTCAGAGCAAAACATGGTTGAGAAAAGGGGAAACATGGAGAAAAATGTGAATAAGATATGAAACCCCTTGAACGGAGAAGATCCAAGCGTTCCTCGGCGTAGAATGCGCGATCTACAGCCTTTCGACGGTGGAAAACGTCTTCTTCGGCTTCCGGAACCGCTGGGGTGTGCTTCTGGGCTTCGTTCTTCTCTCCACACCTTCTCGGGACGTGTGCAACGGCTAATGATGTGATAGATTGCTCTTGGCCACCGTCATTAGGTATAATCATCGAGTTAGGTTGCAAAAATATCACAGTCGTCGGATTTAGATCAATCTAAAACAAACTTGTATCTGACGGTGTCGATACCATCGACGCGAGTCGATGGTATCGACCATGTGCAGTATCGGCTAGTCTTCTTTTCTTTTCTTTGTCACGACTGATGCTAACTCGATACCATCGACGAGGATCGATGGTATCGACTCTCTTAGGCGTTGCTTTTGTCCTTTTCCGTCGTTGAAGCTCCACGTGTCGATAGTATCGACTTTAGGGTCGATAGTATCGATTGTCTTCTCGCCAGCAACCTGATGGTAAGTCGCTACCATCGACTTCGTCGTCGATGGTATCGACTCTGTGCTGCTCCTTGCGGTTGGCAACCTATGCTTGTGTCGATGGTATCGACCACTGTCGATGGTATCGACAGCAGCAGATATGCATTTTTCCTGAAATTGCAACACAAAACCACATAAGCCGAAATAAAACATATTATTGTAATCATTTATGCTCAAAACAACAAAATAAGGGAGAATTGATGCTGAGAAGGATCATAGACTAAAGTAAGTGAATTATACAATATTAACCACCAAAATGACAAATAAATGCATAAAACACAAGTAAAACAAGTCTATAAATGCGACTCAAAATCATCGCATCAAACTCCCCTAAGCTTAAACATTGCTCGCCCTCGAGCAACAAAACCTTAGAATAGAATTGTGAGGGTCAACTAAAGAACAGGTCATCACAACAAACATCACCATATGATCCCCACCGGACATTCACAAATCGGTCCTTACTAACCACAGAATGATAATTACCCTAAAGGCGACAATAATCATCCATAAACGATATCTACCTCAAAATTGATGAACACTATCATATAAGGCAGTTAACATAATGAAATTCTCCGGTTTAGGCTCGGTGCATCTTGTGATCTCCTATTCTACGTTGCTCGCTCTAACTACCATCTACATGGAAGCAGCTCTCCTGATATTAACACGTGAGGAGAAAATCACGGTGGCCTACCAATTTGAGCAACGGGTGGATGAAATGGGTGGCTCATGGAAGAAATGGAAGCATTATACGGTTCTAACATGCACAAAGCAAAAATGACCTAAATGATGCATATGCAAGTGTAAATGCCCTAATGCCTACATTTTGAGTGGAATGATGCATGCACTATCATTCCGTCTCAAGGTGAGATGGAATATCTAAGAGAACTACATCATGTAACCATTCTTCTTAATATGTAGGTGAGAACATGTTTCTTTCTCCCTCTCATTACTACTTACTTATCAATTCTCCTTTTTTTTCTTTAAAACTTTTTTTTCTTCCTTTTTTTAAGCCCTTATTTTCACAGCTGACAACGAATTGTTTGTCGGGCTCACTTATTATTGCATAACTTATACATTTGAAACATTCAGAAGGTATGTAACAAGTTCATCACCCTTAATGTTTAGAAGATATAAGGCACATGATGTCCTCTATGCACAAAAATGTGAATGCAGCTACAAAATGATGATTATGCAACTAAATGACATGCACTTAAGGATGATGTGCATGTATAACTAATCAATTTTTTTATTTCATTTCATGCAAAATATACTAAAGTAGTTGCAATGCAAGACCTATTTACATGGAATGCAATCAAGGAGATTAAAACCGTAATGTACTTCCAATTCTTATGGTGGAATATGAAAAACAATGAGGTGGCTAGATCACAAGACTAATTGAATGAACCTTTGAAAATTATTATGTGTCCCTCCTTATTGACCTGTGTGGTAATTAAGAGGTTTCTCTCTCTTATTTCAAATTAAGGTCTCATTATCATTTGGTCAGTTTAGGCTCAAACAACCAATTCTGTCCACTTTTCATGAATCAAAGGCATGCACAGTTGTGATTTCCTGTTTTAGAGTTGACAAACCCAATCATTTTCTTAAGTTATGTGTTCAAAGTTGAACAACACAAGCTTGCAAAGCACTAAATTTTTTTAAATTTTCCCCTAATTCCCATGTACAAGAAAATGAGATGACACATGACTTAAGACATCCACGAATACACTAGATAGAATGTGGATCCTACAAACAAACTAAAAACTGCAAGAAATAAATAACAAAAGACAAAACAATAAAAACTAAAAACTAAAGGATAGAGCTGTTCCAACTCCCCCACTAAGCTTGAATTCGACTATGGTCTCATAGTCAAAAACAACTTTAAAAGGTGGAACAGAGATACCGATCATTCTTCCGGAGGAGGTGGGTACTGCGGGGCCGTGGGGTCCCAAGACGGGTACTGCCCCTAAAAGCTCAGATCATATTGGGGCATGGGTGGAGGTTGTGGATACCCCCCAAAGTAATTCTGGCTCCAGTAATGATCCTAGAAGGGCTGCTGATGCATCTCCATCCTATGCAACCTGTCATTAATGTTCTGTTGGTTGTCGAGGAGGAGGCGCTCATTTTCAAAAATAGCCCTTTGATTGTCAAGCAACCGGTTCGTTGTATCCTAAATACCGGCGTATGTCGTTGTATGCTGCTGCTACGTCTGATGAATATCTTGTAGCATTGCATACATCCCTTGCATGGAGTAGACATCCTCGCTTTACTGCGAGGGCTGTGGTGGTGGAGGCTGCGAAGAAGAAGATGCACCCAGATGCATTTGGGGACGCTTCCTAGGTGCCACTCGTGCCCGAAGAGGAGTGAAAGCCTCCTCTTCCTCTTCATGATCGTCGCCGTCATTGTCGTTGTCTTCATCTGAGTCCTCGATGGCGATAACAGGCCATCGAAAATGCTGAGCACCTGCGATGTGGAAGACGAGGTCTGGAAGTGAACATTCATGATATGCTTTATTGACATGGCAGTGTGCATATGACAAGCCATCACGAAGCAGGATGAGGTTGGAGCAGTGCAAATGTTGCAAGTTGACCTTGCTCCTATTAGAGAGGGGAGTAAGCTGGGAGAGATCCAACCCAAGATAGGTGGCCAATGGTGTGACTAGCCCCCCAAAATGGATAGGAGCTTTCCTCGTACTCCGCTTCACGGCCACCACGCGCGTCAAGAAGAATGCGCCCCAGTTGCACTCCTCGCGCTTCAACAATTTGTACAAGAAAAACAAATCCGCCTCTTGAAACTTGCTGAGAGACAGATCACCACGGGCGAACAGGGTGGTGCAGATCATGCGGTGAAGAACCCGCACAAACGGATGCTCAAAATCTGCAACCGCCGCATTGTGGTAGCTCACGGATTTGCCGGGCGGCGCAGTCACCAACTCGGCAAAGATGGCGTCGTAATCCGTCATGTTATCTGGCCGCCGGTGCTTGTAGTTGTGATGAGCCCAGTTATATATATAATTGAACTGGTCGAGGGTAATGGTGTAGTTGTTGTTGAAGAGTCGGAACGACACCCTCCCTTTCCTCCATTCTCTATCGGTGGTGACCAAGTCATTAGGCAGCACGTTGATATCTAACGATGCCATGAACTCTGCCACGAGTTCCTTGTAGGTCGGCCACTCACCGAAAAATGGATGGCCCTCGGCGTAGTATTGAACTTCATCGGGGGTCCTGTCAGTTTGGTGCACCTGACCTTAAAGAACATAGTTTAGATTAGCATCGAACCCAAGATTGTGGATCATCGTCCGATCAACGTAGCGGGTCGGCTCAATCTTCCTCTTCAACAATTCCTCATACACCTTCCAGACCTCCGCAGAAGGATGAACGATCCTCGTATGAGGAATCGATGTGGTTCTTGGAGGAATGAACTCGGGGATCTCCATCGGTGTCGCACGTGAAGAAGATGCGCCGGCGGTATGCACCATTGTCGAGGAAGAAAAGAGGAATAGAAGACGGAGCTCGGTGAAGGTTAGAGAAGACAATCTCTGCTCGATGACGGCTCGGGGAAGAACGTGCTCCTTGGATGCTCGTAGCCGGGCTCCAGTCGCTCAACAAGACGCACAGCACAAGTGGAGGAGGAAATCTCTAAAGGTGTGACGTCATATGACGACAAACCCTCCCTTTTATAACCATGGTCGGCGCTGTTGTATGCCCGTCGATACCATCGATGTGAGTCGATGGTATCGACTCCTGTAGCACAATCCATCTTCCGCTAGTATCGACGGTTGTCGATAGCCTGATTTGGGGGCCTGGATCGATGACGCTTCGATACCATCGACGGGTGTCGCTGGTATCGACGCATCCCACAGATCGACTCTCCTGATGCAGCGATCGCCGTTGATTTCCTCTCGCGGATCGGTGACGTTTCGCGTCGATACTATCGACGCAAGTCGATAGTATCAACTTCTGCTTAGGGCAACACCCTCGCGAGGCACGGCCACCGCTTTCTGCCTGTAACTGGGTCGATACCATCGACAGGCCCATCGATGGCATCGACTTCACTGAGACAATTTCGTCTGAATATCTCCAGAGATCTCGCTAGTATCGACGCATGTGTCGATACTATCGACCTCATTTTTGCGATTAACCTGTTGGTGTGTCGATACCATCGATGAGGCCGTCGATAGTATCGACGCAGAGCGATTTCTGCAGCCGCCAACCTATACCCATCTCGATACCATCGACACAAGTGTCGATGGTATCGACTCTGCCTCAGTCCTGCACATTCAACAAACGATCAAGGTATCATTTTTACACTAAAAACAAAATCAAATCAAACCAAAGTACAAATTTGAAAGAAACTAAACAAAGCTACCGATGGTTGGGTTGCCTCCCAACAAGCGCCCTCATTTAACGTCTTAGGCTAGACGACATGAAGCTCCTCATGCATCTGGAAGCGCAATGAGTTTGACCTCATTCACTTTCCTTGTGTAATCTTCACTGAAATACAATTTCAATCGCTGTCCATTAACCAAGAATGTTGTCTCGCCATCACGCACCATGATTGCGCCATGCGGCCTGACCTCCTCTATGGTGAATGGTCCACTCCATCGGGATTTCAATTTCCCGGGATGCATCTTCAACCTAGAGTTGAACAAGAGTACACAATCTCCTTTCTTGAAGACGTGCATCTGAATATGGCGATCATGAATCAACTTTGTTCGCTCCTTGTAGATCTGCGAGCTTTCATATGCATTCATCCTCAGCTCGTCAAGTTCGTTCAACTCAAGCAACCTTTTCCTTCCCGCTTCAACATAGCTCAAATTCAGCTTCCTAAGTGCCCAATGCGCTTTATGCTCCAATTCCACCGGTAAATGGCAGGACCGACTGTAAGCCAACCTAAAAGGCGTAGTGCCTATAGGTGTCTTAAACGTCGTCCTGTACGCCCACAAAGCGTCCGGCAGAAAGGTGCTCCAGTTTTTTCTTGTGGAAGCCACAGTGCACTCCAAGATCTTCTTAATCTCCCGATTGGAGACCTCCACTTGCCCCTGTGTCTGCGGGTGGTACGGGGTACCAATGTTGTGCTTTATCCCGTACTTTCTCAATAGCGCCGCGAACTTCTGATTCCGGAAATGCATACCTCCATCACTAATGATCATCCTTGGTACACCAAACCAGCAGAAAATGTATTCTTTGACAAACCTGCACACTACAGTGGCATCATTAGTCCTAGTGGGTATTGCCTCTACCCACTTCGACACATAATCAACAGCTAATAGAATGTACAAGTTAGAATTTGAGGACACAAAGGGTCCCATAAAATCAATACCCCACAAATCGAACACCTCGACCTCTTAAAATACATTGAGGGGCATCTCCTGTCTTTTTGAAATGTTACCTGCCCTTTGGTAGGAATCACATTGCCTCACATACTCATAGGCGTCCCTGAACAAAGTAGGCCAATAAAGACCACTCTCCAGTACCTTGGCCGCAGTTCTAGAACTTGCATGATGGCCACCTGTCGGTAGAGTATGGCAATGACAAAGGACGCTTTCGTACTCCACCTCCGGTACACACCTGTGTAATACTCCATCCCTGCACTGCTTCAACATAATAGGGTCATCCCAGAAATAATAACGCAAAGAATGGAAAATTTTCTTTTTCTCCTGGTATGTCCAATCATCCAGGATAATTTTGCAAGCAAGATAATTAACTATATAAGAAAACCAAGGATCTTTAGATTTCACAGATAAAAGTTGCTCATCAGGAAACATCTCAGTAATGGGTATATGCACGTCCTTCTCATCTACCCTTTCCAACCTAGAAAAATGGTCCGCAACCACATTTTCAATCCCCGCCTTATCTTTGATTTCAATATCAAATTCTTGTAACAGTAGGATCCACCTAATCAGTCTAGGTTTGGCATCCTTTTTCTCCATCAAATACTTAATGGCGGCGTGGTCCGTCCATACCACGACTTTAGATCCTACAAGATATTGCCAGAACTTTTCAAAAGCAAAAACAACAGCGAGAAGTTCTTTTTCGGTTGTCGTGTAATTTAGTTGTGCTTCATTTAAGGTTTTGGACGCATAGAAAATCACATCGGGTTTATTGTCCACCCGTTGTCCCAAAACAGCCCCAACTGCAAAATCTGATGCATCACACATCAATTCGAATGGCTTTGTCCAATCCGGTGTTTGCACAACCGGGGCTGAAATCAATTTCTCTTTAAGCACATTAAAAACATGTAAGCATTTTTCGTTAAAATCAAATACAACATCCTTTTCCAACAACTCAGATAATGGTTTGGCGATTTTAGAGAAATCTTTTATATAGCGGCGGTAAAAACTGGCGTGACCTAGAAAACTCCGTACCCGTTTAACCGAATTCGGTGGGGGCAATTTAGAAATAACTTCAATCTTTACCGGGTCTACCTCCAACCCTTTTCTAGAAACTTTATGTCCAAGCACGATCCCTTCGCTGACCATCATGTGGCATTTCTCCCAATTGAGGACCAAATGCGTGTCCTCACAGTGTTGCAAAACTTTGTCCAAGTTGTATAAACATTCGTCGAAAGATGCACCATAGACGGAGAAATCGTCCATAAAAACCTCCAAACAGCATTCCACCATATCGGAGAAAATGGCAAGCATGCAACACTGAAAGGTTGCCGGTGCGTTACACAACCCAAATGGCATATGGCGGTATGCAAATGTTTTGTAAGGACAAGTGAAGGTGGACTTCTCTTGGTCCTTAGGATCAATGGAAATCCGATTGTACCCCGAATAACCATCAAGAAAACAAAAATGCGATCGACATGCTAATCGCTCTAAAATCTGATCAATGAATGGGAGAGGGAAATGATCCTTAAGAGTAGCAGCATTCAATCTATGGTAGTCTATACATACATGCCACCCGGTTACCAAGCGGGTCATGACAGGTTCATTTAACAAATTATGTGTCACAGTAATTCCCCCCTTTTTAGGGACTACCTGTGTAGGACTCACCCACGTCGAGTCGGATATAGCATAGATGATACATGTAGAAAGGAGCTTGATCACCTCCTTCTTGAAGACCTCCATCATGCTAGGATTTAGTCGACGTTGTGGCTGGATCACCGGCTTGGCTCCCTCCTCGAGCCGGATCTTGTGCTGGCACAATGTAGGGGAGATCCCCTTAATGTCTGCGACCGACCACCCGAATGCACCTCGGTGGTTCTTCAACACAATCAGCAGCTGATCTTCCTCCTCGGCACTCAAATATGCCGAAATAATCACAGGCAGCTTTTCATCCTGAGCTAGAAATGCATATTTCAAGTGCAGTGGCAATGGCTTCAATTCCAAATATGGCGGGCTGATTAAGGATGACTGAAGCGGTGGTGGGAGTTCTCCAAGGTCTTCATAGTACCTAGCATAAAAGCATGGAAGCACCTGAAGCATCTTGGCACACTCTTGCAGTGACTTGCTTCTCATCCAATCATGTGTTATATTAACTAGGCAGGCTTCAAGTGGTAATTATGGATATGCATCGAAAATAGAACTTGCTATTGCCTCATCTTCAGTAGAAGGCGGGATGTCCTCTTCTTCATCATTAGGGAAACCCACAACTTTGCTAAGGGACACAACCTTGGTCTGCTCCATGATGTCTACAGCCAGTGTCCCTTTTTCTACTCTAGTCATCACATGAGCCATATCTAGAAATGGCTTCCCTAGACAAAGAGAGATATTTTGATCAAAGTGCTTGGCCATGCAGCATTGCTCCTTAACTTTAGATTGCATGGTGCTAGAAGGCATGACCATCTTGAACCGATCATCAGTGATACCCAAGGTCAAACGACCTCTCCCCATCTCAAGTATCATGTCAGTGGTGGCTTGAAAGGGTCGTCCAAGAAGTAACGCATTACCCTATTCATCTTGCATCTCCATTACAACAAAGTCTACTGGAAATACAAACCGATCTACTTTCACCAACACATCTTCACAAATACCATAGGGCTTCACCACTGAATTATCCGCCAACTGTATTGTCATATTGCTTGGCCTTGATTATTTTAATCCCAATTTCTTGAACGTAGAGAGAGGCATCAGATTTTAATGCTTGCCCCTGAATCACACAGTGCTTCACCAAATTTCACCTTACCAATGTAACATGAAATATTGAAGCAGCCCGGATCCTGCCTCTTAGGTGGCAATGTGCCCATGATGAAGGCACTCACCTGCTCCTTGAGAACTACAACCTCAGTATCAGGGATCTTCCTCTTCTTAGTTATGATATCTTTCAAGAACTTCCCGTAGGACGGAATTTGCTCTATTGCCTCTAATGATGGAATGTTGACAGAGAGCTTTCTGAAACTATCCAAAAACTTCTTGAACTAGGCGTCCACTTTCTTTACTTTCACACTATTAGGATATGGGACCGGGACAGCCTGTGCCCTTTGATGCGGCAGCACATATGGTGTCCTTTTCTGTGTCTCCTCCTCAACAACTACGGGGTCTGCGGTGACATCCTCTGCTATATTCTCAACTGGCTCTATGACTGAAATTGGCACTTCCTCAGTGGTCTCATCTTCAGTTTCTGACTGGGGTTTGCTTGGTTCATCGGCCCTGGGGTTTAAAATCTTCTTGCCACTCCTTAGCAAGATTGCCTTCGCCTGTTGGTTTCCTCCTGGAATGTTTGTGTTACCCGGAAAGCCTTGCTGCGTTGGCTTCTTCAGATTGGCTATCTCAGCTGCCATTTGTGCCATAGACGTCTATATCGTCCTCATCTGAGCCCCATGGCTCTGCAATGTCTGCCCAAACTGATTCATGAATTCCCCCTGTTGCTTGATCTGCTGGCCAAAAGTGTTCATTAATTCTTGGTTCTGCTTTATCACTTGGTTGAGCAACTCCGTGCTCTTATCCTCCGCCGTCGGCTGGGGTTTTGCATCGGGGTCCTGCAAGAAGTTATTCGGATCTTTCCAGGAAAATTTCTTGTCCTTCCTCCATGAGTGATCATTGTTTCTGTACCCCTACTGCTGGCGCATGAATTTGACTTGAGCTTCATCCTCAGATTCGGTATCGTCTTTTGCAAGTAGTTTCTTGGCTAGAAGGTCCATCTTCTCATTCAGCTCTTTGATGGCCTTTGACTCCCCCACAGCTCGAACGTGCTCTACGGCGTCTCTGTCACCCTAGGATTGCTTCTTGGCCATGTTTTTCAGAATTTCCCAACACCTTGTGTCCGTGTTGTTCAAAAAGAACCCAGAACCTGCGGAATCCAGGTTACTTCTATCATGCTTGGAGAGGGAAAAATAGAAGATTTTGACCTGTGTCTCCTTGTCAAGCCCGTGATGTGGGCACCTCCTAAGCATGATCTGAAACTTTTCCCATGTCTCAGAGTAAGTCTCTCCTGCCTTCTGGGCAAAATTATGGATTTTCCTGATCATGTCATTCGTCTTCTCGGGCGGAAAGAACCTTTCAAAGAATACTTCCACCATGTGGTTCCATGATTCCACATATTCATCATCAAGATTGTGCAACCATTCTCGTGCATTTCCTGCCAGAGAACTCGGGAACAGTTTCAGGTAGAGCGTCCCTTGTGGAAATCTGTCAATTTTAATCATGTCACAATTCTCCACGAATTGGCTTATATGAGTCATCGGATCTTCGTTCTTTAGCCCATGGAATGCATTTGACTTGACCAAGTTGATTAAAGCAGAATCAATCTTGTAGGTCGGAATGTTGATCGTCTGCTTCTTGATTGGCCCCTTTGAAGCAGATGAAGAAGAAGTTTTTATCTTCTCCCATATCGTCTGTTCCTCTGCCATTTCTTCTTGTTCGGATTCAAAATCTATTTCTTCCAAGTGGTCTTGGTTGTAATCCTCCTCGTCATCATATCCCAGCAACGGAACCTCTGGTGCCTGTTGCATGTAGTCGGTGCTACGTGTCTGCACCATGCACTAGTACCTGCAAAATGGTAATTTGAGTTCAGTACCGTGCTAGACGACTACAAAATGTGAAAGATAAGCTATGAATTTCAAAAGTGAAAATAAAATAATAAAATAAAAAATGTGTGGCCGCTTGCAGCACTCGTAGTGCCGACAATTGTCGTGTCCCTGGCAACGGCGCCAAAAACTTGACACGATTTAACCGTGCGTAAAACGCAAGTGCACGCGTCAGAGTAGTATAGGCCTCGTGAGGCTCGAGTCGAACTCATGGACACTGAACTATCGGTAGACTACTACTGACTGTTTGCGATCAGCTAGACCGATTACAAGAGTTTGAGAGTTGTTGTACAATAAAATAAAACAAAGCAATCGATTAAAGGTTTAATTTAATCAATTCATGTGAAGATCTTTAGGATTGCGGTTTCACCGTGGGTTTTCATTGTATGAATTTCCATATAATAATTCAGGTTCATCTCTCAATCCGAGTAGTGGCCTATAGTCAGAATTGCCCACTGTCGTGGTATAATTCACTACCTATGTCTAGGTCGGTTCCACCGTCGTAGTAACCTATACCCTAAACTAGGTGCATTAGAATCGACCTCTAGGTGTCCACCATTAACCGTACATCGCCTTGTTCAAGGGATTTGTTAATTAATGTGAATTTTGTCTCTTTTCAACCGTTAATTCTTCTTTCAAAGTAATTAAAGGCATTAGATTATCATTATGGTGATCAAGCATAACAATATAATTGAGAAAACGAAATCATACCATGGATTTAAGAGATAAATGATAAATTACTATGATAAAAATGTGATACAATACTTCCCCGGGCTACTCCCAGTCCTAAAGACGAAGGGGATTAGCCCTGCATGTTCATCTCAGAGCAAAACATGGTTGAGTAAAGGGGAAACATGGAGAAAAACATGAATAAGATATGAAACCCCTTGAACGGAGAAGATCCAAGCGTTCCTCGGCTTAGAATGCACGATCTACAACCTTTCAGCGGTGGAAAATTTCTTCTTCGGCTTCCGGAACGGCTGGGGCGTGCTTCTGGGCTCCGTTCTTCTCTCCACACCTTCTCGAGACATGTGCAGCGGCTAATGACGTGATAAATTGCTCTTGCCCGCCGTCATTAGGTATAATAACCGAATTAGGTTGCAAAAATATCACAGCCGTCAGATTTAGATCAATCTAAAACAAACTTGTATCTGACGGTGTCAATACCATCGACGCGAGTCGATGGTATCGACCCTGCGCGGTATCGGCTGGTCTTCTTTTCTTTTTTTTATTGTGACTGATGCTAACTCGATACCATCGATGAGGATCGATGGTATCGACTCTCTTAGGCGTCACTTTTGTCCTTTTCCGTCGCTGAAGCTCCACATGTCGATAGTATCGACTTTAGGGTCGATAGTATCGACTGTCTTCTCGCCAGCAACCTGATGGTAAGTCGCTACCATCGACTTCGCCGTCGATGGTATCGACTCTGTGCTGCTCCTTGCGGCTGGCAACCTGTGCTTGTGTCGATGGTATCGACCACTGTCGATGGTATCGACAACAACAGATATGCGTTTTTCCTGAAATTGCAACACAAAACCACATAAGCCGAAATAAAACATATTATTGTAATCATTTATGCTCAAAACAACAAAATAAGGGAGAATTGATGCTGAGAAGGATCATAGACTAAAGTAAGTGAATTATACAATATTAACCACCAAAATGACAAATAAATGCATAAAACACAAGTAAAACAAGTCTATAAATGCGACTCAAAATCATCGCATCATTGTGATAGACCCACTTGGTGTCAATGATCTTTCTATCACTTGGTCTTGACACAAGAGTCCACACTCGGTTCTTCTCAAACTGTTCCAACTCTTCTTTCATGGCTAGGATCCATTCATCATCTTTAAGAGCTTATTTGATATATTTCACCTCAAGATGAGAGATGAAGTCATTCTCTGCTTGTTCTTTGTTGTAGACAACCCACGTCTTCACCCTTTCAAAAGGATTTCTAATGATGATCTCTTTTAGGATGATGCTTTGCAAAGCGGGGTGTTTGATCCTTCTTTTATTCTTCTTTCTCTTCTTCATCACCTAACACCTCCTTTCCTTTATTAACAATGTTGAGTTCTTTTAAGTGAGGAATCACCTCATCTATAACATCATCATTAATAAGATTTTTGGAAATAGAGGGGTTAGTTTCAACAAATCTAACATTGATAGATTCTTCTATGTCAATGTTAAATACTCTATAAGCCTTGTTAGTAGTGCTATAGCCAAGAAAGAAATCCTTGTAACACTTCATACCAAACTTATCGAGGGAATATTTGGTGTTCAAAAGAAAATAAGGACAACCAAAAACATGAAAGAAATCAATGGAAGACTTTCTACCATGCCATAGATCATAGGGTTTTTTTTTTAAGGATGATGAGTAAAAACCCAATTTTGCACAAAACATGAAGTACTAACGGCTCTGACACAAAACTTCTTTGGAGTATAAAACTCTAAAAGTATAGTCCTAGACATTTCCTATAGTGACCTATTCTTTCTCTATACAACCCCATTTTTTTAGGTGTTTGAGGTGAAGAAAAGTTATGTGCATAGCCGGATTCCTCACAAAACTGTTCGAACAAATCATTTTCAAATTCTCTCCCATGATCACTGCGGATAGAAATGATTCGACAAGAAGCTTCATTTTCAATTTGTTTGCAAAAGGTTGAGAAAAATCAAGAGTAAAACTTTTTGGAACAAGAAAGAAAGTCCAAGTATATCAAGAAAAGTCATCGATAATCACAAGGCAATACTTGCTATCATGAAGAGGTTGTGTACGCATTGGTCCAAATAGATCAATGTGAAGAAGCTAAAGAACTCTTTTAGTTCTAAGGACTCCTTTGGATTTGAAGGAGGACTTGGTTTTCTTTCCTTAGGCACAAGGTTGGCATTCCTCATCCTTTTTAAAATCCAATTTAGGAAGTCCATTGACCAAATCCTTTTTGCTGAACTTCCTCATTTGATGCATATTTACATGACCAAGCCTACGGTGCCATAAAGAGATATCACTCAAATTAGCAACAAGACATCTACCAACAATAGGTTTAATAGAGTCAAGCACAATAATATACATATTACCATTTCTAGTTCCCTTATATATAACATTGTAGGAGAGGGGATCTAGAAGAAATCATTTAAGTAAGGTAAAAAGAACAAGATAACCATTATCACAAAGTTGACTAACACTTATTAAATTGTGATGTAGGCCATTCACAATAATAACATTCTTGATGCATAATGAATCACCTACATCACCCTCACCTATTACCTTACCCTTGTTGTTGTCACCAAAAGTAATTGATCCTCCTTTCTTCTTTGTGAATAGATTGAAATGGTTGATTTCGCCTATCATATGCTTTGAGCATCCACTATCAACAATCCATTTTCCTTTTACCTGAAATAAAGGAAGATGTCAGTTCCCAACTCAAACTTTTACATCTGGTGTTAGCTTGGGAACCCATTTCATCTTTGGGTTGGTCCCCTTCTCTCTATATGGACATTAGATAGAGTAATGATCATCACTCTTGCAATGTACACAAGTCATAGGGTTCTTAGAGCCATAAGACTCTCCATAGAAGATAGTAGGTTCCTTGCTCTTTTTCTTACCATTTCCCTTGATTTTTCTCTTTGGAGCTCCTCCTACATATCCCAAGACACTAGAACCACTATGTGGTAGAGTGATCTAGAATTTCATTGAGGGATTTCTTCCCTTTGAGGAATTTCTACAAGGAAGATCCTAGTTTGTGATTGTCATCACTATAATGATATTAGAAGACAAACTAGCAAGATCATCTTGTGCATGAAGAAGGTCGACCTCTAAATAAAGGGCTTTAGTAAGATAAGAATCTTTTTCTAAAGTAAGACTAGCAACTTCATGACTAGGTAATAAAGGTCTAGAAGTGATATCATTGACTTGAGCAAGAAATCTAGCATTTTCAGTTCTAAGCATAACAATCTCATCAAGATAAATTCTATTATCATCCTTAGTAGCATCACAAGCAAGCTTAAGATCATCATTTTTAGTTTTAAGTAAAGCAATCTTATCTACTAGGGCTTGGTTTTCTTCCTTAAGACTATTAATGTTCTTAAGGTAGATACCATTCTCTGCTTCACCTCCATTGTAATAGATCTCAAGGTCAAGAAACTTCCCTTGTAAGGAATCAATGCTACCAATATGCAACTTATAATTTTTTTATCAAGAATGTCAATTTTTGCATACAAATCATCAATGATCTTTCCTAGTCTTTTCTTTTTAGACTTGCAATCGGAATAAGATGAACGGGAAACATTTAACATATCAATAAGAGTTTCTTTGGATAACTCATGCAAGATTGTCTCACTTACCTCACTAATGTCTTCACTTGTGGAGGCCATGAGTGCAAGATGGAATTCTCCTTCATTGGATCTTGAGCCACTTGAAGAGGATTCTTCCCAAGCTACATGAGATGCATCCTTGCTCCTCATATCCTTCTTATCCTTCCTCTTGTACTTGCCTTCCCTTTTTATTCATTCTTCTTCTGGTGGCTGCTCTTATGAGCCTTCTTGGCCTTTGGGAATTCATTCTTATAGTGCACCTTTTGCCCACATTCATAGCATCTAGGAATTGAGTATGAAGAAGACTTTCCCTTGAAGTGCTTGCCCTTAGAGTAGTTTGCTTAATGATCACTAGGGCCATCATCTTCACTTGAGGAGGGTGGATAGGACCGACAAGCAAGCTATTATTGGAGAATCATTGCCTCCACTTGAGCTTTAAAGGCATTGTCTTTAATCTTCTTTGATTCCTTCTCCTCTTACTTGTCATCCTCTTCTCGCTTGTCTAGCCTTGGATCATGAGCTTGAAGTTTTCCAATGATCTCCACAATGGGTAAGTCACCAAGACTTCTAACTTCTTCAATTGAAGTCACCTTGGGTTCCCATCGCTTGTGAAGAGACCTTATGATCTTGGATTTGATTATCCCTCTATCCAAGGTGTGGTCCAAAGCAACCAACCCATTGATGATGGTGTTGAGCCTTGTGTACATCTCGACAACTCGTTCCTTCTTGCCCATCTTGAAGTTCTCAAGCAATCCATTGAGCATGTAGATCTTGGATTCTTTGACTTGTTGTGTGCTTTCATAAGCGATGCACAACTTGTTCCAAATCTCATGGGTTGTATCCCAAGTAGAGATTTGGTTGAACTCAGAGGGAGTGAGGGCAGCATAGATGATGCTTATTGCCTTGGCATTGAGCGTGTCTTCTTGAGTGTAGCTTCATACCAAGTAGCTACATCACCCTTCAGATCATTGTATGAATCAATCATCACCTTCCATATGTCATAATTCCTTCCTTGAAGGTAGAACTACATCCTTCATTTCTAATAAAGGAAATTGATGTCGTCGAAGACCGGGGGTATCATGAGAAGCCTGCCTCTAGGTTGAGGGACCCAAGTAAGTTGTCACCCATCTTCTCATCTCATGAGAGATGTGTTGGAGAAGATTGTGGCTTTGATACCACTTGTTGGATTGGAGGGCTCTAGAGGGGGTGAGTAGAGCTAAAAAACACTTACATAAAAATAGTTAACCTTCAAGTTACTTCAACAAATCTCAATTACAAATGGTGAATTTGATGGCAATCTAAACATGCATAGCAAGGATGAGAGAGATTTAAACAAGTACTTGAACAAGCTGTTTTAGAGTGATTCCACTCTCCAAACTAGGAGAGAGTCAGTCCACTACCTAGAGAGGTCAAGTTCTAGGATTTCTAAATCTATGTATACTTCTTATATTCACTTATAAGAGTTACTACATATGACCTTCCTTTTCTGGGACAAGGATAACCAACTTTCTTTTGGGGTCAAGGGAGTCAAAAACCTTACAACCAAGGTCTTACCTATCCAAGAGCTAGTCTTCTACCTCACCAAGGCCTTACCCACGCTTGCAAGTAGCTGGATGCCTTCACCAAGGAGATCCCCTTCTTGCACTGAGTCTTTTGCCTTGAAGGATTTACCCACTCAGCTCCTTGGATCTTCTGTCCTATCTTCCTCCTTCGCTCGGAGAAGCTTTATGCACCTTCTTCTACAACTTGAAGAAGCTCGCACCTTCTCCTTCACTATGAGAATCTTTCACCAACTTGATCTTGAAGAAAGGGGTTGGGAAAAGAGAAGCTTTTATAGCTTTACAAGTATACAATGAAGTAGCTCTCTCACACAAATCCTATCTCTCATATGAACAAATTGAAGTGTAATTAAGAGAGAGAAAGGTGCTCAAGTGGACTGGATGCGCTCAACTATAGCAAGGAGTTTGAATAGCATGAAGGAGCAACCTTTGAATGAACTCCAAGAGGTCCTATTTATAGCTGAGGGTGTCCACTAGAGTGTGGGAACACTTGTGAATGTTTTCTATCCATTCATAGGGTTGCAACAAATATAACTTCGAGTTTTGCAACACTCCAACGATTAGAATCATTTTTTATGCATTTTCCATATAGTGCATTTGGTCTAGTTTCAATAAAGATAACTTGACTGATCACATTATGCGAAAAAGCCAATTTAAACCATAGATCGAGTTTGTCCTGGCGGAAACTCGACCGATCCACTTAAATCAATTTTATTCTACAGAGGGATTGGTCGAAGTCTGTGTATGTGTAACTCGACCAACAGTTTGTAACATATTTTACAAAATAATTTTTAAGTGATCAAACGTTCGAATTAAGTGTCCCTAGTTTTTTCTCATCTTAGTTACAAGTCATATCATCAATAAAAATGATTAAAAAATAATATAAGTTGATTTGGAGTGTTTTCCACAAATATGCATTTGCATTACTTTTGACTTGAACTAAAACAAGCTAGCACTTGATCGATTTGATCCTTTTCATGTACCTAATGCCTGAAATCAATCTCAAATAAAACTATTAGATACATATGAATGGAATGGTTGTGTAACACTTAGGTCAACATGACCTTCGTTAGTGGTCCACATTGCACTAATGGTGTGTCCATGCAACAACCCTTCAAGTGGAAGAATGTACTACCCAATTAAACACTTAATTGGTTACATAGAAATCGTTCTCTATGCTAGAATTCTCATGACGATTTCTTAATGAGAATATTTGAAGATCCTTTGTAAATTATTCATGCAAAAATTGAGGGCATTGGGTCCATGGCCCACGGTCATCTGTCTGCTTGAGACAATGCTTGGCTAATTGATCAGCCAAATGGTTCTGATTTCTCTTTAAGTGGGCAATCTTTTGAACTTTGAAGACCTTATAATTGATTAATGTGTTCTACAATTAATTTGTACTTTGGTGGGAGAAACATGGATTAATTATGTAATTTACCGCCATTTTTGAATCTGTGACCACGTGACATGACTTGTCAGCATTTTTACAATGTGTAATGTCATATAGTATCACATGTAGTTCTCCATTCAAAGGATCACTTCCTTCCAATAACCGATCTCCCCCATGTATCTAGTGACCTTTGTGGTCCCAAACAATACAATTGGTGCATGTCATCTCTGTATTCAGATTGAGGGCTGCATCTACATTGACAAGGAGTGAGTATACATCTTTGGAAGCATGCACAACATAATATGTAGGAAACTGTAATATGGAATGAACAACATGTAATATATAATATACATAACACACAATACATGAAAATAGACAAATAAACGTGATCATTCTCTCATGCACATATATAGAGTATACACCTATTGCAAGCATGAGTACATAAACATTTGCTAACCTACCTCTACAAAATAGGTTTTCAAATAGGGGTGAAGATAGGAGTCCAACAAGTTATATTCTTCACCCACCATAACTTAGCATTTCTTATCAAACCCTCAAATTTATCTACTATCCTTGAAATATATATAGTCTCATCTAGTCATTTTTTTTTTAATTTTGTGGAAATAGTTTGTTCCCTTAATCTTCTGCATTAATTTTTTCTAGAATTGATGTTTGAACAATTGAGCTACTTGGTTTCCCTATTAGCATTTTTCCTACTATTTCAAAAGAAAGTTTTGGTTGAATGGAAGTACCCAACAACTCTCCCTTTGCCATAGAAAAAATTAGACCAACTTTTATAGATGAAACTTGACACCTTTATTTAGGGTTTTTTCTTTCAACATCATTTTTATGAATACCAGACTACACATATCAATTTCATTTTATTATTTTCCTCATCACTCAAATTACCATAATTTATAATTTACTCATACTATGATGATTTATTTTTACTTGAATTCCATGTTATATTATTCAATATTTTTTATTTACTTGTATCATATTGTTTTTTTATTTAGTGAATCCAATGCTAATATCACATATAGCCTAGAATATATTTTGAAATACTGTGGAAAGGGTATTCACATCTAGCATTGAATGTATCCTCTCGTTCATTCCTTAAGTGTTTGAATCCTTTACAACCATAAAAAATGCCCTTCTTCTTTTTGACATATGTGTCTTCACATTATTATAGCCTCATCGATGGTGTCTTTCTTTGTAATATAGGTCTTTGAGGGCGATCTTTGGTATTTATTGTGTAAATTCTTTTGAAGAATGATGTGGTTGTATATGAATGTCCATTCATTACGTTTTAAGTATATTTTATATTTAGTTTTGCATGTTTATATTAGAGTTTTTACTTGTTTTATTAGTAGTTTATATAATTCATTTATACTCGATGTGTTTTTGTGTTTTATTCATAGGAAATGCCAAGTAGAAGAGAGAGGTCAGTGTCCCTCCACACAAAATCTAACAAATGATCAAGGAATGCATATAATCACTCCCCAACTCCAACCTGGGAGGATCCCAAGTTATAACTACATGCAACACCCTAGGACTCCAACTGACCAACTATAAAGGATATCAATTTAGTAAAATAACTCTAGATTTCACATCCAAACTCGGAATTTAGTAGCTAAAGCACCATTGATGTGTAATTCTATCATATACAAAATGAATATGTATATGGTCAACTAATAAGTTGGAACTTGAGCTGGTTGACAAGTAGAGCGTCATAAATATACACTAAAGAGGACTCACATTTTTCGGATGATTTTGCATCAATATGAAATACTAGAAAAAAATATAAATAGTCTAGAGGGACATTCACGAGTCAAAGGTTCATGAAAAAATTCCATCCTAGCACCCATCCCAAGCGATGGTCTTCATTTGTGAGAGTGAGAGATGAACTTTGATAGTTTAACATGTAGATGTGCTCTATCAAAGAACATGACTAGAGTCTACATCAGCTGGTCAAGAGTGGCAATCCACACCATGAATCTTCTCCTCCATGCTATCACACTACCAATGATCTTATTCTTCTCTCATTTTTCTTGTATCATGAACTTGAGTAGAGAGTAGATTTTTACTGTGGTACCAAGAGTAGCCCCACTGTCCACATCTGTTAACTACTTGTATAGATTTTTTTATTATATGAAGTAGTGTGATTGTGAATGAATCATTTGACACCAAATTTCTTGATTGATCACCCCATTTGCATGTTTATTCAATCCTAGATGAAAAGTTTGAAATCTAGGATTAAGAAAATTATTTTCTTTTATGCTAACCTCCAGATGAGAACTTTGGTTGATGTTGTTTAAGACGATGGCTAGAGGACCCTTAGATAACATGATTAGTGACCCTTTGGGGATATCAGTCCTTGCAAATTTCTAATTTCAAAAGGATTGAATTTTTGTAAACTCAATTTATCTATTCATATATGTAATAATTCAGTCCCAATGAGCGAATAGATAGTGGGAGTCAAACTCATCATCCTAGTAATTTTATCACATTATTAAAAATATTTCTTGCTTTATTTATAATTATTTACTTGCATGTATAATTTAGTTAATCAACAAACTACCAATCAATCTATCCTTGATATTTTTTAATTATTGGACTAAAATCCAGAATTTCCCAAAAAAGTTACCCTGTAGGTTAATCCTTACCCATACCACGATAAGACTTGTCAACTTTGGCTGGTGTTTATCATCCTATTAGTTTAGTTAATATTTCTCATTATTTTTGTATTTTTTTTCTTTAATATATATTGGGTAACTAAACTTATCGATATGAGATGAAAATGACACACTCCTAATAAGAATATGTAAAATTCAAATTTCACATTGGTTTCTACTTTTAGAAATGTTTATTAGACCATTTTAGATTGTAGTCTTATAGAATTATCTAAATAGATATTATTACACTTCATATTTAGACATCACATATGTAAGTTCATCTTATATCCAACTTTCCTTAAATGTTCTACTAATGTATTTAAATGTTTCAGACATCCTCCAACTAATATTAAATAAACAAGATTTTTTTATCCATACCATGCCTTATTGGTATTACAATTGAGTGTATTAATTAAAATGTAACATGTAGATTCATATAACCCTTCACTACGTGGAAATCAATGTTACATATATTATTATACATTCACAAAATCGATTTATCCAACTTTTTCTAAGTGTTGCCCAAATGCAAAATTTGCTAACTCAAGACCCTAAGTTGCAAGTTTTTCACCGAACATTCACAAAAATGATTTCTCCACATTTTCTAAGTATCTTATTGATGCAACTGTTTCTAACTCAACATCTTGCATTGTAAGTTGTTTTTGTTATAAGTTTGATGTCATATGATATTTCACATCTCATCTCACATTTTCGTGATGATTTACATCATTTTAAATAAACACATATTAATGCATGCATTTGTAATCAAACCTCATTTGAAGGTGAGCTATATATCCTACATACGCAAAGTATTTAGTTACAAACGCGCATATAAGAAACAGCTGATGTAAACAAACACATGAAAAAATATAAAAGTGCGGATCAGGGTTCCAACTAAACCCGATACGCATAAGCGGATCATATCATATTAAAGATATCAGGAAAATTGATATATCGCATATGTTTTGACGAATTAGGACGATCTATTATTTATCTTAAGTCCACTTACAAGCAAACATCGAGGATTAAAATCACTAACCAGACTAGTTTAGTACACTCACGAAACATCAAGGTAAATAATAGACATTTGTACAAGGTAATAATCTCCATTATCATGAAGAAATTGCTTCCATCAATTGTACAATTCCAATTCAAAGGTTTGGATAATTTAACAAGTGTTTTGGCTAACTGTACAAACAACACAATAGGAGTCTTTCATGTGTTGTTTTCTCTAACACTGTGTTTGGTACATGGTGATAAAATTGACGGTGATGGTGACGGTGATGGTGATAGGACGGTGATGGTATAGGGAAATTATTAAAATGTGTTGTTTGGTAACATGTGCATGGTGATAGGGACGGTGATGATGAAAAACTTAAAAAATATTGTTTGTTACATGGTTATAGTGAAGGGGAGGGGAATTTTTTTTAAAACAACCTACACAAGTAAGAATCATATTTATTAGAACGTTTTTTTGCACATTTGTCTAAATAAGTAGTGGAGTCTTGAAAGAAAACTTCTTTCATCATGATTCATCACGATTCACCATGTTTTTTCATGGGGACAAAAATAGATCAAAATTCACTACGGATTCACCATGGATTCACCAGGCTGTGTTTGTTACATAGTGAATCATGGTGATAGGGAATGATGGTGAAATAAAAATGTTGTTTGTTTTCCATGGTGATAGGGAATCATGGTGAATCTGTGGTGAATTTTGATCTATTTTTGTCCCCATGAAAAAGCAAGGTGAATCGTGGTGAAAGAATTTTCTTTCAAGACTCCACTACTTATTTAGATAAATGTGCAAAAAAAGTTCTAATAAATATGATTCTTACTTATGTACGGTGTTTTTTTATAAAAAGATTCCCCTCCCTATCACTATAACCATGTAACAAACAACATTTTTTAAGTTTTTCACCATCACCATCCATATCACCATGTACATATTACCAAATAACACATTTTAATAATTTTCCTATCACCATCACCGTCCCCATCACCATCACCATCAATTTTATCACCACAAACCAAACACAACGTAAATGTGTCTTGTTATTACGTATTTAGACTTTGTTTTCCATTCTTATATTGTTTGTCACACCTTCGAAACTTAGCTTTAATTTTTCCTTTGCTTCCTTCTACCCTATATCTTTCTACCCTATAATCTTTCTACCCTATAAAAAAAGAGAGCGTATGCGTGCTCTTTGTCTGCCTGTTTTCCGTAGCTGTGCATTTGCTAGCTTTTGACTTTTTATTACTTTTCCTACTTTTGGCTTTTCGTAGCTGTGTTTGCCAGCTTTTGGCTTTTTATTACTTTTGGCCGATAAAAGCCGCCCAACGATACACACTGCATTACAGTCTGGATTGCCACCTAAACAGAGAGGAAGCTGCGTGCATGATCATCGTCTGATACAACCATCTGATTACGGATATAAGTATCGAGAATATTCTTTCACCTGCTTCGTATCTTCTATACTATATAGGAAAGGCCGTCTGGGATTTCTCATGCAATTTTCACACCTATTTTCCTAAATTATGAACAGGTCCTTAGTTCTACGTGAACAAATAATGAATGGCTTTATTTACAATATTCACAGTCCACCAGTGGACTCTTGATTCTTCTTCTGAGGGTCGTATTCTCTGAGGTTGAGGTCGGCAAGCTTCCACCATCTGCCACAATTTCAGCTCCTGAACCTTCGCCTTTGTGATCAAGAGCCTCATGTCGTTCTTCCGCCGCAAAGCGCTCGGTTGAGATTGGTGTCGATTCCCTTCTTCCTGTGAGTTTTCCACGGATGTGTCCGCCTCTTCCCAAGACGGTGCTGACGCACTCCCTCGTCCCTCTTGCTTATCCTCCCGGTTCTCCTCCTAAACGGAATTGGAGTGTTGTTAGGCAAGTTTGACACGAATGAGGACGGCATGATCTATGAGGAGGAGTTCGCTACTATCTTCATGAACCTTGGGGACACCCGACGGACGAGGAGCTGAGGCTGATGATGGCTGAGGCAGATACTGATGGCGACATGTTCATCAGCCTTGACGATATTGTGGGGTTGAACGCACACAGTTCGTGGGTCTCGAGGACAAGGTGGAGTCCGCCAAAGACGTTCGCCGTCTTTGACATCAACCCAGACGGGCGGTTCTCACCCGAGGAGCTCGCGGGCATGCTGGTTGGGATCGGGGACCGTGTTACCGTGGAGCAGTGTAGGAAGATAATCAAGGGTGTCTATCTCAACGGTGATGACATATTTAGCTTCGGCGAAATATGTGCCATGATGGACATTGGGTTAGGGTTCTGATCGGTCCCGAAGGAGGTATAATGAAGCAAGCAGGTAACTATCTTTGACAATTTCTGGAAAGTCATCTTCGATAATTTCTAGAAAATGGACTCAGTTTTTGGCAACCACAGACTCAAACTATAAGTATCTATTCCGGTATCGTCGTTGACGCATGTGTTCCATTAGTATTTCGTTATCTCAATTATGGAAAAAAACTCCGATCCTCCTCCTTTGCAGAGTATCATGTTCTTCTCTTTTTTTATTATTTCAATTAGTGGTTGTGCTATTTTCTTAACGCACACGTGAAATATGATTAATAAGATATACTCTATATGAGTCTGGTTAAAAAAGGATTAGATTGGAGGTCCGGTTGGGGCATGGGGAAGGAGGCAACAGGAATTTGTCTGCTGCTATCGTCAGTTATTGTTTCTATGTAATTTTTTCTTCTATTCTTCTTTTCTCCTTTATTATGTGTCTGAGTGTCCGTGTCTATGTTTTAATTCGGAACCTGTTCTTGATTTTTCCCTCATCTGTTTCTCAGATTGCTCTCTATTTTCATTGACCAAGCAAAACTTGTATCGACTTTCTCTACTCTAAGCCGTCTCTTTCAACTTCCTCTCCCTTGCTCTTACCATTCTCTGTGTCACAAGAACATAATTATATTGTCTCTTAGTATAGGGTAAAAAAGATTGATGTTTTAATCCATATATTTTGCTATTGATGTCGATGCCTCTTACTAAAGAATATTTTATTTTCACCTGGTTGTATCAAAGGTCAATTTTTTTTCTCATTAATGAAATCAATTGACCTTCCTATTTATTTGAGTTATTGGTGTCATTTTTCAAGTTATTTATGTGTATCATTTTTTTACAGTATTTATGCATATTTGTTTCTCACCGAAATTAGTACTATATTGCTAAGACTCAGATTATTGTGTCAACTTTTCTTATAAAGAACGAAAGGCTACATGTTCATTTGAGCCTTAAGTTACCCAAATAATCATGCATTCTCCTTAGAAACTGTCTGTAGGAGATGCCCTTCTTTCTCATAATATAGTTTGCCGGCTCTAAGCAGACATCATATATTGAGATGTAGTATTTTACACTGCTTTTAGAATTTTTATTTGTGTAGCAATACATATATTGATATGTAGCAAATGTAAATTATAATGCCAACATTAATAGTATGTGTATAAGACATCCTTATGCTTATGGATTGACACACTTTTTGTATAATTATTCATAGGCTAGGTGGTTGCCTTTACAATATCAAGAATGAAGAAGAAGATCTTCTTTACCCGACTACTTCTCCCTCGACAGCTTGTAGCTACATTGCAGATATTCTCTTTTTGGATAACTACACCATTGTTAAGTTGCAGGTGGAGAAAACTATTCAACATTGTGTTTATTTTTAGGTGAAAGTAGTCATAATTTAATGACTACGTCTTGGCATTATGAAAGAACCCTACATGTTAGTAGATATAGAAACAAGCAATTATATGACCCCATTAACGTATGTGAGAATAAACAATTAGTTATGTCACTTATTTTTGAACGACCTTTTTATACTAATTTCTCAACGACATGTCAAATGCTTCTAAAAAGTATAATTTGTTTGAATACCTTTTTCATTGTTCTTTAGCTCTAGATAATGCTTCTCCTTTTCTCTGTTGCGCACGACATAACCATGGCTCTTGGCATATCCTTTTTTGTGACACTTGATTTTGTCTTCAATATCCATGTGTATTAGCCAATCTTTCTCTTTTACTGAATTATTCAATTTGTCTTGACAATAAAAGGCCAAATTTCATACATGATCAATTTCAAGTACATCTCATTCAATTTTGAGAAGCATGTACTTATACTTCTCTTTATTTTGTGTACAATGATATCTTTAACTTTATTATATGAAAGTTGGAAGGCTTTTCGGGATAGATAAAATTGTGTCTCATGATTTGTGACCAATCTTAGGGTATTTTTGAGAATATGTTATTTTCAGCATAATCATATTCATGCATACTTTGAAAAAGTTTCAGTTGTAACTCACAAAATGTCTACAATAGCTATTTTTGTCACATACATAACCAGAAGATCCCAAATTCTGTGCACAATGTTGTCAAATTATTCTACTTAGTATCTTATTTTTCATCAATAGTGTGTGTATTGTCGGCCCATGATTTACTCATTACCGTCACCCGTCCCGCTTCTCTTTTTAACAAAAAATTTGGTATGTAATTATCATTAAATATGTTGAATTTATAATAATCAAATGTATTTCATTTTTGTTCTTACAGACAGGTAGATATACAACAAGGAAGTATATCAATTGTTGATGACAAAGATAAAAATATGACGCAACCAGAAAGGAATAAAATATATATTAAATAGATTGGGAAAAAAGGATACACTTGCAGACATTTTTCTTATAACCTTTTACTTTCTGTTGTAAGGAAGATTTTATAAATGTGTTGTTTCATTTTAAATTGTAACTAAGTAAGTGTCATTCTATATGATGTACATATTTATGTTTGTATTTCTGTAATAGTAATAAAAATCTTGACTACAAAATCCATGATAGAATTATATATATAAATGCATGTGCAACACACGGGTTCCCGACTAGTACCATATGAATAAGCGCAGGTGTCGTGCCTGCTTTTCCAGGTGTATGTGGCTGTGTGTGTGGTTGTTTTGCCACCTCTTTGCCAGTTTGCCATCAGCTACAGTGTCACGTTTCCAAACAAAAAGGGTGTGTATGTTGTAGGTTGATCGGGAGATATACATCGAAATAATATTAATAAATCTGCAGAAAAAATAAGTTTGCGGTTCTCCAGTTGATTGATGTTCCGGTGAGTTGTCGTATACCATATGAATAAGCGCAGGTGTCGTTCCTACTTTTCCAGGTGTGTGTGGCTATGTGTGTGGCTGTTTTGCCACCTCTTTGCCTGCTTGCCATCAGCTACAATGTCACGTTTCCAAACAAAAAGGGTGTGTATGTTGTAGGTTGATCGGGAGATATGCATCGAAATAATATTAATACATTTGCAAAAAAAGTAAGTTTGCAGTTCTCCAGTTGATTGATGTTCTGGTGAGTTGTAATAGATAAGTTCGAACAGAAAAAGAAAAAAAAGCACTCATCTCAGTACACTGTTTTCATGGTTTCCGCTACATATATTGTGTGGGCATGTGTACTACAAAACATATATATAATGTATATATCCTTCTTAAAATATTTTGATTAAATAGTTGATTGGTAAGGGGATTGTCTGTATATCGGTGCAGTCAGTTTCTGTACTCTACCAATGTGATTGTGTGTCAACCAGTCTATTATGTTTGTGTCCTTATTAATGTTGGAGGGAATTCTTTGCGAAATGTATATAAATTATTGTAGGTAGTTAGTATAGTAATCATGAACTCGAGTGTAAAATAGACTCTAACAATATGTCTATCTGGTTATTGGTCCAGATATTTGAACACCTATTATGTTTATTAATTGGTCATATTAGTTTGTACTTCCAAATTAAAGTAAGCTACGTGGGAGTAAATCGAGTTGCTCTTACTAATTGTATATAAATTATTTTCAATGTAGTGTTAGTCATGAGATTAAGGAAAAAGATAATTTTTAGTTTTGATTTTAGTATGCACTATAGGCTGGAAGGAATTAACTAAATCGTATACCATATGAATAAGAGGCAGTCAGGTGTGTGCTTTTCCCACCTTTGTGCCTGTGTCATAGATTTTTCCTATCTACCGTCATGTTAGCTTTGTTATTTTAATATTTTCCAGCCAATAAGGACTACATAGTTAATATTCTGATCACAGTCGGGGGTTATTCAAGAGACGGATGTTGCATGGTCAGAGCACATTGCTAGCGAATTATCACATCACCTGCGTGTCATCAAGTGACTATACGTGTCTACATAGTAAAAATTCTGACCACAGGTTGTAGGCTTATAAATTATACAACTATTTGCTTCTCTTTCCACTTTTTCCTGATTTGTTTTCAACTGTTATTCTATTTCGTTTCTCAATTTATTATAATTATACTTTCCGTCCAATTAACATATGCCGACCAAGTAAAGAAAAATCACATATGAATTTTCCAGGTTAGGCATATTACTTATACTTTTTAGATACCGTAAAGGTAGGACTTGAGGTTATCTATATTCACAATCCATATAAAGAACCTTTGTGCATGTGTCATAGATTTTTCCTATCTACCGTCATGTTAGCTTTGTTATTTTAATATTTTCCAGCCAATAAGGACTACATAGTTAATATTCCGATCACAACCGGGGGTTATTCAAGAGACGGATGTTGCATGGCCAGAGCACATTGCTACCGAATTGTCACAACACCTGCGTGTCATCAAGTGACTATACGTGTCTACATAGTAAATATTCTGACCACAGGTTCTAGGCTTATAAATTACACAGCTATTTGCTTCTCTTTCCACTTTTTCCCGATTTGTTTTCAGCTGTTATTCTATTTCACTTCTCAATTTATTATAATTATACTTTCCATCCAATTAACATATGCCGACCAAGTAAAGAAAAATCACGTATGAATTTGCCAGGTTAGGCATATTACTTATACTTTTTTGATACCGCAAAGGTAGGACTTGAGGTTATCTATATCCACAATCCATATAAAGAAGTACGAGGCACTATCTATATCCACAATCCATATAAAGATGTACGAGGCACGAGTTTGAGGCTACTGCCTACGCGTTAACAAATTGGAAGGAGTCAACTGATCAATTGATGAATACATTTGTATGTGCTCCAATAGCTTGATTATGTGCTCATTGATAATTTGTTATTTGTGTTCTAACAACATGTGTGTGTAGTGTTAATCAATTCAACATGTTTGTATGCTAATCAATTCAACATATTTGTGTACTTATAGATTGAAATGAATAAGCTAAATGTTAATTGAGCTGCTGTCTCTCTTAATGGGTTAGTCAATCTTTTTTGTAATTCATAACTTTTTTCATTTTAATTTATTTTTGTTGTTGTACATACTAGAGAAAGTCAACTGAATATTAATCAAGTTATTCTCTTTTGACAAGTCGTATGTAATTATCGACATTACAAATAATGAACTCAAACCCAAGAAACAAGTCAATTCTTGAATTAAATTCGAATAATCATCTAGTAATTTTATAATGTTTAATAGTATACGTTAGATATTTTATTGTGCTAATTCAACTGCTATTCACGTGCTTAGCACGTGCATTTAGCTAGTCTATGAAATAAGTGTAGGTGACCAGCCTGCTTTTGGTTGCTGCATGTCTACTTACTTTTAGACATGTCCGCTTACATGCTTTGGCGGTGGTAAATGATAGTATTTTATCTAGCTTCCACGTTAAAAATTTCTTTTAATCACATTTTGCCATTAAATTATAAATTCCACATCCTACTACTGTCACCATAAATTAGAATAGCTAATTAGCTATAAAAACATGCAAGGCATATGCTTTGTAATGATTTACGAGCTAACTATTGTGTGTTCCAATAATTTGATTACATACTAATCAGTTCAGTCTAATTATGTATTTGACGTCATCAATTTCTTCAAAGGGAGTTTTAATAAATCATTCGTGCTCATTATTTGCGTGTTCAATTAGTCTATCTCAGTGCTAACTGAATCAGACTATCTATGCGCTCAAATATTCTGTCTGAGTATTAATTGGTCCAATCTATTTGTGCGCTTAGATTAACACATGTTAATACAATGGTCATCATGAGTCTAAAGCAAAATAGTTTTGCTTTAGATTTTTGTAACAGTGTGCTACAAGTCGGAGGGAGTCAACTGATTGAATGCATTTGCATGTGCTCCAGTAACTTGGTTATGTGCTCATTGGCCTATTTATTATTTGTGTCCTACCGACATGTATGTGTGTTAATCAATCCGATTTGTCTGTATGCTAATCAATTCAGAATGTTTGTGTGCTTATAGATTGCGATGAGTCAATTAGATGTCAATCGAGCTACTCTCTCTCCCTCCCTCTCTCTCTCTTAATGGGTGAGCCAATTTTTTTTATTTTATTTCATATTTTTTATTTTTTATTTTTATTGTGCGTCAACAGGATATTAATCGAGTTATTTTCTTGTAAGAAGTTGTATGCGATTATTGTTACTATTAATTATTAACCCAAAAAAACATCAATTTGTACATTAAATATGAATTATTAACAAGAATTTTTATTATGTGTAATAGTATACACTAGAGATTATATTGTGCTAATTCAACTACTATTCACGTGCTTAGCACGTGCTTTTAGCTAGTGTTCTAGATAAGGTTTAACCTTGCATTAAAAGTTCACACAAATCCTTGACCGTAGATAGTAGCTAATATGAAATCCCGGGTTAAACAAACTACAATGATGACAATCGATGCTCTGCACGGATTTGGGCCGTCGAACCCGGTGGCGGACGGACTCCGTTCCCTTGAGCTCCATCCAGTAGAGGAAGGACGAGCGGAGCGTCAGGATTCAGAGGCAGCGCTCTGATGTAATTTGCTAACGTGTAACACCCAGCGCTCGCCATCACATGTTCGTTATCACGCTTCGTTCCTAGTCTGCTCGAACACCTTTGAATAGAAGATAAATCCGGGTGCCACTATTGCGGAATTGGCCGTCTCGTCGGTGCTGGCAGTGCCGCTGTTTGCCTCCGTCCGCGCCAGCGCTCGGGGCGACATCGCCAGCCCCGTGGTCTAAATGGCGGCCACTTCTGCTGCCTCCGGGCGGTTTGCCTTGTTCCGCCCTATCTTCTCAAAGTCTGCGGATGTCGCTTCTGCTTCCTCTAGAGTTACGTCCATCGCCATCCGGGCGGCCCCGTCTCGCCGGCTAGCTCTTTTCCACCTCGGCAGTGGTGAGTCCACGTTCGCCCACTCGGAAACGAGCCTAATATCCTCAGTTTTCCCCTCTTTCACGCTCCTGTCGACTTCGTTTTACTCAATCAGCGCAGAGTTTCATCCTTTTTGCTGTCCCCACATGGGCTCGTCCGCATACCCGCCATTTTGAGTCCCTTTAGGGTTCTTGTTTCTCTCTCTGGAATGACAGTCCATATGGAATAATCCACTTTGTTTATATTTCAATACTATGCTGTCCCACAGTTATTCCACAGGCTCAGCTCTTCGGCATAAAAGATCGCACGATGCTGCGGGCTGAAGAAAACAACATAGTAGAGACCGGTGTCACCGGAAGTGTAATAAAAGCGAGCCAAACATTGACCCAAGAAGACACCTTGCTGTGGGTACAGAATGATAATAGGAGGTTGCTTCATGTTGTTTACCGAGTTGGAGACCTGGACAGGACCATAAAGTATGTTTCTCATTGGGGTCGTGTATGGTATTTTGCAACATCGCAGCTGCGAATTGAACTATTCTCGGGCTTCTCTAAACTTCTCTGTCTTCGCTAATTGCTATAGGTTTTACACGGAGTGTCTTGGAATGAAGCTATTGCGGAAGCGTGATGTGCCCGAGGAAAAATATACCAACGCGTTCCTTGGATATGGTCCTGAAGACTCGCACTTTGTGATTGAACTTACTTACAGTAAGTGTTTTATGGCACTTAGGATGTTATGGCATTCACGCCCAACTCTTGGCCGCTCTTTGAAGTTTATTTATTAAACGACACTGGAACTAAAAGTCAATTGAGTAGAGTAGGGAGATCGTCTTCATTTGTTATATTTACTGTTTTGTAATATTGAGTCATGGATAATGTATAATAAATAATATATACACGAGAATTGCTAATATTACGGTAGCACCTACGTCTATGCTGTTCTGATAAATAGGTGCAATTTCCAACTGCAGACTATGGAGTTGACAAATATGATATTGGTGCTGGATTCGGCCACTTTGGGATTGCTGTTGAGGATGTAAGGTTCCTTTACTGTTTATGTGATGAGCTTGGGATTAATTTCCTTTCTGCAACCTCTAAGCATCCTCTAGAATGCAGTCCATGATACTGATATTGATAACATCTTGTTGTGAAGTATTGAAAGAATATTTTGACGATTTTCCGAAACAGTCATTGTTGTATCTTCTACTAAAAACATCAGGTGTTTTTTTCCGTTTCATTTCATTTCATTTCATTTCATTTATAAGATCATTGGTTGCCTGTTGCAATAATCAGTAAAGCCTTAATAATCCAACCAGGAGGCAAATTTTGTCCCTTCACCATCCAGTTTCGAATCCACAACATAAACCTATATATTGACTGACCCCATTTTTTTGGTCGGTACATTGACTGACCCCATATGCATAGAAAACCATGTCTTTGAATGCAATTTCCTACCTTAATTTTCCAAGCCTTAGTTTCTAGACATGTTGTCATTATGGGCTTTATACTGTTGTGTATCTCGTCAACATAAAACAATAACCCATGGTGAGTGGAGTTTTCCCGTATGCCACTCCATCGAAGACGCATACCGCTGCTTTCCTCTACCCATATGTAGCTGTCTGTCCTCTTCTGTGTATATAATCATGATCATATCTTTGATAACCATTTTGTTCCTTGCAGCTTTCTTGGCTATGTGGCCTACCACTTCGGTTATAGGTGTTATGACAAAATTATAGGCAACATGTACATTGCTTGCCACGTTCTTAATTGAGATACACTTCCATTTTAAATATTCAAATTTGGATTTACCACTGGCTTCCTCTGTTCATCATTGGTTGTCTTTTACCATCCCCATTAGTTACATATAGGTACCAAATCTAGTAACTCTGACCTTCACGATTCACCATGCTTGTTCTCTACATTCATATCCTCAAACCAGTCTGCACGTCAAGTGCAGCCCTGTCCACCCTATCTACTGTTTCACCACCATCAAATTCAGATATTTAAAGCTCCCCACCTCATGGCACTTTATAATACTTGTCAAGACGTACCTAGGTGTCATCTGGACAATCTCATATATATGTGAAATCAGAATATTTTTTGTTTATATGCATATCTTGTATGGTGCTATAAACATCCCCCTTCATATATGTACATTCTATAGTTATATTTGTATGTGGGTAGATGTGCAGTTATGTTTAATCCCCTAATATACACAGATTTTATGCTATAAAATTGAAAAAAAGTAGGGTTACATTTCTAATAGTTTCTAATAAGCATTTACGCCAAAAACAAGAAGGTAACAATTCTGAATAATATAAGAGAGAGAATCAATAAACAAACTGAGATTGAATGCCATAGCTCCAAGTTTGCAGCAAAGTAATGACTATCCATCACAATACAACTTCTAAAACAGAAATTGAATTAAAGATTAAGGAGAAGACATTAAGAACTGCACAGAAGAGCATTAGTCTCTAATAAAAATGAAATTTGAAACACAGACATAGACAGAAAGCGTGTACTTAAAGCTATAGTACTACAAAAAAAAAGAGCATCTACATTCATTGATATGCCCTAACTGGCTAGGACCCATAAAAAACAGGCCAAGGGGGGAGATAAGGTGAGGCATAGGCTCAGACACACCCCCTGTTCCTAGGCTCACGCCTCAAGAAGTATGTACTCAACCTTCGGTATCACACATGGTTTTATGATCTTATCCGATGAGAATTTGGCAATTATGAGACTCTCAAATGAACCAAGCATTCTTTGTCTTAGGTTCTTGATGCTGCCCTTTGTTTATCTACAAGAACCCTGTTCCGTTTTTGAAGCAAACTGAATATAGCATACACACATGGCTTCTGAAATTTAGTTTACAAGGGTATAAGAGCATAACAATATTTAGCACACACCCATGACTTTTGAATCCCTCTTAGAGTATAGAATTATCAGTTGATTTAGATATGGGCCCAAGTCTATTTGGCCATTAGTGTTTTGCACTTGCCTGCTCTCGTTTATATAGGAGAGGCATTTTCTCATCTATCAATAGAAGAAACACAAAAGAGAAATTTGCTTGTATCTTGTACTCTACCGGGTTTATGATCTCATCCAATTAGGATTTTCCAATTAAAAAAGTTACAGGGCTTGCCAATGAACCAAGTATGCTTTGTCTTAGGTTCTTGATGCTGCCTTTGTTTATCAACAAAAACCCTGCTCCCTTTTCGAAGGAAACTGAATCTAGCTGACACCCATGGATTTTGAAATTTATGCCCTATTGTCAAAGACACCTGGTCCTTTTTTGTTTGTCATCCATATATTGAAGTGGTGGTTGTAAGATGTCCAGTAGATATCATGTGATGAATCCCTTTCCAGTCATATTTCATGCCTTGTGGTCACCGTCAAGAAGAAGTAATCAACCACATCACCCATTCAATCTTGTGGTCAAACCAACCCCTGTTCATGTCACTTTGTCTATTCTTGTAAATCAATGGTCCACTCGTTTAGATATCAACAATGCCTTTCTTCACGGTGAATTAGAAGAGAGAACTTAATGTCCCAGCCTTCTAGGGGGCTAGTGATGAGTTGTTTTGTACTAATATTTTTCCTGCTCCACAAATTGATTTATGGACTCAAAACAGTCTCTACTGATCTGGCATCTGGAATAATTACACCTTTGTCTTCACATCCGACACTCCCTTTTCTTTTTCTAGGAGTTATGGTGTCAGAATCTGTGTGCTTGTCTATGTGGATGACACCATTCTTGTGAAAAGTTAACGCCACTTACTCTGCAACTTCATAAGGTTTCCAAATAAGCAATTTCTCTAATTCACTGAAACCACTATGTTATATTAGTGGCTGAACTTCAAACAAAGGATGTTGTTATTCTCACTCAACAAGATATATCACTAACCTGCTATTGATGTCTCTCATGGAAGGTGAAAAACCGATGGCAGCAGTTGATGTACTCCAAAAACCCATAAGATTTCAACGCACGCAATTTCTCTAAAAACCTATAAGGCTACTTCTGCTATACTGTTTTCTGAGGTCAAAGTTCATCGAACAGTGTGGTATTATGCTCTCTGAAAAAATAGGCATCCTTGACCTGCTATAGACAACAAGGAAGGAGCAAACTGTTCTCAACGCTTTATCCAAAGTGGTAGATTTAGGGGCGTCATGGTGGGCATGTGTCCCCTGCTGCCAGCAAATTCTAACATTGCAGGTGCAGATTTCCGCTATAACTTTCATGTCCAACTCTACTCTAGTTGGCGAAATTGGATACAGAAAATGGAATGCATGCGGTGAATGGTTCTTATGTGCTTTGTTGAGGAAAGCGGTATGTTGTGTACGTCCTGAAAGGATGAAGAGGATACTGTGCAAGTATATGGGTATGCAAGAGTATGTACGGTTTTGAATTTTTCCATCAATAAATTGATTATAGAACTATAACACTTTATTGTGAGCTTATAACAATATATGTGCATATATATGTATATAGAGTCGGAGTATGTGTATGATATGTGTACAAATATTGAAATATACGCACATAAATGTACGACTATGTGTGTAGTGTGTGTATATATGTTTAAATGAATTAAAATGCATATTTAAAGGTATGGAAAGTGTGTGGAACATGTGCGTGTATGTAGATATGTTATATACGTAATTATACATATAAATATATCAAAAGGGTATACATATTAAAGTACAAATATGTGTGTATTAATTTGTTATATATATTATAATGTCTCTATAAATGTACAACTACATATCATCCAGCGTGAAGAGTAACAACGTGCTTCTCTTCTTCTTTATTAATAATGGAACATGAACAATTACATAAGTGGTCCTGCAGAATAATGAAATTACATAATGAGTTAAAATAAGATATAAAATAAGTATCTTAACACTCTCCCTCAAGCTGGAGCGTACACATCATGTATGCCCAACTTGTTAAGAGTCTGAAACACTGCTGGACCCAACGACTTGGTAAGAATATTAGCAAGTTGATCTCTAGTTTTGACATGAGGAGTCACAATCTTCTTGTTCTTGATTTGTTCTCTTATGAAATGACATTCCACTTCGATATGCTTAGTGTGTTCACAAAAGGCTGGATTCTTGGAAATATATATAGCAGCTTGATTATCACATCTAAGCTCCATAGGAGATGCTACAATCTTTAATTTAGAAAGAATAGACTGAACCCACTGCAATTCACAACAAGCATGAGCCATTGCTCTATACTCAGCCTCCGTACTAGAGCATGCCACAACATTTTGCTTTCTACTCTTCCAGGTGATAAAATGATTTCCCAGAAAAGTGTAGTATCCAGAACTAGATCGCTCAATATGATCTCCAGCCCCGCCAACATCAGCATAACCAGTAAGAACCAATGTAGAACTAGGATTCTCGGATCTGAAGTATATCATTCCTTTCCCAGGTGCTCCTTTCAGATACCTCAGAATGCGACACATAGTTCTCCAATGTGACAATTTAGGTGAACTCATATGTTGACTCAACTCATCATCATCATCATCATCATCAACTAAGCCTCAATCCCAACTATGTTGGGGTCGGCTACATGGATCCTTCTTTTCCATTCAACTCTATCATGAGCATATTCTGGTTGAGATGTAGAGATTCAAAATCTCTCTTTGTAAGCTCTTCCCATGTTAATTTAGGCCTTCCTCTTCTTCTACTAATTGTGCTTGCCTCAATAGTATTGCTTCGTATAGGCGCATTAGTCGGTCTGCGTTGCACATAGAGGTGTAAACGGTGCGGGTACGGTGCGGGTATGACCATACCCAGAACCGTACCCAATTGTTTTTGCGGGTACGGGTACGGGTCCAGACCCGCATTTCTCAGTAACCAGACCCGCACCATACCCGGAACCGCATATAATGCGGGTACACGGTGCGGTTCCAAGGGTATACGGTTCTGTGCAAAAAAAAATTCAAACATTAAAATTGATGGCTGCACCTATTTTTAAGCCCAAATTAATGTATACATTTACTAAAGTTCAAAATTTTCAGCATATAAGCTGCTAGAGCAACACAAAGCTGCTGTTTTGGGGGGCTTTGTGGACTTAAAATCATTCAAGTACCTACTTTTGGGCCAAAATCTTTATTAAAAAAACCATATCATACACATATATGGTTTAATCACTAGAACAACGTTCAAAATTTCCAACATGTGAGCTGCTAGAGTAACACAAAGCTGCTGTTTTGGGATGCTTTGTGCACTTAAAAACCATCCAAGTACCTACTTTTGGCCCAAAATCTTTATTAAAAAATCATATCATACACATATATGGTTTAAGCATTAGAAACACCCAATAGAACACAAAGAAACCATTCAATGTATGAGTTGTGTGCTATAAACAGCCCAGCAAAACGAACAATATTATCCACATCATCGATTTGGAGACTAAGAATATTTCAACAAATCACACAATACCACTCAATAATCAACTAGCAACTTCTCAAAATTAAATATCATCAAATATGAAAGTTAAACATTAAGAAATTCACCAACAGTAGAATGAAATATTGTTAAATGATCAACGGGATTGTTAAAGACAGCTCAACACAGCAAAATACATCATGGCCAATTGTCTATTGCCAACATTCATAACAATAAGGCTGTTACATCAATTTTCAGCAATCAATTGCACATCGCCAAATGTAGAAAATGAATGGTTGTTCATCAAGCTTTGTCACTACATCAATAATGAATCAAGATGACGTGATAAGGAAGAGTACAAAGCACCTGCAAACAAAATGTAAACAATTTATCAATATAAATAAACAAGTATAAAGATTATTGTGGGCATAACATGTCAAAAACTTAAACTTAAAATTAACATACCAATCATTCCATCTCTATGATGACAACATCCCCAAGCTCTTGCTCATCTTCCAAATCATAATTCATCTTGGCAGTTTCGACCTTCTGCTGCTCGGGCATTAAACCGGCAATCTCCAACCACTGGAGCAGGAATTTCTCGTCCCAAAGACCATGTTCAGTTCGATTTTTTATTTTAATAATGATGGAGTTTGGTTCAGTTGGAAAAAGATGGAAAAAGGTTTCAGGCTAGCGCATCAAATAGTAAGCAAAGGATACCAAAATATATCACAGAACTACATCATAGAAAAGAACCAATCAAGATTTTTTTTGGCACTACAGCTGAAGTGGTTGTCAGAAGCTATCTCATAGGTATCAATTGATTGCTTGAAACATAAATTGATATGTCAAAAGGGATTACCAGGTAGCGGAACAATATCCAAGCAGTGATTAGCGAGTCATCACTTTTCCTTGGAGGCTTCCTCATTACATCTCTGTCTGGAGGATTAAATCCCAAGGCTGTGGCAGGAGGACCATCAGTCACAAGATTGACCCACAGAAGCTGAACAGAAATCAGACCTTCCGGAATGCCCAATGCAGTAGTGAAGAATATGGATGCAACTTCACCAATATTTGATGAAATCATATACCTGCCAAACGGACAATGAATAAATTAAGAATATATGCATAATCGTTACTCATTATTTCTGCATTGTGTTTATTAACATTAAAAGCAGCTGCATTTTGTTCTACGGACAATTATTTTCCCTAGCGGCAGATGGTTTCAGTAACACAAAACAAAGTCGCGCCAAGACAAGCTTCTTGGTCTTTGTAGTTACAAATTACAACCTCTGATGAACAAGCAAGTCTTCAAGATAATAATAAGTAAAACAGAAAAGAAGTAAACATGCAATCTTGCATCATTTACACAGAAGTCGTCGATACTGATGCACCCAAAACATGTATAAAGAACAAGTACTATAACCCAATGTACATTGCATTACCATCCAGGTTCAACAATGCAAGCATTTAACGGATCAAAACACCAAATACAGAAGAAAGAAGCAAGGTATTTCATACCTTCTTACCTGGCCACACAGCCGCAGTAAAGACACGACGGGGGACGGCCGGACGGCGTTGTACGGGACGCTTAGGGGGTGATTCGGCTGAGTGGCGGCTTGATGATGAAGACCGTGGACTCGGACTGCTTCCTCAGTTCCTCTGCTTGAACTCCTCGGCTTGCTGGAGCACCACGGAGTGGACGGCGTACAGGGACGACGCGGCGGCGGGGGGCGGCGGCAGCTTGCGCAGAGAGGATCGGCGGAGGGCTAGCGTGCTCACTGCTCAGTTGAGCCTTGGGAGGCGGTGCCGCGGTGGCCGGTGGATCTGGCTGGAGCGGCGGAGTGTGGATCTGGCTGGAGCGGCGGTGGCTTGAGGCTGGCGGCTGAGTGGCGGCTTGATGATGAAGACCGTGGACTCGGACCGCTTCCTCAGTTCCTCTGCTTGAACTCCTCGGCTTGCTGGAGCACCACGGAGTGGACGGCGTACAGGGACGACGCGGCGTCGGGGGGCGGCTGCGGCTTGCGCGGAGAGGATCGGCGGAGGGCTAGCGTGCTCACTGCTCAGTTGAGCCTTGGGAGGCGGTGCCGCGGTGGCCGGTGGATCTGGCTGGAGCGGCGGAGCGTGGATCTGGCTGGAGCGGCGGGGGCTTGAGGCTGGCAGCTGCCCTTAGCCCTAGCGGTCCGCTCGCTTTGCGGATAGGGATAGCGGAATGAGTTATGAGGGGAGCCGAGAGGGGGAGCGGGGAGCCTGCAGTAACTAATAGCCCTAAACCCTAACAAAAAATTTATATATATGTATTTTTTTGCGGGTACACGGGTTAGCGGGTATGGGTACAGCTATACCCATTATGGGAACCGTGACAATACGGGTATGCGGGTACGCGGGTCTAGAAAACTGGACCCATGACGGGTTTTGGCGGGTACGGTTTTGCGGGTACACAGGTATACCCGTACCCATTTACAGCCCTAGTTGCACATGTCTATACCATCTGAGTCGGCCCTCGCGCAACTTGTCCCCAATGCTCGCCACCCCCACTTTATTCCTGATATAGTCATTTCTCAAGCGATCTTTTCTTGTCTTCCCACACATCCATCTCAACATACGCATTTTAGCACGTTCATCTTGTTGAATCTTTGTTTCTTCACCGCCCAACATTCACTCCCATAGAGCATGGCTGGCCGTATAACAGTTTTATAAAACTTGCTTTTTAGTTTGAGATGGATCTTCTGATCACATAATATTCCAGTTGCACTCCTCCATTTCAACCATCCTGCAGTGATCCTATGACAAACGTCATTTTAGACATCCCCATCTGTTTGAATGATAGAGCCCAAGTAATGAAATTTATCACATTTTGGTATATCTACTCCGTCCAACTTGGCTCCACCATTCACACTGTGAGATTGGCTGAAATTGCATTGCATATACTCAGTTTTGCTCCTACTGATCATCAATCCATTTGATTCCAGTTCCTTTCTCCAAAATTCAACTTTATCATTCAAACCATCTTTAGTTTCGTCAATCAATACAATATCATTAGCAAATAACATACACCAAGGAACATTATCTTGAACATTCTTTGTCAACTCATCCATAACAAGAACGAACAAATATGGGCTGAGTGTTGATCCTTGGTGTACCCCAACTGTGATGGGAAAAGTTGGTGTATCTCCTCCAAGAGTCTTCACACTTGCAGTAGAGCTACCATACATGCCTTTAATCAAGTCAATATATTGGATTGGCACACCCTTCTTTCTCAAAACCATCCACATCACTTCACTGGGTACTCGATCATAAGCCTTTTCCAAATCAATAAAAATCATGTGAAGATCTCTTTTTCTTTCCCTATACTTCTCCATAAGCCTCCTTATCAGAAAAATAGCATATGTTGTTGATCTACCAGGCATGAAACCAAATTGGTTGTTTGGTATTTGCGTTGTAGATCTTAGCCTCTGCTCAATAATCCTCTCCCAAAGCTTCATTGTGTGACTCATCAACTTGTCAACTCATCCATAACAAGAACGAACAAATATGGGCTGAGTGTTGATCCTTGGTGTACCCCAACTGTGATGGGAAAAGTTGGTGTATCTCCTCCAAGAGTCTTCACACTTGCAGTAGAGCTACCATACATGCCTTTAATCAAGTCAATATATTGGATTGGCACACCCTTCTTTCTCAAAACCATCCACATCACTTCACTGGGTACTCGATCATAAGCCTTTTCCAAATCAATAAAAATCATGTGAAGATCTCTTTTTCTTTCCCTATACTTCTCCATAAGCCTCCTTATCAGAAAAATAGCATCTGTTGTTGATCTACCAGGCATGAAACCAAATTGGTTGTTTGGTATTTCCGTTGTAGATCTTAGCCTCTGCTCAATAATCCTCTCCCAAAGCTTCATTGTGTGACTCATCAACTTGATACCTCTGTAGTTTGTGCAACTCTGAACATCACCTTTGTTCTTGTAAATGGGGACTATAGTACTATTTCTCTACTCATCCAACATCTTCTTTGTCTTCATGATCTTGTTAAATAAATTTGTTAACCACATAACTCCTTCATCCCCTATACTCTTCCATGCATCAATGGGAATACCGTCTGGTCCGCATGCCTTTCTCATTTTCATCTTTTTCAAGGCATTCTTGACCTCAAAATGTGAAACTCGTCGTGTGTAAATGATATCTCTTGTATCCCTGCCACACGAGTCTCTAACATTATTTACAGTATCTCCATTGCAAAGCTTATGGAAGTAATTTCTTCATTGGTTCTTGATATCATCGTCCTTTACCAGCACTCTGCCATCTTCATTCTTGATGCATTTTACTAGACTCAAGTCTCTTCCTTTCCTTTCTCTTATACGAGCCATTTTATATATATCTTTTTCCCCTTCTCTAGTGTCCAACTTCTTATAAATATCATCAAAGTATCTAGACCTTGCCTCCTGAACAACCTTTTTCGCTTCTTTCTTTGCTTGCTTATATCTCTGGAACGTTGCATCATCTCGAGATTTGGGCAAGCTCCTATAAATCTCCCTTTTCAGTCTAATAGCCTTCTAGACTTCATTCCACCACCAAGTCTTTTTTTGTGGAGGCCCACAACCTTTGGACTCCCCCAAAACCTCTCCGGCAATTTTTGTTATGCATGAGCTCATGTTATGCCACATAGTGTTGACATCAGACTCTAAGTTCCAAGTTCCCTCCTTGGTGAGTTTATCATGAAAGGTCAATTTCTTTTCTCCTTTGAGATTCCACCACTTGATCCTGCTATCTTGATTTTTGTTATGCTTGCCTTTATTGATCTTCATGTTAATATCAAAAACCACCAACCTATATTGGGTCGTGAGTTCTTCGCCAGGAATCACTTTACAGTCTTTGCATACTTTACGATCCTCCCGCCTTGTAAGGAGGTAATCAATTTGGCTACAATTGTGCCCACTCTTGAAAGTAATCTTATGAGATTCTATTTTCTTGAAATAGATGTTTGCCAAAATCATATCATATGCAACTGCAAAATCTAATATCCTCTCTCCTCTGTTTCTGCTACCATATCCAAAACCACCATGAACTCTCTCATATCCATCATTGCTACTCCCCACATGGCCATTTAAATCACTCCCAATAATAATCTTCTCCTCTGTCGGTATTCCTTGCATCAATTCATCCATGTTATCTCAAAAATCCCTCTTAGCCTCCTCGCTAAGGCCAACTTGGGGGGCATACGCGTTAATAATGTTTAAAATATTTCCCCTAAGAACGACCTTGAGAGCTATGATTCTATCACCCAACCTAGTGATCTTGACAACATCATCCTTTAACATCTTATCAACAATAATACCTACGCCATTTCTATGTTTATCAATGCCTGTATACCATATTTTGTATCCTGTGTCTCCAATCTCTCTACAACGTTCCCCTATCCACTTAGTTTCCTGCAAGCAAGCTATATTGACTTTTCTTCTCATCATGGTATCTACTATCTCCAAAAATTTTCCTGTCAAAAAGCCAATATTCTAAGATCCAACTCTAATCCTTTTTTCTTGGACTTGCTTCTTTACCTGCCTTCGTCGAAAATGTTGCCCTTGCACATTTTTCACTACATCCGGGCAATGATGCGGCGGGACTAGCTTCTTTACCCACATCCGTCCAAGATGTGGAAACCCTTGCACATTTTTCACTACATCCGGGCGATGATGCAGCGGGATTAGCTTCTTTACCCACACCCATCCAAGATGTGGAACCCCTTGTTTGTCCTTCAGCACAACCAGGCGTCGCTGTGTCAAAGCCCCTTGAATATTTATCACTGCACCCAGGTGCCAATACAGCGCATCGCTAGGTAGGGACGCTCCAACGAATTTTTCGTAAGGATCCATGTCATAGAAAGAGTGACAAAGTTTTTATGGCTGGCTGTCAACCTACCACCAACCTCCTCCTTTACCCGGGCTTGGAACCGACTACATTTGCACAAAATATGAAAATATAGGCAGAGTTATGTTGACTCACAACTCTTGCAATTAAAGAAATATCAGGGCGAGTCACTGTCAAATAAATCAACTTCCCAACTATCTTCCTGTAATATCCTGATTTAGAATAGTGAGGATCATCTACATTTCCTTTCACATGATAGTCCATAGGGGTAGAAATAGGTTTTGACTCCCTCATTCCTGTCTCATGAAAAAGGTCAAGAACATATTTTCTTTAACACAAATTAGTACCTCTGCTGGAGCAGAGTACTTCAATTCCGAGAAAATATCTCAACTTGCCCAGATCTTTTGTATGAAGATGCTTTTGTAGTCCATTCTTTACATCATATATGCTTACTGAATCACTGCCAGTGATAACAATATCATCAACATACACAACAATAATAATATATCCATTGGATGTACAAGAGTAAAACAAGGAGTGATCAGTCACAGAACGTGAGAATCCCATATGTAAAACAATATCACTGAATTTATCAAACCACGCTGAGGGGACTGCTTTAGTCTATATATGGCTTTCTTCAGTCTACACCTTCTGACACTCCTCCGGAGCAACACAACCTGGAGGTTGCTCCATGTACACCTCTTCATGTAGATCACCATGTAGAAAAGCATTTTTGACATCCAACTGAAATAATGGCCAATTAAAAGTAGTAGCAAGAGAGATAACTATCCACATAGAATTAAGACGTGCCATAGGAGAGGAAGTCTAAAAAAAGTCAACCCCATATGTTTGAGTATATCCGTTTGCCACTAACATGGCCTTCGATCTTTTGATAGATCCAGTTGCATTATGTTTGAAAGTGAAAATCCACCTGTAGCCCACAACATTTTCACCTGAGGGCAAATCAGTAAGTCTCACGTCTCATTATGTAGAAGAGTAGACGTTTCTGAATTCATAACCTGTATCCATCTACTATCCTTCATTGCATCCATATGGTTCTTGGGAAGTCGCAAAATCAATTCTAAGAGCAAATGAGCGAGCTTGCTTAGATAGGTTGGATAGGCAACAAACATCTGCAATAGGGTGACATATAGTACAAGAACGAATACCTTTTCGAACAATAATGGGAACATTAAGACCAGATGGATCTTCAGGAACCTCTTGAGTAGAGGAAGATGGTGAAGGCTCAAGGACTGGAGTCGCTACCTTGTCCTGGTTTTTTTTGTCCACGTCTGTGATACACTTGTGAATATTGTTGAACCACAAGAGTAGAAGGTGGAACATTTTTAGAATGCATTGTGTCTTGCTTTTTGTCAATTGTGAAATCCTCACATATAACTTTAATGTGTGGCACTTTCTCAATTATTTGTGGTGGCACTCTCTCACTCAATTGCTCCCCCTTACTGTGAATACTTGAGGAATATGTTATTCTCTCATGAAAGGTGACATCCCTAGACACAAACATACGCCTATTACTAGGACAGTAACACTTGTATCCTTTATTGGTGTTAGAGTAACTAAGGAAAACCGTCTTAATTGATCGGGTGACAGTTTGTCGGCCTTGGGGTCAAAATTGTGAACAAAGGCAGTACATCCAAACACTTTAAGAGGAACAAGGAAAGGCTCATCATTAGGACACAACACAGAGAAAAGAGTGCTTCCTTAAAGTATAGAAGAAGGGTGTCTGTTAATAAGGTAGCAATTAGCGAGAACAACGTCAGCCCAAAACTTCTTAGGAACATTTGATTGGAACATAATGGGCCTGGCAATATCAAGGAGGTGGCGTTTTTCCTCTCAGCCACCCCATTTTGTTGTGGGGTGTGAGGACAAGACGTACAATGCACCATTCCTACAGAATTACAAAAATCAGCCATAATATATTGAACATATTCCAAGGCATTATCAGATTGAAAAGTCTTAATATTGCATTCAAATTGGACCTTTATTTCTTGATTGAAATGTTTAACAATGGACAACATAGACTCTACTTTTCAACAGATACATCCATGTCATACGAGGAAAGTCATCCGCAAAAGTAATGAAATATCGATATCCATTATAATTACTTTCCTTCACAGGACCCCATACATCACTTTGATTCTGTGAACTAAATCAAAGGGGCGCAAAGCTCTTTTGTTGGCATGACTAGGGTATGACATCCTATGATGTTTACCCAACTGACATAACTGACACTCTTAAGGAAGACACATGTGATAGCATAGACTCCCAACTTCTGTAGACTCTCCATAGAAGGATGACCATATATGTAGTGCCAAAGTAAGGAAGAACCACTCAAAAGGGCAGCAGAGGCAACAAATACTTGATGAGGTAGATTTGCACCATGAAAGAGGTAGAGATCACCTTTCCTAGGCCCCCCACTAATCGTTCTCAAACTCTTGAGATCCTGTAAAACAAAGCAAGAAGGGCCAAATGTCATCATACATTTTACAGTTCCAATCAGTTTGGCAACATAAAGAAGATTAAATGGAAATTCAGGCACATAATGTACAAATTGAAGATCACTATTAGGAGTCAGAGAAATATATCCACTAGCGAGTACTCTCCGCACAGATCCATATGCTAATGTCATAGATTGATGCTGGAATATGTGAGTCAGTGGAGTGAAGCAATGTTGTCATACCAGTCATCTGTTGTGAAGCTATAGAGTCGATCACCCAAGAAGGATAGGAATTGGAAGCCAGTAAGGAATATGCATGATTACCAGTGGTAGATGCCAAGTTGGCAGAAGAAGAGCCCATACTCAGGTGCTGGGGAGCCATAATGAATCTATCATATTCCTCCTTGGTAAGAGTAATGCCAAAACTCGAAGTAGAAGGCTCAGAGACTCGGTACTGCCAGTAAAATTGGTTGTCCCCACTAGTGACGCAGAAGGTGTACCATGTTTTTCCCAACATTTCTCCACAATATGTCCCATATGACCACAAAAAGTGCACTTAGGTCTTGTGCCACCTCCTTGGCCTGCACCTGTACGCCCCCCTCTACTTGCGGCAGCTACAGATGCATGAGATTCTCCAAGAGAAGGGACAACTGTAGAATTAACTGGCTCAAAGTTTGACTGCACAATCTGTGAATAAGCTTCCTCTAAGCTGGGAAGTTTGTCAGTAGCCAAGATAACCCTTGCTAAGTGGACATTAAACTTTTACCACTGCAACAGTGCAACCGCTACTTGAGGAACTGGACCTCGCACTATGGTTTGGTGACATTAGTGCTGCTTAACAAATCCAATATTTCATGCTGTAAAAAACACATCAATATGAAATTTCATTTTGTCGAGACATTTGAATCTATGAAAATAACATGGTAATTATTTTGCCACCAAAGACAAATAGCAGATGTCATGTCCAACCCAGTCCCATGTCCTTGTTTTCCTCAGGCGCATGAACAAATCATAACGAGTATCTGCTTGAGGGGTGTGTCTAGACAAAAAAAAAGGTCAATTAGTTGAAATAAATATGTTGTACTTGGCACGCAAAATGCCTGATACAGGCTTTGTTGCTAGGAAGCACGGACACTTCTATACAGCCCCCCCGTGTCCGTGTCGGATACGTTTTGGACACGAACACTTCCCGGACACGGCCCAAAACGTTTTGGACACTGCCAGGGCGTGCCCTGTCCATCTTGGTCCATTTTTGCAGCCCGGACACTTCATGGACACGGCTAGGACACTTCTTGGACACATCTGTGTAGCTGCAGCTGCTCCAGTAGCCTATTTCTGAGTATATTCTGAATATACAACTGCTATTCAACTACACTTATCATTGGGAAAATATTGCACAAAGCTGTATTCTAACTTGAATTGCATATAAAATATCTTAGAAAGTTTAACATGTGAAGTCTAAGATCAACTAACTATTATAAACATCATTTTGATGTAATAAATTAATTGATTGAGTAATGCAAAGTCATTTACTATATCTCAAATTCTGCTACTGGAAGTAATGCAACAGCTAGATGGATACTTCATATGGTTTCTACTACACAAACACATCCAAATTCACATTTGTACACGATCACGCCATTATTTATTTATTCTGAAATTCTGCTATATCTACTGAAAGTAATGCAACAGTTAGGTATCTACTTCATATTGTTTCTACTGCACACAAACACATGTTACTTCAAATTTATATACTATTATACATACCGATATATATAATTCTAGATAATTTTTCAATAAATTTATATGCATACATATAGAAATACATACATATACACATATGAACACATACATTATACACATTTGTATATATTAAAAAAACCCCCTCATCTAGAACTGTGTCCGTGTCCTATATTTTAGAAAATTGACGTGTCCCGTATCCGTGTCGGTGTCCGTGTCTGTGTCTAGAAACGTGTCCATGCTTCCTTGCTCTGTTGTAACAGGTTCCTTGCTAGGTGGACGTGGTACTATGAGGTGTAACTGAAAGGCTAGAGGATCTACAAACAACCTTGTCTGATCACGAGACTATATTGCATGAAGCAACAAACGGGCATTGGTTTAGTGTGCTGCACAGTGTATTCCATAGTTAAGTCTCACATGGATGTATTCTTTTTGAGTTGCTGTGAGTAGATGTTCAAGATATTGTAGGCTCAGATGCCTACTTGATGGATTGTGTGGTTTAACAATAGTTTACTAGTAAGTTTATAAGTAAGTTATAACCCTCAGCTCTCATCCATGCTTTAATTTTGCATGTGATATGCAGGTTTACAAGATTGTGGACCTCATCAAATCGAAGGGAGGGAAAGTAACCAGGGAACCCGGACCAGTGAAAGGTGGCAAGACCGTAATTGCGTTTGTGGAGGATCCTGATGGGTACAAGTTTGAGCTTTTAGAAAGAGGACCTACACCAGAACCCTTATGTCAAGTAATGCTCCGTGTAGGGGACTTGGACCGTGCGATCAACTTTTATGAGAAGGTAACAATTTTGGCAGATGATATCCAGAGATTTTATTGGCTGTTTATTTAGTTATGTGCTTATTTGATTTCATATCTGATTTTCGTATGAAATATCAGGCCTTTGGAATGAAGCTTCTTCGCAAGCGAGACAATCCTGATTATAAGGTTAGCTGATAATCTGTCAAGCATATTTGAACCTGAAACCTCTTTTCTTATGCAGAGCTATTTATGCCTCAGTTTCTATATATTAAGTTGCATGAAACTTTTGGGGCTTACTACTAGATTTCTAGATAGTGATCACTCCTTTCAAAAAATGGTACTTACTAAATCTCAAATATCGAGTCTTTCACTTCTCCTTTAAAAAACATCTCACTCTAAAATGCTTTGTTGCTTACAATGGGGTTTCTCAAATTAATATCTAGATTTGGCATTACTACCGCGGATAGATTTGTACATAATAGTATTATTGTATATTCAAACTTGTAGAGAATAACCTCAGCATTCTCTCTAGTAGGTCTCACTAAGGTTTCTAGACTAAGGTTGGCCCGGCAAAGCTCTCGGGTAGTAGGTCCCAGTTCACCCAATCGAAGACCTGGTTGATCCAGTGACATCAGCGTGGCATCATATACATGCATTATATATGTGTATATATGCTTATAGGTGTCTGTATTTTGATAAGATCAAGGTTGTCCAGGCGGCCATTGCCCATGGGCACCAGACAGCCGCATTTTTTTCCCACTTATATTTTATATATAGTACATATAATCATATATGCATAGTTATATATTAACCTATATGAATCAATGTCAATTTATGTATATCATACAAAGGTATAAAACATCTAATAAACTACTAAATATCAGATATTTGAATCTTATACATTAAAGGTATCAAATGGGTTGCTACCTTGATTCCTATTCACTTGCATCTCAACAAGCATGAAACCATGATATGTCAAATGACAAGATATAGGTTATAGATATGATATTAAAAATCAGTAGGAATCAGGAGAGGAAGAAATCTGGCTAAGACTTATGAGGACAAATCAGAATGGAGGATCAGTAGTGTGGGAGACGTATGGCAAATGAAAAGCAAATCACAGCAGCGTGAATGTGGGGGAGACAAAAAAGGGGAAATAAATAAAACAATAACAGAAATTTGGAGAGTAATACAAAAAGAAATACTGAATGGAAAGAACGTCAGGAGGAACAAGAAGAACGGAGCAACAAAGTTTCTTCTTGGTGGAGCAAAAAGAACACAACAGAGAATTTAGGGACGGAGAATAAAGAGCAAGGAAAAAGAAAATAAATCATTGCATAGCAGCAACTTGCTGCTTGATGGAGGAAAAAGAAAAAAATACAGAAAATAGTGGAATGTTAAAGACTAATATAAGCAGCAGCAAGTTTACAAAGAGAAAAAGTAATCATTTTTTTTACCTTGCTGTATCAGGCGCATTGCGCCAAGGCGGATGACCAGGCTGCCTAGGACGCCCAGAGGACTGGTTGGGCTGTAGGTGCCCAGGTTCTAGGATCCAAGGGTCCGCCTAGGCCGCCTTGACGGGCGCCTGTACAACCATGCATAATATGTATGTCTGCGTTTGTGTGCGACTGTATAGAATCTACTATATAAAATAAGGAGACAATGGGTTGTGGTATCATAACATACAAAATTAAACATCCATGCATAAATAAGCAAGTGCATGTTTTGCAAGTTGCAACACACAACACAAGTAATAGATAACTTTATATGGTAATATTCCAATAATTCAAATATTGTCCTGGTGAGCAAAGAGGATCACATGGCCATGTAAGGGGCGAAAAATAAACAGGAAAACCCAGCCAAAGTGCTGGGTCATTTGAAGCGGCTGGGCCATCGGGCTAATCGGGTTTTGACCAATAACTAGTTTCAGCCCTGCTAGATTAGCTACATGGTCTTCTAATCTCATAGATGAACTTTCTATATGATAGAGTAGACATAGCAAATCATTGCATCTGCATCTTTTTCTGAACCTACTATAAAATAATTTAAATAATTGCTACAGTTTTGCATGTCATAACATATAACAATGAAAATGCATTGTGACTAGCATTCGACTATATTGATACTATAATGAATGACAACCTTACTAGGAAAGAATGAAATAATCTATGGGCTATAGTTGCCATGAAGGAGGAGTGTATGTATATAAAATTCTGTTTTTTATCGTGTTTGAGAAACATCAAAAATAAAATGCCGGGCCAATAAGATATTTAGTGAGGCTGGAAGAAATACTAATAACTCAAACCTTTGTCCCATTTTTTGGATGGTTTATAAGCTCAAAAAAAATTAATTGACACAAAAGGAAGCCATAAATATTTGGTCTTTTTGTAGTATAACTATCAAAACGTACACCTACGTGCCAAGGCACCCTAGTGGATGCACCTTGTAGGCCGTCTTATTTTATAGTGCCTCTAGTCTTGGGGCCAATGTTAGGTTCTCGATGCCCATTTCAAGGATCCCATAGTTTCGATCAATGATTTTTGACCTTATTAGTTCCCATGAACCCTTGTTGCACACCCCAATTCTTATTTTATGAGTCCCTATTCTTTGGGAAAATTCTGGTTCCTCTGTTGCTACATTATCCTTATTGAGGTTTTCAATTGCAATGACAAATTGCTATACCTATATTGGAGGTCATCTTGTCAATATTATGTACATCTAAGTTGTGCTAATAAAGAAAAAGTGTATAATTGTATAGATAGGACACTTTGTTGGGAAGACTATAATAGCTATCGTTTATCGTGTTTATTGATTTCAATAATGAATAAATCTCATACTATATGCTACATGAAATCGAAACATTACAAGGGGAAACAGTACAAGTAATCACAGGCCCCTCATATATTTCAACAAAATCATTCTTCTAAATCCGCAGACATGTCATTGAAGCATGGACAATGCTGTTAGAAAGTATTAGCCTATTCAGTTGATAGGTTAATTAGTCTATTCTGTACATGGGCCTGTTTGTCCTGACCAGTGTTTCAAAAAAAGGCCGCACGGACCGCATAAGCGACCCGCATATACTTACCCGCTTATAAGGCCGATTAGTCACCGATTTTTAGATAGACATTTGTTATCTCGGCCTAAACTAGATTATATTTTTATTGATAACATTCTCTTGATGTACTATTTTGTTGTATGTTGTGTACATGAGACACATGCTTACTTAAAGTTTGTTATTTTGGAGTTTGGACCTCTTGGACATGCATGCATTTTTTGTATGATTTGGTTAGTATTGATTGTTATCTACTTGTGTTAAACTAATTTGTGCATGCTTCATTGAAGTTTATGTTTCAATGATTCTAGAATGCATTTAAAATGACGCTTTACTTTTTATTGAACCTTTATATTTGAATCTTTCTCAAATTTTAGGGCTAAATATGTAATGGACTATTTAAATATGCAATTGTGCGATTACTTTATATATACTAAATTAATTATTAAAAAAAATTCAAAACCGCATATACTTCCGCATATACTCCCGCATACCGCATATACTCTATAAGGTGACCTCTTCGCACGCATAATGCATACCACTTTTTAAAACTATGGTCCTGACCCATTAGGGTTTAGTCCGCTTCCTTGTAATTGCCTCCTCTCCTATATATAGGACGAAGGTATACATATAAAAATACAACAATGATTACAGTGTCCCACACACTTGTCAACATGGTATCAGAGCATGCCCTGGGGATCTAACCCTAGTCGTTGCCTTTGCTTCCCTCTCCATCTCCACACTCGATGTTGTCCTAGCCGCTACCTCTCCTTCTCTAGAGAGAGCAACAAAGAGAGCGCCCGCCTTCTGGCGGTCGCCGTTCCTTCCATGGCCTAGGCCGCCCGCCCGCCAGGCACCTTCCGACCACCATGGTCACAACTCTTCCTCTTTCACATAGATCTTCATCTATGAACCGATGTCGTGCTTCCCGACAATAACACCCTCGAGTTTGAGTCACTGAACGATGCTAATTTCCGTTCAGATGTATCCGTCATTTCTTCCCTAAAGTTGTCCTCCCGATTATCTTGATACAATGTTCATCCCAGGCGTCATCAAGCATCGCCGACCACTCCACAAGCTTTTTTGTTATCGCAGTAGCAAAGAAAGACATAGCAGCAAGAGGTCGTCGTCTTCCTCGATCCTTGTTCCCTGGACGACGCTGATTCCAATCCAAATCTGTTCGTCGTGGAGCTGTCATCATCCCCCTATGGCTATTGTCTAGATCGGTCCTAGGTCTAGCAAGAGGCTGCTGCTACCTCAGATCCAAATAATTTATGGTCCCAAGTGACGATGCTAATTCCTGTCACTCCTCGGTGCTGATTCCCCGGGTTGCGTTCTCCTTCTCGGTGCTTATTCCCGTCAAAATTGTGCACCAGCCGCTGCCAACACGCGTGTTGCGCTCCAGAATTCTTTCTGACGGTGCAAAGATTTGTCGAGATCGCAATCGACACGGCGAGTTCAACCAACACGACATGTCACATTCCAGAATTATTCCTGACAGCGCAGATCGCAACATACACATTGTGTCATCTTTAAACACGACGTGTCGACGGAAGCCAGTTTTACGCCTCTGACATCCTACACGGCGTGTCATCTTCGAACATGACGTGTTGATGGAGATCTGATTTACGCCTAACATCTAACATGGCTTGTCGCATCTCCACACAACATGTTGTTGGGAGCCTGTCACTTTCGACCAACAAGTTACACGGCGTGTCAAATTACAAACACGACGTGTTAGAAGCAACCAATCTACTTCCAGTTCCAGTTATGACGTCCTCCAAAGGTCTCTCTCTCCTCCAATACTTGATGATAATTGGATCCTGTTATTTTTTGACCTCGCCTAAAATTTGTGAGGCCTCTGCCCTCGCACACCCCCATTTGTCGACCTAAGAACCAGACAAATGTCCTTTTTGGGTCAAGAAAAGATCCATTTAATTTCTCTATCCAGATCTTATAATCGGGTCGTTTGCATATTGATTTCGGTTATTGGTTTTCCTACCGAGATCCATTTTGGTAGTGCCACTCCTGTCCCTACTGAGTTCCATTTTAGTAATGCTCCTCATTCTATCGAGTTCCCATTCCGGTAGTATTTCTATTTTACATTTTCCCTTTTCGCACCCTCCCACCCATCATGTGTGCGTCTTTCCACATGTAGGGTTTACATGTCCCTTTCCCGCACCATCTACTCACTCGTTGTATTTGGTGTGCGTGGGGGGGATATAGAGGAGAAGGAGAGTATGGGAGAGAGGAGGGTATGAGGCGAACATAAAAGAGAGAGCATATGAGGAGAGAGACAACAGATGAGAGAGATGATATTCTAAGCTATCTTCATGGAGCTTTGTATTCTTCAACATATCTTCTTTCCTGATGTCTTTCTGGCGCGTCATTCTCACTTAGCATTACTTTACATGTGAGACAGTGTTGAAGGATCTCACAATTGAAGCATTGACATCAAGCCTTTTGCGTTCCTGTAGCATTATGTACGTCTGGACAAGAGCTGTTGCGGCTTCCAACCTCTTGTTTCCTATGGTGTTGTTGACATTTCAGTTGATCGTGCTTTATCTAGATCATTCCTAGCAAATTTTATGACTTAATTTCTATATTTGTTCGTTGAAATTTGTAAAAAATCTTGTGTTGACAGGGACGAGTTTGTCAAAATTTCAGTCAAAAATTGTGTAGGTTTCTGTTTCTAGACCATGGGAGGTGGTGTCAAAATCAGAAATTTGAAATGATGTTTCTCACACATCCATCTCAACTTACGCGTTTTGACCACATTCATCTTGTCGACACATTGTTTCTTCATTGCCCAATTTCACTCCCGTGTATCATGTTTGGTCGTATGGCTATTATATAAAACTTATTAACTTGAGTTGTATACGGGGCATCTAAACCAGGCAGAGATAGCCCACCGGATCGGATCAAGGGCCACTGATGGCGACTTCGATTTGATCCTTGGTGTAATTATTGAAGATTTACCTCTTCACTACTCATTCTAGGGTTTGGGTGGTCTAAGGGGTAGCAGGGGGTTATCCCCCTTTTATTACTCCTTTTGCTTTCATGGAGAAATGCATCTCTATATAAAATATATGGCATATGTCTAGTTTTTATCATAAAGGATTTGTGTCGGGAGACATAATCTGAATGTGTCTTGTACTACCATTTCTCTGTAGAGATTTGATCCCGTAATTCCATTGGGCCTTTGGAATGCAACAATCAAGATATAGGAGCATGGCTCCAAACTTTCGGTCAAAATCTCAAAATTTCGCTCTAAATTTCGGTTTTGACAGGTACCAGACATAGAAATGCTCGTCCAGAAATAGTAAGTAAAATTTCAAAATTTTGATATAAATTTCACAAAAAATATGAACTTATATTTTTTTACAACCAAATCTGCATCTAATATATAATGGTATCACATACAATTACAATGAAATAGAAGGCAGACGAGCAACAAGTTGCGCCACCAACCCCTTTTGGATGGCAAAACCAATCCTCCGAAATACTGTGCATAACTTTTTGGATCATTTTGAGGAGCTCCACTGCTTCTGGTGCTAAGAATCCAAAAGTATCAAACCCGAAAGGTATAAATACATGCTGATTCTCAAGACACTTTCTCATGCTTAACCACTTTGGTTGCAACAACTTTCAGGGCAGCATGCTCCATAATAAAAACTCTTATCTTTCAGGCCCACCAATGAGGAGACTCCTGTTAGATCAACACACACATGTTTTCCTCCAGATCAGCCAAAAATTAGTACATCTGCTGGTCGAAGTGTTGATCTCCCTTCTTGTGGATCAATCAAGAAATTCACATGCGCCTCTCTTTTAGCAGCAACTCCAGCATGTCTAAGTATATCATAGAGAACATCTCTAATAAGATCATGTCTATACTTAAAGCCTGGGAGCTCCATGCAATAGACCGTATGCTCCCCAAAGGTATCTAAACACACCTTGTGACAAACAGGACATGCCTCATCAATCAGATCATAAGGCGATGCTTGAGGATAGTGCGGTATTCTATTGGTGACATATGCGGTCCAAGCCCATCAATAGGAATAGCCAGAAGAAAATCTTAAGCGTGCTCAACTTGCAAACACCTGAAAGCTGTTTTTTGTCTAATAGTCATGTCAAATTTAACATCCATGTCCTTAACAATTTTGCTAAAAAGGGCACTCGCCAAAGCATTTTGGGCTTTAGTGGGGACAGTGTCCTTATTGGCAAAACAACTAAGGTCAAATGATGGAATTATGACACAGAGAGAATTGAAAGCATAGTCAAAATCAGAGTCCATACCATGTATCCCGCTGTCTCACAAAATATGATCTTGGAGCACCCAAGACTGGACCCTGGATGCCATAAAAGCATATGAAGAAGCCCCTGTTGCCGAATACAGACCCAAGCCACCAAGTTTGATAGGTAAGGAAGCCAACCTCTGTTGAAGGTCCCCAAAGAAGAGACCTCCGCATACCACAATATCCTCAATAGACCTGCGTAGCCCCTTATCAAAGTAGGCTGCAGCCTCTTCCATGTATGTAGGTTGGCACGTCCTTAAATCAAACATAAGTTTGACAATACCCATACAGAACCGTAGTAAAAGAAGCTCACTTTGTGGATCATGCAGTTGTGGGAGAAGATGCATCAAGCCAACAACCTTAGTAGCCCTGCTTATGGCTAAACCCTCAATAAAACTGAGTGAATTAAAAAACGGCCCAGGCAGCCGCTTAAGCGGCTGCTTAATCGGCCAAGACCCCCAGCCGCCTAAATTAGCCCCTAATCGCCCGTTAAGCGGTTTGAACAAAAGCACCCGCTTTTTGCTCGCCTCACCCGCTTTTTCCCGCTTGTTTCCCGCTTTTTGCCCCTTTTTTTAAAAAAATACTAATGTAAGCATGTAACATTAATTAATTACATGTTCCAAGTAGTGTTAACTATAATATATGAATCTTGTATACATTAAATGTTCTATGATATAGCTAGTCCTAATTTAGAATGCATACTTTGTGTGTAAGCTGTAATAATAGGGTACTGTTGTAATGCATCTAAGAAAATATCACATTACTTTATTATACTTCTAATGCATGATTAGTTTTACTGATTTCATTGCTGCTTTCAATGATTAATGATTGGTACTACTGGTTAGTATTACTTTAGTGATTACTTTAAATCATTTACAATTACTGATCTGCTTGCTGATTTTAGTGATTAGAGATACTGATTAGTAGTAAAGTATTGATGAATACTTAGTTAACTGATTTGCTGATTAGATATGTATAAAAGTTCCTTAGAAATATACTTTTTATATACACATACATGTAATTTTGTATAAAAAATATATAAAATTTAAACACCTGCTTTTTCAAAATTGCCCGCTTAATCAGTTACAGGGTGCTGTCTGCACGCCTCCCGCTTCCTGCTTTCTTAGACATTGATAAAACCTTTGTCCCTGCTAACAGCTCCTCCCAGTAGCTTCACTCCCGACAAAGGCCTTGCAATGTCTCCGGAAAATAGCTCTTATCATGTTTCCTCCCATCGCAAGTAGGCCAAAAGAGATCAGTTTTACGAATATTTAAATTAAGTCCCAACCCAGGACCCATGCACTGAATGATGCCAAGCGCCTTTGATGCCTCCCTTGTGTCCCCAATGACGGTCCCGTCATCAAGATACTAAGCATGGAGCCAAAGGTTGCAGTTGTCTCTGTAAACAGAGTTGCCGCAATGCTGCGTGCAATGCATCGTGAGGAGAGGCAATGAGCCTTCTCCCTTTTATTAATAAGAGAAGTTGGAGACTTTACATAGAGGTCCAACAGGATATATAAATTACAAAATAGAATAAACAGCTGAATATAATGAAATATATTAACACTCCCCCTCAAGCTGGAGCGTACACATCGTGTATGCCCAACTTGTTGCAAAAACTCTGAAATGTTGCTGGACTCAATGGCTTTGTGAGAACATCTGCAAGTTGATCTTCAGATTTGACATACGGAGTCACAACAGTCCCATTCTTGATCTGATCTCTAATAAAGTGGCAGTCAACCTCTATGTGCTTAGTACGTTCATGGAAGACTAGGTTCTTGGCAATGTAGATAGAAGCTTGGTTGTCACATCTGAGTTCTATAGGAGACAAAACAAGAATCTTTAATTCAGAAAGTACAGATTGAACCCACTGCAACTCGCAACATGCATGTGCCATTACTCTAAACTCAGCTTCCGTGCTAGATCTAGCCACAACATTCTGCTTTTTGCCTTTCCAGGTAATAAGATGATTTCCTAGAAACGTGCAATATCCAGATGTAGACCTCCTGTCATTCAGATTACCAGCCCAATTTGCATCTGCATAACCAGTACTAGAAAGTGTGGATACATGGGTCTTCGGCCTATAATTAGGCGATTCCCTTACCAGGTGCACCTTTAAGATATCTCAGAATACGACAGACTGATGTCCAATGAGACCATTGTGGTGAGCTCATATGCTGACTCACCACTCCTACAACAAAGGAAATGTCAGGACGTGTAACTGTCAGATATATCAGTTTACCAACAATTTTCCTATAATATCCTGGATCTGGATAATCAATATCATCAGTCATCTCCTTCACATGATAGTCCATAGGAGTAGATACAGACTTGGACTCACTCATACCTACCATCGTACAAAATTTCGATCGAAATTGCGAAATTTCGACCGAAATTTCCGATTTTTTTTCAATCGGACATCGAAACGCATGTACGCAGAGAATGGGACGTCATTTCGCAGAAATTTCGCACTTAGGTGCGAAATTTCGCAAAACAGTGCAAATTTCACCCAGTTTGGATCATAATTTCGCAAAATGACACAAAATTTCGATAGAAATTTCGAGATATTTGTTCCTAAGACTGCTGCCACTACATGTTAGGTATTTTAGCGATTCTCTTTGTATCTTTTGCTTATGGAGGCTATTTTCTTTGATTCTAAGGTACGTTTCCCCTATCCCTAGCCCATGTATACCTCTTTCTATGTTTACACTCTTCTAAAAGATGTGAAGAGATACTATGAAAAATAACAAAGTTCTAAGTGCTGTTGCTACATGTTAGGTATTTTGGCAATTCTCTTTCGAAAATCACATGAACTACAAACTTGAGGATCTATGAAATAATAGTATTAAGTCTGCAATTCTACAATAAATTTGTTATTATTACACATATTTATACATAAAATGACTTAAAAATAATGCATTTTCTTTGATCTATGTATACATGACCCATGTAACCTAACTAAATTTTAACACTAGCCTTATATAAGTTGTAACATGTAAGTTTGTAACTTGCAATTGTAAGTTTTAAGGTCTAAGTGGTAAATTGTGGGTTTGTAAGCTGTTTACAGTCTAACGGACTTGACAATTCTGTTCATTTGTGCACTCACTCATCAAGACATGGATCCCACCCTTACCTCTAAACATATTGATTTATTATATAATCTAAATTCTGTCGAAATTGTTCAGCTTCCTTCACTTACAAATGTGGGAGACCCCCCCCCTAATATCCAATATGAAATATTATTGCATATTTGAGTAGATCTTGGCGTTTAGATCATCCTGGTAAATTTTCATGATTTAATTCACTTATTTGGTCGTCGAAATTGTTAGGGCCGTAAATATCGAAATTTAGTGCGAAATTTCAAAAAATTTATGTGGAGATTGTTTCAATCCGTAGATGGCTTTCTTCAATCTACACACCTTCTAACACTCCCCCTGAGCAACAAAACCAGGTGGTTGCTCCATGTATACCTCCTCTTATAGATCACCATGAAAAAGGCATTCTTGACATCGAGCTGAAATAGAGGCCAGTCAAAGGTAGTAGCCAGAGAAATAAGAAAACGCACAGAATTCAGACGAGCTACTGGTGAAAAGGTCTCAAAGAAATCAACCCCATATGTCTGAGTGTACCCCTTTGCCACCAGTCTAGCTTTCAATCTCTCCATCGAACCATCTGGATTATGTTTTACTATGTATACCCATCTGCATCCCACAACATTTTTATTTGGAGGTAAGTCAACAAGTTCCCAGGTGTTGTTCTGTAAAGGAGCAGACATTTCCACATTCATCGCCTGTTTCCAGCCAATATCCTTCTTAGCATCAAGATGATTTCTTGGAATGACTACAAATTCAATCCCAAGAGCAAATGAGCGGGCCTGCTTAGATAATTTGGACAAACAACACACATCTGCAATAGGATGCCGAATAGTACATGAACGGGTTCCTTTGCGGACAACAATAGGAACATCAAGGTCAGATGGTTCTCCAGGAATCCCTTGAGTAGAGGAAGACGGGAGAGGCTCAGAGACTGGAGTCGCTACCTCCTCTAGATCTTGTCTGCCCCGTCTGCTGTAAACATGTGAATATTGCTGAATTAACGAGCCATCTGCTGGCTGCTCTTCCTGGATTATAGTATAGTCAGGAATGATAGGTGGCACTCTCTCACTCTGATGTGGTGGTGTCACTCTCTCATTGATATCTGATGGTGGCACTCTCTCACATAATTGCTCCCCCTTACTGGGAACACTAGAGAAATATGGAGTGGATTCATGAAACGTCACAACCCTAGACACAAACATACGACTGAGACTTGGATAATAACACTTGTACCCTTTGCTAGTGTTGGAGTACCCAAGAAAAAGAGTCCTAATTGACCTAGGAGATAACTTATCAGCCTTAGGATCAAAATTGTGGACAAAGGATGTACAACCAAACACTCTGAGGGGAACAAGGAAATGCTGATCTTTGGGACGTAAGACTGAGAATGGAGTACGTCCCTAGAGCACAGAAGATGGTTGCTTGTTGATAAGGATACATGCAGTAAGTATAGCATCAAACCAGAATCTCTTAGGAACATTAGATTGAAACATAATTGTCCTGGTAATATCAAGAAGGTGACGATTTTTTCTCTCTGCTACCCCATTTTACTGAGGGGTGTGAGGACAGGATGTACGATATATCATCCCAACAGAACTACAAAAATCAGCCATAGCATTTTGAACATACTCCAAGGCATTATCTGATTGAAGAATTTTAATATTGCAATCAAATTGAACTTTTATTTCTTGATGAAAATGCTTGACAATGGATAGCACATACTCTCGACTCTTCAACAAATAAATCCATGACATACGCGAAAAATCATCCACAAAGGAAATAAAATAACGAAAACCATTATAGCTATGGTCTTTTACAGGACCTCGAACATCACTGTGGACTAACTCAAAAAGACAAGATGCCCGTTTATTGACACGATCGGGATAAGACATTCTATGATGTTTCCCCAGTTGACAGGACTGACATTCTAAAGAAGACACTTGAGACAACTCAGGTTCTTACTTCCTCAGGCTCTCTAACGAAGGATGTTCATATCTGTAGTGCCACAGTAAGGGAGAACCACTCAAAAGGATAGCTGGAGCAGGAGCAGGAGCAGATACTTGGCGAGGCAGACTATCACCGCGGAAGAGGTAGAGATCACCTTTCCTAGCCCCCCCCGCTAATCGTCCTCATACTCTTGAGATCCTATAATACAAAACTAGAAGGTCCAAAAGTTACCGTACATTTCACAGTATCAATCAATTTAGCAACAGAGAGAAGATTAAATGGAAATGTAGGCACATAATGTACGAATTTAAGATCAATTTTAGGAGTCAGGGAAACAGATTCACTAGCTAACACCCTCCTCACTGAACCATCTGCTATTGTTACAAATTTGTGAGGAATATGTGAGTCAATGGAATGAAGTAGTCTCCTCATACCAGTCATATGCTGTAACGCTCCAGAGTCAACCACCCATAAAGAAGTAGAACCAGGAGCCAATAAAGAGGTAGCCTGATCACCGGTGGTGGATGCCAAGTTGGCTGAAGAAGATGACCCCAAACTCAGATGCTGGGTAGCCAGAATAAATCTATCATATTCCTCCTTGGTGAGTGTGATGCCAGAAGAACCAGAACTCGAAACAGGAGGCTCAGAAGACTCAGTAGTTGCAACATAGTTTGCTGCCCCCATAGGTGGTGCAGCAAGTCTACCATGCTTCTTCCAACATTTCTCAATTGTGTGTCCAGGTTTGTCACAGAAAGTGCACTTACAGAAAGTGCACTTAGGACGAGTGCCACGTCCTCGACCCATACCTGTCCGTCCTCTCATTGCAGCAGCTGCGGAAGCATGAGAATCTCCAGTAGATAAGACTGTTGTAAGATCAACATGTTCAAAATTTGCCTGTAAAATCCTCGAGTAAGCTTCTTCCAAGCTGGGAAGTTTGTTAGAAGCTAGGATGACACTGCGGCCTGACCTGCACGAAGAACTCAGACCAGATAAGAACTTTGCTGTAATCAAGTCATCTCTGTCTTTGACTTGTTCCTGGACAGTCACTGGATGAGAGAAGCTCAAGTCTTGTACAATACCTTGGATCACTCCAAAGTATTCTTCTAAAGACTTGTCTCCCTGTCGTTCTGCAAATAGGCGGTCATATATCATAAAGTGACGAAGAGCATTCTTTTCTTGAGAATAATGTTTCTTTACCGCATTCCATATCTCTTTGGCAGTAGTATAGAACATGAACCTAGAGGCAATCCCAGGTTCCATGCTCCCCGACAGTCATGTCTTCACCAGACTATTATGACGCTTCCATTCAGCATAGCCTTTGTCAGCAGACACAGGAGGATCAGAATCAACATGTCTCGCCTTGTCTTGTGACTCCAACACTGTATGGACATCATTCATCCATAAGAGATAATTCTTCCCGTTCAGCTTGATGGAGGGAATAAGTGACATCTCACTATAGATGGTAGACGTCTTGGTGTCCTCCATGATTCAACGAGAAGAAGAGTGACAGATTGATACACGTCACAGGAAGATTTGAGTGCCGGAGAGATACACGTCACGTCAAAGAATTAGATGCATGTCTGACGCATCTACAACCCCCAAATGGAAGTTCCCTAATCACACATGGAGGAGATGTGATTAGGTATTTCCTATGTAAGGACGGACCCTTCGGTTTGGGATTTAGAAATCCGTTGGATCAACCGAAGGACCCGACAATACCAGAGGAGGGGAGAGAGAGGGGCTGCGATGTGCCTACTCTGGGCTGTAGCTGCTGCGCCTGCCCCGGGCGGCGGCTGCTGTGCCTGCCTTAGGCCGACGGCTGTTGTCCCTGCTTTGGGCCGGAGGCGCGGCGGGCCTGGGGTGGCCGGCGGCGCCTCCTGCGGCTGCTGGTGACCGCCGACGGCGGCTACGTGAGAGTAGGGTTAGGTCACCTGCTCTGGTACCATGTAAACAGAGTTGCTGCAATGCTGCGTGCAATGCATCGTGAGGAGAGGCAATGAGCCTTCTCCCTTTTTATTAATAAGAGAAGTTGGAGAATTTACATAGAGGTCCAGCAGGATATATAAATTACAAAATAGAATAAACAACTGAATATAATGAAATATATTAACAGTCTCTAATGTCATGAATAAGTGGATGCAATACAAGCGAAAAAAGAAGTAGACCCAAAGGATCACCTTGTTGCACTCCAATGGCTGACCAAGTATGTTTGTCACCGATATACAACCTGGCCGCCTGACCATAAAGAAACTCCTCCCACAAGGAAATAGATGGGCACCTCGCCTTCACCTCGTGGAGCAACACTAACCTATCTACCATGCTGAACGCATTATAGAAATCCACAATAAGCATAGAGTGACTCGTCTTTGTTTCAATTATTTAATAACCTGTTGATGCCGTGCAAAATAGCTTTTGCCCTGCCGGATACACCAACTCCAAACTGGAAGTCATTGAGATACTGTCATACTTTACCCACTCCTATCATTGCAACTTTGGATACAAGATGTCTCCAAATGGTTCCCATTGCGATGGGCTGTATCCCATTGTGAGGCTTAAGAAGAGGGGTAAGGGGTGCAGAAGCTACAAACTCTGTCAAACTCAAGGGACACCTCCCGCCTAACCATAAATTATCCACCATGGTGATGGCATGTAAGAGAAGATATGTAGAAACTACAGACCTCTATCCACATAGAGCGTCTAAGATGTGTTGGGCCCTCAACCCATCTCTACCACACGAAGAACCTTTAGGAAATGATTTAATACATCGAAGGACAATGTCACATCTGCTATAAGAGGAGCTGCTAAAAATAAAGTATCTGATTTGGAGGGAGGTGGCTTGTATGGGTGTTTAGCCTCCAGAATCTTCAAGGTATCTTCATTATATGGAGCCACACCTGAAGAGCATAAGACTTTCACAGCTACAATAAAGTGACCATCTGCTATTTTTCGAAGGCATTGTCTGATGTTGGGGTTTTCCTTATTATCATCCTCTGTAGAGTTATTCCTTCTGTTACCAATCGCCTCCCGTATAGAATGAGTTCGCCATATTGTCCACTAACTTGGTGATACCATCTGCTTCACCCCATGTAGTAAGAGAACTCGAGATGTGACGTTGTTGCAGTGACTTTTTATTTTCAGATCTGCTATCCCGTCGGTCTTTAGACCTGAACACCTACAACGTACACCGGGGAAGAAGCAATAATCTCACCTAAGCAGCTACGGATCCTGGATCGGCAACTACTTTGTGAAGAGCTGTCTTCAACGCCAGAGAGAATGCAAGACGGCAGATATGAGGGATGCTCTTCACAGTTGTGATAGGTATACTGAAAACACGGTTAAGAAGCGTAGCGTCCAAGACCAGGCCCTCCATAACATTAGGAATCTCAATTCCCTTTGGAAGGGGCTTTAAGATGCCTATAATACGTCCTTGGATCTTTCCCGTACCATCAGTGACCCGAACAAGGCCATCATCAAGGTGAAATTTTGACAAAATATAGAAATTTCGTTGAACAAAGGCCAGTTTGGGCTTGCATTTTGCGAAACACAACCGAAATGGGTTCAGAATTTTGAAAATCAACGACCCAAAACTTGATGTAGTCGGAGGGTGACTTCTTTGGTATTTTTTTTGCATTCTCTTGCTCTTGAAGGCTTGTTCTTCGGATCTAAGGTAAGCTTACTCTCTCCTTCCCATCTACATCTATTTCTTGCTCTTTTACCCCATCTTGATCAAAAGATTACTCTGAAATTGCAAGTTGCAAGTGATAGACTACAACTTAAACTTGAGGATTTGTGAAATTATGTTATAAATTACATATAAATACAATTAATTTACAAATCCAACCAGATATATATCCTATTTGTCCGGATAATGGATAAAATATTTTCAAAATGAGCCTTTTTTAAGTTCTTTCAACATGATATTCATATATATTATGAAATCTTAACAAATGTTGAATATTTAAATAAATATATTATATTAAAGATGAATTTTGTAACAATAATATACAACTATGTAGTACTTTGAATATTAATTAATTTAGACCTTAAAATGAAAAAAAAACTAAAACAATTTAGAATTGAGCTGTATGATGTTTAGTTACATAGATCAAATTTCAATTACGAATGGAAATAATATATAGTTAAATGTACTCAATCGATATGTTCAATAAATATGACTATTAGTATCAACTAATTTTAGTCATTTGTCCCAATTTTATGAATAATCTCATGCCTAAATTTAGAATACCTTTAGTATTTTCACTTTGTGATGATCTATAGTGTAAGCTATGAAGTATCATTTGAAATTGATTGTTAATGTAATGGCATTATGTTTTTGAACATGTCATCGAAATCTCCTTGATACAATTTTCAATCTTTTCACACATGTAGGATCCCCCACCAACATCAATATATGATTTTATTGCATAAATGGGTGTATTATATATGTAGATTATCCTTGTAAAATATCACGACTTAATTCCTTTATTTTGTGGTCGAAGTCTTGTGTCAAAATAAGTGTAAAATTTGAATTTTCCATCGGAATTTCTATAAATTTCTATTTCTGAGCCATCTTGTTTCTGAGCCATCATAAACGACGTAGAAATCAAAATTTTAAACCATGTGTAGGAGTTAGCCTTGATGTTTTAGTTCTAGGTAATAGGTATGTGTTGATGATGCTTCATCGAATTGTATTCTACCCATTGAACTAGACAAATTCTAAATAAAATTTTGCAGACCACATCAGAAAGGAGAATCTAAAAAAGCAAAATAATTGATTTCTTTCTTAAATAATAAGAGACGACTAATCAATATATTAGATAAGAGAAACCCTGCTCCTATATATAGGAGAACAGGGAAGTGTACAAGACACAAGTTAATCCTAATGGGCCAAGACATACTTGGGCCCATATTACAAAGACAATAATAACAATAATAAACAAACTCTCTAACACTCCCCCTCAAGCTGAAGTTGGGAGAATCCCAGATCAGCTTGCAAACAGAGAGTCAAACTAGAAAACAAAGAAACAAAACAAAGAAACAAAACAAAAAGATAAACCAAGCCCATACAAGAAATTCCTCCCCCTCAATATTTCAATTAAACACTCAAACACTCAGACACTCCCCCTCACGTAGATACTCCAAGCAAGTAGGTTATATAAGCTTCTCGATCATCTGGAGCAGAAATAAGCAGCAACACGATCATGTGGAGCAGAAGTAAGTATCAAAGCAGCATGGTCTTCATCTCATCACTAACGTCGCAACCCAGAGAGTGCTGGGTCACAACAGTAATAGTGGTCAACATACAGATAAAGTACAGACGGGTCAACTTGCGAAACAGAGCACGGACGAACCAGAGAGTGCTGGCACACAGAAGTAGGGAGTCGACATGCACACAAGGCATTGACAAAAAGAGAGTCAACGTGCCAAAACACGGACATGCCAGAGAGTGCTGGCGCACAGAAGTAACATTCGACGACGTAGGCAGATTAAGACCAGTGGATAGAGTAGGTAACAAATAACTAACTCCAATATGCAAGCTCCATGTAAAGTCGGCAACAAAGATCATCATCATCTTCCCTCTTCATACAATATCCACCACAGTAGTAGACATCAAAGTTCAGAGAGTGCTGATCCACAGTAGAAAAGTCAACGTGCAAATAAAGCACTGACAGATAGATAGTAGCAAGTAAAATGTGCTAATCATAGCACAAGAAGCAACAATGACGTCCCAATATGTAACTTCATAGTAGCAGTCGAGGTAGATGATGAATAAGTAATAATAGCAGCAGAAAGCACCACATAGCAACAAAACTATCATGTAGTATATGTAGCACGAGATCCATAGAACAACAGTATAACGTGGCATGAAGATGCACATAACAACATAACTAAATTCTTCATTTCTTCTTCCTTCATCTCTCCTCGCTTCTTATCTCTTCCCTCTACTCTTCATCCTCTATTCTCACCCTCACGCCAACCACGAAAAGAATCAAGAGAGTGGTTGGAGTGGAGAGTCAAAAGCAATGGTAGAGGCAAGGGTTGTATAGGCAAATATGTGGAGGAGGTAACAGATAATGCGAGATCAAGGTGCAAAATGACCCAATTAGGTAGATCCGGGTAGAAAAATAAATGGATCTCTCTCTGACCCGAAAAGGGGATTTGTTTAGCCCGTAGGCTACAAAATGGATCCGATTAGCACAAATATGTAGATTGCATATGTGGGGCAGTAGAATAAGAAATTGAGGAGAAATAAAATAAGTATGTGGGGCTATTTGGTTTGCGGTGAAGAGCGTTGGCTAGCCGCAGATGGGTGGGGCGGTAGGACCAAACACCAGGGAAGCAATAGGGCATCAATTATGTGAGGGCATGGCGGCGGCTGTAGGAGAAGGCATGAGCGACATGAAAAATATAATGAACCTAGTGGGCTGTGAAGCACCCGACAACTGTAGCATTGGTGGCAGTAGGTAGCCTTTACGAGGCAAGCTGCAATAGTCAGAGCATATGGCGGTTGTGGTAACTAGGAGGGCCAGCGACGGGCTGGCATTCAGGGTCCAACCGCGGCCAAAAGGAGTAGCAATAAGGAACCACAGGGTGGCGGCGACAGCGACACATGGAGCAGCAACAACGTAGGTACAGGAAGGGCCGGTGGTGCAAAAGCGGGCATGCAACAACTTGACGGCGACAGAAGGCATGATGCATCGACGTCTTTTACTTTCTAATATAGTGCCAACAACACGACGGGGAGCAAGGCTGGTTGATAGCAGCCAACGACGGCTAGGTAGTGGCTGGACGGTGGCACAGGAGCGCATGGCAGCAGCAAAGAGCCGATGGCGGCTCGTCATGGGGTAGGTAGGAGGAGCAACATGGACAAGCGGCGGCGGAAAAACATAGAGGCAACAACGGCAAGGTGAGGCAGCGGCTGGAGAGTAGAGGGCTTCTACGACGAGTTACGGTTAGAGGAGCAGATCGCACGGATCAAGAGGGAATTCCCTGCGGGCAGCCAAGCACCGCTGAGGGTAGCGGCCGCCCGCAAGGGGGCGATGCTTCGTTTCTCTCTCTCTCACTTACAGTTTTGGTCCCTAGGACGGCTGCTCTGATACCATCTTAAATAATAAGAGACGGCTAATCGATGTATTAGATAAGAGAAACCCTGCTCCTATATATAGGAGAATAGGGAAGCGTACAAGACACAAGTTAACCCTAATGGGCCAAGACATACTTGGGCCCATATTACAAAGACAATAATAACAATAATAAACAAACTCTCTAACATTCTTAAAACATATTCAACTGTCTGGGATAAACCCTCAAGGCTATTATTTATGCTAATAGACATGAAATCCTAGATCGAGGGCAATTGCACAAAATGCCAAACAAAATATAAAATCAATATAAAACTATCATGACCTGTATTTAAGTGCACATAACTAGATAAATTGCACTTTTGTCCCTAACTAGCAGCATAAAGCCAATTAAATATAAATTTGTGGTACATCAACTTCCCCACGGTTTGGGATGCGAGCCACGTGTGAGTCATGTAGGTTCCCTAAGGGGCCTCACCAAGTGGCAGCTAGATGGATGTCGCTGAACACATGTTGGAGTTGGGAACGATGTGCAAGGAACTAACGAAGGAGTGACCAAACACATTGAAGGTTTAAGTGTTGCATAATCTTCATGACTGACACAATGGTCATATCGCTGTGGGCGACCGAACACGATATGAGCCACTTGAAGAGGAATGATGTCACAATATACAATATTAATGCAGATACTGTGAAATGAGAAGTGATCCTGACATCACCATGTTACCTGGCGTGTGGTGTTTTCAAACCAGTAGGTTCAAGGTAGTGACTTTTTTTGTTGACCTGGCACATTGTACGACTACCAATGTTGTCGGGGCCAAGTTGGTGGTGCAACCACCATCAACAATGACGTCACAGATGCGGTCTTGGAACTTGAAAATCAGAGTAGAACACTATAGAGTGACACATATTGGGATCAAAACCACCATTTGGTAGAAGCAACAAAAAGGTTTGCTCAAACTCATCATCATCATCATCACTAAGTTCACCTGTTGAATGGACATCCTCACACCTGATCATGCACCCTTGTTCCATCTACAATCATCAATGCGAGTGGGGCAATGAGACGAACGATTATCATAAGTTTGGCAAGTGGAACAATGGACCGTCTTTGATAACATGGGTTGCTTGGATGAGGATGTTGGTGTCATGGCAAAACTCGTGGAGCCTAAGGATGGCGGCAACAAAAGAGCACAACGAATTGGTAGAGATGGAGAAGCGGTAGGTCATCATCATAGCTCGTCCTCAGTTTGCATCACAACTTGCATTGCGTCCTGAAGTGTGAGGAAGATAAATGATGTCAACTTCTTCACGATCTTGTCATTGAGTCCTTTGCGGATGTTGTTAATCAAGAAAACTTTATTGTTGTGAACGTCATACTGAAGAAAGAGGTTGTAGAACCACTTCTTGTACTCATAGACGGAGTTAGTGCCTTGCTTCATCTTTGTGAACTGAACATAGATGTGGCAAGAAATGCCGCTCGACGGTGTATTGGAGTATGACCCACGGTTCTAGAGAGTGAGGAGGGACTTCCACCATGCTAGGGTACCACCTTTGAGCTAAGCCATCATAAAGACCACCTTTTTCTCTGTTAATTGATGATGCAGTTGGAAATATCATGGTTGTAGAATCAGTCAAGTGTATCATGACTACAATCCCGGTGTAATCAGGTATGTCCATCTTCATGGCATAATCCGACTGGTACCCATGCTGGTAGGGTTGGCAATCACTGGCATCATTGATGTTAGGGTTCGGGATACTTTGGTCCCGTCGTTGCTCCTCTGCAGGCTCATGTTGGGAACGCATTGGAGGACCACTGCTAATTGTGCCTCCATGATTGTCCTGACATTTTGAACAGTTCCTTGCTGACCATCTCCACGATGGGGACCATAGTCGACAAAGAAAAAGCAAAAAATATGACGGAGCAGTGTGTGGAAACATATTGATAAAGAGTGATGGCTACGAGTGGGGTTGTATGACTGTTGCTTGGGTTTAGGCTTAGCAATGGACAATGTGGATGGGGAAGGAAACCTAAAAGGGGTGTGTGTGGCTTGGATATGTAACAAGGAATAGGTAGGTTGTTGGTTGGAAAGGGAGAGGGATGTGTCGCTGGTTGCTGGGTTTTGGAGGTAGCGTGTTGAGACAACAATTAGAGTTGCACGCTTGTACCACGTGCTGGAGTCGGTGAACAGTGGATGGGTGGGGCAACGTTTGGACGGGAGGGTAAAGGGGTGCATGTTCTAGCATCCAACCTGGTCCGATTTGCAGGAAGGAATGGGATGGTGGAAACGGGGCTCTATGTCAGAGCTGTGGTAACATGCAGGCTGGAGATGGGCACAAGGATATGGGGGAAGGGAAGGTAAGGGGTTGGGTTGGGGGTGTATCGTGCGTGGAAGTGGAATGGAGGGGTGGGGGTATGGGATGGCATTGTTCTGGAAGCGGCTGCTAGCTGTTGTATGCAGTTTGCTGCATAGTGGCTTGCAGAAGGGGCTGCTGGTCGGTGTCAGGCCCAACTCATGGGAGCGGGCGAGATGCCAGCCAGACAGGGAGGCAGGTTTGCTGGGGAGAGCCAACGTGGACATGAATCGTGGGTGAAGGTTGTGTGTTAGTAAACAAAAAAAGGGTTGAACGTGGAGGTGAGAGACAGAGCGAGAGTATGCAGGGCTATCATGAAATGGGGCACAAACTCGGGACAAGGTGGGGTAAGGAGCAGAGGGAATACAAAGCAGTGGGTACTGGCGTTGGGGGGAAGTGGAAATGGAGCGCGAGAGTTGATGTGGAATAAAATAGAGAGGTGAAGAAGATGTGACATGAATTGAAGTTGAAAGAAGAATGGGACGTACTCTATATTTGAATAGGGTTACAGATACCACTGGATGCGGAACCACATTGGGAAGGAGACTTATAGGAAAAGCAAAATTCTCTATATCTCAAATCATATTCAACTGCTTGGGAGGCCGAGACAAGCCCCCAAGGCTGGTAGATATACTAAAAGCTTAACAGGGCCAATTGTCAAACAAAATCTAAGATAAAAAATCAAAGTAAAACTGTTACGACCTGTAAGTTGTATTATACAACTTGTATCTAAGATATGTGCACTTGTATCTAAGTGCACATAACTCAATAAATTGCACTTTGTCCCTAATTGACAATGTAAAGCCAAATAAGTATAAATATGCAGCATTAATGCTTAATCACAGTCTCTCAAATGTTCTGTTTTGTCAATTGAACAGGCACTTTATTGAGTTAGTACATTTGTCCATCTCAGGACAATCGGCAGTTCATACGGCAGTTAATAATATGTTCCGTTTTTAGATTACTTGTAAACATTCATCTGAATTAGTAAATGTGAGTAATGATGTGATATTTATGCTTGAATATTCAGATCTTGAAAATAATTCTTTTTTTCCTTCTTACAGTATACCATAGCAATGATGGGATATGGTCCTGAAGATCAAAGTGCAGTATTGGAGTTGACCTATAACTATGGTGTTACAGAATATGATAAAGGGAATGCTTATGCTCAGGTATCTATGTGCTTTATATTTTATTCTGCGGAGTGCTTTATTTATTCCTCATAAACATGTTCAGAATATGTTCTTTCCTCGATTAGATCTTTCTATCGAATTAAGTTAAGAATGATGTATTTGTTATTCCAGATTGCCATCGGTACTGATGATGTATACAAAACTGCTGAAGCTATCAAGCTATTTGGCGGCAAGGTAACCCGAGAACCGGGTCCATTGCCTGGCATCAACACCAAAATTACTGCATGCTTGGACCCAGATGGTTGGAAATCGGTAAACTCTCAAATCATCTTGTTACATTTTGTGTAGAATAAGTTAGAAAGGAAGAGGTAAGACTTATTTCATTGTGAAACTCCGAGAAGAATATGTGTTTTCGATCTTGTACAAATGATATATAATGCATGATTAAAGCCTGTTGTAAAAGACGAGCAAAAGTTATCTAGGGAAATAGAACACATGGGGCAATTAAGACCTCTAAAGATAAGCAGTACAAGGCAAGGAAAATTGTATCGAGTACTCTTAAGTTGCTCTATCTGGTTACCTACATAGATTATTTTCTGTAGATGTTATATCGAAAATGTGAGAACTTGGATAGCTGAAGTTTCTTGCAACTGCCCTCGCAAACTAGATAATTGTAATGATCTTTAGTGCTGGATGTATTTCCCCACTCGCACTTTGTTTCCCCCCAACCGCACCCCAGTGCAGCAGCATTGAAGCGCTTCCTGTGCTTCACCCAACAGCAGGCTTACAAACTGAGCCAGCCCCTGGCAAGTGCAAAAATATGCTGGATGTTGTTTGTTATATATGAACTATGTTGCTCTAGAAGATTTACTGTGTAATATTGAGATTAGTTATATAATTGTATCTCTTTGAGCTTACAAAAATATACACATCTTTGGTATTGACATAATAAAAATTTAGCATTCAAGTATCCAACTTTAGGATCACGACTTCAACTTAAATGCCAACTGTATGTGCATGCTTTTCTATGATAATACAAAATCAGCAGTCTTCAAGCATTCTGGATCATTTGTTGTCACTTTGATGTATTCAGCTAATGAAACACAATTAGCTTAATAGGTTGCATTCTGTCCTTCCATGGTCAGATATATTAAGACTTTCCTTTGTAACTTTGGTGACTGATTAATGTTTTGGAATGTGTTTTTATTGTTTTTGAAGGGACTGACTGTCCAAGTTAATTGAGAAAAGGGCATGTGCACTAAGCATAAGAACAGTATTATAGTATAAATCAGAACAAACAAGCTACCCATTATGTTCAAGAAATTTAGTTTTAGTAGCCGCCCTTATGGGGACCAGATTCTGTTATGCTATCCTAGGATACAGCCCGTCTTTGTCGGACACGTTATGGGCATACACACCTTCTGGACATAGCCAAAGACGTTTGGGACACAGCAAGAACGTATCACATCCATTTTTGGCCATTTTTTCCAGTCCGGACACAGCTGACACAGTCCAGACACTCCATGAACACATCAGTCTAGCAGCAGCTGCTTCTGTAGCCTAGTACATAGTGTAAATGCTGAACACACAGCTACTATAAGTTTATGTCGTTATTGAAAATTTGTATTAAATTTGTATTACAAAGCTGAATTCTACTCAAACTTGCAATACAAATCTTTTCAAAAGAGTCCACAAGTAAAATCCAAATTCAATTAAGATATCACAAATCACGTTTTGGTGTTCTAAATTGACTGGTTGAGTAATGTGGACTCATTTATCTAGTTTGAAAATCTACTATGTTTATTGAAAAAATGCAGCAGCACGTTTAGTTATCTATACGTATATGTATATGCTATGAAGCACGGATACTCCAAAACAGATGCCGTACCCGTATCCGATACGTATCGGATACCAATACTCCGTGGGTACTCCTGGATACGCATCGGATACTCCTAATCCGTATCCATCTGTATCCAAGCCGTATCCAGTCGGTAAAAACTAGAAAAAAATTTGGGCATGACGTTGCTTGATTAGCATCTGACACCAACTCATGTCTCAACCCTCTCTGCTAAGTAATAGCTTGCAACAAGGCTGTCACAGTTGCTTCCTTGAAGTAGTTCAAGGTTAGTCACCATTCCTCTTGCTAAACACAATCTTCCTTCTTCTCTTTATTGTTTGTACCTCCTCTGTTTTTGGGATTTCACTTTTTAAAGAACTTCCAAGCACCGATACTCCAAAATAGGTGTCCTACCAGTACTGAATGCATATCTGATACTAATACTCCCTAGATACTCTAATGCATACCAAATACTTCTTCAGCCGTATTCCTTTTTTTATTAGCAAGATATGACCTCAATGCAGCGAGGATACAACCAACCTATTTAGCAGCCAAGAGAGCACCCCACTCGTGTGATCCCTCAAAATCCCAAAACCATGTGACTTCCAACTCTAGACCCCCCCCTATTATATTGTGATTTGAGAATGAAATTGGTATTTTCTATTAAAATTTTAAAATAAACATTAGAAAAATTGTTGTATCCATGTACCTGTATCTTATATTTTCAAAAATTCTCGTATCCCCGTTCCGTACCCGTATTCATTTCTGTATCTATATCCGTGCTTCATAGTAGGTAGCCATACATGACAGAAGATAGTTTGGTATCACAGATGACACAACTCACTTTACAACACAACATTACATGATACATGAAATGTGAAAGGTTTAGAATATGATATTATCATGTCTTTTTGTAACTTCTGTCTCACATTAATATGAATGAAAGACCCCATTTTAAATCATTGTTTGTTATTATGGTATTAGTTTCCATTTTCTTTAGAAATATTGTGATTTTTGAATGAAATTTGATTGTATTCATCTATTTTAAAAATAAATTTATTGGTTATTTTTAGAAATATTAAAATAAATATTAGAAAATTGCCGTATCCATGACGTACCCGTATCCTATATTTTCGAAAATTGCCGTATCCTCGTACCCGTACCCGTATCGGATACGTATCTGTATCCGTGCTTCCTAGTGTATATGTAATTATATATATACTCAATCCCAATACATGAATACATGCAATATACATACATTTATATATGTTAGAGAGTCTGTTTATTATTGTTATTATTGTCTTTGTAATATGGGCCCAAGTATGTCTTGGCCCATTAGGGTTAACTTGTGTCCTGTATGCTTCCCTGTTCTCTTCATCCTCTATTTCTGGACGGTGGCACAGTAAAACGTGGCATGAAGATGCACATAACATCATAACTAAATTCTTCATTTCTTCTTCCTTCATCTCTCCTCGCATCTCATCTCTTCCCTCTACTCTTCACCCTCTATTCATAGAACAACAGTAAAACGTGGCATGAAGGTGCACATAACAACATAATTAAATTCTTCTTCCTTCATCTCTCCTAACATCTCATCTCTTCCCTCTACTCTTCATCCTCTATTATATATATTACACACACGCACACACAGATACACACGCGCATGCACACACACACGTGGTCAAGCACGGTGTCCCCTAACAAAGGGACATGGGTCCTGTTAATATATCTTTACTTTGTGTTTATTTCATATTTCATATTACTGCTGTACCTACATGTAATTTTCCCTTTACTATAAATAGAGAGGAGAACCCTATTGGGTCTCTCACGTTGCCTAGTGCAACACACACAGATGCGTCTCCCGTACGTTGACATGGTATCAAGAGCAAGTTGATCCGACGCCGCCGCTTCCGCTCCTCTCCCCCCTAGCGCCGCCGCCCCCCCTCCCTCCCTCTCCCTTCTCCACCACAGGGCGCCGCCGGCCCTCTCCTTCAGGCCGCCGCCGCTGCCTGGGCGGCTTCTCGGCTAGCCGCCGGCGTGCGGCAGCCGCAGGGGGACTGCCGGTGACGCAGATCCTGCCCGGCTAGGAGTCTCCAACCCCGTCTCTTGCTGTTGGGCCTCCGGTGGCCATCTCTATGCTACCGTAGGCTCATTCGCTCGGAACCGGGGCTTCGTCTTCGTTTTTCGGAAAGTTTCCAGCAACTTTTCGGCTCGTTTTTGGCGGACAATCTTGCTGTTTGAGGACTTCCGGGTGATCCAACGGCTCTCTAAAGCCCTACCCGGAGGTCTAGTCTCTTCCACCGTGCCTTCCTAATCACATCTCCTTCATGTGTGATTAGGAACCTCTCGTTTGAAGGCTGTCGATGCGTCAGTAACGCATCCTCTTTTCAGTTTCTGTTGTGACGTGTATCTCTCCGTCACGGGACGCATATCTGTCCGTCCACTCAGCCTTCTTTGTGACGTGTATCACTCCGTCACCCATATCCCAGTTGCATCATGGAGAACAAGACCTATTATGAGGTCTCGCCTATTCCGATCAAGCTCAATGGGAAGAATTTTTTACTATGGATGAATGCGGTTCATACTGTCTTGGAATCGCGCGATCGGTCAAAGTTTGTTGATTCTGCACCTCTCACTAGCACTGACAAAGACTATGCCGAGTGGAAACGTCTTGACAGCCTAGTGAAGACTTGGCTATGGGGTAGCATGAAACCTTCTATTGCTTCTAGGTTCATGTTCTACTCCACCGCTAAGGAGATTTAGGATGCCGTTAAGCAGCACTATGCTCAGGAGAAGAATGCTCTTTGCCAGTTTATGATCTATGATCGTCTGTTTGCAGAGAAACAAGGTGATAGAACCCTTGAAGAGTATTTCGGGGTGATTCAAGCTATCTCCCAGGAGTTGAGCTACTATCATCCAGTGAAGGTTGCTGAGCAGATCAAAGATAGAGATGATCTTGTCACTGCTAAATTTCTATCTGGCCTTAGCTCCTCATATGGTTCAGCAAGAAGTGTGATACTTGCATCCGACAAATTACCGAGCCTTGTAGAAGCTTTCTCTAGGATTCAACAGTCCACTTTTGAGTCAGTTGATCCTACTCCTGTTGTCCCTTCTGGAGATTCTCATGCCTCTATTGCTGCAGCAGTTCGCGGAGGACGACCTGCACCTACACCAGCTGACAGACCTGGCTTGGGCAGAGGACGTGGGACTCGTCCTCGATGCACTTTCTGTGATAGACCGGGACACACTGTTGAGAAATGCTGGAAGAAACATGGGCGACCTGCCGCCCCACCTGTTGGAGCTGCCAACTGTGCTACTTCAGACTCTACTACTGCGAGCTCGAGTTCCTCTGGCATCACACTTACTCAGGAGGAGTATGACAGGTTTATTCAGGCAACTCAACATTGGAGTATGGGCGCCTCATCTGCTTCTACATCACATCTTGCCTCTACAGCGGGTAATCAGGCTACATCTTTTATGGCTTCTGGATCCGCAACTCCCTGGGTGGTTGACTCTGGTGCCTCCCAGCACATGACTGGTATGAGGCGATTGCTCCGCACATTTGACTCATATATTCCTCACCCATCTGTTACCTTGGCAGATGGTTCTGTGAGGAAGGTGGTAGCTAGTGGTTCTGTGTCCCTTACACCAGATATTGATTTGAAATCTGTTCATTTTGTACCTGAATTTCCATTCAATTTGCTTTCTGTTGCCAAATTGATTGACACTGTAAACTGCACAGTAACATTCGGGCCTTCTTGCTTTGTTTTACAGGATCTCAAGAGTTTGAAGATGATTGGTGGGGGGCCTAGGAAAGGTGATCTCTACCTCTTTCCTGGTGATTATCTACCTCGCCATCCACCTCCTGCTCCAGTTTCCTCCGCCATGCTGAGTGGTTCCCCCTTGCTGTGGCATTGCAGATATGGCCATCCTTCCTTAGAAAGCTTGAAGAAGTTGGAACCCGATCTAGCTCATGTGTCCTCTTTAGAGTGTCAGTCCTGTCAGTTGGGCAAACATCATCGGTTGTCCTATCCTGTTCGTGTCAATAATCGGGCTTCTAGTCCGTTTGAGTTAGTCCATAGTGATGTATGGGGTCCTGTTAAAAACCAGAGTTATAATGGTTTTAGCTATTTCATTTCTTTTGTGGATGATTACTCTCGCATGACATGGATTTATCTTTTAAAAAGTCGTGAATCTGTGCTTTCCATTATCAAACATTTTCATAAACAAATTCAGGTTCAATTTAACTGCAATATCAAAATTTTTCAATCTGATAATGCCCTTGAGTATGTTCAGAAAGCGATGAATGAGTTTTGCAGTTTGGTTGGTATGATTCATCACACCTCTTGCCCTCACACTCCTATGCAGAATGGTGTTGCTGAGCGAAAGAATCGCCATCTTTTGGATATCACTAGGTCTATCATGTTTGAATCCAATGTGCCTAAACGTTTCTGGTCTGAAGCTCTTCTCACTGCCTGTTTTTTGATTAATCGGCAGCCCTCTTCTGTTTTGCATGGACGCACTCCCTTCTCTGTCTTACGCCCTATGGATAAACCGTTTCATGTTCCGCTTCGGGTTTTTGGTTGTACATCCTTCGTTCATAACTTTGATCCCAAACAAGACAAACTCTCTCCTAGGTCCTTGAAAACCTTGTTTCTTGGTTACTCTGGTACGAGTAAAGGTTACAAGTGTTATTGCCCGAGTTTGCGTCGTATGTTTGTTTCTAAGGATGTCACCTTTCATGAAACCAGTCCATATTTTGCACATGCTATGAGCAAGGGGGAGCAATTGAGTGAGGGAGTGCCACCCGCAATTCAAAGTGAGGGAGTGCCACCTATCATTGTTGAGGACATACCGCATGATCCACCTACCATTCAACCCTATACCCAGGTTTATCACAGGCGAGGTAGACAGGATCCAGATGAGGTAGCGGCACAAGTCCATGAGCCTCCTTCGCCATCTTCTACTCAAGAGATTCCTGCAGCGGCTTCTGACCTTGATCTTCCTATTGCTGTCCGGAAAGGTATACGTTCATGTACTGTTCGACATCCCATATCGAATGTATGTTGTTTGTCGCACTTATCTACACAGGCTCGTGCATTTGCTGTTGGGATGGACTCCATTAAGATACCAAGAAACCACTTAGAGGCTCTGAAGGACAGTGGCTGGCAGCAGGCAATGCAGGTGGAAATCTCTGCTCTGATTGACAATGGCACATGGGATCTTGTTACTTTACCTGCGGGCAAGAAAGTTGTGGGCTGTAGATGGGTCTTTACAGTCAAACACAACCCTGATGGATCGATTGAGCGGTTGAAGGCCAGATTGGTAGCAAAAGGCTACACACAGACATATGGAGTGGACTTCTTTGAGACTTTTTCTCCAGTTGCTCGTCTCAATTCTGTGCGGATCCTTATATCTCTAGCTACTACTTTTGATTGGCCTCTTTTCCAGCTGGATGTCAAGAACGCCTTTCTTCATGGGGATCTTCAAGAAGAGGTGTATATGGAGCAACCACCAGGTTTTGTTGCTCAGGGGGAGTGTCAGAAAGTCTGCAAATTGAAGAAGGCTATCTATGGGTTAAAGCAATCTCCTCGAGCTTGGTTTGACAAGTTCAGTGCTGTTGTTTTACAGATGGGCTTCTCTCGTTCCATGACTGATCACTCTCTATTTTATTCAAATTCTTCTGGTGGGTCCATAATTATTGCTGTCTATGTTGATGATATTGTGATTACTGGCAGCGATTCTACAGGCATATCACGTGTGAAGGAAGGACTACAACAACACTTTCACACAAAGGACCTGGGGAAGCTGAGATACTTTCTAGGGATTGAGGTTCTTAGATCCCATGCAGGTATAAATCTCTCCCAGAGAAAGTATGTGCTTGACTTGCTACAGGAAACGGGTATGACTGATTCTAAGCCCGTATCCACTCCTATGGATTATCACATCAAGGAGGTGGAAGATGATACTGCATATTCAGATCCAGGTCATTACAGGAGAATAGTTGGGAAGTTGATTTACCTAACTGTCACAAGACCTGATATTTCTTTTGCTGTTGGAGTAGTAAGTCAACACATGTGCACACCACGACAGTCACATTGGACAGCTGTATGCAGGATTCTGAGATATCTGAAAAGTGCTCCTGGAAAGGGGATCACTTATTATAAACCCAAGAGTCCTCTATCTTCTTTGACTCTCACAGGTTATGCAGATGCAGATTGGGCTGGTAATCAAAGTGATAGAAGATCCACATCTGGCTACTGCACCTTTCTTGGTGATCATCTGATTACTTGGAAGAGCAAGAAACAACAAGTGGTAGCACGGTCTAGTACTGAGGCTGAGTACCGTGCTATGGCACATGCATGCTGTGAACTGCAATGGATCAAATCTGTCTTATCTGAGTTGAAGATTTTGATTCAAACTCCCATGATTCTCAAGTGTGACAATCAATCTGCTATACATATTGCCAGGAATCCTGTCTTTCATGAGCGCACAAAGCATATAGAGGTTGACTGTCATTTCATCAGAGATCAGATAAAGAATGGCAATGTGGTGACGCCATATGTCAAGTCTGAAGATCAACTAGCTGATATCTTGACAAAGCCATTAGGTCCAGCAGTGTTCCAGAATTTATGCGGCAAGCTGGGCATCCACAATGTGTACACTCCAGCTTGAGGGGGAGTGTTAATATATCTTTACTTTGTGTTTATTTCATATTTCATATTACTGCTGTACCTACATGTAATTTTCCCTTTACTATAAATAGAGAGGAGAACCCTATTGGGTCTCTCACGTTGCCTAGTGCAACACACACAGATCCGTCTCCCGTACGTTGACAGGTCCAAATCCCAGTTGCCGCCTTGATTTACCACCCTCCCGGGCGTTCGGCCTCCGCCACTGGCGGGGGGGGGATCTCTCTCTTAATCACCCCCATATATATATATATATATATATATATATATATATATATATATATATATATATCGACGCCGTTTTTTGATGGCTCAGAAACAGAAATTTCGATGAAATTTTGAATTTTACGCTTATTTCGACACAAGATTTCAACGACCAAATAAAGGAACTAAGTCATGAAAGTTTACCAGGATGATCTACATACATAGATACACCTATTTATGCAATAAAATCATATATTGATCTTGGTGTTGGGTCCTACATGTGTGAAAAGATTGAAAACTGTATCGAAGGGGATTTCGATGACATGTTAAATAACATAATGAAGGAATTAGTTTATAGGTCATCACATCAATAATCGATTTCAAATTTCAATTGATACTTTATAGCTTACACGACAGATCATCAAAGAGTGAAATACTAAAGGTATTCTTAATTTAGGCATGAGATTATTCATGAAATCGGGACAAGTTACTGAAATTAGTTGATACTTGATACTAATAGTCTAATATATTGAACATACCGATTGAATATATTATTTCCATTCGTAGTTGAAATTTGATCTATGTAACTAAACATCATACATCTCAATTCTGAATTGTTTTATGTTTTCATTTTAAGGTCTGAAAATATATATAAGTAATATATTCAAATTATTAAATAGTTGTAAATTATTTGTTACAAAATTCATCTTTAATATAAGATATTTTATTTAAATATTCGACATTTTTTAAGTGTTCATAATATATATGAATATAACGTTGAAAAAACTCAAAAAGGGCTCATTTTGAAAATATTTTATTATCCATTATCTTGACAAATAGGATATATATCAAGTTGAATTTGTAAATTAATTGTATTTATATGTAATTTATTGCATAATTCATAAGTCCTCAAGTTTAAGTTGTAGTCTATCACTTGCAACTTGCAATTTCGAAGTAATCTTTTGATCAAGATGGGGGTAAAAGTGGAAGAAATAGATGTACATGGAAGGAGAGAGTAAACTTACCTTAGATCCAAAGAACAAGCCTTCAAGAGCAAGAGAATGCAAAAAAATTACCAAAGAAGTAACCCCTATAAGTACATCAGGCTTTGGGCTGTTGATTTTTGAAATTGTGAACCCATTTCGGTTGTGTTTTGCGAAATGCATGCCAAACTGGCTTTTTTTAAGGAAATTTCTGTATTTTGTTGAAATTTCACCCCCTTTGCAAAATTTCGAAATTTTACTTTCTATTTCTGGACAGGTGCATTTCTATGTCTGATACTTGTCGAAACTGAAATTTCGAGCAAAACTTCGAGATTTCTACCAAAATTTTGAACCATGATATATGTGTGTGTATATATATATATATATATATATATAGAGAGAGAGAGAGAGTCAGGCTAGAATACACTCGAGTGTACAGATCGCACGCTACACTCAAGTGTGCATATCAAGACTTTTTTTTGCAAAATTTAACCATTGATCTTCATTGTTATACTATAATTAGGCTACATGCAAATTTTGAGCTCATTTGGATGAGTATAAGTCACTCATCTGAGGGCAACAAAATCGATGCACAAAACTAATTTGAAATGCATAATTTTTGTGGTCTTCATAACATGACCTATAAATGTCCAAATGGGCTAAAATTTTATATGTGAGCTATTCACATGATTTTTAAGAAGATCAACGGAGTAGATTTTTAAAAAAAATATTGCATCATGGAAAACTACTTGAGTGTATCCAGCTCCGGATACACTCGAGTGTATTCCAGCCTGACACACACACTCTCTCTCTCTATATATATACATATATATATATACATATATATATATGTATGTATGTATATGTTGATGTGTGTGTGTTCCGATTCATCCAATGACGTATCAGTGTCTGTGTTTAGAAATGTACTCATGATTCCCAGATTTAGTCTATACGACCACTTATGCGACCAATTTGTGGATGGATCATTCTTTGAGTATATTTGAAGTAATATTTGCAATGGAATATGTACTTTATATTCTATAATAAATAAGGATTCTTTGTAATTCATGTTTGCAATGTAACTGTATTGTAAAGTACTGTATGTTCTACAATAAATTCTACAAATTGTTAAATATCACTAGGCCACATTTATTTCGTTGGATGCCAGTAAGGATCAGACTATCATCCTCCGCTATAATCCCTTCCTTTCTTTGATTATCAAACTGATAGACAGATTCAAATGCATGTTAATTATTTATCATGCTGACACTGCATCAGAAAATTCTACAGTGATAGGTAAGATTTCACATCTTGTTCACCAACCTATAAAATATGCCAGTTCTCAACAAACTAGTCCTTTCACAGACTTCTATTTCTCCATTTCCTCGTAATGCGCTCCACTTCTCACACACTCATTTTACTAGCATATCCACTTCTCACACACTCTCATTTTACTAGCATCTCCACTTCTCAGACACTCTCTCCCTCTCCCCTCATTTTACCAGTACAGATGACATCTGTTCTTAAACAAACAAGGGCGAGGAATATAATTCCTTTCCCTCTCGATTTTGATTCTCTTTTCCAGTTTTGTTTCCCAATTCTATCCTATCTGTTGTACAAATGTGGCCGTAGAGCATGAACTAATTCCAATCATCCCCTTAGAGCATAAAAATGCATGAATTAATCCCCATAACGTAATAATGAGAAACACCAAAGCCATCGGTTTCCAAAGCTTTTAGCTTCATACCGTTGATATCAAGGCTCTGTACAGGCACTCTCGTTCTTTTAAGCCCTTCATCCATGCACTACATACATGTAACTATGAAGGTGGCTCGACATACAATTAAGGGAAAAGAGTAGGAAAAGACATATTGTTAGAAAATAGAAGCTATTCATGTAGCCTTTTCTTATTTGCTTTCTTTATTGGGTCTATTATGTAAACATTGTCTTCCTATATAATAAAGGCTAACCTGTTATAGCAGGACATCACTTTGGCCTAATACTTTCACATGGTATTAGAGAAAGCCCTAGGGAGTTAACCCTAGCCGCCGGCTTTGCTTCCCTCTCTCTTCCTCTCCTCCCCACACTCGCCGCTACCGTTGTCCCTCTCTCCCACCGCCAGGCGCTGTCGGCTCCAATCCCTTGTCGGGCGCCGCCGACCTCTCTGTATCCTCCAATCTCCGCTACAACATGGTGGCGCTAGAAGGAAAGGAGTACGCTTGTTCTGTTCTGTAGAGAGGAGAAACAACCTCCTCCCTATTTCTCTTCCTCTTCACGTACGTGGATGAGTGCCCAAGCTTCTAGGGGCTATTGATGCGTCAAATTACACAAGTAACAGTGCTAGCTCCCCTCGGCCCCGGTGCGTCTTCTCGGGGTTATCTTTCTACTCGATGCGTCTTTCTGGTGCTATCTTTTCCTTTGATGGCACAAATTCCTGTCCAGATTTATAGCAGAATTGCCTGACACAGCGTGTCGGCGGAAGCCTATTTTTCACGCCTTTGACGTCTTACACAACATGTCACCGGAAGTTTGTTTCATGCTTGTTGCCGAGAGTTTGTCTCAACTTTTGCTGCTACAATCATCCCGATATGATCTCACCATGGGAGGCAAAAAGCCAGTGACTTCTGCTACAAGCGTCTACAATGGCTAATCACAAATAACTTCTATGAAGCTCAACTCACATAATTATCTTCTCTAGATGAATGCCATCTATATTCTTCATGAATCTCGAGAGAAGGTTGATATTATTGAGTCGGATGCTCCTGCAGATAGTGACAAAGACTACTCCAAATGACGAAAACACAATGGTTTAGTAAAATCCTGGATGTGGAACAACATGGAGCCCCATATTGCATCTAGGTTCATGTTCTATTCCACAACAAAATCGATCTGGGAAGTTACAAAAAAAACACTTCTTGCACGAGAAGAATGCCCTCCGTCTCGACATCACTATGATCGCCTCTTTGTTGAAAGACATGATAGTCACTCTCTAGAGGACTATTTTGGTGTCATACAATCTCTCTCAAGAACTGAGTTTCTACCTGCCACTAAAGACCAATGATCAGATAAAAGACAAAGATGATCTAGTAACAACTAGATTTCTATCAGGGTTGATTCCTGTCTATGCTTCAGTCAAAAGTGTCATTTTTGCTACAGATAAACTGTCAAGTCTTGAGGAAGTGTATGTGAGGGTCCAACAATCCTCTTTTGAGTCCGTTTCTATCACTATAGGTGGACAAAGCTCCAAAAATCATGCCTCTTTTGCTACAACTGTCAAGGGCACTAGACGAGGTGTTGCACGAGGATGAGGCACTAAGATAAGAGACAAGTGTACATTCTGTAGGAAACATGGGCATACAAAGTACAAGTGCTATAGCATGGTCGATCCTTTGTTGGTGTTGCACATTATACAACGCCTACCTCGGGAGCATCTACATCTGGAGCTTCTAGACAGACACAATCAGATATTACTATCTCCAAGGAGTATGCCTGTCTTCTTCAGGCCACTGAACAAGTTTCTGTTGGTTCCTCTGCCAATCTTGTCTCAGATGCAAGTAAACAAGGGACATCACTCATTGCTTCCCACCCATCTTCTAGATGGTTTCAGGGGTTTCTCAGCATATGATGGGAATATGATCCATACTTCTTTCCTCTGATTCGTATATCCAACGTCTTCTATGACTCTAGTTGGTGGATTAGTCAGACAAGTACAAGCTTGTGGAGTTGTACATAGATCCGTACATGTGTCATCTTCTTTAACCTTACAGTCTATACATTATGTAGTAGACTTTCCTTTTAATCTAATATATGTTGCTACGTTGGTTGATTCTTTGAAATGCTTGGTGATATTTTGATCTTCCTTCGTGTTACAAGATCCTAAGAGCTGGAAGACGATTGGTGGGGGATCTAGGAAAAGTGGTCTCTACTTCTTTGAGGGTGATCGCCAACTCGCCCGATTCCTTCCACCGCATATACCATTCTCAACTGCTCTCCCTTACAACGACATTTTCACTATGCGCTCCCTTACAACGACATTTTCACTATGCGCGCTCTTCCTTGCAGAGTCTTTAGAAGCATGTTCTCAGCTTATCATAAGTCTATCGAGTGTCAGACTTGTCTACTGAGCAAACATCATCATGTTTTATTTCCTAGGCGTACTGTAAAATGCTCTAAGTGCCCTTTTGATCTTATTTATAGTAATGTCTGCGGTCCTTTTATGGATCCAAGTTACAATGTCTTCCGTTATTTTCTTTCCTTCATAGATGATTTCTCCTGGATGACTTGGGTATACGTACTTAACTCTCAAGATGGGGTTTTTTCGGTTATCCAAATCTTTTATCAATTAATAAAAGTTCAGTTTAATGCTCACATAAAAATTCTTCGTATTGATAATGCCTTTGGGTATTTCAAAAGGATGTCTCTTATTTCTATGATTTCATTGGACTGATTCACCAAACGACTTGTCCTCTTACACCTCAACAAAATGAGGTTGTTGAGAGCAAAAATCGTTGTAGCTCGTACGTTGTTGTTCCCAATGCCTATACCAAAGAAGTTTTTGTCTAATGCTCTTCTCATCACTTGTTCTTGATTAATTGTTAGCCATCTTCTGTCTTGCATGGGCCACCCCCTTTCTCTTTTACGACCAAACAAGCAAGCTTTTCCTATTCCCTTTAGTCGCACTGCGTTTGTTCATATGTTTGATCCACTTGCAGACAAGTTGTCTCCTTGTGCAGTCCGTACTGTCTTTCTGGGATATTCTCCCACACAAAAGGGGTACATGTGTTATTGTCCACATCTTCGTCGTATGTTTGTGTCGGATGACATTACTTTTCATGTCCACTCTGTTCTTTCGTGACCGTCTAACGTAAGGGGGAGCACAACCATGAGAATGATAGAGAGCGAGAGCTACCATTCCCTATGGTGTGTGATGAGAGTATGTCAGATGCCACTCCTATTATACCACCACCACCACCTACACCTCCACCTATTCAATCTTTTCCATTGGTTTATACCAGGCGAGCAAGACATCACTGAAAAGATGCAGCGACATTAGTCCAACATATTGACTCATCATCGTGGGATACTCCTGTAGTACATGTTCATGCTGAGAGTTCTCTTGATGCTTCTGTTTCATACTTGCACCTTCCAGCTGTAGCTCGTAAAGGTGTTGGTCTTGCACAATTCGACATCCGATCTCTAGTGTTTGTTGCTTATCTCATATGTCACCAACAACGTGCATGTTTTCTCTTCAATTAGACTCTACAACTATTCCTTGCTCATATGTAGAAGCTGCCTAACATGACAGATGGGTACAAGCCATGTATAGTGAGATGGGAGCTCTTTACGAGAACTCCACCTGGGACTTGGTGGATCTTCATCCTGGGAAGCCTGTTGTAGGCTGTCGTTGGGTGTATAGTGTTAAACAAAAATCGGATTTTACAATTGACCACTTGAAGGCTCGATTGGTGGTCAAAGGGTACACTTAGATACATGGAATGGACTTCTTCGAGACTTTTAATCCTGCTGCTTGGCTCAATACTGTACAAATCCTTATTTCTGTTGCTACTAAATGATCGGCCTCTTCTCTAACCGGATGCCAAAAATGAATTTCTTCATGGTGATTTTCTTGAAGAGGTGTACATGGAACAACCTCCTTGGTATGTTGCTCCGGGGGGGGTGTCAGAAAGTGTGCAAACTAAAGACATCCTTGTATGACTTGAAGCAATCACCACGTGCACAATTTGATAAATTTAGTGATGCTCTTATGTAGTTTGGGTTCAGTCAGTATTCTACTGATCACTCTTTATTTGTGTGCAAATCCTCTCGTGTCACTATTATTTTGGCTGTATATGTGGATGGTATTGTCATCACAAGTGATGATCTTGCTGGCATTTCATAGCTCAAGGAGTGGCTACAAACATAATTTCAGACGAAATATTTGGGCAATTTTTTGTTATTTCCTTGAATAGAGGTTCTACATTCTAAGAAAGGAACAAATCTTTCTCAGTGTTAATACGTTCTAGATCTTTTTGCAGAGACATGCATGACACATTTTAGACTAGTCTCCACACCTATGGATTATCATACCAAGGCGAATATTTTTGATGTTGGTGATTTTTCGGATCCAACAAAGTACATAGATTGTGGGTAAGCTGATCTACTTGATGGTTATTCATCCTGATATCTCCTATGTAGTGGGAGTTATTAGCCAGTTCATGATTGCAACCAAGATGTCGCATTGGATGGCTGTCGCTCGGATCCTACGATATATTAAAGGATCGCCAAGGTCTCTTAGGATCTGTCATCTACTTCCTTGAAGCTTACTGGATATACTGATTCTGATTGGGCAGGTGATGTTGGAGATGGATGATCTACCTCAAGATATTGTGTGTTCCTAGGGTCACATTTAGTGACATGGAGGAGCAAGAAACAAAATGTGGTAGCATCGTCCAGCAAAAAGGCTGAATATCGAGCAATGGCACATGCTTGTTGTGCACTACTATAGTGGGTTATGTCCATATTGTATGAAATGGGAGTGTCTGTTGAAACTCCAATCTCTCTCATGTGTGATAATCAAGCAGCCAAGGTATCAGAAAGCGGGAAGCGGGAGGCGTGCGGACATCACCTTATAACCGATTAAGCGGTAAGCGGGCGATTAAACGGGCGATTTTTGAAAAAGCGGGTGTCTAAATTTTATATATTTTTATACAAAATTACATGTATGCAATGTTCAAAATTTTGACGAAATTGTCGAAATTTCTGTTTCTGTGGCAATCGGACATCGAAATTGACTAACGAAACACTCGAAACAGGCAGATCATCGATTTTTTTTCTACGTTTTCATATACTATGTACTACCTAGAGCATATTTTTTTAGCACAATTTTGTATTTTTAAGTCTATATATTGTGCTTGCAAACTATAATGACTTAATTCATTGATTTCACCATTGAAAATTAACATCAAAAATCCCCATCGAAATGCCCAACGAAACAATTCATGGTCATTCACTAAAAAATGATGAGACCCCACCCCCATATATCTAATATGAAATATTATTACATATTTGAGTAGATCTACACTAGTAGATCATTCCGGGAAAATTTCATAAATTAATTTGTTTATTTTTCCGTCGAAACGCCAGGAACACATTTATCGAAATTTCTATCGAAATTTATCGAAATTTCTATTGAAATTTGTCGAAATTTCTATTGAAATTTTTCGAAATTTCTGACTCTGTGGCCACCGAAACGACATCGAAATCAGACATTTTCTTCCTTTCATGTATGTGTATATAAAAAATATATTTCTAAGGAACTTCTATACATATCTAATCAGCAAATCAGTAATTAACTAAGTATTCCTCAATACTTTACTACTAATCAATATTTCTAATCACTAAAATCAGTAAGCAGATCAATAATTGTAGATACTAACCAGTAGTACCAATCAGTAATCACTAAAAGCAGCAAGAAAATTAATGTTACATGCTTCCAGTAGTATTTTAAAAAAAAGCGGGCGATTTTCTTCAAACCTGTTAAGCGGGCGATTAGGGGTTGGATTAAACGATTGAGGGTCCTGGCCGCTTAAGTGGCCGCCTGAAACACTTTTTAGTTCACTGCAAGCAGCCATTCGCATTGCTAGCAATCCTGTGTTCCATGAGCGGACCAAGCACATTGAGGTGGATTGCCACTTTATTCATGATCTAGTGCTCTCCAAGAAGATTCAGACTCCTCGTGTTTACCCTGGACAAAAAGTTGCAGATGTCTTCACCAAGCCCCTTATACCTTCAAGTTTTAGTCATATGAGTTCCAAGCTGGCATGCACAATGTCTAAGCTCCAGTTTGAGGGGAAAACATAAGCTATTCATGTAGTATTTTCTTATTTGCTTTCTTTATTGGGTCTATTATGTAAATATTCTCTTTCTATATAATAAAGGCTAACATGCTACATCTGGGCATCACTTTGACCCAATACTTCCACACATATCTACCAGTGTATACAAAGGAGCATGTAGAGTTTTGACCCCCTCTAGTGATGACTCTAAAGGTAGAACCAGTCATAGTAATGCTTCATAGCAAGAGCAACTAAAGAGTCTAATGCATTGGATATCCAAAAGAATTTAGGATTATATGATTCTTACAGTATTCTTGGCATTCAAGGAAATTGTTAGAGTATTTCATTGTTCAATTTATTGTGTAAAAATAAATTGGCCTTAGTATATTTGGCTCATTAAGATTTTCATCTCATGTTTTGTGTTAGTTCCCTCTCCTATATATAGGAGTAGGGTTGGTCTAATAGAATCAAATTCATTGCCTCCCATCTTAGAAGGTTCAACCCTAAACCTAGAGAGGGAGAAACGAAGAGAGAATTATTGTCGGTAGGCTGTCATCCCTCTTTCCTTGGTGCGCCACCCATATGCAACCATGGGCCCTAGTTGTCTGCTTGGGAATTGTTACCTCTCCTCCTAGTGCATATACATATTTTCTACCTCCCTCTAGTGTTTGTAGTCGCCACTTCCCCCTCTTTATTGGTCGCATGTATGCCATTCTGTGCAGTCGAGAAGGGTTAGCCCCACTGCCAATGAATTAAAAAACGGACCAGGCTCCCGCTTAAGCGGCCATGGGCCCTGGCCGTTGTTTTTCTGCTTGGGGCGGCTGTTAGTCGCTGGGCAATTAGGCGCCCACTTTTCGGCCGCTTAGCCCGCCTGAACTGAACGGTTAAGCATCCGTTTACAGCCTTTTTTGATAAATCGGCTCCTGCTGGCTCACTTACTGGGCCCAAATAAAAAGCTGGCCCACAATTGTTAAAAAAAACCTAGCCCTACCCATTCAGTCCCCCCAACTACTTCGCGAAAGCCGTGTGGGAAGAACAGTTCCGACGGAAGCAGTCCCCCCCCCCCCCCCCCCCAACACACACACACACAATGCTGCTTCTTGGTGAATGATCCCTCTGAGAATCCTCTCCAAGGCCTCCGACGCCTCAGCAGGAACGCGTCTCAAGGGCTTCCAGTGTGTTTCCTCCCTCCAGTGGCCGGAGACCTGGAGGTGCGCCTGCTGTGTTTGCTGCTGCCGTGGAAGGAGCCCACCCAGCGCTCGTTTGCTGCTTCCTTTCATCTCCAAAGGCCTCTTCCAGTCAAGAACGAAAGGTCTTCGTCAAAGGTAAGTCATTCCCTCTTCAATTTTGCTATATTGTTTTCTCCTCCTTTCTACCTTCTTATATGTAACGCTGGCACTCTGTAAGGTACTGTAACATGCTGCTGATTTAATTTTGTTTTCAAATCCTTGCTACTAAGTACGAATTCGTAGTACACTACTATTGATCAGTTATATGCATCAGTTCAACTGATTCCCGCACTATCTGTTGGCACCGTGAAGCATCCCCCCCCCATGTTACTGATTAGTAACAAGGCTGACTCGTTACTGATTTGATTTGCTGATTTCATTGATTATGTTACTGATTTGATTTGCTTATATTACTGATTTGCTTATGTACTAATTTGTACTACACTACTATAGTACTATTGTTTGCTTATGTTACTGATTTGCTTTCTTAGGTTACTGATTAACTATTATAAATGTCTAAATTTATTTTACTGATTTCAGTGATTGGTTTGTAGATGGATGATGATGCGCATCCACCTCCAGTTCCTGAAAACCAGCAAAATATGTGTAATTTTGTATAATATTACATATGGATTTAGGAACCCGCTTTTTCAAAAATCATCCGCTTAATCGCCCGCCTGCCGCTTAACCAGTTACAAGGTGCTGTCTGCACGCCTCCCGCTTCCCATTTTTTAAAACATTGCCCACCGCCTACCGCTAGCCAAAGTTCCCACTACCAGCAACAACAAACCCCCCACGACACCTAGATGACACTCCCAAAGCCGATAATAGCAAAGCAATCACGACTCCTCAAACAATACCTAGCAGCCGCCATCTACTTGCCAATATCCACCACCGCCAAGTGGAGGCCATACCAGCTAACCGTTGCCAGCTAGAGTTAGAAGCAAGCCTTCGGGTATCAGTTCACTTTGGCTTTCCCTTGGGCAGCAACAACCCACAAAGTCGTTGCACTAAAGTAGCAGACTGGGGTCAACCACTTTGTGTCGTGCGACCCCTATACATGTGCCTCAAATCCCTATATCTATAAGAATTGTGTTTGATTTTACCACGAAAATCATTGTAGTCCTTAAAAGGGGGCTCCACCCCAAGCCTCCTTTGAGGTTTGGCCTCCCCTCGACTCTTGCTTGCTGAAGTGTAGTGGGAACCCCAAATCCCAACTTTTTTTTTATTTTTTATGTTGTCAAACAATTGAACAATGAAAATAAGTGGTGAGTGCCTGATCAAATTGATCAGGTCATATAGGAATAAGTTTTAAATCTAAGTTTGTTAGGATGCCTTGACTGCTTACGTCAGTACTACGACGGGGGGGGGGGAATCACCCTCTTGTTCTTGGTGATTGGGATTAGGAGACATAGAGGAGAAAAGAAGGCCATTCATCCAACCATGTTATCCAAATTCGTGCATATTCATTTGTGCTTTGTTGCCACCTGCTATAGCACATCTTTCCTATAGTAGCTCATCTCAAGCACGTTGACTACCTACTATAGCGTAATGTTCCTATAGTAATGTTCTTGTCGCTACTACTGTGCATCATTCCAGCAAGTGCTTCTTGTAGGGAACCACTTTGACAACGACGCTTCTACAAATGTTTTCCACCGTATCCTGCTCCAAATGTTGCGGGTTATCTTCGTCAGGGGGAGAAGACCGGATCGCTACCCGCTGTGTGTTGTCTTCTTCATGGGGAGTGTTTTGAGTGCTTTTAATTATTGTTGTGCAAGTGTTAGGTGGAAATTGAAAATTTGTATAGGTTATTATTATATTATTCTGTATTGGCAACTGGATATGTACTTCACCCATGCTCCTTCTTGAAGGGGAGTGTTAGATTTATTCGTTATCAGTTTATTATGTAAATGGGCCTTAGTATGGTTTTCCCATTAGGGTTTCATTCTATGTTTGTATTAGTCCCCTCTCCTCTATATATGAGCAGGGTTTTGTCTAATGCAACCAATCTCATTGTCTCCATCTTATTTCCATAGAAACATAGTGTAGTGTATATCAAACCAAGTTGTGTCAGTCAATCCTGTCTGCAGGTTATGCAATGTTTCAGTCTGCACACACTATGCATACATGGAGTTCATACCACATATGCAAATGCATATTATTAGTGTCTGGTTAATTTAGTTGATTAAGTTATTTGTGTCTAATTGTATATGGGCTCAAGTGTGTCTTGGCCCATTAGGGTTTAGTCTAAAGTTTGCATGCTTCCCCCTTCTCCTATATGTAGAAGAGGGATTCAAATTCCTCTTATTAAATATATCGACTAGCCATATTTTACTTTTTCACATGGTATCAGAGCAGTGATCCACCCTAACCCTGGAGGAGACTAAAAAATTTTCTTCTGCCAACGGGCGGAAACCGTTCTTCTTGGCTTTGCCGCCCGCTAGGCAACGTTCTTCTTGGCTTTGCCGCTCGCTAGGCAACCATCTAGCCTGCATGAATTTTACTGCCTTTGCAACATGTATCCATACTTGGTCGTTGCGTCTACAACCTATATCTGTGTTACTGCCCGCCGCTGGACCTTGGCTATTGGCCCTTTGTTGCCGTTGCCAAGTAGCTATATTGCTGCCCGCCGCTGGACCTTGGCTATTGGCCCTTTGCCGCCGTCACCAAGTAGCTATATTGCTGCCCGCCGCCCATCCACCCCTTGCCACTGCTAATACTCCTATTTTTAGCCCATGCGACATGATGCCCCCCCGCCGGTCTTGCGAATTCCTCCATTGCTATGCCGCCGCTAAAAGTACCTACTCCTCCTTGTCATGTTGTTGTCGTCACCTACCCGCTATTGATGCTTTCCCTTTTCTCCTACCCACCGCAAACCACTGCTGCCAACTCCCGTAATTCCACACCTCCACTCCCGCACGTCTCTACCACCACCAATATCTACATCCCATCTCCCCTACCTAACAGCTTCAAGCACCCGCCAAAGTCCAACCCCTACTACTACCCCCAGTCATCAACCGCTACATGTCTTCCTGTATTGGATGCATATGTGCCTCTTCATGCAAGATCAACCTTTGACTACTGTGTTCCTAATAAATCTGCAATCTGGGAAAGTATGTTTGAACATCCATTAATCTATGCGAGTTGAGAGGTATATAATGGAGATCCAATCATCATTCCTCGCCCACGTAAATTTCTGTTGCTACTTCAAGAAGAAAACACTAATTTCTTGTGACTTGCTAGTGCAAATTTGTATGGATTTTATTTGTCATGATATTCATATCCATGAAGATATTTGTGCTTGATTTCTCTTCAAAATTCTTTGTAGACATTTTTTTTCTTCTGTGGGCGTTGCCCCTGAGGCCCTACAAGGGGCGACTTGGCCTCCCCTCAACCCCCTTCTGGGGGCCGCACCCCTAAAACCCTTGGCAGTGCTACAATCTATTTTTTGTTCTCTGAAGCGCTTCATTATCATTGTAAACCCAACCACTCTTGGTTCTTTCCATGGTTGGTGTGAGGGGGAGTAATAGAGAGATGAGATGAAGAGAGGAAATTTATTCTGCTGAGGACGTTTTTTGCTACTCCATATATATGTGTGGATCTTTATGCACTTCTTGAAGAGTTTGTGGACTTATGCTACTGATATTTGCATCTGAAAGTCCTTTGCTGATTATATGCTTCTTAGAGAACGTACTATCTGGAGCTTTATGTCTACTTTGGAAAACGATGCGTGGTGGAAATCCCCAACGTGTAGGTTTTTCTTATTTCTTGATAGATAGGAAGCAGCCACCCTTTCCTATAAACAGGATAAGGGGGAAGCATAAAAACACTTAGACAAATCCTAATGGGCCAATACACAATTGGGCCCATATTACAAATAGACTGAACAAAACTTAAGTAAAAGACTAGACCACTTAAGTAAATAGACACACTAACATCTACTGCTTGCTTATTTAAGCTTATGATCTTCTATCCGGCTAGGTCAACTCTACTTTTTGTCCGTGCTTTGCCCACATTGACTTTCTACTTTTGTGTGCCAACACTCTCTGGCTTGTCTGTGCCTTGTTGACTCTTTACTTGTCCGTGCTTTCTTTCTACTGTGACTGTGAACCAACAACATTCTCTGGACGTTTCTACTGTGAACCAACACTCTCTGGACTTTGTAAACCAACACTTTCTGGCCTTTTCTATTGCAAACCAACACTCTCTAGACAACGATGATAATGACTGTGATGAAGACTCTGACGCCTTCTTGTTGCTGTTTACTACTACTCCAGATGTTACATCTTATTTATCAAGAAGCTTCTGCTACTTGCTTGTAACCTAATCCTGCGACATGCGACACACTTCAGATTTGACCAACTTGCATACCTGCTTTGTTTTATCTACTTGAGGGGGAGTAGTTGAGCGATGAGTGCTTTATTGTAATTTGAGGGGGAAAATTCTTCTTGTATGGGCTTGGCTTATCTTTTTTTTGGTCTGTCCGTTTGCAAGCTGACTTGGGATTCTCCCAAGCTTTAGCTTGAGGGGGAGTATTAGAGACTCTGGTTAATCTCAGTTAATTAAGTTATTTGAGTCTAATTGTATATGAGCCCAAGTGTGTCTTGGCCCATTAGGGTTTAGTGTAAAGTTTGTATGCTTCCCCCTTCTCCTATATAAAGGAGGGGGATTCCTCTTATTAAATATATCGAATAGCCTTCTTTTACTTTATAACACATGAAGGATTGTTCTGTGCTTCTACTTATCTTAAGTGAATTGATAATGAGACAGTTAAGTCATGGTAGTTGATATGATAGTGAACACAGCAATATTAAACCAAGTATCTTATAACATTAATGTAACTTTTTACCTATCTTTTCCCCATAAAGTGCTTTTAATCATGATCAAGCACCAACCCTCATCATCATCTAACCCTCGATCACAATTATGCTGGGGGTGGCTAATCCCTCAATCACCAACTGCTCATAAGATTCATGTACATAATCAAATAAATATATTATGGTGGTCCTTAACTATTTCAACTAATTCTTTCTTATAAGTATTCAGGATAATAAACACAAACACGCCATCGGAACAAGGAGGGATGTTGCATACTGGGATTTATTTGCCTGTATGCGGTCATTGATGACTTATGCATATGCCGTGCAGTAAACAACTCACACTTTTGGTCACATAGACGACATTTAGAAATACTGATTTCGTTTAATGACAGTCTTAAAATCTAAACATGTCATGTTATTTAGCCAGTATATTTGGCAAGGCAGATTGAAAACAGCAGTTCTAGAAACTAAAGATATAGGCAGTTAAAGGCTAAAGTCGTAGTGGGGATGGGGACTTGTCGGTTCTGGAAACTAAAGTATAGATAGCTAAAGCATTCTTTGGGGAGAAGGGGAGTTATTAGATAAAGATGCTTGCCTCATCAGTTATATTTTTGAATCTTGGTTGAACGAACAAATGACTGAATGAAATATGACCTGATGCACCTTGCTCTTGCAATGTGAAATCCACCGTACTAGGTGTCAATGCAAGCTGTTAAGGCATCACGAAATAACCACCTGATGGACTTTTTCCAGCATATTTGGTTTGCTGGGATTATTTGAACGTCACCATATATTTGAACCAGAAAAATAGTAGGTTATTTAGTGCCAGACTGTGAGTCAGAGATTAATGATGCGACAGTCAAAGCAGCTTGAGTATAGTTAAAACTCTGTTTTTTATGTATGTTTACAGCAAGTCATTTGTTGATAATTCTTGTCACCTTCTAACGAGCAGCATATATGGCGTAAGGTTTATTGATCTAGACCGGTTGTTTGGCTCAAATCACTGCTAGCATGAACTGTATCAGCAAAATACTGATAACAAATATAATTGCCTTTTTCTTTCTTATTTATGTTTGGTTAATTTTTCACTGCTAGTGTCCCAAGTATTATTGATTCCATCTGTATTTTGCAGGTTTTTGTTGACAATATAGATTTCGCGAAGGAACTTGAATGATAGCAATTTTCCTGAACTACTCATAAGTTGGAAGTTACACCGCACCTGAAGTTGCTGTTCATATATTATAGTCTTCTTAGACCGTGCTTTAGAAAATTAGTGTGGAGGAGATTTCATCTATTTACGCTTTCACTAGAATTGGCAAAGCATACTCCTAATAGAATTCCATGTATTTTATTGTTTGATCTAATCCCCTCCCCAGTCGGCTCCCCCCCTCCGCCACACATAGCTTGTCACAAATGCAAGTGTTGTAAATGTTATGTCTTATTTCATTATTTGTGATAAATAAAAGGAAAATAAATTTGTACAAGGGCAACTTTGTTTTCAAAATCATGACTACTGGCAGGCCACTGGAAGTCGTCTTCAATTTGTTACGAGGTGAATGTGTTGGATCTTCAGATGTGAATGTAGTGTACTATGTATCCCTCTTTAGCAGTAGAGTTTGCCATTTCATGGTCACAAAGTGGCAGTTCATCATAGACAGAGCCCGATCAAATTTGTAACCTTGAAATTTGTTCTCAGCTTTCTGCTACTTGATCCTGAGGTTGCATTGTCGTTGAAAACGTCAACTTTACTTCTCTTGGATATTCCTCAGTCTAAAGCTTGAATATGCGTGGTAAATTTGTGTGATAACCGATGGCCAACGAAAATGGTAAAAGATAGCGAGTTGAGCTCTCTTATTTACCCTAAAAGTTGGGAGATTAAGCCTGCGTTTGGCACGGGATTGAGATTTTGGAATCTGGACTGGGTTAGTCGGGGTTAGTCTGATGATCTGGGTTGGGGTAGTCAGGATGCAGTCTAATTTTGTTTGGCAACCCAGTCTGATTCTGGTCAGCTGGTCAGTTTTGAGTCTAGATTCAGACTGATTCTGTTTGGATGCCAGTCAGTATTCAGTCTGGTTCTGTTTGGCAATGTAGACATGATATGTTTATTCTATCCTATTCTTGTAGAGCTGTTTTAACAATAACAACTTATGTAAAACTGTGATGCCACTACAATACAAGTATTGCCACTACAATACAAGTATAAAAATAACAAAATAAATGTAATTTGATACATAATGTGGGTGATATTGTTTGTTTTTTAGTTAAATGAATAGTAATGAATATGGTCATTTTATATGTTTATTTTAAATATATTAAACTTTACAATTGTCTTGCATGGCATGTTCATTTTGTATGTATGTATAAAGTTTTACATATTCGACCTAGTAATTGGTAACTGACAAGATAATTGTAATTGGCATAATAGAACATAAATTACGCACAAGTAGATCAAACATCATTTGAAAGATAGTTTGATTAAAATGGCCGTAATAGTTCCATAATAAAACAAACGACAGAGTAAAGATAATAACGTTTGCAGTAGAACTTAAACAACGCCGAAGAAAAGTTGACAAGAACGTAATGTGATCCGGGGCAAAAGCGTCATGAACCAAGGGAGAGCGGACAAAAAAAGAGCTGCTTGCCCTAAGCCTAAACCTACACACCCATACACACATGCTAAGACAGTGTCTAGCCACTGTATGGGTCGGTTTTTGGGGTGGACAATGATTGTTCTTATTCCCACGTAGGACCTTCCTAGTTGGCCCACTTTAGGACCTCTTACCTACTTTGATTTTTTTTTTTTGATGATGTTGCTGTGTCGCGGAGCTCGTTGTTGTCTTTAGACGAATTTGAACTGATTGTAATAGGAAAATTAACGGTGCCCAAAGGAATAAAAGGGACTTTATAGCAATCGTCAGGTGTGTTCCCATCATTAGATTCGTCGTGATGTTCGCTATCCTCTATCGAATACTCAATTTGTTTGAGATGATCGGACGTCTCGTTGTTGATGTTGGTTATCCATTCCTTGATGGTATTATGGTCAATCGGACGAAGACAAAGTTTGTCAGCACGACCCAATAGCATCTTCGTAACCCACTCACGCCAACCGGATGTGAATACAAGATTTTCGTCAACATCATACTTAACCTCGATAACAGATGTTGAATTTCCATAATATAGGTATAGTTCACCAGCCTTGTAGCGTCTTCTGTTTAGACCACACCAATGTTTAGGTATAATGAGTTGTGCTAAGGAACAATCATCTAGGGTGATGTCTAATTGTTTCTTCAATAGGGAATAGTAAAATTGGGGTAGAGGCCCATGTCATGGTCCTAGGGTGTTGTGGTTGGAGAGAGTGTCAACAATTTAGATGTTATGCCTACAACAATGTAAAATAATGTTGAGAACAAGTACTATAAATGCAAGTACTAACAACAGACTACAACATGGGTTATTTGATATTCATTACGGATAAATAATTTTTTCAAATGAAAAGATAACATAATTTTCTACGTAGTTAACAACAAACGAAGCAAAAAATAGACAATAGTCAATCAAATACAAAGTGTCATTCATTGCACTAAGTTTTTCATTTTCTACCAACATCCTCGGGTAGTCTGCATGTATCTTCTATATGTATTGTGGAAGTATGCGATATGTTTTGTTGGTTAACTGGATGTTGTAGTCCTAGTGGATAAGTTCGCGGGCTAGTCCAGAAAGTTTTTAGAACTGCACCCACAATTTTTAAAATTTTCCATATCGCCTTAAACACACCCATACTAATATCCGTTCTGTCAGTTATCTCATGAAACTCCGCTATGGCATCATGCCAACCCTGCCGTGCAGAAGGTCTACGTAGTTTGCGCAAGTAATATTGTCGACCTAACACTATTCCTAGGGCTGCATCACATTCTGCATCCCATACAAACTGATTCATTGTATCTGTTAAATTGAAAAATAATTGTGTAGCCGGTAAAGAAACATTCATGATGGAGATAATGTAGAATGAGAAATTATATATCATTTAAAATTAAGTACTGTGTTAATAATCTTAGTACATGTCTACCATTCAAGATGTTAGTAGGAAACATACAAACTAAGTGTAGTACATAGTCAAATAAACATGTGGTACATTGACAAAGACAAATTCGTACTAGTGTAGCAAGGGCATTAGATGACCATACGGTGAGTGGTCATGCTTCAAGAGTTGTTGTGCTGGCCTAAAGAAGGCAATGTAAACACCCGGTAGATAGAAGACTGTATTTTTGTCAACAAGGAAATGAAGTCCGATTTGGCATGATATGATTTGTTTGGTTTAGTTTGGTCAAGCAATGAAAAACCTACAGTTGTTACTAAATTCAGCTGTAATAGTCACACAATCTAGTCTGATTTAATGTGGCAACTGTAACAGTAGCCAAACCAAACCATACTGCATCCCGTGCCTATTCCAGCTAAATTTTGTAACAAACAAAGGTGTTTCATTGAAAGACCACTGTGAACCGTACAACTCCGATCATGCTAATTGGACTCCACTTATTTGTCGACAAAAATGTAGTCTCTCTCTACCATATGTATCAATTGCACTCTTTTGGCCGGCACAACATCTCGTGGTGCATGACTACATCTGCACACCTAATTATTCCCTTGTACAGTGGTTTTAAAACCTTAACCCGAGTTATCATCGATACAAGATATATACTTTGACCAGTCAAGGGGTATCCCATCTACATCGCATTCCATTGAGAAGTGTACTGCATCTTTCGTCGACTTATCCTTACGCTTTGTGTAGCATACAAACTTTCTATTGAATTTTTTGTTGTGTGACATCTACATGTTGTTTCAAAAGGAATGGTCAAAAATACATGATGGCCACAGTCGTGGCGACTTGAGGAAAAACCCTGTTGAAATGCTGGTTCTTAGTCATAAATTTGCACGACCGTGGGAAGTGGCCATGACCACATCCCCCTCCTCCAAAACGACCGTGTGACCCAACACGGCCATGGTACCACTCACCCACCACGACGGTGTCACTCCGCCACGACCATGGCCACCAACATAACATACCACCATCCCCATACCACGACCATATTCTTACCCCACGACCGTCCTATACTACCCTCACCACGGTCGTGGCACACCACACCACGGCCGTGGCACACCAACACGACCGTGGTGACCAGCCTACCCTACCATTTCCACCACATATCCACCTCAAATCCACTCCATTTCACCATTATCATTAGAACTTCATATATCAACATACATACTAGGTCATATTTCAAGACAAGATTTAGGCATTTAATCACCTTAGGGCGCATACATGATTCACAAGGTATTTGGGTGCACAAAGAATAATATATGTTACTGATTTAGGAGTTCACATTTTCATTTTAGAAATAGAAGACCCACATGTGAGTTAAGTTTGAGATTTAACATCAATGTATCTTTAACACACATGTTTCAAGGTTCAAAGTACATAATCAAATCAAATTAGGATGCTAGAATGGACAAGTTGAATCTTATTTCAACATGCATCAAAATTTACTGAATTAGGTCAAGCATGAGGATTAGAAGCACAAATATATGCAAGTACAAGATTTGAATCAAAATGAAGCCTAATGTCACATTGGGAGAGTGAGATTATACCTCACTTGAAGGCTGAAGAACAAATATATGCAAGTCAACAACGCAAACGGATGATACAACAACTCAATTCAGCCCAAGAGCACAAGCGCAATCAACACAATTCTGGTATAATGAATTAATTAGGTGTCAATAAGCATCAATTTTAGTGAGACTCTCTTAGTCCATGCTACTACAAATGGGAAATCAAAAAATATGCTGCATGTGTAACCTTAATTGCAAAAATACAATCTAAGTCCACTAATGACAAAAATTACCCAATGATAAAAGGGCCAACAAGGACCAAGAAGATAAAGGTTATTTTGATCATTTTGTTACTAAAAATTGTAGGAGCAGGAGCAAGGAGCAAGGAGCAAGAAGAGGAGGAAGAAGGGTACCACGAGTAGGAGCAGGAGCATAGGAAGAAGAGGCGCCAGAGGAGCAGGAGCAGGAGGCGGCGGCGGTGAGCGGGCGACAACGGCGAGCGGGCGACGGCCGGAGCAGGAGCAGGAGCAGAGGCGGAGGAGCAGAGGAGCAGGCGACGACAACAACAAGAGGAAGAAGAGGAGCAGGCGGTGGCAGCAGCAACAACGGCAGGCACGAGCGGCGGAAGCAGCGGCCACAATGGGGAAGGCAGACCGGCGGTGAGGAAGGCGGAAGAGCATCAGACGGCGGTGAAATCGCCAAACCCTAGTGAAATCGCCAATGAAAGAGAGAAAGGGGAAGAGCCTGGCTCGCGCGGGTTCTATTAAGTTAACAATAGGCGTCAGTTATTAACATAAACCGACACTTAAGACTTTCGGTTACCACCAACACACCAACACTTATGTTCACTGATAGTCGTCGGTTCCAAATAGCAAAACCGACATCTATCTGTATATGCCGACAAAAAATAAATGTTCTCGAATTATGACCATAGGCATCGGTTTCCAGACAAAACCGACGTCCATTGGACAATCTTAACCCTAAAAATTTTCACAGGGATGGCGCGCGAAACCTTATTAGCGTCGGTTTTTTCATGAAAACCGACGACCTGTGGAGGTATTTTTTTCGTCGTTAGGTGTCGTTTATTAGGTAGAAAACCGACGCCGTATGTGAAACTTTGGGGGGTAATTTTTTTCTCTCAAAAAATTGGATTTGGCGGGCTATGTTAGGTGTCAGTTCGACTTAGGGAGCCGACGCTTAATAAAAAGCAATACTCGTGTCTGGCCGATCTTCAAATATAGATGTCGGTCTCTGTAATTAGCCGATGTTGTAGGGTTTAGGCATCATTTTTTGTTAATAACTGACTTCTCTAAATGTGACATTATAAGCTATTTTTGTAGTAGTGTCCATGCACATCGAGTGTCATAAGACTTACTTGATTGTCATGTCCCTGAAAGGAAAGAACACAAGGAAACATATTCCTTTTTATCGCCCCATCATTATCCAAGGTTGTTTATCAAAGAAAAGAGATTATCACCTTCTTTGATTATTGCATGAACTTTCAACTGTTCATGTGTCATTCAATCTTGTTTCATCTTAGGTTCCTTGCCATCAACATAGGAATTATAAAGATGATTACATGTCATCATTCCTTTCTTTGTTATTGTCTAGTATGTTCATGAACATTTTCTGATTTTATCTACATTCATATCATGGAAAAGATCTTTACTTTTCACATATTCTTTATTGAACAAGGATCATCTCCCTGGTTCCTTTTCTCTTATCATGAGGATTGTACTTTATACTTCCTCATACTCACAAATTGGTTTGAGATAAACTTAATTTCTATTTCATTACAGTTAGGATGTGATAGAAGTATCCATGCCATATTTTTAGTTTCATTATGCTCTTTAGATTGTCTCCGAATGACTACTTGATCAGAGTAATCAGAAAGATAGCAATCTAAGAGTATCATACTTACCTTGCCTTCAATAGATGATTACCTAGCCAGGATATACAAGTACTGAGATTAGGTAGTATGCACCTTGTTTTATATCATATACTTTACTTTTCATATCATCCATATCATAGGACTTAGTATCCCTAGATTTCTCCAGGCATCTCTCTTACACCTCATCCTCTTTTATACAGACAAAAGTAATTATAAAATGTTTTAAAGATTACTGGATAGAATGTAAGTTCTCATCCTTTTTATCTCTTCCTTATATCCTCATAGGACTAATCAAAGGAATATCAATAACAACTACTTTTCTTATAACTAACATATAAAATCAGGAGAAGACATATCAGAATGAAACAATTTCATATGACCTGTCTCGACTTGTGGATCGATTACTACCTCCGACTGATTCATTGCATAGAATCTTGTCGTTTCCTATTTCTAACGTCGTGCTCTATCATTTGGTGTAGATGGACCTACTTGGGACGCCTGTCCACGTCCTCGTGTGCCACTACTAAACTGTTGCCTTTGAGATCCTTGTTGACTCTACCTCGGTGGTTGGCTCATTCCTTCCTTTCTTTTTAGATAGAATGATCTAATATGCCCAACCTGTCCACATCTAAAACATGTCTTATACGCACTCCCTGGTCTTGTTGGCCTTATTACCGATGTAGAAGCTAAATTAAGAGTTCTAACTGGTGGAACATTAGGTCCTTTGCCCTTTCTTGGTGGCCACTGCCCTGGTGCACTAGGTGTTTGTTGCATTGGTGGCACCAAAAACTTCCCCTTTTTAGAGCTACTAGGCATCTGTTCCCGAGTTTGGACAAATCTTTTCTTAATTTCTACCTCATTATCCTTTATTGGACAGTCCCTTATAAAATGTCTTACTTGCCTACACTTGTAGCAGACTCTAATTCCTTATCGTATCTTAATCTTTTCAACATTTTCTACTGCTCCAACATAACTATGTTGATAAAAAATCCTACTAGAGCCCAAAATTTCATCATTGGGGACTAGTAATCTAGGTTGTATTGCTAGTATCTGATCCTCTATACGTGTCAATGTTGTCATAACCAGTCCAATGAGAGCATTAAAAGTAGGGTTCTCTATTATGGCTGGATCAACCTGGGGATTCTCAGGCAGTCATTCTTTCTCCCCTAATCCCTTGCACCTTCTCCTAGTGCAACAGAATTGCTCTCAACAATGTGTTTCTCGTGTTCTCTAGTCATCTTTAAGCTTTACACTTTCTTCTGCATAAGTAGAAGTCACTACAAGATATATTGGAGGATACTAGAACATACTCAACACCTTAGTCCTATGTCTCTGTAGACTAAGCGAACCTTAGGCTCTGATATGAAAACTTGAGACGACCGCTATCAAACCGACAACCAAATCTTCATAATAATTATACAGAATAAAAGTTAACAATGAATTAACAAAAATCACTAAAAATTAAAACCATTTTGCAAAGAGATCCATTTTCCAGGAAACTTCTTAAGTAAAGAACCAAAGTAATATATACATCATGGTTCACATTGTACATATATTGTACCATCTCATCTCAAGGATAACATATACTAGTTGCTTTGTCAAAACATATACTGAAGCAACATAAAACCTCGAGGCATACAAGCCAAAATATCAGATCATTTATAAAACCATTACGTACTGACTCCAAGGACATGAGAGTACAGAGATGACACGTAGTGTGACGTCCATCTTGCGAAAACAAGATTAACTAATGTGGAAGCGATCGTTAGCAGCGGATTTACTAAAAATCACTAAAAATTAAAACCATTTATCAAGAGATCCATTCACAGGGAAACTCTTTCATTTAGAACCAAAGTAAAACATTACATCCTGGTTCATATACACATTACATGCATCATTGCACAAAATCTCAGATCAAAGTATCAAAACACTAACTCCTAGGACCCGAGAGGCAATAGACGACTTTAGGACTAACTACACAAAACTAGACAACCAATGTCTCCACCTGTTGGATCACTGCTGTCCCTGTGACTGCTGCTGCTGCACTACGCCTACAGAAGAGTTTCTGCCTTGATGTCTGCGTCTACCTAAAAACATTGGATCCCACGGGGGTGAGACAATTATAAAAATTGCCCCAGCGGGAGATATAACTCTCCGCCAAAACATTATCGTTGCAGTTTAAATAGAAATAAACTGAACAATGAGATATTATAAATCAATAGCAGGTGAATCACATCTATGCAGACTAGAGCAACATCCTTATACAATATTACAACTACAACTTGATTAAGCACATTTCTCATACTCAATATGAATTAAAGGAACATAAGTACATTCCTGTAACAAGAGCATACTAAGTAGTATATCATCAATCAATGTTTCTCGTATTTCAATCTTATGCAAATACGCTACATGGCTGATTATATTTTACAAACAGACTTAATCTCTGAGGAGATGAGGTATACCGCTCATACTCCAACCGACCATTTCTAGAATCGAAATTGGTACCATAAATAGGTCAATGGAAGAGCTGGATTCTCATGACCTCCCACATCCGGGTCAACACAGGACTACAAACAGGACTGTGTCGACTGCTCAAATAGCTTTCCAGGGTATACTGGAACTTCGCTATAGAGTTACAGCGTCAACTGCACTCTCATCGGTAATCGAGAGCATTAATGTTTATCTCCATCGACCCGACATAAAATAACATTGGGAGATTAATGATACATCCATCCCAACCATCGGGAGATTTATGATACATCTATCCCGACACATGAAGGATTGAGGGGTTTAATGTTTACTTTCTCTCAATCTCTTCACCCGGACGTAAGGATATCTTCGCCCATTTACCCCCATATATTCAAAATATGCGAATTCCAGGAATTCTATAGAATACCTGTTTCACCATCACCAGTTGCTTACGATGATGGATCTATGGTCAGAGCACTACATGAACAGATTTCACTTGATTAATTAAGTACATTTTCATATTCATTTAGCATCAGGAAAGTTTTCAAACAAAACTTATCATATCAATGCTATAAGGAAATATGTACTAATTTCATCAATTACTTAACAGTCCTAAAGGATATTGGGAACTCAACCCCTTCTCAATTTCATCACCATAATCATATGGCCCTGGGTATTTAAACCCTTGATTCATCATTAAGCATTGTTACCACTTTTTCAGGTAACCATCACCTTTAGGGCAATTGACCAAGGCAAACATGATACTTTGCTATTACAAGCATCACACATGTTATTTGATGCCCATTAACTCTCTTGATACCTCTTACCAGGCAGCAAGGTATATTATGGCACTCAAGGTACAATTACAATAATGAATTAAATATCATAGCTCATACTTGGCCATGATCATCATTTCAAGATACCTGCATTGTTAGTACAAATAATACAGTGATATCAATTGCATATCAGAACCATGTTCAACAAATATGAATTCACTGTTCATGGGTAACACCACTATTCCCTTACCAGGGTTAGGGTTTCCCATTTCATGTCATTTAAGGATAATCATCCCCTTATCACATCAAAATATAGTTTACCACCATATTGCTCAAGATTAGGGTTCATTAGGCAATACATAGCATTACCCTGGGTTTGGGCTTTATAGAACATCAATCATCAGGGTTTCTCATGAAATCATCCTTAGTATGGGTTTCACCTCAAATTCACCTTATAAAAGGATTTACATTCAATAATTCACAATTAGGGTTTAGGTTCATGATTAGGGTTTAACGATATTATTACTTAAGAATTATCCCTTAATCACCATATGAGTCATACTCATGTATCAACTCTATGTTATGATACCTCTCAACTTGATTAGGTCATATCAACCCTTAAATCAAGCACATACAACTATGATTAACATAGTGTACTAAGTCATTGATCCTATAAGCAATTAGGGTTCATCCCTTAATTGGCACTAATCACTTAGGTACTATTAGGGTTTCAACCTTTGTACCTTCATTGATTATCATTACTAATCATCATTGGATCAATGAATCATTCATCATCTCTATTCGTAAGAGATTCAATCACCTTGGACCTCCATTACATAAGGTATCCAATTGAATTGATCAATTGAGTCCTCAATTACAACAAGTGTCTAAGTGGATTAACCAATTGAGTCCTCAATCAACTTTGACTACTTGAGCCCCAAACGGTCTTGGTCCTTCAAGGTTCAAACAGTTTGAAACTGTTTGATAAAGGTGGTGCTTGAGACCGTTTGCCCAAGCTTGACTTTTGAAACCGCATGGGCACAAACGGTTTGGGATCGTTTGGTCCCAAATGGTCTTGAGACCGTTTGGTCCAAACCTCCTCAAAACCGCATGGACCAAAGATGGTCTCAACTACACCAATCAGTTTAGGGTTCTCAATATTGATTCCTTCAATCATTGAATTCATGGAACCAATCATCAATTGGACCTATCCTCATACTTCAATTAAGTTAAATAGGTCAACCTTCAACTGATTTGACACTCAATTGACCCTCAATTAGTCCTCAATTAGGGTTTGAATAAATTGAATTAGGGTTTGGAATCGATGATCTTTCAACACTAATCAATGCAAGATTAGTTACTTTGAAACCATTGAACCATCATCCAAATTTGAAAATGACCTGACCCCAAACGGTCTTGAGGTCGTTTGGATGACCACCAAACGGTCTTGAGACCGTTTGACCATCACATCATCAAAATCCAAGTCAACCAATTAGAGTTTGGATCATTGGATTGATCACCAAATCAGCAATTGATTACACTTTAACTTAGTATCATTGGATCATCAATTGCTTAACCATACTCACCCCTAGACCTACAAACGGTCTTGGGTGATCTCCAAACGGTCTTGAGACCGTTTGGATGAGCTCCAAATGGTCTTGAGACCGTTTGGCTCATCCAACCCTTGGATTCTAGTGAAATTTCATCAAGGTTTGGTCAATTGAGTCGATCAACAAATCAGCAATTGATTGCTTTGTAACTTGGTAACTTTGGACCTTCAAACAGGCAACCATACTTAACCCTAGACCTCCAAATGGTCTTGGGTGATCCACAAATGGTCTTGAAACCGTTTGGGTGATCCCCAAATGGTTTTGAAACCGTTTGGGCCAACCAACCCAAAATATCAACTCATTCAATTGCAAAATCAGCCCTTAGCCGATTAGGGTTTATACCATATGTTTGAATCTTCAAATACTTAACCATACTCAACCCTGGACCTCCAAACGGTCTTGGTTGACCTCCAAACGGTCTTTAGACCGTTTGGGTGATTCCCAAACGGTTTTGAAACCGTTTGGGCTAATTAACCCAAAAAGTCAAATGAATCAAGTTGAAAATCAGCACTTAATCCAATTAGGGTTTGCCTAATTGATTAGCCTTCAACTCATGATTCCTTTGGAATTAATCCATCAAATTTGGTGGGTTATCAACCAACATAATTAGGAACAGGATTCTCAAACGGTCAACCCTTGGTCAACTCTTTCAAATGGTTTTGAAACCGTTTGCTGTCAAACGGTCTCAAACCATTTGCTCTCAAACGGTCTCAAACCATTTGCTCTCAAACGGTTTGGTGAAACCGAATGGGCAAACATGTTGAAACCGTTTGGAACAAGATTTCTTTGGGAAAAGTGTCCAAGATGATGTCATCATCATCTACCTTCGTCCCTGCAACTCCTAATGCATCTGATTTCATGAATTTACCAATTACAACAAGCAATTAACCAAAAAGATGAAGAAATCAACGAAATTGCATGATTGATAGTTGAATAACAATGTAGAAGGGTTCAAGTTATAAAACCCTCCTTCAAATATGATCCCAAGCTCCAAGATTCACGGATCCAATGGTGGTTGAAGCTCTAGAAACCTCCCTAGGTCGTTTCTCAACCTTTTGGAGTGAAAGAATCGGCTAGGGTTGAAGATGGAGTGAAGAAATGAAGGAATTACACATTGCTTTATGATTTTCACCATGAAATCATGCAGAACGAAGATCAAAGGCTTACCAACAGGTTGGGGACGTGCTCCCTTCTGTCCTTAGCCTTCTTGGTCAGTTTTGCAAGCAAGGGGAAGAAAGGAAATCTGAAAAAGTCCTTAGGTGGGTTGGAAAAAGGCTCTTTTATAAGGAAATTGATGAAAGAGAAAATGTTTAATTAAAAATTCAATTAATTCCAAAAATAGTACCACCTCTTCCTCCTTGGTTTGCTTGCATGAAAAGGCAACTCAAAGCCACCGAACTCCCTTCCATTATCCATGGATTAAGGGAAAAGAAAATAAGCACCTTAATCCATTATAATACTAATATATCTTTTTGAGTGGAAATTCTTTTCCTTATAATAAGGTGAGTGGAATTTCACCTCCTTAAGATATTTTCGGCCCTTGCAAACATCAAGGACGTCCACACACACATCTTAATTCCATCAAATTAATTTTGGTTGAAGGCCCTTGAATTATTTTATTTATTTTTGCATTAATATTTCCATTATGCTTAAATCTTGATTATTTTAATATCAAGATTCTCTCTCCTTCAAATTAATTCAAATGAGGCGCCCCTCCCAATTTCTTTGCTCCAATTGATGCCAAGAAACAATAGGGACCTTATTGAAGTGGTAATTTACATATTGCACCCTAGGTTTTGGGTAAATTGCACATTACACCAAAACTAGGTTTTCATGCACAACATTGCTTTATCAGCTCTTTCTTGGGATTCAGGCTATCACAAACCATACCTCTGCATCATCTTCATTCCCATGATGCTTTAACATATGAGAAACATATTATCATGCACAATTTGCAAATAGACCCCTCAACTTGGGTAATTTGCACTTTAGTCCAAAACAGGCAAAATATTGATTTCAACAATATTTAAAAAGGACTAAAATTGTAATATAAATTTCTCTTGAGCCCTAATTACTTTTCAAAGACAAAAGCATGAATATAATTACTCTTATTATGAAAAACACCTTGGGTTACTTCATAACCCAGGTCAGGGATGTTACAACGTTATCCACCCCTTACAATGATTTCGTCCCCGAAATCATCAACAAAACATTAAGAGAACAGAGTAGGATATTTCCTCCTCATGACACAAGACATGTGGGAAGAATCTTTCTATCTCCCTGAAAGATCCATGTGTCACTACCATTAGTGAACACTGCTTGTTTGGAACTACAATCCAAGACAACCTTATACTTCTCTAAGGTGTCCATTCTAAGGGTTATATCAAAACCCTACATCTCAAGTGGTATAAGATCCACTTGAATGCGGTGATCAGAAAAGACAAGATTGCAGGGAGAACACACTTCCCGCAATACTGTAGATCCATCAAATGTGTCTCCAACAACAAGCTATCTACTCTATGACTAACAATCATATTGCAATCATTAATCACTTCTCGAGTGATAAGAGAGTGCATAGCACCCGGATCTATTAACAAAGATACGTAGCAGGATAAAGACATATCAGAATTAAAGTAATTCCATCTGACCTGTCACAACCCGAGGGTTGACTACTGCTTCAAGCTGGTTCATAGCATAGAACCTAGCCGTTACTTGCTGTTGACCTTGTGCTTGATTGTTAGGTGTCGAAGAACCGGCTTGGGATGCTGGTTCACGTCCTCTAACACCACTGCCAGGTTGGTGCCTCTGAGAGCCCTGCTGACTCTGCCTCGGTTACTGGGTCATACTCCTGACTTTCTCAGACAGTCTCTCACCACATGGCCTTCCTTTCCACATCTATAATAGGTTATATTCCTCCTTGGTGGTCTGGGTGGTCCTGTTACTGACATAGAGGCTGAACTGTGAGCTTCCTTTGGTGGTGTAGGCATAGAATACCTTGGTTTCTTGAAACTCCCAGCACTCTGCCCTTGAAATTGTGGGTATTCCTTTTTACCCTTGGTCTGTCGCTTCTCGATCACAGTCCTCTCTATGCGTCTTACAGACTCTACAAAAGTTGCAAACCTCTCTCGGTTCTCCAGAGCAGACACCGGAGTGGTCAATTCAGCATTCAACCCTTTCTCAAACCGCCGAATTCTCTCCTCATCATTAGATGCCATGTGCAGACAAAACCGCAACAACTCCATGAACCTAGCTTCGTACTCACTAATGTTCATAGGTCCTTGTTTGATTCTCTCAAACTGGGATATCTTCTCATCTAAATATGTCTTGGGAAAGTATCTTGCGACGAATTCACATCTGAATTCATCCCATCCAATTACAACTCCAGGTCTTTTGCCCTCCTCAATGGTCCACCAGTGACCAGCACTCCCTTTGAGGAGATATACGGCATGTCTGACCCTCTCATCATCAGGAATCATGAGGATTCTGAAAGCTTTCTCCAACTCCGTCAACCATAGATCAGCATCCGTCATATCGGCTGTACCAACGTACTCTAAGGCTCCTACCCTCTTAAGCCTTTCAAAAGTTTTGCCGGCACCATGTATTTCATCATGGGGTGGTGCCCTGGGTGCAGGTACTGGCATTCTATCCGTCATGTGGGTCATAGCTGCCATAAACTGCCCGAACATAGCCTGGAAGGCTGGGTTCCCCATATGAGCTGGGTTGAACTGGGGCTATTCATGTACATGTTCCTCCTTGTCCTGGTCTCTTGCACCATTTCCCAGTGCAGCAACACTACTCTCAGCAACATGTTCTTCATGTGATCCAGACATCCTTAGTTCTTCTTCTCCTATATGAGCAGAAGGTACTATCAGATAAACTGGAAAACACTTAGAACAGACTCAACTACCTTAATCCTATGTCTCTGTAGACTCAGCGAACCTAGAGCTCTGATACCACTAAATTGTGACGTCCGTCTCTCGAAAACAAGATTAACTAATGCGGAAGCAATCGTTAGCAGCGGATTTACTGAAAATCACTAAAAATTAAAACCATTTATCAAGAGATCCATTCACAGGGAAACTCTTTCATTTAGAACCAAAGTAAAACATTACATCCTGGTTCATATATACATTACATGCATCATTGCACAAAATCTCAGATCGAAGTATCAAAACACTAACTCCTAGGACCTGAGAGTATAGAGACGACTTTAGGACTAACTACACAAAACTAGACAGCCAATGTCTCCACCTGTTGGATCACTGCTGTCCCTGTGACTGCTGTTGCTGCACTATGCCTGCAGAAGAGTTTCTGCCTTGATGTCTGCGTCTACCTAAAAACATTAGATCCCACGGGGGTGAGACAATTATAAAAATTGCCCCAGCGGGAGATATAACTCTCCGCCAAAACATTGTCATTGCAGTTTAAATAGAAATAAACTGAACAGTGAGATATTATAAATCAATAGCAGGTGAATCACATCTATGCAGACTAGAGCAACATCCTCATGCAATATTACAGCTACAACTTGATTAAGCAACATTTCTCATACTCAATATGAATTAAAGGAACATAAGTACATTCCTGTAACAAGAGCATACTAAGCAGTATATCATCAATCAGTGTTTCTCGTATTTCAATCTTATGCAAATACGCTACACAGCTGATTATATTTTACAAACAGACTTAAGCTCTGAGGAGATGAGGTATACCGCTCATACTCCAACCGACCATTTCTAGAATTGAAATCGGTACCATAAATAGGTCAATGGAAGAGCCGGATTCCCATGACCTCCCACATCCTGGTCAGCACAGGACTACAAGCAGGACTGTGTTGACTGCTCAAATAGCTTTCCAGGGTATACTGGAACTTCTCTATAGAGTTACAACGTCAACTGCACTCTCATCGGTAATCGAGAGCATTAATGTTTATCTCCATCGACCCGACATAAAATAACATTGGGAGATTAATGATACATCCATCCCAACCATCGGGAGATTTATGATACATCTATCCCGACACATGAAGGATTGAGGGGTTTAATGTTTACTTTCTCTCAATCTCTTCACCCGGACGTAAGGATATCTTCGCCCATTTACCCCCACATATTCAAAATATGTGAATTCCAGGAATTCTATAGAATACCTGTTTCACCATCACCAGTTGTTGACGATGATGGATCTATGGTCAGAGCACTACATGAACAAATTTCACTTGATTAATTAAGTACATTTTCATATTCATTTAGCATCAGGAAAGTTTTCAAACAAAACTTATTATATCAATGCTATAGGGAAACATGTACTAATTTCATCAATTACTTAATAGTCCTAAAGGATATTGGGAACTCAATCCCTTCTCAATTTCATCACCATAATCATATGGCCCTGGGTATTTAAACCCTTGATTCATAATTAAGCATTGTTACCACTTTTTCAGGTAACCATCACCTTTAGGTCAATTGACCAAGGCAAACATGATACTTTGCTATTACAAGCATCACACATGTTATTTGATGCCCATTAACTCTCTTGATACCTCTTACCAGGCAGCAAGGTATATTATGGCACTCAGGGTACAATTACAATAATGAATTAAATATCATAGCTCATACTTGGCCATGATCATCATTTCAAGATACCTGCATTGTTAGTACAAATAATACAGTGATATCAATTGCATATCAGAACCATGTTCAAAAAATATGAATTCACTGTTCATGGGTAACACCACTATTCCCTTACCAGGGTTAGGGTTTCCCATTTCATGTCATTTAAGGATAATCATCCCCTTATCACATCAAAATATAGTTTACCACCATATAGCTCAAGATTAGGGTTCATTAGGCAATACATAGCATTACCCTAGGTTTGGGCTTTATATCACATCAATCATCATGGTTTCTCATGAAACCATCCTTAGTATGGGTTTCACCTCAAATTCACCTTATAAAAGGATTTACATTCAATAATTCACAATTAGGGTTTAGGTTCATGATTATGGTTTAATGATCTTATTACTTAAGAATCATACCCTTAATCACCATATGAGTCATACTCATGTATCAACTCTATGTTATGATACCTCTCAACTTGATTAGGTCATATCAACCCTTAAATCAAGCACATACAACTATGATTAACATAGTATACTAAGTCATTGATCCTATAAGCAATTAGGGTTCATCCCTTAATTGGCACTAATCACTTAGGTACTATTAGGGTTTCAACCTTTGTACCTTCATTGATTGTCATTACTAATCATCATTGGATCAATGAATCATTCATCATCTCTATTCTTAAGAGATTCAATCACCTTGGACCTCCATTACATAAGGTATCCAATTGAATTGATCAATTGATTCCTCAATTACAACAAGTGTCTAAGTGGATTAACCAATTGATTTCTCAATCAACTTTGACTACTTGAGCCCCAAACGGTCTTGGTCCTTCAAGGTTCAAACAGTTTGAAACCGTTTGATAAAGGTGGTGCTTGAGACCATTTGCCCAAGTTTGACTTTTGAAACCGCATGGGCACAAACGGTTTGGGATCGTTTGGCCTCAAACGGTCTTGAGACCGTTTGGTCCAAACCTCCTCAAAACCACATGGACCAAAGATGGTCTCAACTACACCATTCGATTTAGGGTTCTCAATATTGATTCCTTCAATCATTGAATTCATGGAACCAATCATCAATTGGACCTATCCTCATACTTCAATTGAGTTAAATAGGTCAACCTTCAACTGATTTGACCCTCAATTAGTCCTCAATTAGGGTTTGAACCAATTGAATTAGGGTTTGGAATCGATGATCCTTCAAAACTAATCAATGCAAGATTAGTTACTTTGAAACCATTGAACCATCATCCAAATTTGAACATGACCTGACCCCAAACGGTCTTGAGGTCGTTTGGATGACCACCAAACGGTCTTGAGACCGTTTTCCCATCACATCATCAAAATCCAAGTCAACCAATTAGAGTTTGGATCATTGGATTGATCACCAAATCAGCAATTGATTACAATTTAACTTAGTATCATTGGATCATCAATTGCTTAACCATACTCACCCCTATACCTCCAAACGGTCTTGGGTGATCTCCAAACGGTCTTGAGACCGTTTGGATGAGATCCAAACGGTCTTGAGACCGGTTGGCTCATCCAACCCTTGGATTCTAGTGAAATTTCATCAAGGTTTGGTCTATTGAGTCGAGCAACAAATCAACAATTGATTGCTTTGTAACTTGGTAACTTTGGACCTTCAAATAGGAAACCATACTTAACCCTAGACCTCAAAACGGTCTTGGGTGATCCCCAAACGGTCTTGAAACCGTTTGGGTGATCCCCAAATGGTTTTGAAACCGTTTGGGCCAACCAACCCAAAATATCAACTTATTCAATTGCAAAATCAACACTTAGCCGATTAGGGTTTATACCATATGTTTGAATCTTCAAATACTTAACCATACTCAACCCTGGACCTCGAAACGGTCTTTTTTGACCTCCAAACGGTCTTGAGACCGTTTGGGTGATTCCCAAACGGTTTTGAAACCGTTTGGGCTAATTAACCCAAAAAGTCAAATCAATGAAGTTGAAAATCAGCACTTAATCCAATTAGGGTTTGCTTAATTGATTAGCCTTCAACTCATGATTCCTTTGAAATTAATCCATAAAATTTTGTGGGTTATCAACCAACATAATTAGGAACAGGATTCTCAAATGGTCAACCCTTGGTCAACTCTTTCAAATGGTTTTGAAACCGTTTGCTGTCAAACGGTCTCAAACCATTTGCTCTCAAATGGTTTGGTGAAACCGAATGGGCAAACATGTTGAAACCATTTGGAACAAGATTTCTTTTGGAAAAGTGTCCAAGATGATGTAATCATCATCTACCTTCGTCCCTGAAACTTCTAATGCATTTGATTTCATGAATTTACCAATTACAACAAGCAATTAACCAAAAAGATGAAGAAATCAACGAAATTGCAGGATTGATAGTTGAATAACAATGTAGAAGGGTTCAAGTTATAAAACCCGCCTTCAAATCTGATCCCAAGCTCCAAGCTTCACGGCTCCAATGGTGGTTGAAGCTCTAGCAACCTCCCTAGGTCGTTTCTCAACCTTTTGGAGTGAAAGAATCGGCTAGGGTTGAAGATGGAGTGAAGAAATGAAGGAATTACACATTGTTTTATGATTTTCACCATGAAATCATGAATAACGAAGATCAAAGGCTTACCAACAGGTTGGGGACGTGCTCCCTGCTGTCCTTAGCGTTCTTGGTCAGTTTTTCAAGCAAGGAGAATAAAGGAAATCTGAAAAAGTCCTTAGGTGGGTTGGAAAAAGGCTCTTTTATAAGAAAATTGATGAAAGAGAAAATGTTTAATTAAAAATTCAATTAATTCCAAAAATAGTACCACCTCTACCTCCTTGGTTTTCTTTCATGCAAAGGCAACTCAAATCCACCGAACTCCCTTCCATTATCCATGGATTAAGGGAAAAGAAAATAAGCACCTTAATCCATTATAATACTAATATATATTTTTGAGTGGAAATTCTTTTCCTTATAATAAGGTGAGTGGAATTTCACCTCCTTAAGATATTTTCGGCCCTTGAAAACCTCAAGGACGTCCACACACACATATGAATTCCATCAAATTAATTTTGGTTGAAGGCCCTTGAATTATTTTATTTATTTTTGCATTAATATTTCCATTATGCTTAAATCTTGATTATTTTAATATCAAGATTCTCTCTCCTTCAACTTAATTCAAATGAGGCGCCCCTCCCAATTTCTTTGCTCCAATTTATGCGAAGAAACATTAGGGACCTTATTGAATTGGTAATTTACATATTGCACCCTAGGTTTTGGGTAAATTGCACATTACACCAAAACTAGGTTTTCATGCACAACATTGCTTTATCAGCTCTTTCTTGGGATTCAGGCTATCACAAACCATACCTCTGCATCATCTTCATTCCCATGATGCTTTAACATATGAGGAACATATTATCATGCACAATTTGCAAATAGGCCCCTCAATTGGGTAATTTGCACTTTAGTCCAAAACAGTCAAAATATTGATTTCAACAATATTTAAAAAGGACTAAAATTGTAATATAAATTTCTCTTGAGCCCTAATTACTTTTCAAAGACAAAAGCATGCACATAATTACTCTTATTATGCAAAACACCTAGGGTTACTTCATAACCCAGGTCAGGGATGTTACACGTAGGACTTCTATTTGCCAGACATGATAGACAGTACACTCAACCTGAGCTATTACTGCTTCCCCTATTGTTGTTACTCTCCCTCAGCAGTAAGGTCTCTACCTCATCATTCACATCCACCTAAAAATGTTGGTGAACAATGGGGTGAGATACAAGTCCCATCAAGAGATATAACTCTTCGCTAACAATGTTATTATCACAGGTAAATAGTATAAAACTAAGCAAAGGTTCTTTTATATTAATAAGCAAGATTAATCACTTTTTATAAGTAGAACAGAGCAATCTTATCTTTTAAAGTAATGCATCTATCTATGATAGAACAATAAATCATCTATTCACTTTATATTGAATATGAAGAACATGTATAACATCTATCCATTTAAGATGTATAAAAGAAATGTACATCAACCAATGTTTTCTGTATTCTATCCTTAAGCAAATATGCTACACGGATGATTACATATTTAAAATCACACTTATGCCCTAAGGAGATGAGGTATACTTATCATACTCCAACCGACCACCGCTTAGTCAAAATCCGTACCATACAAGGTCAATGGAAGAGCTGGCTGCCAAGACCTCAACCGTCTCGGTCAGTACGATACTACTGACAGGACATCTTGTCTCAACTGCAATTAGCTTACCAGGGTATACCGGTATCTTCACTATAGAGCTACAGCCACATCATGCACTCTCTTCAGGGAGATTTCAATTATCCATCCCTGGATTATAATAATAAGGAATATTATTTATCAATTCCTCATTTGGTCAGGAGATTCACATAGCAATCCCATTATCAATTACTGAAGAAGAATTTACACATCAATTCGTCATTTGGTTGGGAGATTCACATATCAATCCCGATATAAAATAAATGAGGAAGGTGCTACATCAATTCTCCATTTGGACGTAAGGATATATGTCGTCCTTCACCCCCGCATATTCAAAAATATGCTCTTCGAGTTAAACTCATTTCACCATTTAGCAAATTTTGACACTGAATGGATCTATGGTTAGGGAAACTACATGATGAGATTCCACTTGACTAATTAGGTGCATTACAGTATCTTTTAGCATCAATCAAGTTACAAACATGAATTATAACAAATGCTACAAAGAAAGGTGTAATATGTTTATCAAGTACTTTCATGATCTTTGGAATACATTGAATGTATAACACTCATGATCTCAGTCCTTTATCACATTACTAGGGATTCTTCTCCCTTAGTATTATCATCATCACTATTACTAGATATGGGTATTCAAACCCTTAGTTCATCACTGAACATTGTCACCTCACATCAGGTAACTGTTACCTCTAGGTCCTCAGACCAAGGTTTACATTATATTTGCTACACAAGTATTTCACATGGCTCACAAGGCCCATTTAAGCATCTTGTCAGTTCTCACAAGGAAACAACTATCTTTTTAGGTCGTCAGACCCTATAAGCATTATACTTGTTGTATAAGTATTTAACATGTCTCACAAGGCCTATTTAAATCTATATTATATGAAACATCATAGCTCATACCTGGTTATTGTAACATCCCTGACCTGGGTTATGATGTAACCCTAGATGTTTTGTTTAATAAAGATAATTATATGCTTGATCTTATCTTTTGAAAAGTAATTAAGACTCAAGAGGAACTTATGTTTCAATTTTGATCCTATTTGAATAATGTTGAAACAATGTTTTACTTATTTTGGACTAAAGTGCAAATTACCCAAGTTGAGGGGTTAACTTGCAAAATGTTACATGATAAAATGTTCCTCAAGTGTTGAAGCATCATAAGAATGAGAATGATGCAGAGGTATGGCTTGTGGTAGCCTGAGCACCAAGAAAGAGCTTATTAAGCAATGTTTGTGCATTAAAACCTAGTTTTGGTGTAATGTGCAATTTACCCAAAAACTAGGGTTCAATATGCAAAATACCACTTCTAGAGAGTCCCTAATGTTTCTTGGTATCAATTAGAGACAAGAAAATCAGAGGGGCGTCTCATTTGAATCTCTTTGGAGGAGAGAGAATCTTGGTATTAAAATAATCAAGATTTAAGCATAATTGAAACCCTAATTCAATTTAATGCAAAAATAAATATATTAATGGAAGTGCCCTTCAAACAAAAGTGTGATGGTTGAATTTGTATAAGGGTGGAAGTCCTTGTGCCTTGCAATGGCACTGAAATATCTAAAGTGAGTGGAGAGCCCACTCACATTAGTTAAAGAAAAAGTAATATCCACTAATTTTGGATATTATTATTATATTGATTAAGGTGCTTAATTTGTTTTCTTTAATTCATGCATAATGAATAGTAATTACAAGGTGGGGGATATGCTTCGTATGAAAGGTATTGAGGGAGTATGTGGCACCAATTTTGGGAGTTGAAGGAATTATTCATCACTTTCTCTCTCATGAAATTCCTTTACATATATCCCATTTTTCACCTACATGAAAGACTCTTTTCGACCCTTCTTTCTTTCCTTGCTTTGGCCGTGCACAAGGGAGATTAGGAGAAATAGGAGGACATGCCCCAACCTGTAGGTAAGCTCCATAGTCATCTTCAACCTTGATTTCATGGTGGAAATCGAAATTCAATGCTTACTTTCTTCTTTTCGTCATTCAATCTTCAACCTTAGCCATTCATTTCACTCAAAGAATTGAGAACGAGCCTTGGAAAGTTGAGAGAGATTCATTCACCATTGAGGATGTGAAGATTGAAGCTTGGGTTCAGCTTTGAAGGCGGGTTATATAACTTGAACCCTTAAATGGCATTATTGCTTGCAATTTATTCATCATGTGTTGAACCTTTCTTCTTTCTCGATTTCCTTTTGATTAGTTGTTGAAATCACCATAAGAATCACAATTGATTTCAAAGGTTTGAATCTTGAAGATGATTATGTCATCTTAAGCACACACCTCAACAAAGGAATGGGCAAACGATTTTCAAAACAAATTGAGCTAATTCAATTTCAAAACCGATTGAGTTGATTCAATTTCAAGACCGAATGGGTAATTGAACTCAAGACCGAATGGGTAATTGAACCCAAGACTGAATAGGTAATTGAACCCAAGACCGAATGGGTAATTTACTTCAAAACCGAATGGGTAATTGAGTTCAAGACCGAATGGGTAATTGACTTCAAGATTGAATGGGTAATTGAATTCAAAACCGAATGGGTAATGGACCTCAAGATCGAATGGGTAATTGAACTTCAAAACTGTTTGGGGTTAATTGTTGATGTGAATGTTGAAGATCCAATGGCTCAAATTTGATTTAATTTTAATGGATTCAAGGATGGGTGATCCATTGATTACTAACCCTAATTGGATTGAATGGTTGAAACCCTAAATCGATTGAGTCAATTTCTAAGTTGAATGGCTCAAATGGTCTCAAGACCATTTGAGGGCAAACGGTCTCAAGACCGATTGGAGGTCAGGGTCTGTGATGGATGGTTGGAGATCCAAGGGTTATAATTTGATGTACTTTCAATGGTCCAATTGATGTGGGATTCAATAAAGCAAACCCTATAATCAATTGATTGATTGCAGGAAACCATAATTGGTCCATTCAGTTTCAAGGTGATTTGGACCAAACGGTCTTGAGTCCGTTTGAGTCCAAATGGTCTTGAGACCATTTGGGATCAAACGGTCTTGAGACCATTTGGGATCAAACGGTCTTCAGACCATTTGGAGGACAAACGATCTCAAACCGTTTGATGTTCAATCGTTTTCAATGATGGGTTGTCCATTCGGTTTCAATGATAATTTGATCAAATGGTTTCAAAACCGATTAAAGGAGTTAGGACAAGACCGTTTGAAGGTCAAGTGACTCCAAGACCGTTTGAAGGTCAAGGAGGTCAAAACCATTTGAAGGTTCAAAAAGTAACAAAACCATTTGGAGATCTAATAGACTCAAAGTTATGAAAGAGTAATTAACCCTATGATTGTTAATGATGTTTATCTAAGGTAATTACAATGGTTGTACCTTTAAGGTACTAGGGTGATTAGTACCCTTTGAGGGGTTAACCTTTGATGCTTATGGAAGCAATATCTCAACAAACTATGCTAACCCTAAATGTGTGTGCTTAAATGAGGGGTTGACCTAATCTAAATAAGCCTAAAGTAATCAACATCCTAGATAGGATGAGAGAGAGAGATGAATTCATACATGTATGATAATCATGTAGTGGTTAAGCCTCAACACTTTCAACATGAATAAAATATGTATTTAGGGTATGATCCTTGATAAAGAGATCATGAAACCCTATTCAAGATGGTTGAAGAGCCCTAACCCTAATTTAGGGCAATGATAGGTGAAACCCTAATCAAGGGTAATGGTGTAGCCCTAATCTGTGGTAATGATATGTGAAACCCCAACATAGGGTAATGTCATGTGAAACCCTAATATAGGGTGATGTCATGTGAAACCCCAACATAGGGTGATGTTATGTGAAACCCTAATATAGGGTGATGTCATGTGAAACCCCAACATAGGGTGATGTTATGTAAAACCCTAATTGATAAAGAAGGGAAACCCTATTCCTGATAATGGATAATCTTATATTAATAATGGTTGAATAAGTCAAATGAGTGACTTATGACCAATACATTACATGATATGTGATGAACTGGTGCATAAAGTATTAGGATGAGAATTACCTAATACAAGATAAGTTGATGAACTTAAGTAAGATCAAGGTGATGAGGGAAGTGAAACATTAGGATGTGATAGATATCACATTCAGCACCTCAAGGTTGATACACCTTGATGTACCCTAAATCCAATATACTTGGATGAAGTAACACATGAAGTGTGTCATGAAAATTATTACATTAAGATGTAATGCACTTTGATAAGTGTAGGCTAACATACCTTGAGAAAGGGTTAAGCCAAGATAACAAAGTATGATGTAATCAATATCCTAGAGAAGATGAGAGAGAAACTCATACCTTGCGTTGATTATCATTTAATGATAAAAGATGAGAATAAATAAGTATTATTGAATACTTATGATATAAATGTATGCTCCTAGATGTGTGAAGCAATGAATTAGGGTTTGAATTAATAATATGAACTTGAAACCCTATTTGGGTATAGAAGGAAACCCTAACCCTAATAGTTGTTGCCTAGTGAAAGGTGACAAGATGTTTAATGGGCCTTATGAGCCATGTGAATAGTTGTTGCCTAGTGAAAGGTGAAAAGATGTTTAATGGGCCTTATGAGCCATGTAAATAGTTGTTTCCTAAGTGAAAGGTGACAAGATGTTTAATGGGCCTTGTGAGCCATGTGATTAGTTGTTGCCTAGTAAGAGGTAACAAGATGTTTATAAAAGTTTCATGTAAGCAATGATAATGTTCAAATAAACTAGGAATACTTGAATTACATAAAGGATGTGAATAAGCATGATGGCTTGGCCAAGGTTTAATACCTATTAAAGGGAATGTGGTATTCAATAATAATTGCACATGATTGGTAATAACCAAATACCTGGAATGGTTGCATAAGATTGGTAATAATACAATGCCTAGAATGGTTGCACATGATTGGTAATAACCCAATACCTAGAATAATGTCATAGGATCGGTCATAACCCAATACCTGGAATAATGTCACAGGATTGGTCATAACCCAATACCTGGAATAATGTCACATGATTGGTCATAACCCAATACCTGGAATAATGTCACAGGATTGGTAATAATCCAATACCTGGAATAATGTCACATGATTGGTCATAACCCAATACCTGGAATAATTGCACAGGATTCGTAATAACACAATGCCTAGAATGGTTGCACATGATTGGTAATAACCCTATACCTAGAATAATGTCACATGATTGGTCATAACCCAATACCTGGAATAATGTCACAGGATTGGTCATAACCCAATACCTGGAATAATGTCACAGGATTGGTAATAATCCAATATCTGGAATAATGTCACAGGATTGGTCATAACCCAATACCTGGAATAATTGCACAGGATTGGTAATAACCCAATACCTAGAATGGTTGCACATGATTGGTAATAACCCAATACCTGGAATGGTTGCACATGATTGGTAATAACCCAATACCTGGAATGGTTGCACAGGATTGGTAATAACCCAATACTTGGAATGGTTGCACATGATTGGTAATA